>JAECWI010000425.1:1200000-1801014 GCA_018150345.1 Drosophila equinoxialis | reverse complement strand
CCACAAACAGCTGGCATTGTCAATCTTACGAAAGCACCTAGTTAGAGGTAACTCATTTGAACCTAGTAATAGTGAAAGCAAGGGCCGATCAATTTGAAACTTAGTGTAGGATTTAATTTGTCTTCGGGAAGAACAAATGGTTAGATCCTAGAAACATCACAATAAGAAGAATCCAATACAAAAATAAGAAATGAAAAAAAAGAAATGAAAGAAATCGCGAAATGAAAATACAATTCGAACGTTAAAATTTTATTAAACCGATAATGAGCTTAAAAGTTAAAGGAAAGTTTTTAATGGCGAGAAAAAAATAAAATTTGATAAGCGCAAAAAAAAACACGTCCGTCCTCTGCAACGAGTGAAAGTTTCGGCGGCAACAATGAGCCAAAAGGTATGTTTTCAATTCACCGAACTTCATTATTGTATATAAGGGCTATGATATTCTTTTGGTCAAATTTTTTCATTGCTTTCGCCTCTGATAAGAAACTTTAACGATCTTCCATTGTTTGACGGGGCTTCAGTGTACGTCCCGTCGTCAGGAATACGTCCCGTCCTCAGGAACATTGTTATTACTCCAAAATATTTTGGAATGAGTTATAGTTAATAGCCGGTTATTAATGTGAATATTCTTTTCTTTACTTTCTACTCTACTACTCTTTACTTCTTACTCTGCCACTGTAAAATGTATATGCCGATGATTCGGGTGCCAACAAACTCGCCATGGCTAAATCTGAACTTTTCCAGATAAACGCTACAATTCAGTTTCTTGAATAAGCTAGGCAAATATCTTAGTAACATAACTAGTTCTTCAACCATTCACAGCTTGGTTGTTTTTTTGTAAATGTTTATGGGCAGCGAGGGCATAGGTTCATACAGCGTCATAGTATATACAGCATAATTTGAAACGAATCCGTCGTTTGATTTATACGTGTCAATCCATGGATCAATGAATTGGTGATTTTGAGCCATCTGAAAATGTTTCTATTAATTTCTATTAACTTATCCAAGTGCTGTTATGTTCTTAGCCTCAACCAACCTCTCTCATTTCGATAGCGACAGTGTTACATTTTTGATTTAAAACTAAAATTATATTGTGATTTTTCATTTTACTTTCTATATAAAAGGTAAACTCCACAGTTGTGCGCTCTTAGACTGTTAAAGCAGCAACACGACTCCACCCAATTATAGTACCAGGGATAAGCTTCTCAACCAAATATAGCAAATTTCTCTGCTGAGTAAGATATATTCATCATATTCATATGGTTGAAAATCGAAGCTATTGGTTGAACAGTCTCACTACAAGCAGGACCAAGAACTACCAGAACATTTGGTTGATTGTAGTAGTGTATAAATTCTTTAAATGCCGTATCAGACTGGCATGCTCCATCGATTATCCAAATACACACCCTGACAGTAGAGTTCGATTATTATTTATAGCAGTAATGGAAATATACCACCAATGTATAACGTTACAAAGTCGTTTATTATCCAATTGCGATACACATCTTCATTTTTTTATTAACTAATTACATGCAACTTCGTTATACAAGTCATCTTTAGTTCCCATTATTTTTCATTGAAAATTTAGTGCTTGCTGTGTTTTTGTTAGATCTTGTTCAGATATAAAACCCATGCGCAGATCACGAATAAGCTGTTTATCGGAGTTAAGACCGTTGGAATAAAATTTTTAAATGGATGTTAGCTCATATTTACAAAATTTTTGAAAATTCAGCGCTAAGATCAAATTAGTTTGGATGGTACCCAGATAAAACATTGAATCTTTTGTTATACAAGGGGTATTTTACTTTATATAATTTAATTAACCCTTTTGTGGATTCTTTAAATTTGTAACTTAGCCAAATTACATTGACAAAACTTTAATTTTCGTTCATCTGTTCTTCGATAAGCCATTAGGCATAGGCTTTTCATCTGTGACATACAAAAGTCTGTTCGACTAAAGGCTTGTACAATAATTGACATGTTATTATAAAGGAAAAATGAAAGAAAAACTTTAATGTTATCTTAGACTATCTTATTTCTAGGATCCAGATACTAAAGGAAGCTAACTTCAATTTAGCGGCTTAGTACTAGAACTAACAACGATTGCAATGTGGAAAGTTGGTGATAATATGCCCTTAAACAATCGGGGAGATTATTTAAGAGAGGTGTTGCTCAATTACCTAAATTAGTTATTTTTTGATTGTTTAACAGTTTTAAGACCTGTCCATTCGTAGAGGCAAGCTGTTCTGGTGAAGTATGGTAGATCTAACAAAAGTTTTATAAGCTTATTTTCGCACAACTACAATTTACTGATGTGCGTAGCAGCACAGATGCACCAAGTGGAAGAACCAAACAGTAGAATGGACATGAAAATATTTTTAAAGATGATTAATTTGTTGTGGGTTTGATAGCTTAGAGTTTCGGTTTATTAGTAGGTATAGAAGACCCATTAATTTATTAATTTTGTTAATTGTTAAGTCCAATGTGGATTTTCAATGTAAGCTTTTTATCACGCGTAATTCCCAAGTAGCCAAATAACATTGACAAAACTTTAAGTTTCCATCAGGTGTGCTTCGATAAATACAGAATTTAAGAATAAATTCCGAATACAGGAATTGTAGCGTAATAAATATTAATAAATATTAATTATATAAGAAAGATTTTTTTTTTTTTTTGCAATATAAAAGTGTTTAGGAGTTTGGTGTTTTCGAAATTTACTTTTGTTAATGTTGTGGTAGTTTTTGCGACCTTTCTGTTATTATCTTAAGATTTTCTCAGGTTTTAGTTTTTATAGTTTTTAATTTTCTTTTTTCCGATATATTTCGGTTGCGCAGCGGCAACCGTCTTCAGGGCATATACAATAAAATACAAGAACATTTAACAATTATGTGACATTTAACAATCTTTTAACATTCATTGTTTAACACGTCAGCACCGTTCGACGTGGAGTTAAGAACTAATTATTGTCAAGTAAATGTCTGTATATGTGAGCGCAGTTGTCGGTATCAGTCTTAAAGTTAAGTCGTGTGGCGCTCGGAGTGTTGAGGATATGTAGCATCTCCATGGAGAACCTTTTGTTGTAATTCCGCTCTTCATCTAATATTGTTGTCTCTTCGAAATTCGGTGCATGGCCACTAGTTGCACAGTGTGTCATTAGTGCTGTTTTTGGTGTATCTGTATAATGTCTCATTTTATAGTCAGATTTGTGATTAGATTAGTTTTTAATTTCGATTTTGTCGTCCCTATGTATATCTTATTGCCCGGTATGTTTCCTTGTCCATTGCATGGAATTTTGTATATTACATTGCTTCTATTTGTCATCTCTCTCTTGGATTTTGTTTTGTTGAATATATGTTTGAGGGTATTGTCAGGTTTGTGTGCTTTTTTTATTCCAGCTTTGTCATAACAATCCGAATGTGATAGTCTTTCTGATAATTTAGGTACATAAGTGACAGATAAGTAGGTTTTCTCATTCTTCGTTTTGTCAATGGGGGATTTATGTTTTTTGAACAATGTCTCGATTAAGTTATCCGGAAAATCGTTGTCCTTTAAAATATTTCTTATTTCCTTCTTCGTTTATTCATGGTATATTTTATCCGAAATGTTTAGCATCCGTTGGATACAGCGCCTAGCTGTATTTATTATCATCGTCTTGGGGTGTTTTGAGTTAAAATTGATGATTCGTTCTGATGCTGTTGGCTTCCTATACCATTTTAGTTTTAGTTCGTTTCCTCGATTACCATTTACTCGAATAATGCGTTCCTCTTCCAAAAAAGTTTTTGTCTGCACGTTGATTTCTCATCCGACCCAAAAAAGTCGCCTATGTGGGTGGACTAGCAAAAGTTCCGTTCTCTCTGCCCAGTCTCTGGATATCTTGTTCTGGCTCCCTTACGAAATACCCAGTCTTGAGGTAGTGCGTTAGGTATCTGTCCAAAATGAAGTGACAACTTTCGGAGCATGTGCTTAAAAATAGCTGTGTCAAAGTGTAAGCAAATTCGTAAAAAAACTGAATTTAGTTTTTTCCCAACAAAATCGGTAAGTTATCGACAAACAACTGCACGGGGAATGTCAGATTACAAGGTTATATTTTATACTTTAAGAAGAAATAATAATAATATGGAAAATAAAATGTTGTTTTGGTTTTATTACATTAACGTAAATTATCAACAAATACGCCTCTACCCTATGTGTAAAATTTTTTTTTTTAAATTCACAACTAATATTGGCGATTAATCATTGCATGCATTCTTAGGAGGGACATTAAGCTATAATCATCTGGTCTCATAGATGAAATTCAATATGAGCTGCATGTTGGAATAGGCGTAATTTTTTCATCTCTAACGTGTGCTTGGTTAAATTTGCCAATCAGGTCATGATGATGTAATTTTTTGATGTCCTTATTATAACATTGAAATGATGATTTTGTATCGGCCGAGGAACACTGCGAAATCAGGTTTAACTGATCGCTTTCCATTTCAGATATTTGAGTACTAGTGGGCCAGTCCCGACACGGAGTTAGCAAGCGTGGAAAGTTAAAAATGTAAATAATTTCTATTGCATTTGGTCGCTTATCGGCCTCTTGGGTCCTGCAGGCTTGTATTCAGATATTTGAATACTAGTGGGCCAGTCCCGACACGGAGTTAGCAAGCGTGGAAAGTTAAAAATGTAAATAATTTCTATTGCATTTGGTCGCTTATCGGCCTCTTGGGTCCTGCAGGCTTGTATTCAGATATTTGAATACTAGTGGGCCAGTCCCGACACGGAGTTAGCAAGCGTGGAAAGTTAAAAATGTAAATAATTTCTATTGCATTTGGTCGCTTATCGGCCTCTTGGGTCCTGCAGGCTTGTAAAAGACCCTTAAGTTGCGGTTTGACTCCCATTGGTATTTGCAATGAATTTCCGTTTTTAACATAATCAAGCACTTCATTATTGGTTAACCCCTGGTATGGATTAGACCCAAATGAAATAACTTCTAAAAGGACTACTCCAAAGAACCAGATATCAGAAGAAGGTTGTGAGGATTATTATAAATGATAATAATATCCCACACAACAAGCAAGCAGCAACACAATCCAACGGTGTAAATGATGCACCAGATAGAAGATACTGCCGAGACACAAACCAAATGTACGATATACGACCAAGCCTGCTACTGGTCGATCGAACCGATTCAAGGCAAATGGTTTACGATCAAACACTGTCGATCGAACCACACGCAACCGCTGGCGATTTCGTATAAGCGGGAAGATGCGTGGGAAGCATAATACACGAAATCGGCTGTATAAGAGCAAATGAAACGAGCAAGCAAAAGAGGGCATTGGCCTAGTAAGGCAACTCAAGAGCACAGAGAGGCAATAATAGAAATACATGCATTAGCATACCATGCGTGTGACTATACGCTGAATAAGCATACACCCACACTACACGTATACTATGCGTGTATGACCGCGAGAGAGAGTACCGGTGGCCAATGGGGTACTCTCTGCCTACGTCACGAATGCGAGACCGAAAGCAGTTAGATCGCGCACAGCCGAAATCATGCCAACAAAAGAAACCTAGTGAGGGCTATGCTTGTGAATCGGGGAGTAAAGGGGAGAGCATGAACGCATGAGAACGATAATAGTATCCAATGGATACGATATGCGCATGGGATTGCGATACAGATAAAATCAACTACCATTATGTATTAAATTAATCAGGGTAATTATCGTTAAATAATAGATTAAGTTAAATATAACAAATTTGAGCGAAGTTGGGTATGACGAGTGGATCGAGGGGAGCGACGGGCGACGGCAGAGAAAGGAAAGCAGCAAAAGTCAACGGGATACGATGGGCGGCCAATGGGAAGGCGACGCCAATGTGTGAAAGTGAAGCCAATGTATACAAGGGAGAAAGACAAGGACAAGGAAACGAATGGGGGCGCAGCCACAAAGAAAGTGGACACATATGCGCCAAAGAGTTACGGGACTTTCACCACGCAAAGCAACAAATGGATGCGTGGGTGCCGATCAATAGGCAACACCCATGAAGGAAATCATCAAGTCAACAAGTCGTGATCAACCAAGGGAGTTTTAAGGCCTTACGAGTAACCTTAAAAGCTCATGCTAGTGAAACAAAACCAGTAAAAAGGATCAAGAAAAATAGAATAATTGAGAAGGCCTTACGAGTAACCTCTCAAATTATCCTATAACCAACAAGTCCTTGGAATAGGACTAGAACACCGTGCCAGGCAATAAAATAAGAGAAGTCAAGCGGTTCCAGGACGATCCACAGTACATTGGAAGGTACGAGGATATATCCTACTGCCGAAATTCCAGGATCTATTTATCTTGACGAATACAATTGCTGAGAAAATCCTGCTGCACGACAAACGGCCACGGGATTTATCCTGGAGGCCACAAGCACGCAAAGACCATCTTTAAAACGCGGCTAGAGGCACTGAGGTGGAAGCAACGTCCTTAGAAGGTCAGGATACGCCAGGAACGTAAGAGAAAAGCCATAGGATATATCCTAAGGCCAATCAACGCTCCAGAGATATTCTGAAGATGGAGATATCAAGCAAAGTATTTATATCTCGAGTCTGAAATAGGAACCAGCAGAGACACAAGGAACGAGAGACGGACTGGAGCAAGCATCGAAGGACCCAAACCACAATCCGCGCTGTCCAAGTTCGAGACTCTTCCTGAGAAATAAGTCATACCCAGCCCAAGAGATAGTAGAAATATCCCAAGGGACGAGAAAGGATCGTTACAAGGTGTAAACAAGCCCGAAGTAAGTGTTTCAGGAGGCATCCAAAGTACCGGAAAAAGTTTTCGAACGCCCTTACGATTAAACCGGTAATAAGCGCTTTCATATGTTGGCCGAGCCATTCCAAAATCTCCAATTTTAACAACTCGCTGGGCACTAACTAGGCAATTTCTACAAGCGATATCACGATGAACATGCTTCTTTTTTTGAAAGTATTCCAAACCTTGAGCTATATCCTTTGAATACATGGTAAGACGCTTTGCCGATATATCAGATTGTATGATTGTTGTGTTTGGCGCTAAGGCTCGATGTATTAGCGGACCCACAAGAAAAACACTTCACTTTTCACGTGATACTTTATTTATTTCTTCCACGTTCCACGTAATGGTATTCTGAGTGAGTGTGTGTATGCGAGCGAGTCGTCTGCGAGTCGCTATAAATTAATCGCCCTTACTCGCGGTTGTAACCAAACTGATTTGTCCGCAAGATGCAACGGGTAATTTCCCAGCACGTGGTATGAAAATGAAATAGAATGAGTGATATGGGTTAACCCATTGGTGGCTGCATCGGATCTGCTGGGCAGTTATCGGATTTCGGCGTCAATATTCAAATATTCAAAATGATAGACTCGTCGTCTTTGCTGTCCAGAGAGTCAAACGTAAGGGGCTTGGAATTAAGGATAAATTCCACTTCTCAGAGAGCGCTTTGTAGGCCCTCGCTGGTTTTTTCTTGCTGGGCAGATTGCGTAAAGTACAGTCTTGACGGAACGAAGTCGCTCCCACGATCCCCCATATGAGGAGCGGCTGGTGGATAAAATTTCTATTTGAATTTGTCATCAAACGCCGGTTGCACGGCGTTAAAGTTGATCGTCTGCGCTTTGTCACAGATAATCTTTTCGGCGGCTTTGAAGTTAGTTCCATTGTCGCTGTATATTTCTCTTAGGGTCTCGCGCCGATTTATAAAATTTCAGATGCACATTATGCACGATGCAGTATCCAAATAGCCCGCCATTTCTATATGCACTGCCCGTATGGTTAGGCAGGTAACAATAACGCCCCATCTTTTTTCCCTTCGCTGTCCTTGGAGGCCACGAGGCTGAGGTAGGTTCTGCTGCGTATGCCCATTCGCTTGTTCGCTGCTGTTGAAATGACATCTCGGGATAGTCAAGCCGGCGATTGTTGTAAGGATCCGTTTCCATCGTATCCATTTGGGTAACAATGAGTCGGGTGAGCCGATGACGCTTCTAAAGACTTCTTGTGATAGGATTTTCAGTTCTACTGTAAAG
This sequence comes from Drosophila equinoxialis, assembly GCA_018150345.1. Classification (NCBI taxonomy): domain Eukaryota; kingdom Metazoa; phylum Arthropoda; class Insecta; order Diptera; family Drosophilidae; genus Drosophila; species Drosophila equinoxialis. The sequence goes on along the minus strand of JAECWI010000425.1, from coordinate 1,792,985 downwards.
CAGTGAGATGAAGCCGAGTGAGTCGTACATTGACATGAGTACTTGCAATAGCTCGCTTTTGGTTGGTGTTTTGTCGATGTCTAAAACGTTGCGCTTTGGCTTTGGCGAATTTCGGCATCCAAAATAAGCCGAGTACCTTTTCTGTGGCGGTGATTTCGACAGCTTCGGATAGCAGCGAATCGTTTTTTAGTATTAGTTTTATTTAGTATTATTTTAGTATTAGTAGTAGTTGTCCTTCACTAATAAAGTGTGCAATGCAGGGTGCGCACTTGTAATCGCATCCATAACGTAGAAGTGAGGCTCTTCCCTCGGATTTGTTGTCAAACCAAAGAAACCTTTGCGCATGTTTTTCTGCTGGTCTCACTCCGATCTGGTGGAACATCTTGGCGATATCTCCGCAGATTGCCACTCGTCCCACTCGGAATGAGAGTAAGAGCTCAAGCAGGGAGTTTAGGCGATCTGTACCACTCAAAATGAAGTCATTCAGGGCCTTGCCGCGGCTGCAACCCATACAAGCCGGACCTTTTCTGGTTTATTTTGGTTTTTAGTTATGAAAGTTGTTAGATACCATGTCCGTTTGTTTGGTGCAGCTATTTCCTCCACCGTTAGCATCTGAGCGTAGCCCTTTTCGACGAAGTTTTCGTCTTTGGTGATTTGCTCCTTCAACTGTGGTTGTCGGGAAAATTGCTTAGCCGTTGTTAAGCCGTTTTAGTGCGTTTGCGTAGCTATCAGGCAATAAAACTTCAGGGTCTTTACACATTAGACAGACTTAGTACCTGCCATTCTTCAAGGTAGTAGTAGATTCAAGACTGGTGAGAGCTTGAGTTTCTTCTGGTGATGATAGCGGTTTTACCGTGGTAGCGTGTAGTGAGAACGCTTGTTTATTGATCTCGTGCAGCTTGGCGTCTGTGTCAGCCACACATGTGAACGTTCACATTTCCTCTAGTGGCCTTGATAACGTGGCGCTTTGTAGTACCCGTCCTAGTCGCGTCTTTGACGCCATGGATTGGTGCCCCCTCTTTGATCTTAAGGGGTACGGCGATGTTCCAGTTATTTGTGCCGACTAGGATGCTCGGGCGTGCGTTGGTGTATGATGCTATCGGTAGTGCTGCTAGGTGGGGGAATTTCTTGGCGAGAGCCTTTATGTAGATAGACTGTACAGGTAGATCCAGAGTATCTACGCTGTGAACCTATTCCAAGAAGAATTGATTATTATGTGGATTGGCAACAGTAAGCGTATCGTTGGTTTAAAAATTGGCATAGGCATAGTGGATCTGGAACGCCTTTTAAGCCGAGATGCTTAAAGAACTTGTTGTCGATGATCGTTAGCGCTGATCCCTCATCTGCATGCGGAAATAGGTTGAACCAGACTTTCTGGGTCGTTAAATGGGCTTGCCCTCCGGCGTATGCACGTTGGTGACCATAGCTGGCCTGTTTGGGCTGCTGGATTTTGCAGCCTCTGGTATTCGCTGCATCTCATGGATCAATGGGTGATGTTTGCTTCTGCAGCCTCGTATGCCGCAAACCTTCTCACGTTGGCACTTTTGGTGATGACGGTTTAGGCATTGTTGACAGAGCTTATGACTTTTCAGAAAAAACATCTTTCGTTGATGTGGAATGGCTTTGAACTATGGGCAAGTGTGTATTTTGTGTCCCGGTTCGTTACATACGATGCACATGATTGCATTGATCTGCTCTTTAGATGCTTCTGTGTAATGATGTAGGCTTTCGCTCTTCTTATGGTAGAGTGGCGATGTTACCTGGCTTGCTGATTCAGCTAGTGTCTTTGGGGTGTCTTTGGGGAACATTGCCCACTGCAGCTTCGGTTGTGTAGGGAGTTTCTCTACTCGCTCTTGTACGAGCATTGGGTTCTGCATGTAACCTGTGAGGCCACATGCTTCCATCGTTGAGTAGATGTTTCGCACACACATTGCGTATTCCATAAGTGGTTCAAGATTATCTTTAATTGCGGGTGGTTGCCGCGTTTTTTCCAGTAAGTTGTGCAGAATATGTTTTGGCCGACCGAAACACATACGTAATATTTGTATGATCTCAGGGACCATTGTTGCCAAAAGCAGCTTGGATTGAACTAGCTCACGTGCTTTCCTTTTAGGCTAGCTTGCAGCCGCATAAGACTTTTGGCATTCGTATACCCAGCGATTTCCGTACTTATCTAAAAAATACTGTAGAACAGAGGCTAGTTTTGGGGATTAGGGGATAGGTATCGCTTGACGGGCTGCAAGTTGTGCCGCGCTTGGCATTGTTGTATTTAAGTCTGCATGCATTTGCACTTTACTTTCTGAATAGTACGATGCAGCCCTGTTGAATGGGGATTCCCGGAGAGAAGGAAAATAACCCAGTTTTCATTCGTTGAATTCAAAATATGAACTGATTTTATTTGAAAACTCTTAAACTCTAAGAAGCGACAATTGTTCTTAAAAATACTTATTCTAATGCCCCACGTTTTCGGGGGTTGAAAATTGTTTATATTTCATGCTCAACGCTGGTTATAATCTTAAGTGTTTTCCACAGAGTGTGGATGCATGTTTTGTTTGGTTTTAAGGAATAATTTTCATTTGAATCTTTTTGACTTATTTTTGTTTTATGTTTTTATTAACACGATGTTTATTCTTAAATTCCAGGGCGCCATCGGCGTAGCACCTATGTGCTGTTGTTCGCATATCGTAGCACGCGTGATGTTTGAGGTTAGAAACGGCAACTGCGGTGACTCGTGATCGTTATGCCACGTGCCACGCACAGCTGAGTGTGTGACCATCGCTTTTTGTGAGGCACAAGTAAAAATAGGAACAACTGTCTTAGCTGTGTCCGGGAATACTTTTGGTGGGCATTGTACAAAGTCCCGAACCGGTTCTGGTAGCGGTCCCGTTGCTTTTTGCTGGTGACGAAGTAGTCTGAGGTTTGCCTGCTTGTGTGGTATTTAACGGGGTTCTGCAGAGCGTTGCTCAATATATTTGTGATGACCTCCGTTGACACGTTGACACAGTCGCAGTTCCAGCTGTTCTCAGATTTCTGGTTATGCAATCATTGAGGTTAACCACTATATGATTGGTGTGTCGAACCTTGGGTTGATCCGTCGAGTTGTTTTAGGCAATTAAACTTCTCGGTTCATTTAGTGGTTTACCACTTTTGGATGAATTAGTAAAATAAATCTATTGAATTAATATACAGAATTAATCTCGAGCACAATTTTTATAGTTGATCTTTAGAATTAATTCATATCCTTTGTTTATAGAATTAATCTATAAAATTAATTTAAGGCTTTAATTTAAAGAATTGTTAAGTTTGGCGCTAAGGTTCGATGTTTTAGCGGCCACAAGAAAAACACTTCACTTTTGACGTGATACTTCATTTATTTCTTCCACGTGTATTTCTTATGCTAATGGTAGGCTGAGTGAGTGTGTGTGTGTGTGTGCGAGCGAGTCGTCCACGAGTCGTCTGCAAGTCGTTTGCCTGTAGTTAAAAATTAATCGCCCTTACTCGCGGTTGTAACCAAACTGTTTTGTCCGCCGCTTAGTAACTAGCATAGAACCTAACATGTAAGCTTAAAGCGCAAGATGCAACCATTAATTTCGCAAAACGTGGGCTGGCGCTTAAATAGAAGTATGAAAATGAAAGAGAATGAGTGATATGCGTTGACCCATTGGTGGCTGCTTTGGGTCTGGTGGGCAGTGACCGGATTTTCTTTTAGAGGACGTTCACGATACTATGCGCAGTACGTTCAAGTGGCCCCTACGACACCAGGGAAAAGCCTGTTACGCGCGAGCCCAAGCAGATAACTGCCCACCTCCCAACCGAGGAGTGCAGCCTTATAACCCTCGTAATCTATTAACTAAATGGGAAATGATAGATGTTTTAAATATTTAAGTCTAATCTGGTGCGACTCATATTGAGGTCACCAAATGGAAGATCTATTTTCTTAAATAGGACGGACAAGCGAAGTAAAAAGAAATTTAGTGGTATAGGGGTCATCAAATTCTTTTGACCATCTTTTAATATAACCAAGAACACATTGCCTTTGTGACCGTGGTGGAAATATGGGTGTTACAATTTAACTTATGGTCCATAAGTATGCCCAAATCATTCATATTATTTAGACGTTCTAAAGGACTATTGTTTAGAAAATAAGTGACCAGTTGAGGGGAGTTACGAAAAAAGTAATTACTTTACATTTAGTAGTATTAAGATCCTGGCACCAGGATTGAAAATGTTTAAGATCAGCTTATAGCCGACTAAATGAATCTGTTTCTTTATAAGATAAAGCTTGACATCGTCAGCAGACATGAGCACACGCGAATGTCCAATGATTGATGGAAGATCGTTAATGAATAATGTGAAAAGAAGGGGGCCAATATGACTACCTTGATGTACACCAGAAGTCAGAGGAATGGAATCGGAAAAATAAGACTTGAAAAATACCTTCTGTTTTCTATTTGTTAAATATTCTCGAACCCAAGAAAGGAAAAAGATGTGGAAACCGAAGGACGTTCAGTTTAGAAAGTAATAAAGTATGATTAACAGAATCAAAGGCTTTACTGAAGTCAGTGTATATGACATCAGTTTGTTTAGCATTGTTGAACCCCTTGATGATTATAGAGGTAAATTCTAAAAGGTTAGTGGTTGTAGCTCTAAATTTCACAATCCCATGTTGGGATGGCGAAATAATAGAACTGCAAAAATGTTGCAATTGAGAAGTTATAATTTTCTCAAAAGCTTTCGGAATAGCGGACAATTTTGAGATACCTCTATAGTTAGAGGCTTCGCACTTTTTGCCAATTTTATGCAGAGGAATGATATACGACACCTTCCAAATAGATGGAAAAGAGGAAGATTCGACAGACAATAGAAACAATTTTAAAATGGGTTTGCATAATGCGTTTGCACAGAACCTGAGTACACATCCAGGAAGACCATCTGGCCCCGGAGAATAAACAGGTTTAACTAATTTAAGTTCGCTAAGAATAGAACTCAAACACTGGATTGAAAATGCAATTAGCCTTTTTTAAATGATAAGGATACGGACTTGCTCGATATTCCGTTGAGGAATAAGTTGTTTTGAAAAAACTCGCAAACATATCGGCAATTGCCTGATCAGTGCTGGCTTTTTTATTTTGAAAAGACAAAAAAGATGGGTGCGCGGAGGTCTTACGTTTAGAATTGACAAAATTATAAAATTGTTTAGGGTCAGAAGAAAACTGAAGCTTACACCGCTGAAGATAATTCTTAAAGCATTGTGTATTAAGCATGATGAATTTTGAACGAGCGACTGTATGCAAAGCGTAATCTGATGAACGACGTGTGAATAGGGATTCCCGGAGAGCAGAGAAAATAACCCAATCTTCATTCGTTGAATTCAAAATATGAACTGATTTTATTTATAAACTCTTAAACTCTAAGAAGCGACAATTGTTCTTAAAAATGCTTATTCTAATGTCCCACGTTTTCGGTGGTTGAAAAATGTTTATATTTCATGCTGAGCGCTGGTTACTTGATACCGCGCCGCTGTTTGATCTTAAGTGTTTTCCACAGAATGTGGATGCATGTTTTGTTTGCTATTAAGCAATAATTGTCATATGAATTTTGTGACTTACTTTTTGTTTATGTTTCATTTGTATATTTCTTTGGTCAATCTGATTTGGTGAAGCCATCTCAGATGAACACGATGTTTATTCTTAAACATTCTGCAAAGGGCCGCCAAATGCGGCGTTTTGGACTTTATCTTTATAGTTAGTTGTCATATCCAAATTATTAAAATTATTATCATTAGTAAGAAAACTATTGTTAAAGAAGCATGATAGACGTTGAACCTAGTCAATCTGATGTTCCTTTACTGATTGTAACTGACTTCTTATTCTTACCAATTCTCCCATATGTATTACTATGTTGGCTTCTACTGGTTTTTGGAATATTTGGCATATTACCTAACAATTTCTGTTTTGGGATATCTACCCACTTCTGATGTGTATTACTGTGCTGACTTCTAGCCTTTTTATACGGTGGAGAATTTATAAAATAACTATCTTTATTTTTTGACTTGTTCCAATGTGATCGCTCCACAATTTTTAAATATCGCTGATTGCTAAAATTTGATTGGTTATTCCGGTTACCATTAAATTTTGGCCTTTTATAATTATTTTGCCAGATCTGCCTTTTTTTGTACTACAGTTTCGAACAATTTGTTACCGGAATCTATTTTGATATTATTTTTCAGATAATCATTATCTAATTGAGCCATTGCCTTCTGAATATTTTCATGTTTTACTGGCTCTGGGATATATACTTTTTCTTTTCCAATTTTCACTTTACCTCCAATGTGAGGTCCTGCCGGGGGCCATAAATTTATTTTCTGAGTTTTGCTGTTGTATTTCTTTGGAAATGTGTGATTTTTATTTTGATATTTATCTTTCTTTTTCTCCCAACTTTGTTCAAAACATGTGACATCTATTGTTGTTGCCACTACAGATTTATTCTGATTGGATTTGGTGCATCCCGAGACGATCCAACCGAATTGAGTATTTTGACCTAGCAGGCCATCAATCTTTGTAATTCCCCCTTTTAAGATTTGGGTATATACGTTTACTCCCATTATTATGTCAATCCTACCAGGTTTATTAAAGGTGGGATCAGCTAGCACGTAAGTTTGCCATTTTGACATATCCACGTTTGCTATTTTTAATGGAAGAGCTTTCATTAATTTTGGCAACACAATTGCCTCAACCTTTAGATGTCCTTTCCAAGGATTTCGCGTCTTTACATCTATCTTTACCTTATATTTTGATTTATTAGATTTTATTGAGGACACGCCACTTATTTCTGTATATTGTTTAATTTTAGGTAATTTCAATATTTGAGCGGCCTCTTCAGACAAAATGGTGCTCTGTGAACCACAATCAATAAGGGCTCTTAGAGTCTTATATCCTCCATTTATATTTTTTACTTGTATTAAAGCTGTGGCCAACAGTGTTGGTTGTGCGGTTACACAAGTATTAGCTCTCTCCTGTTTTTCTTCAAAATGGAGTAAGGTATGGTGTTCCTTACTACACAATGAACAAACCATTTCATTTGTGCACACCTTATTGCTTGAATGGTTCAAGCATCTTATGCAAAGATGCACTTTTTTGGCTGTTTCATACCTTTCAGTAGTTGTCAACACTTTAAACATATAGCACTTATACGCTTTGTGCCCGGAAATTTTGCAAATCGGACATTTATCTTCGATTTCCGCATAATTTAACACAGTTTTTAGCGGTTTTTTCTCTTCTTTGCTCATGGCACTTAGCGAGCAATATCTTTGCTCCAAGTATTCCATGACATCAGATAATAATTGTATCTGCCTTGTTTTTCTAATTTGACTCTCATATAATTGTAGAGTCTCTCTGTCGAATTTCCGAAGTATGAGTTGAGCGACTATTACGTCAACTTCTTCGGACAAATTTGCTTTAATTTTAATTAAGTGTATTGACTCATTAATTATGTCAATCACTCCTTTTATACTTTTTGCGGATTCATTGTTGATCATCGGTAAATCAACGATCCGACTTAATTGTTCGGAAAATACCCTCCGATTATTTTCATACCGCTTGGTTAACAATTCCCAAGCGGCACTATAGTTATCAGTTGATCCTGACAATAGATGGGCTACCATGCTCTTTGCTTCGCCCTTTAACGCGGATTTTAAATAATTGAACTTAAGAGCAAGACTTAAATCCTCTCTTTTTTCAATCAGTTCCGCAAATAGTTCTACAAACAGGTCCCATTCTCTAGGTTCTCCAGAAAATGTGGGTACCTGTATTTTCGGCAACACCGGTAATTCGCCTCTCACGGTTACATTCTCATCTTTACAATTTTCCTTATTGTTCATTTTCATTTCTAGCATTGATAATGAATTTTGGACGTCGAATTCTAAATCCTCCATAGTATTCTTAAATTTTGCATCCATTGTTATTACTTGGCATGCCCGTACCTTCTTCCATAAATAATTTATTTTATTAATATACATTTTCCATGTTCCATTGCCTGTTGATTTCAACTCTACTACCTCCAAATATTCCTGAAGCTGTCGGACTCTATCCATAAATATCTCCTGGTTTCCACTACCGTTTTCATGACTGGAGGTCGCATTCCCGCGCGACTCTCCTTTGCTATCATCAAACATTTCTGACATATTTGCTTCTGTTTCAACTAACACCGACTTAGTATTGCCTGGTTTTTCTGACTCTCCTGTAGCTATTATTTTGGCAACTATCGTTAAAACCTCTTCATGTACTTTATCTCTGTAGTACTGATGATCGAAAATACCCTGCTGGAGCAATTTTTCATGGTTAGGCATCCATCGGCTACTAATCACTTTTACTTCCTCAACCACCTTGCTAGTAATGTCTCTGGGATTCAGTGCTTCCAACTGCCTTAACCTGGTATGCAACTCTACCTGCTTCTCTAACAATTTAGCAGTCTTATTACTGAACACTTTATATGGTGGATGTATATATGTGTGACAATTGATTCTTATTTTTTTTTTAATTTTTTTTTTTATATTGGTTTTTAAATGTTTTTTTTTTTTTTTGGTGTTTTGTTTTCTTTTTTACATATATCCCTGCCTATTTTTGCGTATGGTTTTCAGGCCACACTCTAATCGGACAGCTTTTATTGCCGCACAATTGTACATAGTTTGTTAGAAATATGAAAAAAAATATGCATCGCAGTGCATTAAAAAAATGTGCGACGCAGCGCATAGTTGTTTATTTTGTTGGGCGCTCTTTGTAGCGCTATCGGTCCAGACGTTGAACAGCTTTCAAGTTGCCGGTGCTGGTCTTCGCACAGGCTGTTGGGGCGCCGATGCTGGTTTCTCCGATCGCTCTGTTCCGGGGCCTAGCTTGTCGCGCTAGACGGTGCCGGTGCTGGTCTTCGCACAGGCTGTTGGGGCGCCGATGCTGGTTTCTCCGAACGCTCTGTTCCGGGGTCTAGCTTGTCGCGCTAGACGGTGCCGGTGCTGGTCTTCGCACAGGCTGTTGGGGCGCCGATGCTGGTTTCTCCGATCGCTCTGTTCCGGGGCCTAGCTTGTCGCGCTAGACGGTGCCGGTGCTGGTCTTCGCACAGGCGTATTCGCAATAAGGTGAGTCGAATGGTCCAGGGCAGTCCTTGGGACCCGTCTTCCCCGGTATGTTTTTTTTTTTGTGTCGTTGCTCAGCTGCTGTTGTCCAGGGCCTATGGGCTCAGGCGGTACCGGTGCCGGTCATCGCACCAGATTTTCTCCTATTAGCCACCTCTTCTCTGCAACTATCTTGTTGCTCTGCTGTTTTTTGTAGTTGCTGACTTGCAACTACATATGCACTTTTAACTTTAACTTTTTTTTTTTCGATATTAGGGCTTCGAATACGCCACACACAAAACTCCCGCCGCCGATATTACTACAGTTGCTCCACTAGCCAAACTGTCTTTAAAATCGGACGCACGCACTTTTTAATTATTAAGCAATATTTTGCTTTTTATATTACACTCTGAGTCTCTTACCACTGGTGGGGGAAAACTACAGAGTTCCTTTTTCTCGAAGGACCAAAATGAATCCCGCTCGAAGGACCAAAATGAATAGGGATTCCCGGAGAGCAGAGAAAATAACCCAGTCTTCATTCGTTGAATTCAAAATATGAACTGATTTTATTTATAAACTCTTAAACTCTAAGAAGCGACAATTGTTCTTAAAAATGCTTATTCTAATGTCCCACGTTTTCGGTGGTTGAAAAATGTTTATATTTCATGCTGAGCGCTGGTTACTTGATACCGCGCCGCTGTTTGATCTTAAGTGTTTTCCACAGAATGTGGATGCATGTTTTGTTTGCTATTAAGCAATAATTGTCATATGAATTTTGTGACTTACTTTTGTTTATGTTTCATTTGTATATTTCTTTGGTCAATCTGATTTGGTGAAGCCATCTCAGATGAACACGATGTTTATTCTTAAACAACGTGTTTTTTGAAACTTCTCATAATATCGAGTCTTCACATTTTTCAAATTGGATAACTCTCGAGAGAACCAGGGAGGTTTATTAAGCCGCTCCTGCCTACCAAGAAGTACACAAATATCAAAGAGTGAATTCAGAGTATCATAAGAGAAGCGAATAGCTGAGTTCATATCTCTACAATTGTACAGATAAGATGAAATTTATCTTCAGGAAGAAGAAAAGGTTCGATCCTAGAAACATCACGATAAGAAGAATTCAATACAAAAATAAGATCTAACGATTTTGCATTAGAATTTAACACAGGATTTACTTGGGTTAAAGATAAGCCTAGAAGGCAATCAATAAAGTCATGTGATTAGGAAGTTTAGATTTCAGTCCTATAATGTTCTGGTAATACAGGTTAAGGGACGAAACTAGTTTTTTGACACACCAACAGATGCTGATGCGCCAGGAATAGTGCTAGTTGTTGTTATTGGCATGCGAATCGGTTGCCGATTTTTTTTCCTTACAGTATATTCCTTAACTATTATGTATATGCTTTGGCCAAAAACCTTCCCGACATATAATATCGAAGATATTGCAGAAACACTAATTTTAAAGGACGAGATATCCCGAGAATACGAAAATTTAAACTTTTCCACCGCAATTTTCAAGACGTTAACTTTCTTCCGAATATAGGCTATTACATCATCAGATGTGACAACAGGGTCTTACATCATCAGATGTGACAACAGGGTCTAGCCTAGAAACAAATATATGTTTCTTTGGTGGTATGCCAACGAAAGGCCGCGGTCCCAAAGCGTCAGCCGCAGTAGCAACGTTGGACAAATCACCCACTGCAGCAGTCAACTTGTTCAGGGGGCCCTCGATACTTTTAGAGCTTTCGGCAATTTCTATTGGAATTGGACACTACAGTTGGCATTGTTTTCACGAGATCATTCGCAGGGGATACCGGTTATTCCTTACTAATCACCACTGGTCTCTTAAACGATATCAATTGCTGTACATTGAGAGAGGACGGTGCCTGAGGCTGGTTGGGGACGTTAAGAGACACTGGCGGATCTACAGATAAAGGAAAACGAAAGAACGTGCCTGAATGGGTTCACGAACTTTTGATGGATAGGTTTGAATACGTAAATATTGAGGATTCAGATGAAGAAGTAATAAAGGATTAAATTTATTCTTAAATTCTCTTAAATTCTTAAGGCTTCGCATTGATGTAAAGAAACTTCTACATGCGCATAATGATTATATATCACTAGAACATGATCAGAAGCAGAACACTTGCTATAAATCTTAAAACCTGGAATGGGAAGAATTAATTCCCCATATACAAGGCATTAAAGAAACTTTAAACCCAAAATATGAGGCACGAAAATTAGTGCATGACAATTGAGAAAAGATAGGTAAAACGAACTGGTCTAAGATTTCTAATCTATTGATCAAGTTGCGTACAAACCTTATCACTATAAAGGGTAAATACAACCTAGATATATTTATACCTACCTCACTTAATTCACCTTTGAGTATAGACACCGATAAAGATGAAGTATACATACCTAAAGAAGAAATAGAATTAGAAGGTGAAGAGTCTGACACTAGCGAGAGAGAAATAGAGTAAAAAGATCTAAACGGTCTAACAATTCCTGTGCTATTGACATTATCTGAGAAAGATAACTAAATAGAACTAGAAACATTGTCTGAACAAGACAACGAATCAGAATTAGAATTCAACACGAGTATCATACATCCAAACGACAGAATGGCAGAATCAAATGCCTGAAGGGCATTTATGAAGGATACTTCAAACGCCATCTGAGAATTCTGTTGAGGAACCATTTGTCATTTTATTTATATTTCTACATATTTCGTACTCTGAGTCTCATGAATGATCTTGCACATCTTACAATGCTTTTGTTTTTGTATTTTATAAGTTTTTCTGGAATTCGCTGGCGCCAATCTGATATTCTCTGTCTCTTTTGTACAACCTATATGACCTACGTAGATGCGTAAAAATTGAAAATTTAGTAATAAGCATGTTGTGGAGGCGGTACGTTACTGCCAATGCCCTGAATTTAGGTAGCCTTGATCGTTTTCCCTTTAGACTTAGTATGTATCAACATGAATGCAACCCTGACTTATCGAGGCAGAAATTAGCGCTAAGAAGTGAGACGAGGCGTCAGTATAAAAGAAAATTGCACAGGAACGATACGTTAAAATAAACATCCGATAATTGGCACGAAACGAAGCTCGAGGCTAGGGGCCTTAGGGCTTAATATATATGGATAAACTTTATAATTTGTTGTATCTAAAAAATACCATCATATTCTATACTCAATTATAATAAATAAGTTTCAAATTAATTCGTGCTAAATGTTCTATTTTTGTATCGGTAAAACTTTCGGGCGTTAAAGTTACCTAAATAATATGTAAAAGTGCGTTGATGGTGTCGGAATTGACTAAAAATGTGAAACATGAGCAATAAAATAAAAACGCGCGGGAGAAAAAAGCGTATCAATATGGACGCGATGGAAACGCCGAAATCGGCGGCAAACGAGTCTACCGCGGGAGAGAGTGAGATAGAAAGAGACGCTTCCAATAAGAACCAAGCGCCAAAAGACAGAGAAGACAATACGAATATATTGGAAAGTGTGCAAAGAATGATGACGCAATTGCAAGAACAAATTGCGTCACAAAGTTCAAAAATTGAAGCTATCCACAATGGACAAGAACAACAAATACAAGAAATTCATTTAGGTCAAAGTGAAATAGTTAATTTAAAAATTGCTAATGAATCTATAACTGACTGCATTTCAGAATTGGAGAGGACGCATGCTTTGGGCGGCACACAGGGTGCTGCAAATATAGACGGTGCACAACGTCATGGAGCCATAATTGGAGCTCCGCATGCTTTGGGCGTCACACAGTGTGCTGCAAACTTGGACGGTGCACAACGTCATTGAGCCATAATGGGAGCTCCGCATGCTTTGGGTGGCACACAGGGTGCTGCAAATATAGACGGTGCACAACGTTATGGAGCCATAGTGGGAACTCCGCATGCTTTGGGCGGCAGACAGGGTGCTGCAGACTTGGACGGTGCACAACGTCATGGAGCCAAAATAGGCGCTCCGCATGCTTCGAGCGGCACACAGGGTGCTACCGATGATGGTGCTACACAAAATAAAATGACATTTAAAACTACAACCGGAATATCTGATGTCTACGAACCTTTCCCCATTAATGTTGGTACGGGTGAGTCTGATAATGTTACGCGTTGCGTTCGGGTTGGTCAGGCTAGTCAGGGACAATACCCACATAATTATATGTCGGGGCACAGAATTATGGATCCTTCAGAATTTAGTGGTAGGGCAGAAGATTGGGCAGTATTTATTACAATGTTCATAGAATCCTCCGCTGCTTATGGTTATACCCAACTGGAAAATGTAATACGTTTACAGAAAAGCTTTAAAGGAGTGGCAAAAGAGGAGGTAAAAGGGCTATTAGTCAATCCGGCAAACGTGCCACATATTATCGAGCACCTACAGTTTATGTACGGAAGACCAGAGTTGCTTATTAAAAGTCAGGTAGAAATTGTCAATGATATACCCCAAATCCCAGAGAATAATCTAGAAAAGATGGTTCCATTTGCCACAAAGGTAAAAAATTTGGTCATATTTTTACAATCTTCAAATGCAGTATTACACTTGCAAAATCCATCTTTGCTGGATCAATTAGTTTCAAAAATGCCAATGTCAGAACGCATGCAGTTGCAAGAGTTTTCATCTCAAAAATATCCATATGCCAATTTGATGGATTTTAGTTATTGGTTAAATAGTATAGCAAGAACGATTGCGAAGGTACCATTAATGACAACTTCGAACAGGCCCACTTCAAAAGGTGATTGTCGTCATAATCCAAAATTGGTAATGCAAACAAGTACTGGCGAATATCAAAAGAAGGATAAGAAATATACAAAAGCTTGCACCGAATGTAATGGTAACCACACTCTGTCTGAATGCGATGTATATGTAAAGGCTGATGTAAATAAAAAGTGGAACATGGTCAATAAATTAGGGGTTTGTTTCAGCTGTCTAAAACTCAACCACAATATGTGTAAGTTCAAACGAAGATGTAAAATCGGTGGCTGCAAGAGTTCACATCACAAATCGTTGCACAATCCTAATAGACAGACGGTAGAAGAAGATAAAGCAGCGACACATACAGTCAAATCTAGCATGAAAAGGTTGTTAGTTAAAGTCCTGCCAGTCGAAATAATGGGCCCGCAGAATACATTAGTTAAAACGTTCGCGTTTTTGGACGAGGGTTCCAACGTAACGTTAATTAACGAGAATTTAGCTAAAAAGCTAGGGGTAAAAGAAAACATGGATCGGTTAACATTAAATTGGATTAAGAATCATGCCATTAACTTGAATACGACAGTATGTCATCTAAAAATAAGAGGTATTAATGGAAATAAAAATTGGTTACAGTTAAAAGGCACTACAATCCCTGATCTGGAATTACCTCTACAATCAATGGATCATCAAACATTAGCGGAAGAGTATATTCGAGTCGCGAACCTCCCACTAGCAAGTTACACAGATGCCAAACCAACAATACTGATCGGCATAGATAATACACACCTGGTCAAGACTAGTGGCATCAAAAACACCTTTGGGATGGGTGATTTTTGGATCAAGAGCAGACCATTCTAATACAAGCCCGTTAGTGACATCAGTATTTCATGCGAATTCTTTGGAGGATCAAGTGAACAGGGAAATGCACGATTTGATGACAGATTATTTCACAACTGAGAATTTAGGAGTACGTCCGTATATTAAGTCTGTAGAGTCCGCTGACATAATTCGAGCTAAAGAGATACTTCGAAACACAACAGTAAAATTAGAAGGAGAATATGAAACCGGACTGTTATGGTTAAAAGAAACATTAAATCTTCCCGACAGTTACGACTGAAACCACGACAGAAACCAGGAAAGCTACGACTAGTATTCGACGCAGCAGCCTCAATCGAAGAAGTTTCATTGAACTCAAGATTATTAAAAGAACCCGATGAAAATCCGCCATTGACTCAAATTTTATTCCAATTTCGACAAGGAGCAGTGGCAGTTTGTGCAGATATCAAGGAAATGTTCTTGCAGGTACGAGTTCGACAGGAAGATCAGGATTGCTTACGATTTTTATGGAGACATGGTGACACAACAAGAGAAGTCGATACTTATAAGATGACGGGCATGATATTCGGAGCCACTTGTTCTCCATGTTGTGCTCAATATGTAAAAAATATAAGCGCGCAAAACAGTACGAATTCAAAGGAAGTAATTAATGCAATACAAATAATCATTACGTTGATGACTTTGTAGCAAGCTTTGTATCTGAGTCAAAGGCATACGACATAAGCTCTGAAGTAAAATGGGTGCTTGAATTAGCTCATTTTGAACTAAAAGGCTTTGTTTCAAACTCGAAGTGGGTACAGAATAAATTGAATAAGGAAGAGAAAAATAAAACTGATAAGTTACCAGAAAGTATGGATAAGAAGGCTGTCGATAAGGTGTAAGTAAATCCACATCAAGCCCATTGGTGGAGATTACAAGGAATGGCATGATTTCAAGGGCCTGTTTGAGAGTACTATTCATGGAAAGGCAACACTAACGAATATACAACATTTTCACCTGAAGTCTTGTGTCATAAGAGAAGCAGTAATTTGCCTGTCGTAGATGCTCATTACGAGGTTGCGTGGAAATCGTTGAGTGAGCGCTACGAAAAGCCCCGTTATTTGGTGAATTTGCTTATGGATACATTCACCGCCTTGCCTAATGCTGTTGGGCAAAACTCAGCATCGCTACGCGCTCTGACGTGCGAAGCCAGTGATGTTATTCGGGCTTTAGACGCTTCTGGACAAACGGGCCGTGACTGTTGGCTCATATACTTGCTCATCAACAATGTTGATGAGGCTACCCGACGTTAATGGATCGACAAAAGCCAAGATATTGAAAATCCTACCATTGAAGAGTTGCTCAAATTTTTGGACTCACGATGCGATCGCCTTGAGCTCAGTCAAGTTGTCGATCAGGTAGCGAGCAAACAGAGGGATGAAAAGGGAAAAGGCAAGCACGCACCATGCTTTGTGAGGAACATTATAATTAACTATAATATCCCACACAACAAGCAAACAGCAGCATAACACAACGATATAAAGGAAGCTCCGCATACAAGATACAGCCGAGACACAAACCTAAGCTACGATATACGACCAAGCCTACTAATGGTCAATCGAACCAAGTCACAGAGAATGGCTTACGATCAAACCGGGCCGATCGAACCAACTCGAACCTATGACGTACGATCGAACCAATTCGAACCTACGACGTACGATCAAGCATGGCTCGATCGAGTCACAGGCGACCGCTGGCAATTTCGTACAAGCGGGAAGTTGCGTGGGAAGCGTAATGCGAAAAACCCAATATACACGCATATGCAAGGGACAGCCAAGTCCAACATTGCTCGATCTGCCGACTCGAACCAATGACGTACGATCGAACCAATTCGAACCTATGACGTACGATCAAGCATGGCTCGATCGAATCACAGGCGACCGCTGGCAATTTCGTACAAGCGGGAAGTTGCGTGGGAGGCAGAATGCACAAAATCAACGATATAAGAGTGAATAGAACCCGGCTGGAGAGCATAATTGCACCCAAACGGGGGCATTGGCCTACTTATTGCAAATTAAGAGCACAGAGAGGAAAATATGAAAGCATTAGCATACGCTGAATAAGCATACACGCATGTCACACGTACACTATACGTGAGGGAGAACGCCGGTGACCAATAGCGCACTCTATGCCTACGTCACGCTCATGAGAGCGAAAGCAGTTAGATTGCGAGCAGACAAAATCTTATGAGCGAGAGAAAAGCGAAAGTGAGGGCCAAGCGAGCCCGTGAGACGGGTGCGGGGCATGCATGCTTTGTATGAAGCAATGATGGTTTGTGGATTGGATAGGGGAATATGCGAACCGAAGGGGGAGGGATGAACAATGGGGAAGCCCTCTATCTAATAGATACGATATATGTACGAAAGTGCATTGCATGGGAAATTAGAATATAGTATGTTAATTTAATCAAGATGATTATTATTAGAGAATAGCTTAAGTTAATGCAATTAGTATATATATATATATGTAAATATAATGTGGAGAAAATATGAGCGAAATTGGGTATGACGGGTGGATCAAAGAGAGCGACGGGCAACGGCAGCGCTGACAGAGAAAGAAAGCAGAGAAAGTCAACGGGATACGTTGGGCGGCCAATAGAAAGGCGACGTCAACATGAGAAGGAGATGCAAGTCAATATGTACAAACGAGCTAGACAAGGACAAGGAAATAAATGGGCGCGCAGCCACAGAGAAAGTGGACATATGCGCCAAGGATTTACGGCACTTTCACCACGCATAGCAACAAGTGGATGCGTGGGTGAAAGCAGAGGGCCGATGGAAATGTACCAGTTGTATAGCGGTACTACACCAACCAATTCCTGAGGCCATGGGAGCTGCCTATATAAAGGCAACGCCCATCAACCAAGGGCATCAAGTCATCAAGTCGTGATCAAGTAACAAGCAATTAAGGCCTTACGAGTAACCTTAAGAGCTTACCAAGGAAGCACAAGGAGCAGCAGGAAACCAGGAACTATACAGGCCTTACGAGTAACCTGTACAGTTCATTCGACAGCGATAAGTCCTTAAATAAGGACAGTAAACACCATACCCAAGCTAGAGTGAGTTGGAGAGAAGCCAAGCATTTCCAGGTGTATCCAAAGTCAGTGGTAGGCACGAGGATATATCCTACTGCCGAAATTCCAGGATCTATACATCCTGACGAGTACCAATTACTGAGGAACATCCTGCTTCGTGATAATAACTACGGGATTTATCCCAGAGTCATAAAGCAAAAGCCATCTCGATAAGCATAGCGAAAGGGGTGCAGGGGTGTGGAGCATCAACCAAGCACGCGATACAGAACGAGACAACAACAGGCAACGGCGGCAGGAGCCAAAGGAAGGCAAGAAGGGACGACGAGGGATTCGAAGTGATTCGACAACGCTGTCCAAGTCCAGACCTACCATAGAGAAACTTGTCATATCCAATCAAGCCCATAAACGATCGCAAATAAACTCATTACAAAACCAAATCAATAAATAAACCTGTTCTGATTTCACCGGGGCACAAAATAAATTTTGTTGTGCCGAACCTAGCCCGAGAGATATTGTAAATATCCCGAAGGACGAGAAAGGATCGTTACAACTGGCGCCCAACGTGCTATACTGGTGAAATTTAGAAAAAAAACTACAGTTTATAAAATCATAAAAAGATCGAAATGGGAAAAGGATGGATTTACCACATGAAGAAGGAGGATTTGGTACAGACAGGCCAAAGGATCGGGATCGAGATAAACGGCACAGTGGAGGAAATGAGGAAACAGCTAGGCGAGTGGATAGAAAGGAATGAAAAGGACCCAGACTGGAAGGAGGAAATAAATAGATTGGAAACAAAGTACTCGAAAAATCTAAAAATGAAAACAATAGCAAGCACATCAAAAACATGCGAAAATGAGGCTGAGGAATTCCAGAAAATAAACATCGCCACACTAGCAATCCCTCCATATTTACCACCAAGATGGGGAAGCGAAGGAGACCTAGATAACGCAGAGTCAAAGAGGGAGATAAGGAGACAAACAATAGACCCCAAGAAAACGGCATCACATACAACAAACAGGACCACCGAATACGCCAAGGTGGCAAAACAAGTGAGGGAGTGGACATTCAGATTCGATGGCAATTCCAGACCACTGGAGTTCATAGAACAGATCGAGTGGTCAGCAGACATGTATGGCATCGAGCTGGACATGATCCCGAGAGCGATGCCAGAGCTACTGAAAGATAGGGCACTCAAATGGTACGTCGCAAACAATAAGCAATGGCGAACATGGAAGGAATTTGTTGAGGGCTTCAAGAAATATTTCTTGCCGAAAGGATTCTTCAACAAATTAGCTGATCAAGTGAAAAATCGCAAGCAAAACAGGAATGAGTACTTCAAGGATTATATGGTGGATATGCAAACATTGATGAGACCCCTAAAAATACCAGAGTACGAACAATTGGAGGTCATATTGGAAAATTGCACTCCAGATCTAAAAATATTCGTTCGGCCGCACAGGGTCAGAGATCTAGATGAGCTGATGCAGTTGGCAGAAGAACACGAGATGCTCGAACAAGAGCGATTCGAGTTCCATCGCGAAAACAATGCTCAAAGAACACATAACAACCAATCAAACCACAGAGGAGGAAATAATCACGGGCCACCAGTCACACAGTGCCGAAGATGCCAGGACAACAGCATGGAGAATCATTCGAGACCAAACCAAGAAAACAAGAACGTCCGAGACGGAAAAGTCCTGAACCCGAATCAGGCGTGCCGCAGATGCGGGGGAGCCGGACACTGGGCCAGGGAATGCAACAATCAGAGACTCAATTTCTGCTGGCAGTGTGGAAAAGTGGGCAAAAGGACGAAAGAATGTTGTTGGAGTTCGGGAAACGAAAGGCGGTTCCAGTCTATCAGGGGCGAGCAGGGACCCAGCCAACAAGCTCCTCACCACTAATAGGCCAACTAGTAGAAGAAGAGGATCAATTGTCAGCGATTATCGAAGTAGCAGGAATACAGATGAAAGCGACAATTGACTCCGGAGCCACGAGTAGCTTCATCAGCAAGCAGATATTGAAAACAGTGAGGAATAAGGGAAAATGGGAGAACACACACAAACAGGTATACATGGCAGACGGAAAGGTGCGAGACATTGAAGAACAATGGACAGGATGCGTGAGATTCGGACACAAGGAAATCCACATACCATTTCTGGTCATGCCAGAAGGAATGGATGCGCTAATATTGGGGTGGAATTTCCTCCGGATTATGAACACAGAAATATCGTGTGGTGGCCACAAAGTGCGAATACCGACAGTAAGGCGAATACAGGGCAGGCGCGTAGAAAGAATATCCATCATGGTCACTCAGAAGAGTGACCAGCAAGAAATACAAAGCTTTCTGAGTCAGGAATTGAAGGAATTAGGGAAAGTTAAGGGATTGTCAAAGGTGGGGATACATCGCATAACGATGAAGGACGATATCCCAATAAAACAAAGGTATTACCCGAAAAACCCGAAAATACAAGGAGAAATCAATGCAAAGGTCGACGAACTGTTGACAATGGGATGCATAGAACCATCGCAAAGCCCA
This sequence comes from Drosophila equinoxialis, assembly GCA_018150345.1. Lineage (NCBI taxonomy): Eukaryota > Metazoa > Arthropoda > Insecta > Diptera > Drosophilidae > Drosophila > Drosophila equinoxialis. The sequence continues at coordinate 1,772,702 of JAECWI010000425.1, read as the reverse complement.
TATAGCTCACCCATAGTGATGGTGAGAAAGAAACAGACAGGCAAATGGAGATTATGCGTAGATTTTAGACAGATTAACGCAAAATCTATAAAGGATGCATACCCAATGCCACGCATCGATTACATCTTGAATCAACTACGCGAAGCAAAATTCATAAGCAGCTTAGATCTGAAGGACGGATACTGGCAGATTCCGTTAGAAGAGAAAAGTAGACCAATGACTGCATTCACAGTCCCAGGGAAGGGGTTATTCCAATGGAAAGTAATGCCATTCGGTTTACACTCAGCATCAGCAACTTTCCAACGCGCACTGGACCAAGTCATTGGCCCAGAAATGATACCAAACGCATTCGCATACCAAGATGACATTGTGATAGTGAGCAAAACAATCGAAGAACACATGAATCATCTACAAGAAGTGTTCAGGAGATTGAAGGAAGCAAACTTGAGAATTAATGCCGAGAAATGTCAATTCTTTAGAAAAGAGCTAAAATTTCTAGGCCACTTGGTGACAGAAAACGGTATTGCAACGGACCCAGAAAAGGTGGCCGCAATAGCCCAATTAGAACCACCAACTTGCACAAAGGAATTACGCCAGTACTTAGGAGTGGCATCTTGGTACAGACGGTTCGTACCAGGTTTTGCAGCACTAACACACCCATTGAACGAACTACTAAAAAAGAGAACAAAGTGGCACTGGAGCGAGGAGCATCAGGCAGCATTCGATGCTGTAAAGGAAAGGCTGACGAGTGGCCCAGTATTGGCATGTCCAGACTTCACAAAAACGTTTGTACCCCAGACGGATGCAAGTAACATGGGATTAGGAGCCATATTGGTACAAAACACTGAGGATGGAGAGAGAGTGCTATCATACCTGTCAAGAGAATTAAACCCAGCGGAAAAGAACTATTCGGCAACAGAAAAGGAATGCCTAGCGATAGTATGGGCAATACGCAAACTAAAGCCATACCTTGAAGGATACCGATTTAAAGTGGTAACAGATCACATGGCGTTGAAGTGGTTGAATAGCATAGAAAGCCCTACGGGCCGTATAGCCCGATGGGCACTGGAACTGCAACAATACGATTTCGAAATAGCATACAGAAAGGGCAAATTAAACATTGTCGCAGACGCTTTGTCAAGGCAACCAATGGAAGGGTGCAAAAGAATAATAGATAATGGTGCCAGATTAAGACAAGCAAACAACGAGTGTGGGTGGATTCAAGACATAATGGGAAGAATAAAACAACAACCACAGAAATATCCGGATTACATTATAGAAAATAGTCAAGTATACAGGAACATTCCGCACAGAGCAGGCCAAGAAGAAGTGGTAGCTTGGAAACTATGTGTGCCAAAAACACTACGTAATCAAGTAATGGCCGAAAACCATTCGGCAACAACAGCAGGGCATACAGGGAGCAGGCGAACTACGGCCAGGACCGCAGCAAGATATTACTGGCCAGGAATGCAACGAGATATCAGGACATTTGTAGGAAAGTGTACGATATGCCAACAATATAAACCCAGCCAACAGCAGGCAGCGGGAAAGATGCTAACACAAATACCGGAAGAACCATGGGCTACAGTATGCGCTGACTTTGTAGGACCGTTGCCAAGATCGAAACACGGAAATTCGATGCTACTAGTAATCATTGACAGGTTTTCGAAATGGACAGAACTGATACCGATGCGGAAGGCAACTGCAGAAAGTCTAGTTAAGGCCTTTCGAGAGAGGATACTATCTCGATTCGGAGCTCCAAAAATGGTGATAACGGACAATGGAGTTCAATTCACTAGCAGGATATTCAAAAAAATGTTAGAAGAATGGGGATGCCAACACCAGCTGACAGCACCGTACACGCCACAAGAAAATCCAACTGAAAGAGCAAATAGAACAGTAAAAACAATGATTGCTCAGTTTACGGGGGAAAATCAACGCAACTGGGATGAAAGTTGGCCAGAAATAACTCTAGCAGTGAATACAAGCCAATCAGAGGCAACAGGATTCACGCCAGCGTATGTAATACAGGGGCGTGAACCAAGAATGCCGGGTGCACTATACGATAATGTCACGATAGGCACAGGGAAGCAAACGATATCACCAGACGCGAAGGTAAAACAAATGCAAGAACTGTTCGAACTAATACGACGAAATCTGGAAACGGCTGCACAGGATCAGGCTCGCCATTACAATCTGAGACGAAGAGAATGGAGACCAGTGATTGGAGCAACGGTATGGGCAAAAGAACACCACCTTTCAAATGCTGCAGAAGGATTCGCAGCAAAGCTGGCACCAAAGTTTGGAGGCCCATATGAAGTGATAGGCTTTGCATCTCCGGTCATATGCAAACTACGGCACAAAGAAACGAAAAAAACCAGACAAGCACATATCAGCCAACTGAAGCAACAAATATGCGAGGAAGCAGATGGCACGAAAATAGATGAGCAATGAGGATGGACGACTCGAATGACATGGCGGCGAGAAAATCTGCACAGACCGGCCGGCTGGACAGAGAACTCAAAACATGACTTAGAGCTGAAAATCTCAAAGCACATCGCATCAGAAACAAATTATAGCAAAGTCACAAACCGCACCGCAGAGCACAATGAAGATGTGCGAATATCGTAACGATGCCAACAATATGCAGGCATAATAGAAAAGAAACCAGAGATAGAACGATTGGGGACAACACCAACACATATGCGCATACACCGCGAAAAGAGAGGGGAAACGCACCCACACAGGCGCATGATGTTACGCACCCACACATACGCACGATATGACGTATGTGTTAGTGGGTCACCGCAATGCACATACACATGCGCATGCTATTATGCATATAATGGTGGAGCATCTCGGCGCTTGGAAAATATGCCAAGAGAACAAGGGCAAGGAGGAGAAATCCTAAATATCGGTAAATATCAAAGAACTGACCGAAAGGCGAGGTTTCATGCGTGCAATTGTCATAATCAGGAAACACTCAAAGTTTAGCACTCGGCGAGTATTGATCTCAAATCAAAAAAAAAAAAATCATCATCATGAACGCATTCAATGCAAACATTGGCCAGGATGAAGGCGTAGCTCGACGTGGTGCGGCACCACGGGCCAATATGGAACGCGGTGACCGGCAATGGTCCGAAGAGGAGTCCGACGACGATGGGATGGATGCAGGGGGAATAAAAGATGCGGAACGGGCCAAAAAAAAAAAAAACAGAGGAAAAGATGCCCTAATCCGCCAAAAATATAGAAAAGATACTCAGTAATCGCCAACATGAAAAAGATGCCAAAAGGCCAACAAAAGATGCGACCTGAGTCCAAACTAAACAAAAAAAAAAAAAAAAAAAAAAAAAAAAAAAAAAAAAAAACAAGTAGAACACATGCCAGAACTAAAACAAAGGTGATACATGAAAAGAAAAACACATACGTAAAACAAGCACAAGGTACAAGGGACAGGGGAGGGCAAATCTCTCCCGAAGAAGGGGGGAGTGTGAGGAACATTATAATTAACTATAATATCCCACACAACAAGCAAACAGCAGCATAACACAACGATATAAAGGAAGCTCCGCATACAAGATACAGCCGAGACACAAACCTAAGCTACGATATACGACCAAGCCTACTAATGGTCAATCGAACCAAGTCACAGAGAATGGCTTACGATCAAACCGGGCCGATCGAACCAACTCGAACCTATGACGTACGATCGAACCAATTCGAACCTACGACGTACGATCAAGCATGGCTCGATCGAGTCACAGGCGACCGCTGGCAATTTCGTACAAGCGGGAAGTTGCGTGGGAAGCGTAATGCGAAAAACCCAATATACACGCATATGCAAGGGACAGCCAAGTCCAACATTGCTCGATCTGCCGACTCGAACCAATGACGTACGATCGAACCAATTCGAACCTATGACGTACGATCAAGCATGGCTCGATCGAATCACAGGCGACCGCTGGCAATTTCGTACAAGCGGGAAGTTGCGTGGGAGGCAGAATGCACAAAATCAACGATATAAGAGTGAATAGAACCCGGCTGGAGAGCATAATTGCACCCAAACGGGGGCATTGGCCTACTTATTGCAAATTAAGAGCACAGAGAGGAAAATATGAAAGCATTAGCATACGCTGAATAAGCATACACGCATGTCACACGTACACTATACGTGAGGGAGAACGCCGGTGACCAATAGCGCACTCTATGCCTACGTCACGCTCATGAGAGCGAAAGCAGTTAGATTGCGAGCAGACAAAATCTTATGAGCGAGAGAAAAGCGAAAGTGAGGGCCAAGCGAGCCCGTGAGACGGGTGCGGGGCATGCATGCTTTGTATGAAGCAATGATGGTTTGTGGATTGGATAGGGGAATATGCGAACCGAAGGGGGAGGGATGAACAATGGGGAAGCCCTCTATCTAATAGATACGATATATGTACGAAAGTGCATTGCATGGGAAATTAGAATATAGTATGTTAATTTAATCAAGATGATTATTATTAGAGAATAGCTTAAGTTAATGCAATTAGTATATATATATATATGTAAATATAATGTGGAGAAAATATGAGCGAAATTGGGTATGACGGGTGGATCAAAGAGAGCGACGGGCAACGGCAGCGCTGACAGAGAAAGAAAGCAGAGAAAGTCAACGGGATACGTTGGGCGGCCAATAGAAAGGCGACGTCAACATGAGAAGGAGATGCAAGTCAATATGTACAAACGAGCTAGACAAGGACAAGGAAATAAATGGGCGCGCAGCCACAGAGAAAGTGGACATATGCGCCAAGGATTTACGGGACTTTCACCACGCATAGCAACAAGTGGATGCGTGGGTGAAAGCAGAGGGCCGATGGAAATGTACCAGCTGTATAGCGGTACTACACCAACCAATTCCTGAGGCCATGGGAGCTGCCTATATAAAGGCAACGCCCATCAACCAAGGGCATCAAGTCATCAAGTCGTGATCAAGTAACAAGCAATTAAGGCCTTACGAGTAACCTTAAGAGCTTACCAAGGAAACACAAGGAGCAGCAGGAAACCAGGAACTATACAGGCCTTACGAGTAACCTGTACAGTTCATTCGACAGCGATAAGTCCTTAAATAAGGACAGTAAACACCATACCCAAGCTAGAGTGAGTTGGAGAGAAGCCAAGCATTTCCAGGTGTATCCAAAGTCAGTGGTAGGCACGAGGATATATCCTACTGCCGAAATTCCAGGATCTATACATCCTGACGAGTACCAATTACTGAGGAACATCCTGCTTCGTGATAATAACTACGGGATTTATCCCAGAGTCATAAAGCAAAAGCCATCTCGATAAGCATAGCGAAAGGGGTGCAGGGGTGTGGAGCATCAACCAAGCACGCGATACAGAACGAGACAACAACAGGCAACGGCGGCAGGAGCCAAAGGAAGGCAAGAAGGGACGACGAGGGATTCGAAGTGATTCGACAACGCTGTCCAAGTCCAGACCTACCATAGAGAAACTTGTCATATCCAATCAAGCCCATAAACGATCGCAAATAAACTCATTACAAAACCAAATCAATAAATAAACCTGTTCTGATTTCACCGGGGCACAAAATAAATTTTGTTGTGCCGAACCTAGCCCGAGAGATATTGTAAATATCCCGAAGGACGAGAAAGGATCGTTACAGCTTGCCAGGTAAATGAATGAAATGTCATAGTACTGAGCACACGCGAAATTCCCAAGGAGCCTTGCATACGTGCCGTATTTTACTGGATAGCGCCTCAGACTTGTCTTTCATTTCGGATCGGTGCTTACAGACGTTGGGACTTGCACGTTCGCCATTCCGAGTTGCCACATAGGGCATCTCAGACGTCAAAGCGGGAATAACCAGAGGTTTCTGTTCTCTTCAGACGATGTCTCGTGTGTCGGGTCATTCCATCGATATTAATGCGCACGTTTTAGGAAAGATCACCTCACCATTGGCACGTTACTTCAGAACTAACGCTTCAATCGACATTTTGCTGGTCAACGATCACATCTGGTTAGTTCTCACCGGGTAGAAGTTATGCGATAGTCAAGGGCACCCTATGGCAGTCAACAGCATATTTGGATGGGTAATTACATCGGTGTACACTTCAAGATTGGCAACACCATCTACGTCATTGCTGACTACGGTCAATATAGATGGACTACTGCAAAGATTCTGGGAACTAGAGGAAGAAGATACATTGTCGATTTGCCGTTCAAGGAACAAAACCCACAATTTGCGGATACATTTCAAGGAGCGAGATCGCGCTTTCTCGCAGTCGAGCATCGTCTAATGAAGGATGCCAGCCTGAAATTAAAATATACTCAGTTCATGAGAGAGTATATCCAGCAGGGTCACCTGCAGGAAGTGGCTGCAGACGAAGCTACAAATGTCTCTAAGATGTCATTCTATTTGCCACACCATCCAGTCATAGGTGCCAAGCTGCGGGTGATGTTCGAAGGTTCATTTCAAGATCGGGATGGACAATCTCTTAACGATGCACTTCATATTGGCCCATGTATACAACGCAACCTGTTTAACGTTTGTCTGCGTTTTCGAAGGCACAGATTCGTATTTTCTGCGGAAATCGTCAAGATGTTTAGACAGATTTCAGTAGCGCCGAAACATCAAGATTTTCAACGAATCCTTTGGAGGCAGTTAGAGTGCTGGAACAACTGGCAGCTGATCACGAACACGAGTTTTCAAGGGCTGCTAGGATACTTTTGGATGACTTCTACGTCGATGACGTATTGACAGGAGCTATGAACGAACATGAATTGCTCGACATAAAGGAAGAGCTGGTCCTCCTTATGTCACGGGCACCATTGGAGATAAGCAAGGGTCTCGAATAGTAAACGGATTGCCAACAACGAGGGCAATGAAATTGATTTCTCAACGATGTTGGGGAATGTTGAGGAACCAATTGTCATTTCATTTATATTTCTACATATTTCATACTCTAAGTCTCATGAATGATCTTGCACATCTTACAATTCTTTTGTTTTTGTATTTTATAAGTTTTTCTGGAATTCGCTGGCGCCAGTCCGATCTTCTCTGTCTCTATCTCTCTTGTCCAACCTATATGACCTACGTGGATGCGTAAGAATTGAAAATTTAGTAATAAGCAAGCAAACGAACGATCAAGACGTGTTCTAGCAGTGGCAGACACAGTTCAGTACAGTTATCGTAAAAATAAAGTTAAGTTCTTATGAGATACTAAACACAGTGTTTTATTCATCATCGAATTCAATGGACAAAAAATACACTTTCAAAGATTTATAACCGCTTTAAGGTTAGTAAACATGATGATTTAGGTAATAACGTCAAAAATTATTGACCCAACAATAATACAAAAATTGCAAGGCATTATAGTTGGTGACACACTCAAAGTTATAAAAGACAGATTGAAGAATAGAACTCATAAAGGAAAAACCGCTGACAAATTCACAACGGAGATTGATAACTTACGCAAACTCCTTGAAGCGGCGTATATCGATGAAGGTACGCCAGCGGAATTTGCTCATAACAATAGCACTGATAATGCTATAGAAGCAATGATTGAAAATTGTGCGCAAAGTAGACTTAAAGTAATGCCAAAAGAAACCGTGGCAATTAAAATAACAAATATAATTATCGCGGTAGATGAAATGATCGCGGTAATTATAACAATTATTGCAACTATAATGACTATAACAATAACCGCAATAACGGCCAGAATTATAATCGGAATCACAATCACAGAGGAAACAATAGAGGTTTCGGAACAAATAATAATAGAGGAAATAACCAACAAAACAGAGGTTAGAACTCTAACAACAGCAATGTGAGGCTAGCCCAAAACAGCTCGGGAAACTCGCAGCTGCTTTTAGATACTTACCAATAAACAATTACAAAGTTTATACCATCAGTCTCAGTCAAAGCACATTTGTAAGATTCACTAACGTAGCAACAGGAAAAGAATTAATATTTTTAACAGACACAGGTGCAGATATATCAATATTAAATGAAAATGCTGACACCTTTCAATACATCCAAAGCAATAAAATAATAAATGCACAGGGAATAAGTCAAGAGATAACAAAATCAAAAGGACTTACTTCCATACAAATTCAAACTTCTAAGTACATGATCCCACACGATTTTCACATCGTAAATTTACAATTCGCTATTCCTTGTGATGGAATACTAGGCATCGATATTATAAGAAAATACAACTGTCAACTAGATTTCAAACCCACCGAGGATTGGCTAATAATTAGACCAAATAATTTACATCACATGTACGTACCACCACCTTACAGTTCTGGCAACAATTCAATAATTCTGCCAGCAAGATCACAAGTTGTGCGAAAAATTAAAATAACCTGAGCAGAAGACAGTGTATTAATTCCGAACCAAGAAATTCAGCATGGTATTTTCATTGCAAATACCATAGCATCATCCGAAAATGCATTCCTAAGATTGCTAAACACAACAAACACAGACCAAATAATCAATTTAAATAACCTCCAGTATGGACCACTTTCAAAAAACGAAATAGTTAATTATAGCGGACGTTGACGATACTATGCGCAGTACGTTCAAGTGGCTCCTACGACACCAGGGCAAAGCATGTTACGCGCGAGCCCAATCAGATACCTACCTCCCACCCGACCGACCGAGGGGTGCAGCCGTATAACGCACGGCACGAATCGCGTGGACAAATACACAATGGAAAAAACAGACAAACAAAATAATACTACAGCTATGTATGAACTAAATAGGAAAGGATAGTTGTTTTAAGTGTATTAATAGAAGACTCTGAGCAGATTACCGGGAATAAAAGATTGTAATCAGAGCAGAGGACCCTAAAAGGTTCATGCATGGCATAGTTAGAAGAACAATGACTAAGGGTTAAAGGTATAAAAGGATGTCTACTCCGTCTACATGGTACCGACAGATTAACCAGAGCCAATTAACTAAGGCGAGTCAATATCACCAATTAGGACTTTGTGTATGAAAATAACACCAAGCATAATTGTACGGTTAATTAAGGAAGGAAGGTTAATCAAAAGAAGAGTACAAATGCGAATTGACATTTCGATCCCAGCTTAAGCCACGAAGAGCAAATATCAAGATCTGCTTCAAGTCTAGTCTGGTGCGACTCAGATCGAGGTGACCAAATGCAAGATCTATTCTCTTAATTAGGACGGACAAGCAAAGTAAAACTAACTTTAGTGGTATATATGGGTGTTAAAATTTAACTTATGATCCATAAGTCCCCCCCAAATCATGCATATTATTTAGACGTTCCAAAAGACTGTTGTTAAAAAAATAAGTGACTAGTTGAGGATAATTAGGGTGTTGCAAATCAACTCCTTAGTTTTTTTGATTACGAGATGACATCTTTCATGTGCTCGGCTAATTGTACAATCAACTCAACGTCACTTACAAGCTTGCACAAAATATGTGACATCAAAAAAAGTTGTCACAGGACTGCTTTTTATCGGTAAGCACTTGCTTTAAGTTGTTCGTCTTGCATTTGAGCTTGCTTCAGTCTGATGCTCATATTCTCTTCAGTTATTGCTAATATTGGAAATTAACTCAGGGCGTCTACATGCTTCATACGTGTTCGAGGACGATGTTCAACTTTGAAATTATACTCTCTTGTGCACAAACTTGGCTTATCAAGTGTCTTCGTAAAAGCTTTGTGGTCAGTTAGCAAACGAAAATTGATTCCTAAAAGGTAAACTCTAAACTGGTTCAAGGCCCCACTGATTGCTAGAACTTCCACCTCATAACTCGAATACTTGCGCTGTGCATCTGTAGTCTTCTTACTCATAAAATACGCTCCCGTCAACAGCTGTCCGCCATAGATCAATTTCTGAAGATTATTCCATTGTACTATTACAGCAGTACCCTCAAAGTCTGAAAGCCATTCTAATACATCCTTTTTGTTGCTCCCATCAAACTCTGTCAACGAATTACGAATATCTCTTAATGTGAACGCCATTGTCACTTCTCTCTCAACTTCTTCATTTTCGCCTTGAATACTGGTATTACCTTCTGAATATAAGGATTCCTCATTCGTGTCTAAATCAAAATATGAAATTAATCTCTTAATTCAGGTTTGTTGCCTTCTACATTTAAATTCAACTCTTTTAACTCTTCTCTTAACCCCGCGACGGTCAGTTGTGTGATCTCCTACAACATATGTATGTAAAAGATTAAATACAAAATAATTTAAAATGATATTTAAATTAGATGTTAGTTTATATGATTACAAATATTCTGATTCATCTTTGTTGAATTTTTCTTTCTTACTTATTTTCCAAAAATTGTAGTTCGTCTTTTTTTATTTCTCTTTTCTCTAATTCAAAGCTTTTAAATTATATTTTCTTATTTCAAAACTTTTAAATCATCAAAATGTTTAAAATTTTAAATTTTTCAAAATTTTAAATCTTTTCTTATTTTCAAAATATCAAATCTTCTTTTTTTAAACTCGTCCTTTCTCTAATTTCAAAAATTTTAATTCGTCTTTTCTTATTTTTATATTCCAAAATTTTAAATTTTCATTTCTTATTTTAGGAAAAAATTTTAAATTCGTCTTGTTATACCCTTGCAAAAAGGGTATATTAATTTTGGTCAGAAGTGTGCATCGCATAGAAGGAAGCGTCTCCGACCATATAAAATATATATATTCTTGATCAGCACGACGAGACGAGTTCAAATAGCCATGTCCGTCCGTCCGTCTGGTTCGACGCGAACTCCTCCTAGACCGTAAGCGCTACAGAGCTGAAATTTTGCATGTGGGCTTATATATACTGCACAGTTTGTATATCCCGGATTCAGCCGGATCGGACCACTATATCGTATAGCTCCCATACAAACGGCAAAGTCACGAACAGTCAAGTCACTCAATAATTTGGTTATTTTTTTACCTATTGTCGTGAAATTTAATATTGGTCAGTCTATTGCACATATAAGCCACTGTGCCAAATTTGATCAAGATCGGCTGACTATATCATAGCTCCCATAGGAACGATCGGTCGAAAACAGTGACTTTTGCTAATAACTTCGTTACTTTTGTTGCGATTGCTTTCAAATTTAGTATTTGTTAGTTTAATATGTCTGTTAATGGCTATGCCGAATTTGATAAAGTTCGGGTGACTATATCATATAGCTCTCATAGGAACGATCGGTGGAAAACAGTGACTTTCATCAATAACTTCGTTATTTCCTATGCTAAGATTGCGTGCCGTTCCTTCGCAGACATTAGACTTTTTAGATAAAAAGTTTTTACACTTTGATGGCTATGAGTAAGGAAAGAGTTATCAAAACAGTTGCAAGGGTATACAAACTTCGAAGCGGTCGAAGTTAACCCCGGCCCTTTGGTTTAATTTTATTCTTTACTCAGCTGAACTTGAAATTGGAATCACTCTTTATCTTTATATGTATTGTTAGTATTAAAAAAATAAATGTACTTGCGATGGTTTTTAATAAGGGCGTCGTTTCTCATTCGTCTTTACACGTATTTCGTCTTTAATACTTCTTAACTTCTTTAATACATGCCTTCTCGTCGTCGGCTCGTCTTAAAAAGTAAGTGTAGTTCCTCGTCGTCTCGTAGCAGCATTGCCACAGGGTCGGATATTACTACGAAACTCCGTAGTATTTTTTTTTTTCAAAATAAGATAAATAAATGCAATGCTCTGCTATAGTTTTTGACGTTTAAAACAGCTATAGCAATAGCAAACAAGAGGGACGGAGCTAACTTCGACCGCGCCGAAGTTTGTGTACCCTTGCAAATTGTTTGGTACTCTTTCCTCACTTAGAGCCGTGGAAAAACGTTTTATCTAAAAAAATAATGTTTGCGAAAAAACGGCCCACAATCTTAACATAGGAAAAAACGAAGTTATTGATCAAAGTCACTGTTTTCGACCCATCATTCCTATGGGAGCTATATGATATAGCTCTTTATCTTTATCTTTATCAAATTCGGCACAGTTATTCACACATATATTAAACTGGCAAATGTTTATTTTGAAAACAATCACGTCAAAAGAAACGAAGTTATGGACAAAAGTCACTGTTTTTGACCGATCGGTCTTATGGGAGTTATCTGATATAGTCACCCGATCTTGACCAAATTTGGCACAGTCGTTTATAGCTGTAATGAACTTACTAATATTAAATTTGACGACAATAGCTCAGCTCTGTAGCTCTTACGGTCTAGGAGGAGTTTGCGTTGATCTAGACGGACGGACAGACGGGCGGACGGACATGGCTATATGAACTCGACTCGTCGAGCTGATCAACAATATTTATATTTTATATGGTCGGAGATGCTTCCTTCTATGCGATGCACACTTCTGACCAAAATTAATATAGCCTTTTTGCAAAAGTATTGTTGGTGTTTAGATTATATAGAATAAGATAACATTAAGACAATTATAATATAGAACAAATGGAAATGTATGCCAATATAAGTATGTAACCCGATTACAGATATCGATGGCTCATCAGTCATAAGTAGATCTGATATGGTCAGCATTTAACAATAAAGACCTAGTTAATCAAGTTGCTATAGTTAGCTATTATTAATAAAGACGTATTTTGCTGACCTAAAACTATGTCGAACTATGCACTAGTGAGCTATCTAGTTTTACTATAAAAGAAATGCATTATTCTTTGTAAGATCAGATACCAATTGTAGCTACATCGGGTGTGCATCGCTGTGTCTTTGGCCCCCATCTCTACTTTGTAATCTCGCTCCGAAGTCCACCCAATTTATGTGTTGGTTGCGACGACTATTAGTCACTGGTTTATGTGCTAGTGCCTATTTGATTATAAATAAATAAACAATTAATAAATTCAAGAAATACTAACGTCTTTCATTGAACATTTTGGTGACCCCGATATTGGCGGCTCCAAGATGACAGAGTTACAGACTTGGTGAAACCGTCATCAAGTGAGAACTGGTTTAGTTAACTCAGGCGACCGATCTCTCAACAACAAGGAAACTGGTCAACTAGGCGACTACTTTTTTTGCACGCTTTGGACACAGAACAATCCTAAGCGAGGGCACAAATTCATGAACAATTCACATCAATCTGGGTTCCCAACTAAAAACATCGCAATTGATTAACTTGGCAATCGTTGCGTAGCCACTTTGGCGACTAAAACAATTTATTGGAAAACTAGGAGTTAGTTTTCCGCAACGGGGTAGCAATGCATACCCATTGAATCAAACTTGATCAACTAGGCGATCACTTTGGTAAATACAATTAACACGATTTGTGTCAATGAGGCGACCAAATCATAAAAAAAGTTATTTTCATAAAATAAAAGTTTGATCAACTTATAAACTCTATTGCATTTACTAGCGTCAGCAATCTCTGACCTAGTTAACTCGGTCAGTAACCCAGGTAGTACGCACGAGTATATAGTTTGACATTGGTCAGCAATTTTTGAAAATATATAATAAAGAAAAGAAACTAAAAAAAAAAAAAACTGGTTTCACTGTCGTGGCGTTTATCAGTGTAAAAGAATAGGTATATTGGAAATAAAAATTAACTATTGGTAACGCACAAATCAAAAGACGACTTCGATTTATTTCTTATTCTTATTTGTGCTACACTTGACTAATTTTAGGAACGAGTCGGAGCGTTCCCTGTCTTCGACAAAATAAATAAACTCCCATCGGGTCAAGTACTAGTACAAATAAGCAATTACATAATATAAAAACATGGAGGAGTTTTTTAAGCAGCAGACAGAACGAGGAGAAGCAATTTAGGCTTTCATTCGGAATACTAAAAAGGATTCTTTCGCCATGAAAATGAAGCCATCTCATTTCGAGGAGAAACTTGACCTCCTGGAATACATGTGGAAGAACTTCGAGAAAAGTCATAAGGAGTTAATGGACAAATTAAACAACGTGCCAACAGAAGATGACTACTTTATAACGGACTATTTCAGCAAAATGAAGGCGGTTGTAACTAACATAGTGGATGATTGGAAGGACCATTTGGCAAAGATAAAATTAGGGAGACTTTAAGTCAAATTGTGCCTGAAGATAAAATGAACTACAAAACGGTAGTCGACAAATTATGGAGGCAAATTGAAGAAATCCATTATGAGATTCATCGGCTAGCGGAAAATCTAGCCGAAGCAGGATATAATATATCTACGTTTGTAGCCGCAGAAAATGCAATGCTAAAATTCTGTGTGGCACCAGCAGAAATTGTAGTAATACAATCACTGTATTGCAATCAATACAATCATTGCAAGTACCCAAAATTCCCATTCCAAAATTTAATGGGGATTACCTGAAATGGCAACAATTTCATGACATCTATAAAAAGGTGGTTCATGAGTCAAATGTATCCACAATAGAGAAAATGTGGTACTTAAAATCAAACCTTTCTGGAGAAGCAGAGAGATTGATACGGTACCTGGAATTAACATAAGCCAATTACAACACTGCTTGGTCAGTGTTGCAGGAACGATTTAATTAATTGTTTGATCACCCAAATGTGGAAAATGACGCAGCTTCTATAAAGAATTTGCATGATAATATTTTTGAATCATTGCAAGCTTTAAAAAATGTAGGCGTTAATATGGAATCGTCAGATGCTGTCATAATGTTTCATATGACAAGGAAATTGAATAGATTCAACCACGCACTTTATGAGCAATCTCTGTCCAACACCGGGGAGCTACAGGAAGTAAAGGATTTCCTATCATTCTTGGAACAGCGCTTCCTAACGTTAGAGGCGATTGGGAAACCAAGAATTGAAAATCGCAGCATTGAAAAACTAAAGCCAAGGAAGACATGCGCGGCAGCATTTGGGACAAACAGTTCTTTGTGTGCTTTCTGCGAGAAGGCAAAGCACAAACTCTTCCAATGTGAAAAGTTTAAAATGAAATCCGCAGCAGATCGGCTTATTTGGGTACAGAGACACAAATTGTGTGTCAATTGCTTCAAGCCGGACCATATGGCTAAAAATTGCTCTTGGAGGGGATGCTTCAAATGCGATAAAAAACATAACACAATGTTGCATTTGGAAACAGGCAACCAAGTTGCTACATCTGCGTCTGCAGTTTCTGCTTATGGAATTAGCAGAAAATACACTCTATTGGCAACGGCCAAGGTAGTGGTGAAAGGGATCAATGAAAGGTAAGGAGAGTTTCGAGCGCTCCTGATAGCGGCTCACAAGTAAACCTCGTCTCAGAGAGGCTAGTAAAGAATTTATCGTTAAAAATTAACGAGACTCATGTGCACATAAATGGAGTGGGTGGTCAACCACAGATAAGCAAGGCGCGAGTAAGCTTGGTTGTAGGTCAAGATACAACAAGTTCGCAATGCTAGTTAAGGCATTTGTATTGCCACACATAATAGGTGACCAACCTACAGAACAAATAACGCAGAAAGTCACATTGCCAGACAACATTCAATTAGCTGACCCAACATTTGATAAACCAGGAAAAATTGATATGCTGTTGGGAGCTGATGATCACTATGCTATAGTGCTACCACAAAGAAGACGGGGCGATCGAAACCGTCCAACATTACAAAATTCAGAGTTTGGATTGATTATTGCTGGCAGAATTAATATGTCCACGTCAGCTTCAATCACATGTATGGTAGGCATTACCAATCCAGAGGAATCTCTAGAAAGATTCTGGCAGCTAGACACACTAGAGCCAATGAAAAGGTACAAGAGTCCGGAGGAAGAGTATTGTGAAAAATTCTTCCTCGATAACCTACACACGGCGACGGACAATCGACTAATTGTAAAGCTTCCATTTGCTGAAGAGGCTTCATCTCTTGGAGAATCTCGGAAAGTAGCCATAAGAAGATTCATGTCGTTAGAGAGGCGAATGAGCCCTGACATAAAAATGGAGTATGTAAAATTTATGTCAAAATATGAACAGCTCGGACATATGAAGCAGGTAATGGTGGAACAAATTCCCAAGAACCATTACTTTATACCGCATCACTGTGTACTAAAGCCAGAAAGTACCACTACCAAGTTAAGAGAGGTATTTTATGCGTCATGCAAAACGAAAATCACTGAACGACATTTGATATCCTGGACCAGTTGTACAGAGTCAACTCTTCTCAATTCTTCTGCGGTTCAGGACACACAAATATGTGTTCACTGCCGACATTGAAAAAATGTAGAATAGTGGTACTATCTGAAGTCGGTCAAATCTTCGATCCTCTAGGACTGTTCGCACCGGTAGTGGTAAGAGCGAAAATGTTTCTTCAACATGTTGCTACCGAACGAATTGAGATGGATGGTGACCTGCCGCCGTATTTGGAGAAGCAATGGGAAGCCTACCGAGAGGATGTACAGGCACTAAACCACATGAAAATTCCAAGGCATATTTTTGATGGCAAAGTTCCCACTACAAAGGAACTACATACATTTGTTGATGCATCAGAAAAGGCTTACGGAGCGGCAGTTTATGTCCGATCAACATATAAAAATGGCCAAGTTTCGGTCAGATTGTTGTTTGCCAAGTAGAGAGTGGCTCCCCTTGAAAAGCAGACACTGCCCCGGCTGGAACTATGTGCAGCTGTACTTGGAGCTGAACTTACGGATAGAGTACTACAGGATCTTCAATTAGGATCGGAAAGTGTTGAATCATTTCTCTGGTCAGACTCAACAGTAGTTTTCTCTTGGATTAATTCACGGGCATCACATTTCCATACTTTTGTGGCTAATCGGTTCACCAAAATACATGCAGTATCACATCCAAAGCAATGGCGTCATATGTCATCAGCGCTCAACGCAGCAGATGTTCTGTCTCGAGGCATATCAGCAGCCCAGCTTAGCACACATACATTATGGTTCTATGGACCACTATTTTTGCATGTACCACAACGTGGCTGGCCAGCACCATTTAAGCCTACAGAGCACACAATGGATACCGCTGAAAAGAAAACCAAGGTATTCAGCATGGTGACTCCCACTGCCAACAACACGAGTGAATGGATATATACGGTAAATCACAGAAATTCATTTTACCGGATACAGCGAATAGTGGCGTGTGTGCTACGGTTTTGTTACAAGCAGAACAAGAAACCAACGGCTCATTTAGAGTTGGAAGAGTTAGACCAAGCACGTAGAGTAATTATTAAGCAAATTGAAGAAACAGGATTTGCATATGAATTACGACACTTAAAGAAACGACCTGATCAACCGCTAGATCGCAAAAGCACGGTGGCAACATTGCCACTAATACTGGATGAACATTCAAACATACGAGTAGCAACTCGGCTACAACAAGCACCAGTATCAACGGAAACAAGGAATCCATATCTCTTGCCGTATAATGATCCGGTGGTAAAAATGATACTACGGAAACTTCATGAAGAGAATCTTCATTGTGGACATGAGGCATTGCGCAGAATAGCTCGGCAACAATACCACATCATCAAGGTGAAACCAATGGTCCGGAATGTGATCCAGGGCTGCGTAGTATACACCTAGCACCGGCCTCAGTTCTTTAAACAAATCATGGGCGACTTATCTGAGAATCGGGTATCTCAGAATAGACCCTTTCTCAATGCCGGAGTAGACTATTGTGAAAATGGTCCACCATAAAGTTCGAGGAAAACGCTAACATTGCAGTATTTGTATGCTTTGTAACCAAGGCAGTCCACTTGGAGTTGGTCGGAGACCTGTCCACCACCTTATTTGTGGGCGCCCTTCAGCGCTTCATTGGGCGCAGAGGAAGGTGCTAGACATTGTACTGCGATAATGCAACAAACTTTGTTGGAGCAAACAACCAACTTAAGGAGCTGACCGATACAATACACTCAGAAACGGCAGCAGGTAGTATTAAGGAACTTTGCAATCAAAAAGGAGTGCAATTTAAGTTCATACCACCACGGTCTCCACATTTCGGAGGATTATGGGAAGCTGCGGTAAAGTCCGCTGAGCATTTACTGATGAAAAACGTATCGACAGCAAACTTAACGTTTGAACAACTGTCTACCATCATTGTCAATGTTGAAGCAGTGTTGAACTCTCGTCCGTTAACCCAAAACTCAGACGATCCCAACGACTTGACAGCTCTAACCCCAGGCCATCTATTGATTGGAGAACCTAACGATGTCAAAGTAGGCATGATGGTAATTCTAAATGAGGACAATGTGCCAATCTTACAGTGGCCAATTGGACGAATTGTTAAATTATATCCAGGCCTGGATGGATACGTCCGCGTGGTAGACGTTAAAACAGCCAGAGGTACCTACAAGCAGGCTATCCATAAATTGGCTCCCTTGCTAAGAGAGACGGGGATAAGACGTAAAATCGAGGCAGATGACACAGGATCGAATTCTCAAGAAGACCCTGGTATTGAGGACACTGCAGAACAAGAGACAAAAAGACGTTTTTGGGTCGGTCTGCCACCGTTAGTTAATGAAGGTTCCAGAGGCATGCACCGCAATGCAGAGGCACTTTGAGCATGTCAACTCATAGCTCCGGACAGGAAATAATGTCCTTCACATTGAACGCTAACGACGATCGCCGTTAGATATAATTGGGAACATTGCGAACGGCTTATTTGGTGTGCTGGACTCAAAATATGCAACAGAGACGTCAGGCACCATAAGAAAAGTTAAATCAAATGAAGACTACTTATTGAACTTGCTGCAAAATCAGACATCCGTAATTGACGAAGCCACGATTGAAAATTCGGGAACATCTGAACCAACTGAAGAGACATCTTCCGTTTGGTTTGGATTTGCCAGTTCCGGATAACGATGTCAAGCAATTATATGGCTTAATGAAGGCACAAGGCACAATCGCAAACAATCATGTGATATTTAAGGTCACGTTTCCATTAGTGGCAACGCAGGCAGTGCAACTGTATAACCTGGTACCCATTCCAGCAATTGGAACTCATGGGATTGTAATCATGAACATTAAAATTTTCCTCATTGCTGTCAACAAGGAACAGAATCAATACATTGGGCTCTCAAGAGCCGATTTGGAACAATGTCACGAGCAATATATCTGTTTTGATAAACAAACGACGTTTTCGGCTAATAGCAACAGTGAGTTACAGCTATTCAAAAACACAAAATCATCAACCTGTCAAATACAACACACAAACAGGTCATTTGTCTGGTACGACATGTATCCCAAAAATCAGTGGATTTTTGCCACCACCAGACCAATTGAACTCGCAGTGACCTGTGACGATAATATACAAAGTGTCACTATCAAGAAGACTGGATTGTTAACTCTAGACCCGACGTGTACAGCAAGGAGCTCTGCTATACGAATAACAGGTCACCGTATTACTAAGACAGACACAATGAAACAAAACTAGCGCCAACAACAACACAATTCACGAAGATGCAACTAAGCTACGACGAATTAAGCAACATTCCTACGTGGCACTAACTATACCATTGGTTCTTGTGATGGTATATGGAATAAGGAGATGCTCCAAACCCCAAGGCACAATGGTCCAGAGCAGACAACCGTGAGGATCGTCAATCCTATACCGACTCCCGCTGCAGCAAACCCAGGCATCAGCAATTTTTCGGTCAACGTTGGATAACGTTGAACAGGTGTACAACGGCAGGGAATATGTTGCTGTTTAGATTATATAGAATAAGATAACATTAAGACAATTATAATATAGAACAAATGGAAATGTATGCCAATATAAGTATGTAACCCGATTACAGATATCGATGGCTCATCAGTCATAAGTAGATCTGATATGGTCAGCATTTAACAATAAAGACCTAGTTAATCAAGTTGCTATAGTTAGCTATTATTAATAAAGACGTATTTTGCTGACCTAACACTATTTCGAATTATGCACTAGTGAGCTATCTAGTTTTACTATAAAAGAAATGCATTATTCTTTGTAAGATCAGATACCAATTGTAGCTACATCGGGTGTGCATCGCTGTGTCTTTGGCCCCCATCTCTACCTTTGTAATCTCGCTCCGAAGTCCACCCAATTTATGTGTTGGTTGCGACAACTATTAGTCACTGGTTTATCTGCTAGTGCCTATTTGATTATAAATAAATACACAATTAATAAATTCAAGAAATACTAACGTCTTTCATTGAACAGGTATAAAAATTAAACGAATTTTCATACGTACCCGTAGCGGTAGTTCAAAACCTAGATCGAGATGAGAGCAGATGATAATTTTTTTTTTTTTGCTACCGCTCTCATTATATTCATTTTTTGATATTACTATTATGCTCAAATTAATATATTTTTTTTTTATTTTACCATTAACTAAACTAATAAGGAAATAGCTAAAAGAACGTCCAGAAACTATTTTCATTATTTAGATTAAGATACAGTAATTATTTATTAGGACACAGTAATTATTTATTAGGTTATAATTGTTTTTATTTTATTTCGATTAGGTCTTATACTGAAATAGGCGAAGGCAAGGTTTGACTTGAAGTGATTTATTGGGGCCGCAAGCCCGGTATTTATAGGGGAATATTTACATTGGTCTTATGGCTAGCGTCCTTAACGGTACTTAAAGCTAGACATTATGCTTAAGTTCTAATTACTTATAATCTATCCCTAAAAGTATGTGGCCTAATCCTATCCCTAAAAGTATACTACACTCCCTTTTTTTCAAAAAGAAAAATTTATATTTTTCTAATATCCTTTTTATATTATTTTTATTCTATCTAAATGTACTGTTTGCTTTTTGTTTTTATCATCAGTTATTACTATATTATTGTTAGGACCTATGCTCTGTATTTTGTATTTGCCTGTGTATTTGTTTTCTAATTTATGTCCTGTATCATTTTTTAAAAGTATTTCTTGTCCTTCAGTTAGCGATACTTTTTTTGTGTTTTTATCATATGTTTCTTTTTGTAATGCTTTCAATTTTTCGATAAGCAGTTTCGCTCTATTTTGTGCTATTTGTAGTTTAAATTTTATTTCTTTATTGAAGTCATCAATGTTGTAAATGGGTTCTACAGTTTCGGATGAGAATAGGACAGTTTTGGGATGTTTCGCAAAGACTAGTTCAAAAGGTGCATAACCATGTACGGTGGATGGAGTGGTGTTGAAGCAATATGTGAAGTATGCTAGGTATTCATCCCAATCATCCTTTTTAATAGATATACATGACCTGATGTACTCATTGAAAGTTCTATGGCTCCTTTCTACTGTTCCAAGCGTTTGATGATGGTGCGCCGTGGAGTTCATTTTACTTATGTTGAAATTTTTGCAAAGTTCTGTTAATATTGAATTCATATATTCTGTTCCCATGTCTGTAAGAATTGTTTTAACTGATCCATAAATTAGAATGAATTTTTCAAATATTGCCTTTGCAACCGCTTTTGCACTTTTGTTTGGTATTGGTATTGATATGAGATATTTGGACAGATCGCAGATAATAGTAACTGCGTATTCATTACCATTCATTGTTTTTGGTAATGGTCAAATTGTATCTATTATTATTGTATCAAAAGTGGTTTCAGGGGTTGGTGTTATGATCAATGGGGAGTGGTTGTGTCTGGTTACTTTGGCTAGTTTGCACTTTTCGCACTTTTTGATTTATGTTGCAACATCTCAAGACATATTTTTCCAAAAAAAATCTCTTTTTATTTTTCCTAGCGTTCTGTTTACCCCGCAGTGACCTCCCTCTATTGGGTCATTGTGATATTTATTTAACGCATCTGTTATTTCTTCTTTATTTGTTATTACTTTTACTTGAGGTAGAACTGCTATTTCTAAATTTCTTAATGTGTCTTTTCCTTTTTATTTTAGTTCATTAAGTGTAAGTGACATAAATAGTTTTTCTAACTTGTCTATCTTCAGTTTATAGATTCTTTGAGCATCGTCTTTTTTTCAAGCCTTGGAAGGAATCGATCTAGATCTATTCTTCCATTGATAATCAAATCGCCTTTGTTGAAGTAGAGTAATTTGTTGGTGTTTCTATTCTGTTATTGTTAATTTTGTTTTCCTTGTGTGTTAATTTTTTTGTTTCTGATCTTGTTGCTTTTTTTAAGTATTTTATTAGTTTTTGTGTTTTTTATATTTTCAAATTCAATTCTGGAGAGAGCATCCGCTGCGAAATTTTCTTGTCCCCTGATGTATTCTATAGTAAAATCGAACTCTTATAAATCTAGCCTTATTCTAGTAAGCTTTGACGATGGGTTTTTTATAGAAAATAGGTATGTTAATGTCTGATGGTCAGTTCTAATTAGGAATTTTTTCCGTATATGTATGGTTTCAAATATTGAATTGCCCAATGTATTGCTGTTAATTCTTGCTCGATTGTAGACTTATTGCTTTCGCCTTTTGTAAATGCCTTAGATGCGTATGATATGGGTAATTGGAGTCCATCAAATTCTTGGCTGAGGACGGCTCCACATGCGATCTTGCTTGCATCAGTTGTGATACAGAATTTGTTATTAAAATCTGGATATTAGAGTATTTGTGGGCTTAATAATTTGTTTTTTAAGTATTCAAAAGCTGCTAACAGTTTGCATCCCAGTTAAATTCTACATTTTTCCTAGATAATCTATTGATAAATTGTGCATGGTATGCGAAGTTTGGAATGAATCTACGGTAGTAATTACAGAATGCTACAAATCTTTTGGCTTCGTCGCCATTCTTGGGAGTCGGGTAATCTTGAATCGTTTTGAACTTGCTTTCGTCTGGTGAAATTCCTTTATTTGTGCATTTGTGTTACTAGAAAAGTAACTTCATGTCTGAAGAAAGAGCATTTGGCAGGGTGCAATTTTAAGTTATATTTTCGGCAGGTTTCAAAAACATCCCTTAAGTTTCTAATCATGTGACTTTCAGAGCACCCAATTACAATTAGATCATCCATGTAAAGGAATGTTTGGGATGGTGATAGACCCGTGAATGCAAGGGACATCATTCTTTGAAACGAGTTTGGTGCAATTTTTAATCCGTATGGTAATCGCTTGAATCTGAATGAGCCCTTATCTGTGGAAAATTATGTTATGTCCCGAGATTTTTCTTCTAATTCTACTTGATGAAATCCTGACATTAAGTCTAAACAAGAGAAGTATTTAGCGCGTCCTAGCTGGTGAAGGATATCGTCCATTCTAGGTAATGGGAATGTATCCGCTACTAGTTGTTTTTTAATTTTTCTATAATCAACTACCAATCTCCACCGTTTTCCTTTGCTGCCAGGTAGCGATTTTTTAGGAACCAATAAAATCGGACTATTGAACTCAGACATTGATGGTTCAATAATATCATCATTGATCAATTTGTCCACTTGTTTATTGATTTCGTTTTTTTTGACTGTGTGCTATCCTGTAGTTTTTGGTGTAGACTGGTGTTGTGTCTTTGAGTCTTAATTTTTGTTTATAGAAATTGTTGGAGGATATTTGTTCAGATTTTATTGCGAATACATCATCAAATTCTGAGCATAATTTATGTAGAGGTTCTTTCACGAAGTCGGGAAAATGAGGTGCTAGTTTGTTCATTATTGTGGATTTATGTTTTGAATCATGTTGTTTGTTTATTTTTAAGATTTCATAATCAGACAGTTTTTCATTTAATAGGTTTATATTTGTAATTTGCACGTCTGTGTCGTTAGAATTTAACATGCGGACATATGGGTTAGTCTTAGAAGCAATAGTGTTTGCGACGAATACCCCCGGGTGTAATTCTTGATTAGGGATAAAGATGTTATTATTGTTTGAGGATATTGCAATGCGTAAAATTTTTTCTGTTCTGGGTGGGATATGGAATACATGTGTGTTTTGACTAATCCCTATATTGATTATAATTTTATATCTTGATTTATATGGATCTATTATCAATTTGATGGTGGAATAATTGAGTGTGGAATTGAGTTTTTTTATAAAGTCAAACCCCAGGATTGCGTCACATGGGATGGGGAAATCATTTTCTATTACTTGGAAGGTGTGTACCATTGAGAGGTTGCTGATCTTTAGTTTGGTTTTACCTATTGTAAATAGGACGTTTTTGCCTATTCCACTAAGTTTTGTCCGTCTTTGTATGTCAACTGTATTGTCTTTTCTTAATATTTTTTGTTTTATTAGTGATACATCAGCTCCTGTGTCTAATAGTAATTTTATTGTCCCTACATCGTCAAAGTTTAAAGTTATGTAGCTATTAAGGTTGCAATTTAAACTATATATTTTATTTGTTCGATTTTTTACACCAGGGGACTTTCGGAGTTTTCCGAATTTTCTTCTACGTTTGTAAATCTGACATTATTATTTTGTTGTGTTTTAGGAGGATAATTAGCTTTTATATTTCTATTGTTATAATTTCTTCGATTATAATTATTATTATAGTTATTGTAATTCCTAGTATTGTTATAGTTAGTATTATCATTTGGGTTTCTATTTTGGTAATTATTATTATAATTTCTATTATTATTGTACGAGTTCCTATTTGTGTAATTGTTTCTTTTAGTATAAAACACGCTGTGATCCTGTTCCATATTTGTAGATGTATTTACAAATTTAGCTACAACATCATTCATTTTAGTAAAATTGCCTGCTTCTATTATTGTTCTGACCTTTTCGTTATCGCAGTTCTTTATGATTGATTTCACTGCTGTTTGAGTTGCATATTTCTTTGCTGTTTCAGGGTTTACGTTGTCTGTTATGAATGCGCGTTTCAATGATTTATTGAGATTTTCTATTTCTGACATAAATAAACTTGCGTTCTTGCCATTTTGTTTTAAATTCATTAATCTTGCCTCTGCTACCTGAACTGTTTCACCCTTAATTTCTTTCTTTAATGTTTGGATTATACCATTTATAGTGTTTTCATTTGTAACTAGTAGTCTAACGTCCCCCTTTAGTTTTGTTTTTATGACTTTAATAGCTGTTTCTTCATGTTCTGCTTTTATTTCATTGATTAATTCCATTGAATCTATGAAACTTTCAATCGTTTCTACTCCACCATCATACTCCTGAATCAGCTTAGAAGCTGTATTAAGAAATTCAATCTTTGTTTGCAACATCTTTGGTTTTGTACTATTTTGAATGTCTTCTGGGTTATCTTCTACACCTGATATATCTTGAATGTCTTCTGGGTTATCTTTTACAGCTGGTTCTTCTGTGTCTTTTGCTACTAGAGGTTCAAAAGTTGCTTCTAGATTCGAATCTACCGGTGTTGTGAATTTTATATTATGTTTAGTTGCTATACTTATTAGTTGTTTATTTAAACTGTATATTAGCTCAGTGAAGATTTTACTGCTTGATTCATTGCATATGTCTGTACTGCTACTCTTTATTCTATTGTAACTCCCGAAGATAGTTTTAAGGTGCTTATTAATGGTTTGAGGTTGTAAGTAAATTGTTTTATTTAGGCACTTGTATGCTTTCTGAAATTTTTCTTTCAATATTTCTATATTCTGGTCCATTTGTTACTTTATGGCATATTTAATTCCCTTAAAATAATTTTGTTTTCTTAGTATTTCATTTTTCTCATCTCATCTTTGTAATATATAAAAAAAATTTTTGATTCTTCTTTTTTTTTTTTTTTTTTCCAATTTGTTTAAGATTCTATTTTATAATATTATATATACATATATTATATTGTTTCCAAAAAAAAAAAATGTATAATTTTTCTTATAGGGTATTTAGACTTCGCTATTGGGAAAATTTGATCTTGTGGAGTTTGTTGCGATCAGAAAGCTTTATTTGTGCTTGCAAGCTTCGTGAATTTGACTTGAGCTTTTTTCCAAAAGCTTGCTTTGATCGCGGCAAGCTTTACAAGTGTGCTTTTGTTGTTTGTGCACTTTTGACTGCACATGTTTGACATGTGCTCTTCGTTGGGGTATATTAAGCTAATTGTAATTTATTATTTAATTATCTATGTATGTATATATATGTTTTTTTTTTCGTTTTTGTGTAGTTTTCATTTTAGTGTATATTTGAAAATATGTGATTTTTTTTTTTTTTTTTTTCTTTCTCCTTTCTTTCGTTTCTAGGGTATTTTGGCAATGATAGACTTATTCAAATAAAAGAATTTATAAACAAAATATATTAATATTTTTCCATTTTATTTCATTTTTTTTTGTGTTTTTTGTTTTTTGTCTATTTACATTAATTAATAGTGGCAGCGCAAAAATCGCCTCTTACCACAAAGGTGCTTATTTGAGCACTCTTTTTTATTTTCTTAATTATTTTGTTAATTATTTTTTTTTTGTTTCTGCATCTGCTGCTGTTGCTGGTCGGTTCTGCTGCTGTTGGTTGTGCTGCTTTGCCTCTTTTTGTTGTTGCTGTTGTTCCTCAAGTCGGCATATCCTAATCCAAATTTGGCATGCCTCCGCCCATGGTGGTGGTGGGTCGCTGTTTACTTGGGCCAGCAGGGCCGCTCGCTGCCTCCTAAGTCTGACGAGTAGGCCACCTCGCCGCTTTATTTGGGTAATGGTCCTGGTCATCGGTATTTGAATCTGCTTCCTTTTTTCACTTTGCCTCTTTTTTTTGTATGACAAGGATTATGTATTTTTATACCCTTGCAGAGGGTATTATAAAATTGGTCAGATGTTTGTAACGCACAGAAGGAGACGTTTCCGACCCCATAAAGTATATATATTCTTGATCAGCATGAGAAGCTGAGTCGATATAGCCATGTCCGTCTGTCCGTCTGACCGTCTGTCCGTCTGTCTGTGCGTACGCGTTTTACTCAGCCATTTTAAGAGCTATTGGGATAAAATTTTTTTTTTGGGCTTTTTACTACCCGGGCTAGATAAAGTATGAAATTTGTCAGGATAGGGCCACTATATCATATAGTTCTAGAACAAACTTTTTTGCAAAAATTGGAGTATCCCCATGAAATTTACCAATATAGTATTTGACATAAATTGACAGATCCCAAAATTTGAATCTGATCGGATAAATAGAACAGAAGTTACAGTCAACACAAATCGGTTCAAGTGATGACCTAGTAGACAGCAAGCAGTGCTTGCTGCTCAAACAGAGCACATGCATACACACACACAGACGCAGCGTTACAAGAACTGTATGTGGATGCGTGTTGTGCTTTGCTTAGGGAATGATGCAAGAAGAAAGAAAATTTATTATAAAAAGAGAAATAATTTGAATGTTTTGTTTGTGTATTGATGAATTCAGTTGCAGGGAAAGAAAATTCAAAATGTAAAAAAATTATTGCCAAAGACTGCAAGGGTATATAAACTTTGGCATAGCCGAAGTTAGCTTCTTTGTTTTTTTTTTTCTTATTGCTTTTTTATTTGTTGCCAATGTTAGGCAGGATCGCCATGAAATAGGCGAAGGCAAGGTTTGACTTGAAGTGATTTATTGGGGCCGCAAGCCCGGTATTTATAGGGGAACATTTACATTGGTTTTATGGCTAGTGTCCTTAACGGTACTTAAAGCTAGATATTATGCTTAAGTTCTAATTACTTATAATCTATCCCTAAAAGTATGTGGCCTAATCCTATCCCTAAACGTATACTACAATACCTTCTGTTGTTATTATATGACCAAGGAATTCTATTTTTGTTTTTTTTTCATAAATTCGCATTTGTCGAGTTGGAGTTTAAGATTAGCTTCTCTTAGTTTGTTAAATACCTTTCAAAGTGATGCTATGTGTTCCTCCAATGAAGTGGAGTACACTATAATGTCATTCAGATAGACAAGGCAAACCTTATAAATAAGGTCTTTGGAATTTTGTCGGGTCATTTTTAAGACCAAATAGCATTCGTGTGTATTCGTAATAGATGCTCTCTGACGTGACGGTCGTGTTTTTGCGTAGCTCCTGAGTTTTTATTAATATATATTGTTTTCTCTCAATTTTTAATTGTGCTTAGTTTGTTTTCGCTTTCGCTGGTGTCGTTTGCTTGAAACCCTTGTGTTTTATTTGCATAATTCGCCAAATTAAACACTTTTTCTTTCTTTTTCGTGATTAGTGTTTGGTGCATTTAAATTTTTTGTACATTTTTTTTATTGTTCTCTCTCGTCATTGCTTCTGCAGTTGCTCCCCTCATCGCCCCCATCATACCATCAGTGCTAGTGGTTTTGTTGTTCTCTCTGCTTTGTGCTTGTGCTCAGCTTCTCTCCCGCGTAATCACTTTTGTAAAGCCGCCTCTCAAAGCTCGTCTTATAATTGTTCTTGCACTCTCTCTAGTGCTGTGTACTCTATCTGTCTCTTTGTTTTATTTGTAATTATTGATTTTTTATCGATAATTATCTTTGTGCTGTTCATTTAAACTTTTCTATATATATATATATATATATTTTTTTTTTTTTTTGCCTTGTGTTTCTTTTGGTTTTTCAATGGCTTGGTGTCTACCCAATTGCAAGCATTCTGATCGTTTTGACGATCAGTATAGAGCAATATCGTGTTGGCTTTGCGATAATCTTATTCACTTAAAATGTGCTGGCCTCAACGGCCGTGATTACGACAAATTTTCTGGTTTGTCTGTGTCTAAGCCTGAGCTTGGCTTAATGCGCTGGACTTGCCCATCTAGTGCCAGCCAGCAGCTTGATTTTAGCCGAATGTACAGGGATCTTCGTTTAAAGTTTCTTTCTCTAAATAAAATGGCCAAACAGCTGTCTAATGAGTGTGACTCTAGCATACATTTATTGTCGCAATTCAAGTTTGGTCCACCTTCTAAAGAATTTCCCAAGAAATGTACCCTTGAGCTGCCTCATAAGCAGTCGCCCGCACTCTCTATTCTTCTCCCATTTTACTTTCGCCTACACCATCTTCTTCTTTTCAGATTGAAGTTTCCACTACAAGCCCTGGTGTACCTCAATCTATCCCTCACGGGAACTCTGATCAATTACTGGATCATGCTGGCTTTCAATCACTTGCGGATCCCAATGCTCCTCCGCCTCCACTAACTGTAGTGCCTCATCGTAAACAATTATTTATCTCTAGGCTTGCTCCAGATACTTCTGAATCGTCTGTGGGAGCTTACATTGGTAATATATGCCCTGCTAAGGTTTTAATTCAAAAGTTTAAGTTTTCTAGGCCTCATGAAATCTCCTCTTTTAAAATTACTGTACCAAATGAGTATTTCTCAGCTATGGTTGACCCTAACTTTTGGCCAGAGGGCCTAGTTGTACACGAGTTTGCGCCCAATAAGCGCTCCCGTCCTTTGCCTGTCCACCTTCCCAATGTATCTTCTGCTTAAAAAAACTAATAACGTCTAGTCTTTGCATTCATTATCAAAATGTAAGAGGACTTCTTACCAAGCTCTCGAAACTATTCTGTGATAGCCATACCTTTCAGCTAACATATTAGCTTTCTCTGAAACTTGGCTTAATTCCTCTGTTTTGGATAATGAAATTCTTTCTAATAACTTTATTTCTTATAGGCTTGATCGTGTTGGTCGACGTGGCGGTGGAGTACTCATTGCTGTCAGCTCGAATCTGTGTTCAAGTGTTGTGCCGATTGATCTCCCCTTAGGTGTTGAGTTTATTTGCGTCGAAGTTACATGTTCTAACTTTAGCTTATATAGCTCTTGTTCATATAGTCCTCCAACTTCTGAAATCATGATCTACATGCACCATGCTGATGCTTTGCGAACTATTTTTAGTCGTCTTAAAGATCGTGATTTTTTTTATAGCTTTAGGTGATTTTAACTTGCCTAAGGTTCCTTGGCTTGTTGATGATAATCTATCTTTCTTAACTATTTCTTTCTTACTATTTCTTACAATTCCGTTAATAATTCATTTAATAACATCTCAAATTCTCGTCGTAGATGTTTTCGTAAAACAAATATCAATCTTCTTAACAGCCTTATTTTCTCTTTTGATTGGTCATTTCTATTTGAGTGCTGTGATATAGATTGTGCAGTAAATTTTTTCTACTCTGCTCTTAATTCTCTAATTGATAAATGCGTTCCTTATGTGAATGTCTCTACCGTCTCCAGTGCGCCAGTCTGGTTCACACGTAGGCTCTCTAATCTCCGTAACATTAAATCGAGATATTTTAAGATTTAAAAAAACTGGTTCGCGACTTTATGCAAATTATTGTGTAGCCAAATCTCAATTTTGTCTTTTAAATACTCAATGCTACAATAATTATATCGTTCGCTGTAAGGTTGAATTTTATAAGAACCCCAAAAGATTTTATAACTTTGTTAATTCCAAAAGACGTTCCAATTTATTACCTTCCACCTTCAGACTTAATGACCAGACTGCTAATAGTGATTCAGATATTGCAGATCTGTTTGCTAAATTCTTTCATTCGACTTTTTCTACTACTGCTTCGGATCCCACACCTTATCCCTTCACAATTCCACATTAAAATTGTATGTTTTTTCCTAGTCTTACTGAAGACTGTATTATCTCTAGCTTGTCATCTATGACCTCTTCCTTCGTACCCAGGCTTGATAATATATCTAGTTGCATTCTTAAAATGTGTTCGATTTCCCTATCTAAGCCTTTATATCGGTTATTCTTTATATCGAGTGAGACTTGTCGCTTCCCTGATATTTGGAAGGAGTCTTTTATTATTCCGCTTTTTAAAAGGGGTAACAAATCGGATATTTCTAACTACCGTGACATTGCCAAACTTTCGGCAATACCTAAGCTGTTTGAGAAAATTATTGCGTCTTCCCTTCAACACCTATCCAGATCCACTATTTCTCCTTGTCAGCATGGCTTCATGAAAGGTCGTTCGTCGCTTACCAACCTTTTAGAATTGACTACCCTTGTACACCATGGCTTCCGTAAAAAGTGTCAAACTGATGTTATTTATACTGACTTTAGTAAGGCTTCCCCCAAGGGAGTCATCTGGGCCCACTGTTATTTACCTTGTTTATAAACGATTTGCCTTTGGCCTTGGCTCATTCACGCGTGCTCATGTTTGCGGATGACGTCAAGATTTGTTATTCATATAATGATCCTTCTTTCCAACAGCACTTGCAATCAGATCTCGATGCGTTCTGTGATTGGTGCCACGTTAATAAATTACACCTTAATGCCTCTAAGTGTTCTTTTATTACTTTCAGTTGTTTGTCGCCGTTCCTAGCTCATTACTCTATTAAGTCTGTTCTGTTAGATTGTGCACCATCATTCAAGGACTTAGGCGTTGTGTTTGAACCAAAACTTTCTTTTAATATTCATATATCTTCAATTGTTAATAGAGCATGCAGTCTTCTTGGCTTCATTAAACGTTGGTCCAAAGAATTTGATGATCCATATGTGACAAAGGTTTTATACACTTCGTTAGTTCGCCCTACTCTAGAATATTGCTTACCAGTGTGGAACCCTCAATATGATGTTCACCAGCGTAGTATTGAATCGGTACAGAAGCAATTCCTTAAGTTTGCGTTACGCGGTATTAATTGGGACCCGAATCTTCGCCTACCTTCTTATTCTGACAGACTTCTTCTTATTAATCTTCCTTCACTTTATAACCGTAGGCTCGTATTTGGCATTCTCTTTTTACATAAAGTAGTCAACGGCGAAGTCATTTATACCAATTTACTAGATACGCTATATTTTTGTGTTCCCTCACGTGGGACCAGAAACTTTTTTCCTCATCACCTTAGTAGATGTCTGACTAACTACTCTCTTCACGAACCTCTTCGTGTTCTTTGCCAATCTTTTAACAACCTTTCTCACCTTATTTCTCCTCATCTATCTGTCACTTCTCTTCGCGCTATACTTTTTAATTATCTACAGCGTAACCACTGAAAGTATTCTGGACTGTATTGGATTGGCTGCAACTCATCCCTGACCACATTGGTTGTGAATCGGGGCATAGCTGGCACCTTGTTGCATAAAGTAGTCAACGGCGAAGTCATTTATACCAATTTACTAGATACGCTAAATTTTTGTGTTCCCTCACGTCGGACCAGAAACTTTTTTCCTCTTCACCTTAGTAGATGTCTGACTAACTACTCTCTTCGCGAACCTCTTCGTGTTCTTTGCCAATCTTTTAACAACCTTTCTCACCTTATTTCTCATCTATCTGTAACTTCTCTTCAGCGTAACCACTGAAAGTATTATGGACTGGATATTGGATTGGGTGCAACTCATCCCCTGACCACATTGGCTGTGAATCGGGACATAGCTGGCACCTTGTTGCAAATAAAACACCTCCACCGGGTCAAGGATGTTTAGTTGTGCATAAAGCTAAGCTACCTTCGTGAATTAATTATGATCTGTATTTTAGCTTAAGCTTGTTCGTCGACTGCTGATTTAGTTGACGTTAATAAATAAATAAATAAATAAATAAATAAAGAAATAAATAAATAAATAAATAAATAAATATATGACATGTTAAGCTGAGAAAGCTGTTTTTGCAATAGATTCAGGACCCCTTAGAATTTGATGAAATCTCTTAGCTAAGTCAATGGTGGTGAAGTATTGGCATTTTCTCAGTTTCTCGAGAATTTCATCCATGACTGGAATTGGGAATTTGTCATCTATAGTGACCTCATTTAAATTTCGATAGTCAATGAATAAACTAAATTTTTGCTGTTGGAAGCATCTTGTTTTTTTTTTTGAAACGATCGAAATTGGTGAGTTCCATTTTCGAATGGTACCCCGTTCAATCATTTTATTTATCTGTTTGTTTATTTCTATTTCAAATGTTTGGGGATATTTGTATGGACGTTTATAAATTGGGTCCTCATGCTTTGTATGAATAGAGTGCTTTATTGTACTCGTGAAAGTCAAATTTTCACCTTCGCGGTACTGAATGTCACTGAATTCGTACAAGACTTTTTTAAGTTTTTGTGTTTCTTCGTTGTTTATATGGTCGATTGCTCACTCACTCATTGCTTTCTATTATTTCATTTTCAATCGCAAAATTCGTGTCTGGGTCCATCTTGTAGGTGGGTCCAAGCATTCCATATTATGTTCTTCTTCTATTTCTTCAATATCTCTGAAATAAAATGTATAGTTTCCCAGTTTTGCGTATTTTTCCTTATAATTTATTTCGGCTTTGTAGGGTTTTAGGAGAGTTCTGCCTGTCAACATTTCGTATTTATTTGAAAATTTATGGATATTATATTTTTGTTCTGTTGGACAAAGTTTGTTGGGTGCAGGAAAATGATTTCTTTTAATTCTACTGCTCTGTAAATTAAGAAATAATTACTGTGTCTTAATCTAAATAATGAAAATATGAAAATAGAATCAAAAGGTTAATTTACATGTTTTCTTATTAGTTTAACCAATGTTAAAATTAAAAAAAAATATTAGTTTGAGCATAATAGTAATATCAAAAATGAATATAATAAGAGCGGTAGCAAACAAAAAAAAATATTTCATCTGCTCTCACCTCGCTCTAGGTTTTGAACTACCGCTACGGCTACGTATGAAAATTCGTTTTATTTTTCTGTATTGCTATTTCTATAACCTTTTTAAACGTCAAAAACTATAGCAGAGCATAGCATTTATTTTTCGTAGTTTGCCTTTGACTCTGCTCCTGCTCTCGTCAAAAACGGGAGCGGTAGCAGGAGCATAGCAAAATTTTCATTGCTCTTCGTTCGTTTCATTGCTTCATTGTTCGTTCATCCGTCTGGATTGAAGCAAACTTCTCCTCGACCGTTAAAGCTACAGAGTTGAAATTTTGAATATAGGGTCGTTCTGTTTGTTATGTATCTCGGATTCAGCCGGATCGGATCACAATGTCAATGTAGCTGTTGGTGTTTAGATTATATAAAATAAGATAACATTAAGACACTTATAATATAGAACAAATGGAAATGTATGTCAATATAAGTATGTAACCCGATTATATAGTCATAAGTAGATCTGATATGGTCAGCAGTTAACAATAAAGATCTAGTTAATCAAGTTGCTATAGTTAGCTATTATCAATAAAGACGTATTTTGCTGACCTAACACTAAGTCGAACTATGCACTAGAGAGCTATCTAGTTTTACTATAAAAGAAATGCTTTATTCTTTGTAAGATCAGATACCAATTGTAGCTACATCGGGTGTGCATCGCTGTGTCTTTGGCCCCCATCTCTACCCTTGTAATCTCGCTCCGAAGTCCACCCAATTTATGTGTTGGTTGCGACGACTATTAGTCACTGGTTTATGTGCTAGTGCCTATTTGATTATAAATAAATAAACAATTAATAAATTCAAGAAATACTAACGTCTTTCATTGAACATTTTGGTAACCCCGACTTTGGCGGCTCCAAGTTGACAGAGTTACAGACTTGGTGAAACCGTCATCAAGTGAGAACTGGTTTAGTTAACTCAGGCGACCGATCTCTGAACAACAAGGAAACTGGTCAACTAGGCGACTACTTTTTTTGCACGCTTTGGACACAGAACAATCCTAAGCGAGGGCACAAATTGATGAACATTTCACATCAATCTGGGGTCCCTACTAAAAACATCGCAATTGATTAACTTGGCAATCGTAGCAATGCATACCCATTGAATAAAAGTTGATCAACTAGGCGATCACTTTGGTAACAATTAACACGATTTGTGTCAACGAGGCGACCAAATCATAAAAAAGTTATTTTCATAAAATAATAGTTTTATCAACTTATAAACTCTGTTGCAAACACCTAGTTAACTCGGTCAGTAACCCAGGTAGTACACACGAGTATATAGTTTGACATTGGTCAGCAATTTTTGAAAATATATAATAAAGAAAGAAAACTCAAAAAAAAAAAAAAAAAAACTGGGTTCACTGTCGTGGCGTTTATCAGTGTAAAGAATAGGTATATTGGAAATAAAAATTAACTATTGGTAACGCACAAGTCAAAAGACAACTTCGATTTATTTCTTATTCTTATTTGTGCTACACTTGACCAATTTTACGAACGAGTCGGAGCGTTCCCTGTCTTCGACAAAATAAATAAACTCCCATCGGGTCAAGTACTAGTACAAATAAGCAATTACATAAGAATATAAAAACATGGAGGAGTTTTATAAGCAGCAGACAGAACGAGGAGAAGCAATTCAGGCTTTCATTCGGAATACCAAAAGGATTCTTTCGCCATGAA
The DNA here is from genome assembly GCA_018150345.1 of Drosophila equinoxialis. Lineage (NCBI taxonomy): Eukaryota > Metazoa > Arthropoda > Insecta > Diptera > Drosophilidae > Drosophila > Drosophila equinoxialis. Next base: position 1,737,787 of record JAECWI010000425.1, on the reverse strand, counting down.
AATGAAGCCATCTTATTTCGAGGAGAAACTTGAGCTCCTGGAATACATGTGGGAGAACTTCGAGAAAAGTCATAAGGAGTTAATGGACAAATTAAACAACGTGCCAACAGAAGATGACTACTTTGTAACGGACTATTTCAGCAAAATGAAGGCGGTTGTAACTAACATAGTGGATGATTGGAAGGACCATTTGGCAAAGATAAAATTAGGGAGACATTAAGTCAAATTGTGCCTGAAGAAAAAATGAACTACAAAACGGTAGTCGACAAATTATGGAGGCAAATTGAAGAAATCCATTATGAGATTCATCGGCTAGCGGAAAATCTAGCCGAAGCAGGATATAATATATCTACGTTTGTAGCCGCAGAAAATGCAATGCTAAAATTCTGTGTGGCACCAGCAGAAAATGTAGTAATACAATCACTGTATTGCAATCAATACAATCATTGCAAGTACCCAAAATTCCCATTCCAAAATTTAATGGGGTTTACCTAAAATGGCAACAATTTCATGACATCTATAAAAAGGTGGTTCATGAGTCAAATGTATCCACAATAGAGAAAATGTGGTACTTAAAATCAAACCTTTCTGGAGAAGCAGAGAGATTGATACGGTACCTGGAATTAACAGAAGCCAATTACAACACTGCTTGGTCAGTGTTGCAGGAACGATTTAATTAATTGTTTGATCACCCAAATGTGGAAAATGACGCAGCTTCTATAAAGAATTTGCATGATAATATTTTTGAATCATTGCAAGCTTTAAAAAATGTAGGCGTTAATATGGAATCGTCAGATGCTGTCATAATGTTTCATATGACAAGGAAATTGAATAGATTCAACCACGCACTCTATGAGCAATCTCTGTCCAACACCGGGGAGCTACAGGAAGTAAAGGATTTCCTATCATTCTTGGAACAGCGCTTCCTAACGTTAGAGGCGATTGGGAAACCAAGAATTGAAAATCGCAGCATTGAAAAACTAAACCCAAGGAAGACATGCGCGGCAGCATTTGGGACAAACAGTTCTTTGTGTGCTTTCTGCGAGAAGGCAAAGCACAAACTCTTCCAATGTGAAAAGTTTAAAATGAAATCCGCAGCAGAGCGGCTTATTTGGGTACAGAGACACAAATTGTGTGTCAATTGCTTCAAGCCGGACCATATGGCTAAAAATTGCTCTTGGAGGGGATGCTTCAAATGCGATAAAAAACATAACACAATGTTGCATTTGGAAACAGGCAACCAAGTTGCTACATCTGCGTCTGCAGTTTCTGCTTATGGAATTAGCAGAAAATACACTCTATTGGCAACGGCCAAGGTAGTGGTGAAAGGGATCAATGAAAGGAAAGGAGAGTTTCGAGCGCTCCTGATAGCGGCTCACAAGTAAACCTCGTCTCAGAGAGGCTAGTAAAGAATTTATCGTTAAAAATTAACGAGACTCATGTGCACATAAATGGAGTGGGTGGTACACCACAGATAAGCAAGGCGCGAGTAAGCTTGGTTGTACGGTCAAGATACAACAAGTTCGCAATGCTATTTAAGGCATTTGTATTGCCACACATAATAGGTGACCAACCTACAGAACAAATAACGCAAAAAGGCACATTGCCAGACAACATTCAATTAGCTGACCCAACATTTGATAAACCAGGAAAAATTGATATGCCGTTGGGAGCTGATGATCACTATGCTATAGTGCTACCACAAAGAAGACGGGGCGATCGAAACAGTCCAACATTACAAAATTCAGAGTTTGGATTGATTATTGCTGGCAGAATTAATATGTCCACGTCAGCTTCAATCACATGTATGGTAGGCATTACCAATCCAGAGGAATCTCTAGAAAGATTCTGGCAGCTAGACACACTAAAGCCAATGAAAAGGTACAAGAGTCCGGAGGAAGAGTATTGTGAAAAATTCTTCCTCGATAACCTACACACGGCGACGGACAATCGACTAATTGTAAAGCTTCCATTTGCTGAAGAGGCTTCATCTCTTGGAGAATCTCGGAAAGTAGCCATAAGAAGATTCATGTCGTTAGAGAGGCGAATGAGCCCTGACATAAAAATGGAGTATGTAAAATTTATGTCAGAATATGAACAGCTCGGACATATGAAGCAGGTAATGGTGGAACAAATTCCCAAGAACCATTACTTTATACCGCATCACTGTGTACTAAAGCCAGAAAGTACCACTACCAAGTTAAGAGAGGTATTTTATGCGTCATGCAAAACGAAAATCACTGAACGACATTTGATATCCTGGACCAGTTGTACAGAGTCAACTCTTCTCAATTCTTCTGCGGTTCAGGACGCACAAATATGTGTTCACTGCCGACATTGAAAAAATGTATCGTCAAGTTTGGATAAACCCTGCCGATCAGTTCAATCAGATGATTGTGTGGAGAGAGGATCCAAGTCAATAACTAAAGTTTTATCGTTTGAAAACGGTAACTTATGGAACCACATTAGCCACATATCTAGCGACGAAGTGTCTGGAATATTTGGCACTGAATAACATGGAAAAATTGTCGTCTGGAGCATTAGCATTAAAAAATGACTTTTATGTTGATGACTGTCTCACAGGAGCAGACAGTTTACCAGAAGCCCTGCAAATAAGACAAGAGCTGCTAGAAATCTTGAGACCTAAGGGTTTAAATCTACGAAAATGGTGTTTAAATAGCAGTCAGCTTCTAAAAATAATAATAATATGGAAAATAAAATGTTGTTTTGGTTTTATTACATTAACGTAAAATATCAACAAATATGCCTCTACACTACTCTACTCTACTCTACTCTACTCTGAGCTGCATGTTGGAATAGGCGTAAGTTTTTTATCTCTAACGTGTGTTTGGATAAATTTGCGTATCTATTCGTGATGATTTAATTTATTGATGTCCTTATTATAAAAGTGAAATAATGATTTTGTTTTCGCCGAGGAACACTGTGAAATTAAGTCTAACTGATCGCTTTCTATTTCAGATATTTGAATAGTAGTGGGCCAGTCAAGACACGGAGTTAGCAAGCGAGGAAAGTTAGAAATGTTGTCAATAATTTCTATTGCAGTTGATCGCTTTGGTTTCTTGGGTCCAGCAGGCTTTTAAAAGACCCTTAAGTTGCGTTTTGAATCCTATTGGTATTTGCAATGTATTTCCGTTTTTAACATAATCAAGCACTTCATTATTGGTTATCCCCTGGTATGGATAAGACCCAAATGAAATAACTTGAAATAGGACTACTCCAAAGGACCAAAAGAAGGTGTAAACAAGCCCGAAGTGTCTCAGGAGGTATCCAATGTACCGGAAAAAGTTTTCGAAAGCCGCACAGTTGGGCCTCTGCTCGGATAGCGTTGCAAAAATACGTTTTTTCACGATCGCGTTTGGCAAAAATGATATATGCAATCGATAGGAAATACTTCAGAGATTATGAATCCAAATGTTTGAAGTCGGTTGAGATTCATGGGTACTAGAGGCTCCCAAGGTGAGACATTTTTAGTGAGTAGGAAAAAATTATAATTTAAAAAAAAAATCGCAACTTTAAAACTGAATATTTTGCGATTTCAACAATCGATCTTGAATTTTTATCTGAAAAGTATGTTCTTTATGAATAGCATGTTTCATAAATTTTAATAATTCCTTAAATCGTTATTGAACTAGAAGCGTTTAAAAATTGCTGAATGTTGGCGTTTTTTGAACTTTGGTGGAATAAAACTAGCAAGGATCAACGAGTATCAATACCGGACTACATACTGTAGGTAGGTGATATATTTACCTATCAGATGTATATAGCCCCAATATGCGGAGACCTGCGACACCGATGCGTAAGCCATAAAACTAAGGCAACCTCGCCTAAAAAATGCGCTGCAGGTATAAGCAAGAAGAAGAGCGCATGCGTATTGGCCTGTAGCTTCTTTGTATTTAAATGATAACATTGCATAATGCTGCTTTTGATAGAAAAAGGGTAAAACCGATTTTTCGTTCTATCTAGTTAATTCAAAAATATAACATTAAGAGCTAATTATTTCTCTCGTTTGCGACAGCTTATTTTTAACTTCATAAGTGGAAGACCTTAAATCCAGACTGAATAGTATTTGTCAATATAATTCAAGACAGTTTTATTTATTTGTGCAAAAATGTTGTTAAAGAATGAAAGGATTTTGAAAGTTTACGAGTGTGAAAACTTAAATGATTTTGAAATGGGATTGCTGAAGGAGATGAGCGTTTCATTCGAAAACGCCAGTACGGAGCTTAAGGTAAATATCAAATATGTATACGCAATATACCTTAAGGCGAAAATGGATCGCAAGCTTCTGAAATCTGGCATATTTCGTGAAAAAAAATGAAATGGTAAATGGTGAAAAATTTGCCGAATATACTTCAAAGACTGCTCAATTTTTAACTGAATTGTATCCGCAAAAAAACTTACACCAACGGTACATAGGATTTTGGCTCACGGAAAGGATTTAATAGAATATCAGTGTTTACTACTTGGAGAGCTATCCGAAGAAGCATAGGAATGTAATAACAAGGACTACAAAAGGTTCAGATACACTAATACATTTAAAACTTCTCGTCTTACAATTAGACAAAATGAAGACCTTTTTAACATGCTAGCAGCCTCTTCGGACCCACTTATTGCATCACTGAGACACGTACGATCACGAAAGGACTTTGAAAATAGCATCTTGAAAATTATTTTGAAGAAAATCAGCCATCAATAGCAAATTTTCAAAATTAACCTAAAAAAAAATTAAAAAACATTTTTTTTTTTTTTGCAATTATTTTAAAAAAACAAATTAAAACATTAAATAATTTAATTTCATTTTTAAAGGAAAAACGTGCTTGGAAATATTTTCTGACTTTGACCTTGAATATTACAGCACCACGAACGCCCAGCACTTTTGACAAACATTCATTTTGAAGCTTTATCATATGATTTTTAAATTTTTGAAATCGCATTATTGGTTTAGACGCTATGATTTTTGCAATGCTAAATGCCAGAAGAACCCACTGAGCGCCGTTACGATTAATCCGATAATAATAGTTTTCATAAGTTGACCGAGACATTACAAATTCTCAAATTTTTACAACTCGCTGGGTACTAACTAGGCAATTTCTACAAGCGATATCACCATTAACGTACTTCTTTTTTAAGCTATGCCAAACCTTGGCCTATATCCATTGAATATATTGTAAGACGCTTTGTCGATATATCAGATTCTATGAGCCAAAAGGTATGTTTTCAAGTCACCGAACAACATGAACTTCATTATTGTATATATTGGCTCACTCTCCATACAGAAAGCCAAGAGTTTTATGATATTCTTATGGTCAAATTTTTTCATTGCTTTCGCCTCTGATAAGAAACTTAAACGATCTTCCATTGTTTGACCGGGCTTCAGTGTACGTCCCGTCCTCAGGAATACGTCCCGTCCTCAGGAACATTTTTATTACTCCAAAATATTTTGGAATGAGTTATAGTTAATAGCCGGTTATTAATGTGAATATCCTTTTCTTTACTTTCTACTCTACTACTCTTTACTTCTTACTCTGCCACTGTAAAATGTATATGCCGATGATTCAGGTGCCAGCAAACTCGCCATGGCTAAATCTGAACTTTTCCAGATAAACCCTAGAATTCAGTTTCTTGAATAAGCAAACATCTTAGTAACATAACTAGTTCTTAAACCATTCACAGCGTGGTTGTTTTTTTGTAAAAGTTTATGGGCAACGAGGGCATAGTTCCGTACAGCGGCATAGGTATATCCAGCATAATTTGAAACGAATCCGTCGTTTGATTTATACATCTCAATCCAGGTCTCAATGAATTGGCCATCTTGCATGTGATTTTTAGGGTCGCCGAACGTAAAATGCCTTACACTAAAATGACCGTTGATAACCTTAATAAGAACTGATAAGTTAAGTTTCACCACAGTTGACTATAAATCTAATTATGTACATTGTGAAACTCTGAAGCAGTGCAGCTAATGTTAACGTATCCTCTCCACGAACCTCTCTCATTTCGTTAGCTGTTGCGACAGTGTTACATTTTTGGTTTAAAATCAAAGTTTGATTGTGATTCTTTATTTTTATTTACTTTCCATATAAAAGATATACTCCATAGTTGTGCGATCCTCTACTGTTAAAGCAGCAACATGATTCCACCCAAAAATCAATCAACCTATCAATAGCAATTGTACGGAAAAGGAGCAATAACCTTCTCGATCAAATATGGCAACACTCTCTTCTGAACAAGATATAATCATCATATTCATATGCTTGAAAATCGAAGCTATGCGGACTTTAGCTGTCCTGAACAATTGTAATATATTAAAGGATAATTCAATATATCAAACTCAAAAGAACGAGTTAGAAACTCTATTTTATTGTGTTCATGGTGGATTATGGATATACGCTCAGGACAGTGAAATCCTTCTACTACAACACAAATATCAAAGAGTGAATTCAGAGTATCGTAAAAAAAGCGAACAGGTGTGTTCATATCTCTACAATTGCACATATAAGATCAATCGGGAGTAGTAATGTTTTCATTAAAGCTAGCATAGTCAATCTTACGAAAGCACCTAGTTAGAGGTAACTCATTTGAACCAAGTAATGGTGAAAGCAAGGGCAGAATTATTAATAAAAACTTAGTGTAGGATTTAATTTGTCTTCGGGAAGAACAAATGGTTAGATCCTGGAAACATCACAATAAGAAGAATCCAATACAAAAATGAGATCTAACGATTCTCCATTAGAATTTAAGACAGGATTGACTTGGGATAAAGATAGGCCTAGAAGATCATTAATAAAGTCATGTGACATAGAGGGCACCAACATGGTACATTCCTCTGTTTTACTTTAACACCGACAAACTCAATCTCCTGGGTACTAGAAAATTGAATCATTTCAGATGATAAAGCAGCATCAACAGCTATCAGAACGCCACCGCCTATGCGAGAAATCTGGTCACGTCTGAATATAGAAAAGTTTGTGGAAAAAAACCGATGCATCAGCAATATCAGGTTTTAGCCACGTCTCTGTAAAAGCTAGAATGTTATGTTCAAAAGAAAGACTATCTACATTGAGATTAATAAGTTTAGATTTCAGTCCTCTAACGTTCTGGTAAACCATGTTAAGGGACGGTCCCAAAGCCGCGGTCTCAAAGCGTCAGCCGTAGTAGCAACGTTGGACAAGTCACCCACTGCATCAGTCAACTTGTTCACTGGGCTCTCGATACTTTTAGATCTATCGGCAATTTCCATTGGAATGGGTTGCCAGGACACGTCGGACACTACAATTGGCATCGTTTTTAAGAGATCATTCCCAGGCGATACCGGTAATTCCTCACTAATCGCATTCACAACCGGGCTCTTAAACGATATCAATTGCTGTACATTGGGAGTGGACGGTGCCTGAGGCTGGTTGGGGACGTTAAGAGACACTGGCGGATCTACAGATAAAGAAACACCCCCAAGGACTGGTTCTTGTACGTTTCCGAGACTCATTCATAAGCGATAAGCTTCTAAACTGAGTCTCCACCGCATTAAATTCCGCTTGGAGTTCGTTAAAGCCTGCGCTCAAAGTGTCAAAACTATCTCTAGTCCGCCTCATGAATGAGCGCTACTCATTCTCGACCTCCCGGCAAGCACCAAATCCATATTTTAATCCACCACCTTATTCTGCCTACGTAACCTGCACACTTAACGTGAACCGCATTGTCACACAGCCAACAAAGAATATAATCATGGGAGTCAACCGCATTAGTGGCAACTTTGCAATTATTTTTCGCGCAGACAACCATTATATAAAATAATTTAATTAAATTTAGAAAAACAAAGGAATACGAAATAAAATAAAAAATTTTAAAGGTAATATACTTACCAATTCTGAAACAAGGGTTAATGTGCAGAGTAAGCCTTCACAACTAAAGAATACAAATTACAGAAATACACAAAAATAAAAACACGTATCACTGAGTCGCGGGTAAGCAAAAGACGAGAGCGCAAATCAAACATGTGCTTGGAAATCAGAGCTATTGGTTGAACAGTCTCACTACAAGCAGAACCAAGAACACCCAAAACATTTGGTTGAAGTGTAGTATTGTATAAATTCTTTTAATACCAGTGAATTGGGCGAAGGCAAGGTTTGACTTTAAGTGGTTTTTTTGAAGTCATAAGCCCGGTATTTATAGCTAAACATTATGCTTAAGTTCTAATTACTATTAACCTATCACTAAAAGAATCTGGTCTAATGCTATCCCTAAAAGTATACTACACCACCTTTTTTTAAAAAGAAAAATATTTATATATTTCTTAAATTCTATTTATGGTAATTTTATTCTATCTAAGTGTACTGTTTGCTTTTTGTTATTACTTTGTTATTATTAGGACTTATGCTCTGTATTTTATATTTGCCCGTGTATTTGTTTTCCAATTTATGTCCTGTCTCATTTTTTAAAAGTATTTCTTGTCCTTCAGTTAGTGCTACTTTTTTGTGTTTTCATCATATGTTTCCTTTTGTAATGCTTTACATATTTCGATAAGAAGTTTTGCTTCTTTTGTGCTATTTGCAAGTTGAATTTTATTTCTTTATTGAAGTCATCAATGTTGTAGATGGGATCTAAAGCCTCAGATGAAAAAGGGACAGTTTTAGGATGTTTTGCAAAGACTAGTTCAAAAGGTGAATAACCATGTACAGTGGATGGAGTGGTGTTAAAGCAATATGTGAAGTTTGCTAGCTATTCAACCCAATCGTCCTTTTTAATGAATATATATGACCTGATGTACTCATTGAAAGTTCTGTGACTCCTTTCTACTGTTCCAAGAGTTTAATGATGGTTAGCCGTGGAGTTAATTTTAGTAATGTTAAAATTTTTGCAGAGTTCTATTAGTATTGAATTCATATATTCTGTTCCCATGTCTGTAAGAATTGTTTTAACTGAGCCGTAAATTAAAATAAATTGTTCAAAAATTGCCTTTGCAACCGCCTTGGCACTTTTGTTTGGTATTGGTATTGATATGAGATATTTGGACAGGTCACAGATAATAGTCACTGCGTACTCATTGGATCATTATGATATTTACTTAACTCATTTTTATTTGTTCTTCATTTGTTATTATTATACCCTTGCAGAGGGTTTGGGGTTTCCGACCCCATAAAGTATATATATTCTTGATCAGCATGAGACGCTGAGTCGATATAGCCATTACTCAGCCATCTTTAGAGCTATCGGAATTTTTTGGGGGATTTTTATTACCCGTGTGATATGAAAATCATCGGGATCGGACTACTATATCATAAAGCTCTAGAACAAACATTTTTGCAAAAATTGGAGTAAAAATTTTAATTGCATGTGTATGCGTGCAGTGCTTTGCTTAGGGAATGATGGAAGATGAAGAAAAAATTGTTTCGCATATTTCTTGGCTTTGCACTATGGTCCCAAATTCGTTTTTTTTTTACATAAATTAATAGCTAAAGAACTGAGAAAGATTTTTTTGTCTGGTTTTTTGCATTCGATTATATAAAAACTGTAGAAACTTGGACTAGGAAAAGTGGGCGTGGCACTGCCCTCAATTTTTTTATTTTGAGAACAATCTGTATCAAATTTGGGGTTTTTGAGAGACAACTTACTTATCTGATTTATTTAGTAAGATTTAACAATACTATTAAATCTGACTTACTTAAATTAATAGTAGTTTCAAATAAAATAAGTTGTAAGAATCACAACCTTAATTTTTAATGTAAAGTTTTCATTCAAAAAATTCTGCATCCACATCAACTGAGTATTCGATGTAAGTATCGGATTGATCTGAGTCAGATCCATCCAAATCTATTTCTTCTAAATCAGATTCGTCATTCAGGTTTTGGCGCTCACTGATACTAAGAGCTGGTACTTCCAATAGTGCCAGTACATCTGCAGGAATAGGTTTCTTTTTATTTTTATTTTTCTTTCGGCCAGGCATAAGCTTGAGATTAATGGATCGCTAGTGTCCATAGCTCTGTGGAAAACGTCCTGCATATTATTTAGCCTACTATTTTTTCTGGCGTGCATTCTCCTGTCCTGCTTATATAGCTTGTTCCGTGCCTCCGATGCATTTTCACCCATGCAACCTACAGGAAGAGCGGATTCGGCAATAATTTTGTGTCCGTGAATTAATACTTTATGGACTGTGGGTGTCATGGGGTACCAAGGATATTTTTCCATAAAAATGCGTGCGGTCTGCTTACAATAAACTTCAAAAATAGCGAGTTAATCCAAAGAATCTGATTTAAATCGTTTACCAGCTTTAACGGAATAAGTGTTGTGACAAACAGGCCTTGGTCTACGTTATCCGATGCAGTACTTTGAAAATTCTGCTTATACGTACTTTGACCTGTAGAATCGTCAAAACCATAGGTTGAAATCAACGTTAATTCCGTGTTTGAATTAAACATTTCCATGACTTCATTTTGCAGTGTCATTATTCGTTTTACTGTTTGATCTAAAATATCCTGTAATGGAAGGACTGCAATAGTTTCAGAAATGGAAATGTTTTCAGGTCTACATTTTTCCTTTGCTTCAATAAGGTGTTTATAGATCGGGTAAATGTCGCAATTACGACTTTTATTCTGCAGCCTGATGTTTATGTATGTGCTCTTGGTTAATCCATTTTCCAGTAGAAACGCCAAAGCTTCTTCAGGACTTAACGGAATAGGATCCTTGGATAAATACTTATTTCTTATTTGAGTTGCGTTGCCTTTTGATGCTTCCTTTAAAACAAACGATAAATCGTTGCATTTGCCTTTTTTGCTGATACTGAAGCCGCTTGAACAAGTAAAGATGTGTTGTGGTTTTCCTTCTCAGACAGCTCACCCGCATATTTCCTTTTTAACCGTTCATTTCCGTCATAATAAGAAACGCGTGGACGTCCTACGCATTTTTGTGTTGTTTTTAGCTCATTATTTCCAACTATAATTAACATTTTTGAAGACATAAAATTTTTATATCTTGGATCCGTTTTGAGCCGATCTGCCATGTTATTGCATTTTGCAAAGCATTTATTTGCGTAGGCTGCGAAATTCTTCGATTTTTTTTTATTTCTTCTTTTTTTAGGTTACGGACGCTAAAAACAACACAGCATAAAACACATAAAATAAAGGACAAAACACAACTAAACAAGAAAATACATAGACGATCGAGTAAAACAAACCTGGAGCTACATTTTCCATTGTAATTTTTATATACTGGACTATTATTTTTGATGATACAAAGCAAAACGGAAGATCACTAAATTGTACTTTCTTCAAGACACGTGCGCAGAGGATCAAAAGCAAACTTTCAGGGCTTGAGAAAACTTTCAGGGCTGCACTATTTATTTGATACTTTAATTTCTTTGGTTTGTGGGATATTTTTTTTCCTAATTAATGTAAAAAAAAAAACGAATTTGGGACCATAGTGCTTTGTTAGGATTTATTTATTTACTTATAATAAAGGTAATAATAATTAAAATTATTGCTAACTTATGAACAAATTTTCAAATTTACATATTTACATACGTATAATTACAGTAAGTGCTATATTTGTGTAAGGTTAAGGAATTGGATTATTTGGGATGTATTTTCTGGTGTAGGATTTGAAAGGATGGAAATTGGGGAAGGAATTTTTGAAAATTTGGTTCCTTAGGTGCTGGGTTGCTGGGCATTCTTTAAGGATGTGGGTAATGTTGAGGTTACTTGTACATGAACAGTTTGGACATGAGGTGATGTTTTTGGGGTCGTTATAAACTTGTTGGGTGAGCGGTGTGTTTCCTAGTCTAAGCCTTACTATTTTTATTTGGTCTCTACGTGTTATTATGTTTTGGCTAAATGATTTTAGATAGTGTCTTGAGTTCGTTAGGCTAGTGTTGACTTGATGGTACCATCTATTGCAGTGTTCAATTTTATTCCTAAGTTGTTGAATATTTTTCCTTCCAAGAAATTTGTTAACGTCTTTAGTGTTGGAGCTGGAGGTAGAATGTAACGGAACGGACAAGTTCGTTCCCTTCAATGCTACAATGGCTGGGTATCCAAAGAAGTTTTATTTTGGGTGCAGATTTGGTAAGAAGATTCCTATTTAATGTTGGATAAAAGTTGTTGTTGTCAATGTTCCCGATAGATTTTATAGATGAGAGAAAATCAGAACAAATTATAAAGTTACCTTTTCTACTTTGAATTAGTTTAATTGCGTCAAGTATGGCTATGGTTTTGGCTGATAGAATTGATGTAAATTGCGGTAGTTTACCCCTTTGTGAGGTGTCCTTTTCGGTGGTGATGGCAAAGGTACCAGTGCACTGCATAATCTCAAAATTTTTTTATGTTTATTTTATAACCAGATGATATGCATTGCAATAATGATGAGCACCTAAGAAAAACATTTTCATCCAATTCTGCAATTTGAGCAGACAATGTTATATTTGAAAACAATTTTCTTGCAGTGTTTCCGTCGTTGGATGTCCCACTTCCTCCACATCTTGGTCGGTCAACTATCAGTCCCATTTTCGTTCGGAAGTCTGCTTGTAGAAACTCGCCAAATTTTTAATTCAAATTTGTAGGAAACATGTATAAAATATTCAAAAAATCTTATGTATGAGTGCAACGGGGATAAGCCAAAGTCATAACGTGCTTCGTATTCTTCTTGCCGCCTTGCGTAGCATATGTAACATTTACACGAAGATGTTTGGCTTAGAGCACTACAAGTTGTACCGTCCACCATAGTCAGCTGCAAATTATGTTCAACTTCAATCATAATGTCAGAAACTAAACATGTTGTGGATTTCAGAAGTGAAATTTTTTCCTTAAAATAGCTTTCTTATTAATTATTAATGTCAGAATTTAAAGTAAATACCTTCAACTTCAAAATTCATGTTAGACAATTAAATTTTTTTGAAGTGCAACTTTAAATGTGTAAAAAGCTTACTGCAGCTGCGCGAAAACGAACACGTGTTCATGATTTCAATGCCATTTTTAGAATGTCCCGTTGCAAATCCAGACAAAACCGGTTTGTCATTCAGAAGTTTGGGCATTTATTAAACAATATGATTACATTTTGTCAACATATTTTGTGATTGATTTTTTGACTTTTGGCCTATGGGCAACCACTGCGCAGTGTTGTGTTGCAACGAGCCTTCTGTATATATAATTGTGTGATTATTGTATTTATCATTGAGATCGAGGAAGTGCCGCCTATAAATACTCGTCGGTGTATTGGTGTAGTGTTTATAACGGAAATGAGGAAAGTCCATGGAGGGGTTATTGTTCTGTCTGGGAGCGGGAGGTAGGGGATATGGTTTTCTTTGCAAAACAGTACGATTTTTTCTAATGTCGATGATATTTTGTTTATTTTACTTCTGTTACTTTGCTTAATATGATTGTAGAGTGGTGAATTTGAACTGTTAAGTAGTATTTTGTATGTTTTGGAGGTAATGGGGTCTCTCTGTTGTTCTATTGTGGATATATTTGATTCGAAAAGTAAGTTTGATATACGTGTTGATCATGGGGCGCCAAGTAAAGTGCGTATTGCTGCGGTAAATAAAGATTTAAGCTTGTTGAGCGTTTGATTTGGTGCGTGCCCGTATATAAATATTGGGCAGTCTATTTTAGGTATTAATAAAGATTTTGTTATGCTGATCTGTGTGTGTAAGTTGCAGTTGAATTTGGGACTTGTTAGGCATTTTATGATATTAAGTTTATTGTTTAGTGTTGGTAGGAAATGCTTTATGTTTGAGTCCCATCTGTATTTGTTGTTTCGAAGACTAGAGAGATCTGGATGCGGTTGCATGAAATGCTGTTTTGTTTTCGGCAAATATGAAGATGTTGGCATTTTTCTAGTGATAATACTGCTCCTGAGTATAAGCATCATTCCTGAAAATTTAAGAAGAGGTTGTCCAGATTGAAATAGATTGCAGATTGCATAGACACTGAATTCTATTTCTTTTTGCAAACTGATGGTGTTTGCTAGTTTATTGTAAGCAATAAGGAAAAGGATGACTGTAATTAATGATCCTTGGGGAATGCCGTTAAAAAGTGGATAAGGATTTGGACATAAAGCTACGAACGAAGTTTATGATTTTTGGGCCTACTTTTCAGTCAATTAGCTGGTCGACAATAGTGTGCACTCCTACTCTATCGAAAGCATTTGAAAAATAAAGGGCGATGATAGAGGTGTGCTTTATGATTCTCAAGGATTTGGTTATCAAATGATCTGCAAGAAGCAGACCGCCTGAAACCGATTTGCATTGTTTAAACCCTGATTGGTTGGGGTGAATGAGTTTGTTTTTTGATACAAACCACCAAAGACGTTTGGCTATGTTTTTGTCCAATATCTTTGATAAACAACAGTTCAGTGAGATTGGTCTATAATTGGTCATTACTGTTTTGTGTGAGTTAGGCTTAAGGATAGGGATGACTAGGCATGTTTTGTTTGTGCTGAAGGGATAGGTGTGTAGTTTATTGGTGTTTTTTTTTTTTATTTCGAGTAAAGTTTAGGTTAAAGCTTTCGTCCTTCGATTGGTTGGACCAATGTTGGGCGAAGACGTGGGCTATAGAGGTTGTATCTGTCGTTAGGATGTTTGTGTCTGCGATGCACTGAATACTTTTTGTTGGGTTAAGTCCACAAAATCGACGTATGTTAAACCAAATTTTGTCGGCGGGGCGTGTTGGGATTAATTGTCGAGGTGAAGTCTGTTGTGGATTTGATTTTTGAAATTTTGAGCTCTCTTCGAAAGAGCGCATTGGCTCGTTTGTATTTCAACAGATTGTCGACATTGCTGTAGAGTTTAAGTTCCTGCCAAGTTTTGAATTTATGTGCCCGAAGCTTCCTCAAGGTTTTGTTCCACCAAGGAGTGTTCTTACTCAAATGCTGTGGTGATGTTTGTGCTATAGTATAATGGGCAGCTTGTAAAATTATTTTTCTTGTTTTCTGATTCTTAATTGAATTCTTATAGGAATGTGCTGGTTTGTACTGTCAGTAAGATTAGTAAATAATGTCCACTCAGCTTCTTTTATTTTATAAAATTTGGTTGGTGTTTGGAGTTTCAATTTTGTCGTGTAGGCATTTAAGTGAAAAGGTCTAATTAGGTGGGATATATATTAATGAATTGCTAATCTTTTTTTTTTTTTGATATGATTTCTACCGCAAGTGTTTCAAAATGGTCGGTTTGGTTTATTAAAGTGTGTTGGATGGATTTGTGAATCAGTATGGCTACTGTGCCAAATCGGTTATAAGCTAATTAGAATAAATTTAGTAGTTTATTGGGACGGGAATTGGGATGTTTGTGTTATAGTGGCGTGTTTCTTAGAGGCATTAGATATGTGGGGAATATTTTTTAATTATAATACGTAGTTCATTATAGTTGTTTATATAACCTTTTATATTCCATTGGATCATTTTTATCATTACATTACTTTAACCTTTAAATTGGAAGATGTGTTAGATATGTGATTTTATTTAAGTAGATTCGCTATCGCTGTTGTTTGTTCGTTGTTTCTTGTTGAAGGTTTTGGTTTTGCTTGTTAATTTAAGGGGTTTAAAGTTAGTAGAAAGGTTGTTAGATTTGTCTTTGGGAAAAAATTTTATTTTTAGGTCTTTCAGGTGGGTTGTAATACATCAAGTTTGTGATCTGTATAGATATTACAATCGGTTTCCATGTCTTCTGATGCAGTTTTTTATTGTTGTTTTTTTTGGTTGTGGTATCGGAGTTGCTTCTGATGATGGTGGTGATGGTTTAGTTGCGTTTTGCTAAGCGGTTTTTGCACGTTTCAGTGATATTCTTGCAAATGGTAATCGGGTGTCTAAAGCGAGGGAAGTTTTTGCATCGTAGCGGCAGTGGAATATAGGGCCGAACGCGAACAGATTCGTAGCCAATTTTAATTGACTCTGGTGGTTTGTGTGTTGCAAACGTTAGTGTGATAAGTCCAGTTTCTATTAATGTTTTGGTGCTGCTGTCGTTCTTTGTTGTGTTGTTGTTTGGTTGGCGTTTCATATTTTCTACTTTATTTAAGTTCTGTGCTTTTAGTTCTTGTTGGATTTCGACTTCCCTAATGTTACGTAGTTCATTGCAGTATATGACTCCTATAGTAAAGTTAAGTGTTTTTTGTTCTGTTGCTGTAATTTCCACGTTTGCCATTTGAGTAAGCTTTTGTAGTTTTAAAGCTTGCAATTTGTTTGTGGTTTTGATGAGAAGGCATCCGTCTCTTGTTTTTTTTTTTTTTTGCATGTTTCGACTTATCCTCCGCACGTATAGTCTATGGTTTTTTATAACCTTGCAAAAAGGGTATATTAATTTTAGTCAGAAGTGTGCAACGCATAGAAGCATCTCCGAGTTTAAATAGCCATGTCCGTCCGTCCGTCCGTTCGTTCGTCGGTCCTTCCGTTCGTTCGTCGGTCCGTCCGTTTGGATCAACGCGAACTCCTCCTAGACCGTAAGAGCTACAGAGCTGAAATTTTGCACGTAGGCTTGTATATAGTGCAGGGGTTGTATATTCACCACTATATCATATAGCTCCCATACTAACGTCAAAGTCACGATTAGTGACTTTTCTGAATAACTGAATTTTGGTCAATAACTACGTTACATTTGACGCGATTGCTTTCAAAATAAACATTTGTTAGTTTAATATATCTGTTAATGACTGTGCCGAATTTGGTAAAGATCGGGTAACTATATCATATAGCTCCCATAGGAACGATCGGTGGAAAACAGTGACTTTCATCAAAATGTTCGTTATATCCTGCGCTAAGATTGATGGCCGTTCTTTCGCAAACATTAACCTTTTAAGATTAAACAGTTAGTTCAAATAAAAGAGTTACTAAAAAACTTGCAAGGGTAACTTTGACGCGGTCGAAGTTAGCCCCAGCCCTCTGGTTTTTGATAATAAACTGTTATATGTTTTCGAATGAGTTGTTGTCCTTTCGTTTTAAGACAATATACTTATATATGTGTTTTTTAATGAAAATAGATATGTGCTCGATTGTTGACTTATTGCTTTCGCCTTTTGTAAATGCCTTAGATGCGTATGATATGGGTAATTGGAGTCCATCAAATTCTTGGCTGAGGACGGCTCCACATGCGATCTTGCTTGCATCAGATGTGATACAGAATTTTTTATTAGAATCTGGATATTGGAGTATTTGTGGGCTTAATAATTTGTTTTTTAAGTATTCAAAAGCTGCTTGACAGTTTGCATCCCAGTTAAATTCTACATTTTTCCTAGATAATCTATTGATAAATTGTGCATGGTATGCGAAGTTTGGAATGAATCTACGGTAGTAATTACAGAATGCTACAAATCTTTTGGCTTCGTCGCCATTCTTGAGAGTCGGGTAATCTTGAATCGTTTTGAACTTGCTTTCGTCTGGTAAAATTCCTTTATTTGTGCATTTGTGTTACTAGAAAAGTAACTTCATGTCTGAAGAAAGAGCATTTGGCAGGGTGCAATTTTAAGTTATATTTTCGGCAGGTTTCAAAAACATCCCTTAAGTTTCTAATCATGTGACTTTCATAGCACCCAATTACAATTAGATCATCCATGTAAAGGAATGTTTGGGATGGTGATAGACCCGTGAATGCAAGGGACATCATTCTTTGAAACGAGTTTGGTGCAATTTTTAATCCGTATGGTAATCGCTTGAATCTGAATGAGCCCTTATCTGTGGAAAATTATGTTATGTCCCGAGATTTTTCTTCTAATTCTACTTGATGAAATCCTGACATTAAGTCTAAGCAAGAGAAGTATTTAGCGCGTCCTAGCTGGTGAAGGATATCGTCCATTCTAGGTAATGGGAATGTATCCGCTACTAGTTGTTTTTTAATTTTTCTATAATCAACTACCAATCTCCACCGTTTTCCTTTGCTGCCAGGTAGCGATTTTTTAGGAACCAATAAAATCGGACTATTGAACTCAGACATTGATGGTTCAATAATATCATCATTGATCAATTTGTCCACTTGTTTATTGATTTCGTTTTTTTGACTGTGTGCTATCCTGTAGTTTTTGGTGTAGACTGGTGTTGTGTCTTTGAGTCTTAATTTTTGTTTATAGAAATTGTTTGAGGATATTTGTTCAGATTTTATTGCGAATACATCATCAAATTCTGAGCATAATTTATGTAGAGGTTCTTTCACGAAGTCGGGAAAATGGGGTGCTAGTTTGTTCATTATTGTGGATTTATGTTTTGAATCATGTTTGTCTATTTTTAAGATTTCATAATCAGACAGTTTTTCATTTAATAGGTTTATATTTGTAATTTGCACGTCTGTGTCGTTAGAATTTAACATGCGGACATATGGGTTAGTCTTAGAAGCAATAGTGTTTGCGACGAATACCCCCGGGTGTAATTCTTGATTAGGGATAAAGATGTTATTATTGTTTGAGGATATTGCAATGCGTAAAATTTTTTTTGTTCTGGGTGGGATATGGAATACATGTGTGTTTTGACTAATCCCTATATTGATTATAATTTTATATCTTGATTTATATGGATCTATTATCAATTTGTTGGTGGAATAATTGAGTGTGGAATTGAATTTTTTTATAAAGTCAAACCCCAGGATTGCGTCACATGGGATGGGGAAATCATTTTCTATTACTTGGAAGGTGTGTACCATTGAGAGGTTGCTGATCTTTAGTTTGGTTTCACCTATTGTAAATAGGACGTCTTTCCCTATTCCACTAAGTTTTGTCCGTCTTTGTATGTCAACTGTATTGTCTTTTCTTAATATTTCTGTGTCTAATAGTAATTTTATTGTCCCTACATCGTCAAAGTTTAAAGTTATGTAGCTATTAAGGTTGCAATTTAAACTATATATTTTATTTGTTCGATTTTTTACACCAGGGGACTTTCGGAGTTTTCCGAATTTTCTTCTACGTTTGTAAATCTGACATTATTATTTTGTTGTGTTTTAGGAGGATAATTAGCTTTTATATTTCTATTGTTATAATTTCTTCGATTATAATTATTACTATAGTTATTGTAATTCCTAGTATTGTTATAGTTAGTATTATCATTTGGGTTTCTATTTTGGTAATTATTATTATAATTTTTATTATTATTGTACAAGTTCCTATTTGTGTAATTGTTTCTTTTAGTATAAAATACGCTGTGATCTTGTTCTATATTTGTAGATGTATTTACAAATTTAGCTACAACATCATTCATTTTAGTAAAATTGCCTGCTTCTATTATTGTTCTGACCTTTTCGTTATCGCAGTTCTTTATGATTGATTTCACTGCTGTTTGAGTGGCATATTTCTTTGCTGTTTCAGGGTTTACGTTGTCTGTTATGAATGCGCGTTTCAATGATTTAGTAAGATTTTCTATTTCTGACATAAATGAATTTGCGTTCTTGCCATTTTGTTTTAAATTCATTAATCTTGCCTCCGCTACCTGAACTGTTTCACCCTTAATTTCTTTCTTTAATGTTTGGATTATACCATTTATAGTGTTTTCATTAGTAACTAGTAGTCTAACGTCCCCCTTTAGTTTTGTTTTTATGACTTTAATAGCTGTTTCTTCATGTTCTGCTTTTATTTCATTGATTAATTCCATTGAATCTATGAAACTTTCAATCGTTTCTACTCCACCATCATACTCCTGAATCAGCTTAGAAGCTGTATTAAGAAATTCAATCTTTGTTTGCAACATCTTTGGTTTTGTACTATTTTGAATGTCTTCTGGGTTATCTTCTACACCTGATATATCTTGAATGTCTTCTGGGTTATCTTTTACAGCTGGTTCTTCTGTGTCTTTTGCTACTAGAGGTTCAAAAGTTGCTTCTAGATTCGAATCTACCGGTGTTGTGAATTTTATATTATGTTTAGTTGCTATACTTATTAGTTGTTTATTTAAACAGTATACTAGCTCCATGAAGGTTTTACTATTTAATTCATTGCTTGTGTCTATATTCCTTACTGTATTGTAACTCTCAAAGACAGTTTCAAGGTGCTACAGTCTCAGATGAAAAAGGGACAGTTTTAGGATGCTGCAAAGACTAGTTCGGAAGGTGAATAACCATTTACGGTGGATGGAGTCGTGTTAAAGCAATGTGTGAAGTATACTAGATATTCATCCCAATCGTTCTTTTTAATGGATAATGGTGTAGTATATTCACACCAATAATCATTTAGTACAAAGAGCTCAACTTCTAACACTTTGTTGCAAGTATAAATAACTAAATATATACGCAATAAAATATAATTGTGCACTTGAATATGTTTATATGTATACATTGATGTATGCACATATGTATGTCCCTTTATATATGCACATACATATATTCACATAAGCACTGTGTGCACAACCGTAACATGAGCTAGAGCCAGGCCAGTGTGTGAACGCTGGCCAAGCACTTTTATGCACGAGCTCTGTAGTGGCCGGATTTTTCCTTTCAAATATTTAATCGACAAAATGAACAGAATTCAACCGCGCTCTCATGAAGAGCATATAAGAACACGGTCACATTAAAACGATCATGGTCAAGTTAATTGCAGGGTTGAGTTTCAGCTTTGAGTATAGTTATGATACCCACGCTCATATCGCCCAATGAAAAGACGCCACGTCGCAATACTTTGGAAAAGACCCGTTAGAAAGCTCTGTTCGCAAATTCTTTTGCATAAGACGCATGCCTGAGTTCAAAAATTTATTCTATTCTGTTCTGCCGAAGCGATAAGTCGCATAATATAGTGATTTTTAGTTAAAGAAATTTCATGTCGTAATACCACGTGGTCGTGGATAAAAATTAATTACCAGGCTATCTAGCCAATATCTGTACAAAATTGGAAGACCAGTACAGTGACAAACCAAATCGTTCGGTTAGTTTATTAAAAGTGAAAGAGTTGAAAGGTGATATTTTTTATATTTAAGAGAGGTTTTGATTCTCTGACCCTGTAAACTTAATTCATGTATTCACAGTTCCAGCCGTTACAAGGTACCGAATATCCGTACTAGAGCTAAGAGAAAGCCTAGGCCTCGGAATTTCGTAGCTGGAGTTTACACGATTTAGGCCAAACGAAAATATGAAAACCGTCTGAAAAATAACCCACAATGTGTTTAAAGAGAGTGTTAAATTGAGTCAGCCTCTCTCATAATCTATAAAATTCGCACTTTGTCATTCGCTTGGTATCAATCATAACTCAAGGTTCCTTCAGCAACGGCCTTGTACCGAACAATTTAAATTTAGTTCTTTTTCGCTCATAACGAGCTTTAAACCTTTTTTTTATAGTATTTAAGTAATCTCTAGTTAAGAATCCTACTTTAATTGTTTGATCTAATGAAGCGATATGCGCAAGGTAACCTATGGAGTATATTTCATTGTCATTTATATAATTAATCTAAAACTTCTTTAAAAGCCACACCACAGCAAATTCGAGGTCATCTTGGGCCCAACGATTACAACGAAAAAACGTGAAGTAAACCAAAGTCGTGAGTAAAGTGTTAATCCTTTAAAATTTTTATTCTGAAAAATCAATTTTTTTTGCTACATATATATATACATATGAAATATTCCCATATGGTTTGATCTAGCACAACCGTTTCTTTCTCTTATATTTAAAATATTAGTAATTTAAGTCACATTTGGATTTGCAAGTAAAGAATCCCAAAATTATGTTTGAAACAGGAATAATGATTTGAGTTAATTTAATATGGCCTGTCAAGTACCCTTGCTAAACTGTCATAAGATGTCATAAAAGTAATAAAACTACATTTGTTTTGGGACAACCTTTAAAATAGAACTGTTGTCATGGTCGGGTGGGTAAAGAAGAGGGACTAATCACACCTAAGTTCTCTCACATCCTTTATTTAGATTCAGGTTTGTCTTCTTTGTTTAGGTCACGGTGAATTGGCACCTTAGCAATAGTAATAATAGTAACGCCACCTTTAGCTTTTGGTAGTTAGTTTAGTTTTCAAAACGCGCATTAAATTTATTAATGATAGTGAGTCTGAAAAGGGGAGAAAGAACCCCGACCAATCCGACGAGCTAGACCCGAGCATAGCAAGAATGCGCACCCTCGATCCTGATCACACCGTTGGTTTTACCCTTTTGTCATCTCAACAACAAATGAGTATATCGTATAACATTTCCGGAGGATACCACTTATTTTAAAGACTTACCCTCAACCTTAGTGCCTTTACTTTTGAACTGCAGTTCTTTTAAAGAGGATTGTGTCCACTAACACCTTGGAGCCTTTTAGATGTTGAGCGAGAATTATAAACCAAAACCCATTCTGGTCACTACAGCTCCAACAATATGTATGTATGTATGTTCTTACACTCTCCCTCTCTTTTGTAGCTGTCGCATAAGTCGCAGCATAAGAATAAACATTAACACATCCGGCCTGATATAAGTCATCGGCTATGTTCCTGCTTTCCATGCAATCCCTTCTCCACTGACAACGCTCCACGCGCGGACGTCGTGACGTCTGAACTTGATCCATGCAGCATAATTGTCAGTTATAGTCCGTTATTACTGGTGCCGAAAAAAGGTTTACCAGGATCATAAAAGAAACGATGGCGATTGGTGATGAACTATCGTCAAATAAACAAAAAACTGTTGTCCGATAAACCATTAACCATTACCAAGAATAGACGACATTCTTGATCAATTAGGCAGAGCCAAATATTTTTCATGTCTAGATTTAATAACCGATTTTCACCAAATAGAACTAGACAAATCGCGAAGCACTACGTCATTTTCCACAAGCAATTGATCTTATCAGTTTTCTAGACTACCGTATGGTCTGAAAATAGCACCAAATTCCTCTCAAAGAATGATGACAATTGCTTTCTCTGGATTAAATACGTCACAAGCATTCCTTTACTTGTTCTGAGAAGCACATGCTCAAAAACCTAAAGGATATTTTTGACATATGCAGAAAACACAACCTAAAACTGCATCCAGAAAAATGTTCATTCTTCATACACGAAGTGACATTCCTGTGTCACAAATGTACTGACAAAGGAATATTGCCAGATGACACCAAATACGACGTCATTGAAAGATACCCAGTACCAACAGATGCTGATAGTGTTAGAAGATTCGTACCTTTTTGCAACTACTAAAGACGTTTTATTAAAAACTTCGCAGAACATGCATGTCCGATAACAGAACTATGTCTGAAGAATGGCATAAAGGATTTGAATATCTGAAAAAAGTCTTAATAGAATCCATACTGCTGCAGTATCCAGATTTTAGCAAAGAATTTTGTATAATAACAGATGTTAGCAAATATGCATGTGGAGCAGCGACTCAAACTTACAGTGATAAGCAGTTACCAGTAGCATACGCTTCCCGTTCTTTCACCAAAGGTGAATGTAATAAAAGCACAACTGAACAAGATCTAGCTGCAATACTCTGGGCTATTTTACATTTCCGCTCATATATATATATATGGCAAACACTTCAGAGTCAACACAGACCATAGACCACTAACGTATTTATTCTCTATGGTAAGTCCAAGTTCAAAATTAACAAGAATGAGACTTGATCTAGAAGAATATGAGTTCACAGTAGAATATCTGAAGGGAAAAGATAATTTTGTTGCGGATGCATTATCCTGCATTACGATACAGGATCTAAAAAATACAAAAGCAACTGTCCTGAGAGTTACTACCAGGCATGATGAAATAATCTCTGGCCAGAGAATAAAAATGAAAATACAATTAGGCACGTACCTAATGATGTTTCTAAACTCAAAATATATGAAGTACTATGCAATAATGAAGTACGAAAAGTAGTGACGTTGCGTATAACATATAATTTATGTTTCCTTAAACATGGGGAAAAAATTATAGCAAGAATTGAGATTGGAGATCTGTACACCAATGGAAATCTCGACTCAGGTCAGTTTTTAAAAGGCTTGAAAAACAAGCCGGTATACTCCAATTTAAAAAACCTCAAATTGGCCCCGAAATGAAAAGATCTTTAAAACAATTTCAACAGAATCTTTTAAAGAAATAGGCAATAAGATATTAAAAACATTAAGAGTAACGCTTCCCCAACTGGTGACCATTATAGAAAAAGAAAAGATAAAGAAGCAATATTGTCTACATATCATAATGATTCATACAGGGTGGCCATACAGGCATAACAAAAACTTTGGCCAAAGTATGAAGACATTATTATTGGAAAAACATGACACGTCATATTAAAGACTACATTAACAAATGTGAAAAATGCCTAAAGTCAAAAACGACGAAGCACATAAAAACACCCTAATCATTACCGAAACCCCCATGCATGCCTTTGACAGAGTAATAGTAGACACCATAGGTCCACTACCAAAATCTGAAAATTGTAATGAATACGTATGACTTGACGAAATACCAGTCCCAAATAAAAGCGCTACAACAATTGCAAAATCTATATTCGAATCCTTTATTCTAAAGTAAGGTCCAATGAAGATGTTCATTACGGACATGGGAACAGAATACAATAATTCAATAATAAATGACTTGTGCAAATTTTTAAAAATAGACAACATTACGGTTATTGCACGCCACCAGACCTTAGGTACCGTTGGAAGAAGTCATAGGACATTCAATGAGTACATTCGTTCATATATATCAGTAGATAAAATTGATTGGGACATAAGGTTACAATATTTTGTGTACTGTTTTAACACAACATCAGTAACACATAAATACTGTCCCTATGAACTTGTATTTGGTAAACAAAACCATTTACCCATTCATTTGTATTGCATAAATAGAATAGGACCTTTATATAACGTAGATGATTTTGCTAAAGAAGTTAAGTTTAGATTAGCTAGAACAATGTAACAAGAACATAAGGAAAAACAAAAAAACTTTTATGACAATAAATCAGCAGACTCTAAAATAGAAATTGGAAACAAACTGGTAATAAGCTTGATTCAGCCTATTTAGGACATTCGAAGTTATAGAAATAGCCAAAAAAACAACATTAAAATTAGAAACCATAAAAATAAGGTACAAACAGTGCATAAAGATAGATTAAAAATCTTAAAAAATGTGCTAGTTTTTGCGACCTTTGTTTTGGTATATTTTGACGTCATCAGGCTTTACGTCAATTGATTAGAATATAAATAAATAAAATTAAATTTATTTTTCAACCGATATATTTCGGTTGCGCATCGGCAACCGTCTTCAGGGCAACTACAAAAGAATACAATAACATTTAACAATTATAAGACATTTAAGAACCTCGTAACATACATTATTTAACACGTCAGCACCGCTAGACGTGGAGTTAAGAACTAATGTTTGTCAAGTAAATTTCTGTATATGTGAGCGCAGTTGTCGGTATCAGTCTTAAAGTTAAGTCGTGTGGCGCTCGGAGTGTTGGTGATATGTAGCATCTCCATGGTGAACCTTTTGTTGTAATTCCGCTCTTCATCTAATATTGTTGTCTCTTCGAAATTCGGTGCATGGCCACTAGTTGCACAGTGTGTCATTAGTGCTGTTTTTGGTGTATCTGAATAATGTCTCATTTTGTAGTCAGATTTGTGTTGGGAAATCCTAGTTTTTAATTTCGATTTTGTCGTCCCTATGTATATCTTATTGCACGGTATATTTCCTTGTCCATTGCATGGAATTTTGTATATTACATTGCTTCTATTTGTCATCTCTATCTTGGATTTTGTCTTGTTAAATATATGTTTGAGGGTATTGTCAGGTTTGTGTGCAATTTTTATTCTATCTTTGTCATAACATTCCGAATGTGATAGTCTCTCTGATAATTGAGGTGCATAAGTGACAGATAAGTAGGTTTTCTCATTCTTTGTTTTGTCAAAGGGGGATTTATGTTTTTTAAGTAATGTCCTAATTAAGTTATCCGGAAAATCGTTGTCCTTTAAAATATTTTTTATTTCCTTCTTTGTTTCTACATGTATATTTTATCCGAAATGTTTAGCATCCGTTGGATACAGCTCCTTGCTGTATTTATTATCATCGTCTTAGGGTGTTTTGAGTTAAAATTGATGATTCGTCCTGATGCTGTTGGCTTCCTATACCATTTTAGTTTTAATTCGTTTCCTCGTCTGATGATCATGGAGTCCAAATACGCCAGTTTACCATTGTCTTGCAGCTCCATAGTAAATTTAATATTCCTGTCAAATGAATTTAGGGTGTCCAGTGTTTGATCGATGTCATCTTGGTGTATTATTGAAAAAATATCATCTACATATTTCGTTAATAATCTTGGTGGTCTGGTGAGTTTATCCATGGTGGTGTCTAGAAGATTTTCCATAACGATGTCCGCAATGACACGTGAGGCCGGGGATCCCATCGGCATTCCTTTTAACTGTATGAATCCTTATAGATGAAATATCTGTTTTCTTGAATGCAGAATTTTACTATTTCCATAAATAAAGCTTTTGGTATCTTTGTGTGTTCCTGTATTTTAGTCCATTTGTTCCGGATCGTGTCCAATGCTAAATCCGTTGGGATGCTTGGGAATAATGATACCACGTCAAACGAAATTAATTTCTCATCGTCACAAATGTAAGTGTTGTTAATGCGCTGTTTAAATCAGGGTTTGAAAACTGCTGCTTTCGTCGACTTCCGAAATTGGCTAATAGCAACAGTCGGAACAGTTCCTAGTATTAAAATGTATAAGTTGGCTGTTGCTATCACAGCAATCTGTTTCGGATTTTTGCTGTTTGCTGCTGCTGTCGGATTTTTTGCTTTCGGATTTTAGCTGTTTGCTGCTGCTGTCGGATTTTTTGCTTTCGGATTTTTGCTATTGCTGCTGCTGTCGGATTTTTTGCTTTCGGATTTTTGCTATTGCTGCTGCTGTTGGATTTTTTGCTTTCGGATTTTTGCTGTTTGCTGCTGCTGTCAGATTTTTTGCTTTCGGATTTTTGCTGTTTGCTGCTGCTGTCAAAATTTTCTATTTCGGTTATTTGCTGCTGCTTTTGTTGTCAGATTTTCTGATTTCGCTTTTTTCGGACTGATTTCGCTTTTATATGGACTACCAAAAATACACAAAGAAGGGACACCATTGAGACCAATTTGTTCGTCAATTGGCTTACCATCTTATGGACTTTGCAAATACATTATACAAATTTTAATGAATATAACATTGGACTCTAACTATAACATAAAAAATGCAACTGAATTTAAACAGCGCATTAACAACACTTATATTTGTGACGATGAGAAATTAATTTCGTTTGATGTGGTATCATTTTTCCATGCATCCCAACGGATTTAGCATTGGACACTGTTCACGCCACCGGGTGAACAGCAGTGAGCGGCTAAGAGCAGAGTTGAGGATGGATTTTTTTGGTCCTCGGCGTCTACGGTCACACCAGGAGGAGTGACTTGATTTTCTGAGGGCCGTCGCCATATTACTTACGTACGAGTTTTTCACCCGAACACCCGTTGTTTAATTCTCCAGAATTTTCTACCTTGCGATTTGAGTCATACATTTGCTTGGTCCTTCGAGCCGGATATCCTTCCGCTCCTCCAGCTTGCATCGGCGGAATTCTTGATAAGTACAAAGTACAAGTACGTGTTTGTCCAACGTTCGGTTTTCCATTCCACGACTACAAGGTTTTATTTTTTTTCCTCTTCCGCACTTGTCCATTTCCACCTTTTTTTACATACATACATATCTAAAACTCGTTGCACTCACATGTACATATATTTTCCACAGCTGTTCGCCAAGTCCGCGTAAAGGTTTAAAAGACAAAGAAATTATTAAAGTGTAATAAACAAAAAAAAAAAAAAAAAATAGTAATCAAAATGTTCACCAAGATTTCTTATGTGTTCGAATTATTTCCATTGCCCAATTAATTTCCTCACGCGCGTATCCGCCCACCGGCGTATCTACTTACATACATACATCCTCATCTGTTGATGTACGCGCATATGTATATATCCATGTACATATAATTCATTCGCACATTTACCACAGACAAAAAAATTTTAAATAGTAATTCACGTATGCACCGCGATTTCTTGTGTGCTCGAATTGGTTCAAATGCAAAATTAATTTCCTCACGCACGCGTTTTCGCAAACCGGTGCACTTCGTCATCGTGCACATCGTGCATATGTACATATCCACAACACATAATCCATTTCGGTGTCGCACATTGATTTAACAAAAAAAAAGGGAGGGGAAAGGAACCCACCGCCCAACTAAAGAACAATTACTTACGTTTTGTGTGAACAACGAAAAACAAAAAGCGTGCATACGTACATACATACTTTACCTGCGTACTTAAGCATGGACAATTTTAACCATACATAAATCAAAGCATTCGTCCATATGCACTAATAGATTGTACATATATTTATCTCAAATTCTCCTTTTAAAAACCACCCACGGGGGTAACCCCAAACAACAAAAAGTGTAGGTCCCCACTAGTTGCGAAAACACATATATACAAAACAACAATAAAATAAAACAAAAACAAAACAATACGAATCATTCGAATCATAGCAACTCATTGTACTACTCAACATAAACGTTCGTTTGGTTCTTTCCCTCCGCACAACCTCAAAAAAAAAAAAAAATATTGTTAACATAATTAAACAACAAAACCAAAAACCAAATATATAAACAGTGGACGACAGCTGTTTGCGGAATAGTGGCGGCACGTGAGTCGAGTCGTCATATCGATAAGCGGCTCAAGCGCGCCAAATTCAAACCACATTATTTCCGATTCCCTTCTTTCGCCTAATTATATATCTGTCCATATTTATAAATTATATATATATTTTTTTTTCGGCCAGTATTTTGTGCACATATATATCCGCCCATATATATATATATTGTAAACATTAAGAATATTTTTGAATAAGCCCGCCCTTCTCCTCAGTGATTATTTCCCCGACCACCGAATTTGGTCACACTAAAAGGGTATAATATGCTGAGGCGGGGTACGGGCACACTCTCTCGAATATAGGCTATAAGAACATGTGCAATTAATTTTAAATAAAGAAATAAATCTGAAAATATAAAGACAATCTCAAGAGATTAAAAGTTGAAATAATAGAGAGTTTACAAATCAGGTGTGGGGTTTTCCCTAAAGAAAGTCTTTTTATGAAATACACCGAGATAATTCAATTAAATAAAACCGCATTGTTTGAGTTGCTACCGGCCAAAGAAGTACCTTGCGACAAAGAAGCGTCAATTCACCAATTGCGAGCATTGGTGAAAGCAGTCATGTCGGAGAATCAGTTGGAAGCGTCTGGAGATAGCAATGTACCCGAAGAGCAGGCAATCAGCCCAGCAGTGTCTGCGAATGTTTGCCGGACAACTTGTGGATGTTGGTCCGGAGCCTCCTATTGAGCAGCGCGGCGTGGGAAACAGTGAACAGCCGAGTACACCGGATCAAGTGGGTGCTAGGCGTTTGTGTACTGAGTGATGCCCAATGTTGGTCGTTGGGCAACCGACTGCTGGAGGGATCAGCTAAAGCGTATATGATATTCGAAAAGGCGACAAACTGGAAGGAGCTGAAGGATGCCCTTGTGAAGGTATTTGGCCTTCAAATGACAAACCAGCCTTTAATAGAAGATTGCCTAGAATACCTAGAAGGCAAGACCGTATTCTCCGTCATAGATTTGAAAAGTGGTTTTTACCATGTAGGCATGGAACAGGATTCAATTAAATACACCGCATTTGTTACACCCGATGGGCAGTTCGAATATCTGAGAATGCCTTTTGGTCTGAAGAACGGACCAGCTGTATTTCAGAGATTTATATCGAACATACTTAGTGATATGATTAGAGACCGAGAACTTGTGGTGTATATGGACGATATTATTCTTGCCACTCGCACCGTGGATCAGCATCTTAAGTTGTTAGCAAAACTGTTAGATCGTTTTATTGAGTACAATTTAGAGCTCAATTTGAAGAAAAGTATTTTCCTACAGAAGCGAATAGATTATTTAGGATATGAAGTCAGTGATAAGGGAATTTTACCAAATAATACACATATAAAAGCTATTCAAGAATACCCAGAACCACTTAACAGCAAAGCATTACATTCCTGCTTGGGCCTGTTCTCTTATTTTCGCAAATTTGTTCCGAATTTCTCCCGCATAGCCAAACCGTTAACTGAATTGCTTAAACAAGG
The DNA here is from genome assembly GCA_018150345.1 of Drosophila equinoxialis. Taxonomy (NCBI): domain Eukaryota; kingdom Metazoa; phylum Arthropoda; class Insecta; order Diptera; family Drosophilidae; genus Drosophila; species Drosophila equinoxialis. The sequence goes on along the minus strand of JAECWI010000425.1, from coordinate 1,707,709 downwards.
TGGGCCATTTCCGATGAACAAAACCGCTAAAAACGCATTTGTTACGTTAAGATCCGCTTTATCTAGTCCGCCCGTATTAGCTATCTTTAACCCTAATTACGAAACTGAGTTGCATACTGACGCCAGTTCAAATGGCTTTGGTGCCTCTTTCATGCAAAGATAGACTGATGGCAAAATGCATCCAGTCTCTTATTATTTCCGAAAGGCAACAGCCGCCGAGTCCCGCTATCACAGTTTCGAACTTGAAACTTTGGCTATAATATATGCAGTGCGCCGATTTCGCGTATATCTAGAACACAGACCATTTTTGATCGTTACCGATTGCAATTCGTTGGTCCAAACCTTAAGTAAAAAGTCAATAAATCCCCGCATTGCGCTGTGGTCGTTGGAATTGGAAAATTTTGATTATTCCATTGTTCACAGATCCGGTTCAAACATGGGCCATGTAGATGCATTAAGTCGGCAAACCGAGTTGTTGGAAGATATTGCAGAAGGTGATTTTGATCCTTGCGATTTGTTAGTGAAGAAAGAACCGAATGCCCCAATAGAACCGTGTGTCCCCTCACAGAAAAATGAGTTTAGTAGAGATTCGATTGGACCGTCTGAGATAGGCCCGTGTGAGATAGCCTCGTGTGAGATAAGCCCGTGTGAGATAAGCCCGTGTGAAATAGACCCGTGTGAAATAAAACCGTGTGCTCCAATAAGGAAGAATAATTTGAAACCGTTTGAAATAAAACCGTGTGTACCTTCAGGGAAAATTTGTTCAAAACCGTTTGAGAGAAAACCGTGTGAGATAGACCCGTGTGAGATAGACCCGTGTGAGATAAAACCGTGTGACATAGACCCGCGTGAGATAAACCCGTGTGAGATAGACCCGTGTGAGATAAACCCGTGTGAAATAAAACCGTGTGCCCATTTAGGGAAGAATTATTTAAAATCGTGTGAGATAAAACCGTGTGTTCCATTAGGGAAAAGTTGTTCAAGCCCGTTTGAGATAGAACCGTGTGCTCATTTAGGGAAGAGTGGTTTTTCTTTAGATGAAAGTTCTGTTGATACGAGATTAAGTGGAATAGAAGAGAGTAAAGATCCGTTACTATGTAACCAAAGCGAAAGAAGTGACCAGCTCAATCGAAATGAGTCGGCAAACCTGGTGGGTGTAGTGGGTGCGTCTCCGCAAGATGTTGATTTATTATTGCAGTCAGAACAGATAAGAGATCCGGATATCCGTAAATTAAGAGAAAATTTAGAAAAGGGCGATGATGTTGGATTTGAGTTAATTGATGGTATAGTGTACAAAAGAAATGCTAAGGAAAGACTGTGTTTGTATGCACCGACTCGCATGCAAGGGGAATTAATAAGAAGGTGTCACGAGAAACTGGGATATTTAGGCGTTGAGAAATGTGTAAACAATTTGAAAGAAAAGTACTGGTTCCCACTAATGAATGCAAAAGTTGAAGCATTTATAAAGGATTGTCTGCCGTGTATTCTACATAGTGTTCCCAAAACTATACATAATAGAACCTTGCATAGTATTCCGAAGAGTCCGATTCCATTTGACACTATCCATGTTGACCACTTAGGCTCCTTACCGAGTGTCACATCAAAAAGAAATCACCTTTTGGTAGTGATTGACGCATTTACGAAGTTTGTTAAATTGTATCCCGTAAATTCCACTAGTACGAAAGAAGTTATCGCCGCGTTAGAAAAATATTTTGATTATTATAGTCGACCAAGAAGAGTTATATCCGACAGAGGTACGTGTTTTACGTCGTTTGAGTTTGCTGAATTTGTAGAGAACCGAATTATTCACCACATTAAAGTAGCGACTGCCGCGCCTCAAGCTAATGGTCAGGTCGAGCGTGTGAACCGTGTATTGACCCCAATGTTGGGAAAATTGTCAGAACCTTTAGCTCAAGCCGATTGGTATAAATTAGTTAATCGTGTAGAGTTCGCTATCAATAACTCAGTGCAGAGTAGTACCGGTAAAACTTCTTCAATGTTGGTGTTTGGTTGTGACCAGCGAGGTCCCCTAGTAGACGAATTAACCGAGTATCTTGACGAGAAATTTAGTTCAGGAAACCCCCGTAACCTTGAGGCCACTAGGCAAGAGGCAAGTGCGAAAATTCAATTATCGCAAGAACGAAATGAAAAGCGGTACGCATTAAGGCATAAGGCACCATTATCCTATAGAGTCAATGATTTTGTGGCCATTCGCAATGTTGATGTCACTCCCGGGTCGTGCAAAAAGTTCGCTCCTAAGTACCGTGGTCCTTATAAGATAAATCGAGTCTTTCCAAATGACCGTTACGAAGTCACCGATATTGACGATTGTAAACTTACTCAATTGCCGTACAAAGGTATCTTAGAATCAGCCCGACTCAAGCCGTGGATGCATGCGTGTGATAAAACTGTGAGTTTCTATTTGTAATATGTATGTATTTGTATTTGTATTTGTATGTATATGTATTTGTATGTATATTGTATGTTAAATTGTATGATCGAGGTCGATCAAATATCAGGATTGGCCGAATGTTAACATTAAGAATATTTTTGAATAAGCCCGCCCTTCTCCTCAGTGATTATTTCCCCGACCACCGAATTTGGTCACACTAAAAGGGTATAATATGCTGAGGCGGGGTACGGGCACACTCTCTCGAATATAGGCAATAAGAACATGTGCAATTAATTTTAAATAAAGAAATAAATCTGAAAATATAAAGACAATCTCAAGAGATTAAAAGTTGAAATAATAGAGAGTTTACAATATATATATAAATAAATACATATCTATTTTTTCCAGCACTATCGTGCCCATATTTATATATCCATCCATATTTATTAATTAAATATATATAATTTTTCTGGCCAGTATTTTGCGCGCATATATATATCCGCCCATATTTATAAATAAATATATATATATATTTTCTTCCAGCATTATCGGGCCCATATAAATATCCGTCCATATTTGTAAATCCCATATAATTTTTTCCGGCCATTATTTTGGGCGCAGATATATATCCCGACCCAGATTTATATAAAAACGTATATTTTTTCTTTGCCCTATACATCTTTATTTATATACTTCATCCGCGTTTTTGTCTTAGATGTACTCCCATCGTTACTTACGAATCCAGCTAAACTTGTGTTGTAATCACTCCGCTTTATCTACGTGTAATTTTCGATCTGCATTCGTGCTTTCGTATATTGTTCCGCATATATCCCCATTAAAAGGGCTCCGTTTCCGAGCCGTTTCTCCCGCAATCCTGCGGGCACAGTGAGAAAATTCTTGCGCCTTCATACAGTCCACTTCTCTTTTTTTTTCGTTGTCTTTCCGAAATCAAAAAGCGCACAAACGCGGTCTTCGTCGGTAAGGTCGTCCCCTGAGTATGTCCACGTTCTTACATTCTTTCGTCCCCCTCTGCAACTCCGGAGAAGGTTTGGCCTCCGAAGACTCAGGTGATCGTGAAGCGTACGGACATTCCCCGCAAGTCCACGTCTGCTCTCAGCCTCAGCGAATCCCCAAGGTACCGTCCGTTTTCGTCCAGCCTACCTAAATGGCGCATATTCTCGGCTTAAGACGCCAGCGAACACAAAGGGCGTTCCAAGCTTTCAATCCAGGCTCAGATTCCGCACGTTATTGTGACGCACTGTTCGGACCTTCGCGTAGAGAACAATTCAGAATGGCCCTCTCCGATTTCGTTCTCGCGTGCGACGCATTGACTCTGTTCGAAGCTCGTGAGAGTGAAGCTCTAACTTCTGAAGTGCCCTTATTTTCCATTAAAATGCACTTAGAGCAGCTCAAATCCCTTTGGTCAACTGTCGAGATGGAATGCTCCCGGTGTCACAAGGCCTTGACGACCCAAACAGACGAGGTCAGCCTAAACCACATAATGCGAAGCACGAATCCGCTTACGCGGCGTATGTGCGATGCGGGACGTTGTTCGGAGAGCGCATCGAGCAGCTCTCGGCAGAGATGACGAGTCTTAGACGTCAGCCCAGCGCTCCGTCGGGACCTCCGGGTCATAGAGTTCCTCCGTGTGAGGTGGAGACCTTTGATGGCGTCAGCCTAGCATGGCCCACATTCCGCGATTTGTTCGCTGGCATTTACATTGCCAATCCGTATTTGTCTCAAGTGGAGAAGCTCTATCACATGAACGCCAAGACTCGTGGGGAAGCGAGAACCATCGTGGCGAAGTCCCCCCTTACGAATGAAGGTTTCCAGGCCGCGTGGGAGAACCTCACCGCACGGTACGAAAATAGCCGTCTGCTTGTCATGACTCAAGCCAGACAACTCCTTCAGATTCCCGCGGTGGCGCTAGAGTCGGGCAAGGCATTGCGAGAACTGCAGACTGCGTTCCAAGGGGGTCTTACCCCTCTTGAGCGTTCGGGTGTTAGCACTGAGAATTGGGATGTCTTACTTATCGCCATATGCATTAGCAAATCGCCGAAGGCCACAATCCTCCTGTGGGAACAATCAGTGCCAAATAAGACTGTCGCCTCCACTTGGTATGATTTGAACCAATTTCTCACCGATCGGTATCGTGTCCTGGATGCCACCGAACAACATGAGTCGGTTCCAAGTGTTCAAGCCATCCCCAGTGGCCCCCGCAAATCCCCTGCGACGATGAAGGTTCAAGCGTTTCCCCCGAAAGCTCAGCTCAAACCGGCGTCTTGCAAGGTTTGCCATCGGGAGAATCACCCAATACGGCCTAGTTTTCTTGACAAGCCTGTTCAGAGGCGTTTGGAAACCATTAGACAGCAGGTACTCTGTTTGAACTGTTTTGCCCGCGGTCATCAAGTGAAGGGCTGCTCCAGTCGCATAATTGCCATACCTGCAAGGAACGTCATCACACCCTGTTGCATCCTAGTGACGTGTCGCCGCCCGCTGCGCAAGCCACACCATTCGGTGCCACAGAGCGTCCGTCCACGAGCAATCAGCTCACAAATGCTCAAAGTTATTTTGCATCTACCCCAGGCAGAGGGCTTTTAGGCACTGCGATTGTCACTCTGCACCATCGCGGGGTGGAACACCATATTCGGGCGTAGATCGGCTCGGGAGCTGATTCAACCTTCCTATCCGAACGTGTCTTCAACATGGTCCAGCCCCCCCTTTTATCCAGTAGACGCCGCAGTTACTGGCATGGGCCAGAGTGATGGAGGATGCGCCGACAAAGTGTTTCTGCTGATGCTGTCTCCTCCGTGTGATAGGCTGAACAAGATTGAGGTTTTCGCCCTGGTCGTATCCAAATTGTCGGAGCCATTTCGACGGCTCCATTTCTTAACACGGTTCCGACGCAGTGCCTCGATCGCCCCCTGGCTGACCCGTATTACAACAAGCCCGCGCCTATTGATATGATTATCGTTGTAGATCTGTTTCCACACATCCTCGGAGAGCGGATCAAAAAGGATATGGGTGATTTCGTCAGGCTGGAAACCATCTTTGGATGGGTTCTGTGTGGAGCGAACATGCCTGACCCTCCGGTGGCTCGATTAGATTTCGCTGCACGGACGCGAGTCAATCCGGAAGCAAAACTTGATGTACTTCTCACCAAGTTATTGGAGGTGGAAGAGTTTCCCGCAAAGCCGGAAAAGGAGGATGACGTATTCTGCGAGCGGAATTTTCAGGAGACCACCCGAAGATGGAAGGACGGCCGATATATTGGGTCCCTTCCGTTCAAATGTCCGAATAGCGTCGACTTGGGTCATTCAAGACCGATCGCGCTGGCTCAATTCCTGCGGAATGAAGCATGCCTTCTCAAGGATCCCGTCATAAAAACGCAGTATGATGCCATAATTCAAGAATACGAGGAATTGGGCCATGAGTCGGGTGACGCCGCCTCAAGATGGGAAAAACTTCTATCTCCACCATCACGCGGTGCTTAAGCCCGATAGCAAGGTACGCGTGACGCCACACGGGGCGTCAGCCTAAACGATGTCTTGCACACCGGGCCTACTCTTCATGCCGATCTCACGCTTCAGGTACGGAAATGGCGTTTCTTTCAATTCGTTTTCAACGCTGACATAACGCAGATGTATCGACAAATCCGAGTCGACCCCAGGCATACCCCCTTTCAGCGGATCCTCTACCGAGATCGCTGCGGCAACATTCAGGACTATTAGCTACAAACAGTTACGTTTGGGGTCAACTGCGCGCCATTCTTGGCGAACCGAGTCCTTTTTACAACTGGCACAAGACGTGCAAGCGATGTACCCTCAGGCGAGCGAAATCCTTCAGAACTACATGTATGTTGATGATGTCCTTGCCGGCGCTCATACTGAAGACGACGCCCGTCTCGCCATACGAGAGCTTCAAGCTGCCCTCCAATCTGCGGGCCTCCCGCTTCAGAAGTGGACTTCCAATAAGAAGGAAGTACTTCAAGCTATCCCGAGAGAGCACCTGCTGCGAGAGGACTTTCTCGAGCTGGAAGACGCAAACACGGCAAAATCCTTGGGAATCCGCTGGCAAGCCGCCGAGGACGTCTTTTTCTTCACCGTAGCGGACCCACCATTGCAGGAGTCGATCTCCAAGAGGCAGGTTCTGTCCCATATCGCCAAACTCTTCGACCCCGCTGGCTGGCTAGCCCCATTTGTTATCCGAGCGAGATATTCATGCAGCAAATCTGGCTAACCGAACTGGGCTGGGATGACGCCCTGCTACCTCTCCTGCTGCAGCAATGGCATGATTCCCTGCAGGATTACCCAGGCCTCAGTCAACTCCGCATCCCCCGTTGGCTGAACACCAGCGATACGCTCTCGTGGGAGCTTCATGGCTTCTGTGACGCATCCCAGAAAGCGTATGGAGCAGCCGTATATGTGCGGGTTCGGTATCGCGATCATGTAAGCGTCCATTTATTAACGGCTAAGACCCGCGTGGCTCCAGTCAAAACAGTCTCGCTGCCTCGGCTGGAGTTGTGCAGAGCGGTTTTGCTAGCCGATCTCTGGGCGTCGAACGTTCCTGAACTCCCGATCCCACCTGCAACCTCCCAGTTTTGGACCGACTCCACCATTGTGTTAGCCTGGCTCAATAAACCCCCATGTAGTTGGTCCACCTTCGTGGCCAATCGGGTATCCAGCATCTCCAGTGGCCAAAGCTGGTCACATGTACTTTCCGAGGACAACCCTGCTGATCTGGCAAACCGTGGCGTCTCCGCGGCCGAATTGGCTCCAGCGGGACACCGAGTACTGGCGAACTCTCCATAATGAACTCCCAGACACCCAGCTGGAGCAACGAGTCCAGTGCCACACCGCCGCGACCACCCTACTCGATGACGTAAGCGAACGTTTCTCGGACTACGGTAGGGCATTACGAGTCACCGCGTACATCCTACGCTTCGCCACCAAAGGGACTTCGACGCCTTCCACGGCACACCTCACCAATGACGAATTGCTCTCCGCCGAGCACGCCTTGATTCGGACCTCCCAGCGTCGAGAATACATCGCGGAGATACTGGCCCTGGGTGATGGGCGACCCCTTCCATCATCCAGCACGCCACTCAATTTGAACTCATTTCTCGACCAGCATGGGATACTTCGCGCCTGAGGACGACTCCGCGCCGCTGAGTCCCTCCGGTATGATGAACGTCACCCTATTCTTCTCCTCTATAAGACTCACTTCACGCGCCTGCTTGTCGAATTCGCACACCGCATCACGTTGCATGGCGGCAATCAACCGATGGTGCGTTATCTGCGCACCAAGTTCTGGATCCCACGGATCGACTACAGACTCAGATGTTGGGGTATCTCCTTCGAGAGCGCATCACGTACTCCAGGCCCTTCACCCACACGGTCATTGACTTCGCAGGGCCTTTCGAGATCAAGAATTACACCGGGCGTGCGTGTCTCATTACTAAGGGTTATGTCTGCGTCTTTGTGTGTTTCAGCACGAAGGCAATCCTTCTCGAGGCTACCTCCGAGCTCACCATTGAACGATTTCTCGCAGCCTTCTCTCGTTTTATCGCACGGAGACAATGCCCATAGCGCACCTGCTCCGACAATAGCAAAACCTTTGTAGGGGCCTCAAAGGCGCTCGAAAGAGATTTCCTGAACGCCACCCAGCTTGGTATAATGAAGGCATTTCCCCAGCACATTCTATCCTGGCAGATCATTCCGCCTTGCGCGCCCAATATGGGAGGACTATGGGAAGCCGGGGTCAAAAGTTTTAAGACCCTATTTTACAAGTCCCCTTCTACTGTCAAGTACACGTTCGAGAAACTATCCACTCTCCTGTGTCGGATCGAAAGGTGCCTAAACTCCAGGCCAATTTCTCCCATGAGCGATGATCCAGAGGAACTGCTGGCACTAAGCCCTGGACATTTCCTGATTGGAGGACCGCTCTTATCCATCGCGGAACCGGAGATTCTGGTCGAGCCTATGTCGCTGATCCACCGTTGGCAGCGACTGAAGGCAATTCAGCAGGCTTTCTGCCGCCGCTGGAAGAGTGAGTACCTCAAGGAGCTCCACAAACGGAATAAGTGGAAATCACCGGCTCGCAGCCTCCAAACCGGCAACCTCGTCATCGTGTCCGAAGATAATCTCCCCTCCCCTACGTAATTTTTTTTGTTGCAATTCGTTCAGCTCGCCCCTCCATAGCGACATGGCCACCAGCGTCTGCCGCACCACCACAGCAAACGATCGGTTCGACACGGAACGAACGCGTACCGATGCCAGGTCTGCCGGCGGGTTCACGCACTCCGGCAGTGTCAGCGCTTCCTGAACCTCAGAGGGGAAAAGCGGCTCCGGGAGGTGCTTATAAATAAGTACTGCCCCAATTGCTTGGCACACGAGCATTCATCCGACGCGTGCCGGACTCGCCATGGTTGCCAACGATGCGCTCAAAATCACCACACCCTGCTCCATATGGCCGACCAACCGCCGAGACAACGCTCCGTAGCCCGGCGTCGCAGCCAGTCACCCTCCTCCGGACGTGCTGCACCATCGTCACAACTCCGTTCCCGATCCTCTTCCGACCGCTCTGCTTCTCCAGAACGCGCACCCGAAATTTTCCTCTCCTCTCTGCTCCACGCCAGGACGACGACGGTCATGCCAACAGCAGTCCTCCGGTTGGGCAATGGCTCGAAATACTTCGAGAGCCGCGTCCTCCTCGATGCGCGTGCGGCTGGGAGCCGCATCAACCTGTCATTTGCCCGGTCCCTGGGGTTGGCTGTGACCAAGGTCAGGGACGACCAAGCCTGCACGGCCGTCCTCGAGCCGATGTCGAACAGTACGTTCCGGCGGAATGTTATCTTCCGGGTCGAAGAGGACCTGCGCATCCGCACTCTCATCCGAGAAGTGCCGGCACCGGTCCGGGAGAAATTCGCCACTCTGATCCTGGCCGACCCCAACTTCTATCGGCCGGCGTCGGTGTCCGTGGTGCTCTATCCTGAGGTGATCCAACCAGGCTGTGGGCCAGGTCATAGCGGTATTCCCGCAGACCAGAGCACCGTGTTCGAATGGATCATCTCCGGCTCCTACGGAATCTAGGCGCTCCAGGACGCTGCCTTCCCCCATCCTACATATGTCCACGGTGGCAACATTGCAACAAGGAGGGCGGTATGTTCACACCACCGGGTGAACAGCAGTGAGCGGCGAAGAGCAGTGAGGATTGAGGAGGGTTTTTTTAATCTTTGGCGTCAACGGTCACATCCCAAACTCACCAGACCCAGAAGAAATTGGCACCCGCCAAGTTGTACTCCGCAAATCGCTCCGCCCCCTCCACGAAAAGACACGATCCGCAACAAATTGACTAAAATACTGGAACACACAAGGATACCAAAAGCTTTATTTATCGAAATAGTAAAATTCTGCATTCAAGAAAACAGATATTTCATCTCTAAGGACCAAACATTCATACAGTTAAAAGGAATGCCGATGGGATCCCCGGCCTCACCTGTCATTGCGGACATCGTTATGGAAAATCTTCTAGACACCACCATGGATAAACTCACCAGACCACCAAGATTGTTGACTAAATATGTGAATGACATTTTTTCAATAATACACCAAGATGACATCGATCAAACACTGGACACCCTAAATTCTTTTGACAGGAATATCAAATTCACTTTGGAGCTGGAAGACAATGGTAAACTGGCGTATTCGGACTCTATGATCATCAGACGAGGAAACGAATTAAAACTTAAATGGTATAGGAAACCAACAGCATCAGGACGAATCATCAATTTTAACTCAAAACACCCTAAGACGATGATAATAAATACAGCAAGGAGCTGTATCCAACGGATGCTAAACATTTCGGATAAATTATACCATGAGGAAACAAAGAAGGAAATAAAAAATATTTTAAAGTACATCGATTTCCGGATAACGTAATTAGGACATTATTTAAAAAAACAAAACTAAAAATGAGAAAACCTACTTATTCGTCACTTATGTACCTAAATTATCAGAGAGACTATCACATTCGGAATGTTATTGGATAGAATAAAAATTGCACACAAACATGACAATACCCTCAAACATATATTTAACAAGACAAAATCCAAGACAGAGATGACAGATAGAAGCAATGTAATATACAAAATTCCATGCAATGGACAAGGAAATATACCGTGAAATAAGATATACAAAGGAAGGACAAAATCGAAATTAAAAACTAGGATTTCCAAACACAAATCTGACTACAAAATGAAACATTATTCAGACACACCAAAAACAGCACTAATGACACACTGTGCAACTAGTGGCCATGCACCGAACTTCGAAGAGACAACAATATTAGATGGAGAGCGGTATTACAACAAAAGGTTCACCATGGAGATGCTACATATCACCAACACTCCGAGCGCCACACGACTTAACTTTAAGACTGATACCGACAACTGCGCTCACATATACAGAAATTTACTTGACAAACATTAGTTCTTAACTCCACGTCGAACGATGCTGACGTGTTAAATAATGTATGTTACAAGGTTCTTAAATGTCTTATAATTGTTAAATGTTATTGTATTCTTTTTGTAGTTGCCCTGAAGACGGTTGCTAATGCGCAACCGAAATATATCGGTGGAAAAATAAATTTAAAACTGCGGTCTTTTATTTATATTCTAATCAATTGACTAATGACGTCAAAATAATCTTCAAAAATAATTTAAAAAAAAGAATATATAAAGTTTTTTTTGGATTCAACTATTATAATTAATTCATCTAAAATATACATATGCTATCCAAAAGTATATCAAAAAAAAAAAGAAGAAAGAAAATTTGTCTGGCCAGACACAAACTAAAAACAATTTTTCTAAGATACACATTTACTTTACCTTTAATCAATTATTAATCAATAAATAACTCCATAATATTACGCTATTCTCTAAAAAGGGGAGGTGTAGTATATTCATACCAATAATCATTTAGTACAAAGACCTCAACTTTTAACACTTTGATGCAAGTGTAGACAATTAAATATATACGCAATAAAATATAATTGTGCACTTGAATATGTTTATATGTATACATTGATGTATGCACATAAACATATTCACATAAATAAACAGCTAAGCATGATCACATATGTTTTTTTGTACTTTTGTATATGCACAAACATATATTCGCATAAGCACTGTATGCACAAGCGTAACATGAGTTAGATCCAGGCCAGCGTGTCAACGCTGACCAAGTTATGCACGCGCTCCAACAATATATATGTATGTACTGACCCTCTCCCTCTCTTTTGTAGCTGTCGCATAAGTCGCAGCATAACAATATATATGTAAACAGAGGTTAAGCCACAGAATATTTTCGGAATCAAAATCAATTGGGGTATTACCACAAAGCGACACTGACGTGTCCGTCTTAACAATTAATTCAAATCCAAAGGAACCCGGTCTTCGCTCTTATTACAATGGATTTAATGGAGTTAATCTTAGTTATGTTAGTGTTTCATATATTCTGTTAGAAATCTTTTAACTCATCCGTAAATTAAAATAAATTTTTCAAATATTGCCTTTGCAAGCGCCTCTCGGTTGGTTGCCAGTTGTTTTTTGCAGGGCTGCCATCGCCCTATTAGGGCTGCCATCATCAGTATTCTTTGACGGTTTTCACAGTTCGGACAAAATGCTCCTCCCATGTGGGGTGCGGCTGGTGGGTTAAAACGCCATTTAGAATGGCGATTTGATCGTTCACTAGTTTTTCCGTAGCTTTGAAATTGGTTCCGTTGTCGGAGAAGATTTCTGTTATTGTGCCACGTAGTAGGACACCTTTCCATTGTCGCCACTGTTCGAGAAGTTGTTCGGGTAAGTCTTCGACCTTTCGATGCAGCATTTTAAGGCCTATGGTGTCTCTAACTGATGATGTTACTGTTATGGCTTCAAGTCAATGGATTTAGATAATCGACCCTGTACACATAAAATCGTTAAGTGATTTTCCATGATTTTTGGCGGAGGCATCCCAAACTTGTCTTATTTTGTTTGGCTTATTCGGATTTAAAGCAATGAATATTGGGAGATACCAGACGCGTTCCTTTCGATCTGATACTTCTTCTGGTCTGAGCTCAAAAGGGTATCCCTTTTCTAGTAGATTGTCAATTTATGATTGAATTTTATCAAACAGATCCGGCTTTTTTTTAATTTTGGCCCGTAGGCATTCGAGACGTTTCAGCGCTGCGTTATAGCTTTCGGGTAAGGCAACTGTGTCGTCTTTCCAGAGTAGGCAGACTTCGTATCGACCGTTGATCTTTTTGCAGGTATTCTCGAGTATGCCTTTGGCTCTGTTGTCGTTTTCGGAGTGCAATTCTCTAGATATGATTGGTTCCATTGTGAAACTTTCCTTTATTGCTTTATCGATTTCATTCCAATTGCATTCGCAATCATGCATTGTTACGTGTTTCCTTGAGTTTGTTGATCATTGAATGCACCATCCTAACGTGCACCTTGAAGCAATGGGTTCATTTCGTCTTCCCTCGCGGATTCTGCGGGGTATTGCTAGATTGTAATTGTTGCTGCCAATTAAAATTAGTCGCGTACCGTTTTGGTAAGACTTTAGCGGCAATCCACGTAAATGATGGTATTGCTTGGATAATTCTGTAATATTGATGGTTTGTTTCGGCAATCCTAGTTTCTTTACTGAGTCGACATTGTAGAGCCATAGCTTTTTGTCAGTTACCGCTTGCGATATTTGTAGGTGAGTTTTAACGCAGTCACGATTAGAGAAGCATTTACGGCGGTGACTTTTGAGGCACATATAGCATACCTTTGCTTCGTTTATTATTCGTTGTCTATTGTCAACGGACAGTTGCTTGAAACTTTGACATAGAGCAATTTGGTAATCTGTAGAAGAGCACATCATTGGCTTACTGTTTTGTTGCAAGCTATTCTCTTGATTATTTGGTCCTTCCTGTGATTGTTGATTTTTTTTTTTTTTTAATTCTTTTATTTATAACATAAAAACAATAGCATAAGAATATTCAATGTTTTCTATCGGACTGCAGGCATAATACGAAACGATTTTTGCGGGACGTCCCAGGGGGAATTGCTTCGCAAAAACGTGTTGCTAGCATACTTATCCGTTTCTTGCGCGTTCCTCTTGTCTGAGGACTTGACAGACCACACCCGCAAAGCCGCATACTGCGTCCCAGATCGCCGATTTGGCCAGCATAGCTGTGACCAAGTTGTCAGGTGTAAGGGCAGTGTTGATCAGGTCTGCCACCCTTTGTCGCTCGTTGTTGAACCTGACGCATTCAAACAAGATATGTCTTGCGTCTTCGACTGTGCTGCTGCCGCAGGCCAAGCTCATGCCCAAACCGGTGCAGATATGATCTGCAGCATCCGTGACCTGAAAGCAGTTGTGTGAGTTGAAAGGAAACTTGCCCATATTTTCTCTGCGTCCACTCCGTTACGTTTGGGATGAGGAGATGCGTCCACCTTCCCTTGCTAGAGGCATCCCAGCGTCTTTGCCAAGTCACAAGACTCCGAATTCTCGCCTCAGAGATGGCTCTTTTTTGGGTGTGCCGCGGCTGACAGCTACGGCGATCGCCTTGGCTTCATCGGCAAGTAGGTTGATTGGGATCATACCCGCAATTACCAACGCAGCGTCCTCCGAAACGGTCCTGAAAGCGCTGCACACTCGAAGTGCGCATAGACCATATGTGGCTTTAATGCCTCTGCTGTAAGACGGGACGTGAATAGCTTGCGACCATACTTGCGCTGAATACAAAATCACTGACTTTAGCACACTCGCTAGCAGCAGCCTGCGCTCCTGTTTCGGGCCTCTGGTATTTAACATGATTCGGGACAAGGCCTGCCCAGTACTCGCCGCCTTGGTATGTACGTGACTCAGGTGTTTCCGAAAGCATAGACGAGTGTCTAACCATACGCCCAAGTAACGTATAGCCCGCTTTGAGACAATCGCAGATCCCTTTACTAGTATCCTCGCAACTTCCACTGTCTTCCTACTACTAATAAGCACCGCCTCCGTTTTGTGCACAGCCAGTGAGAGACCGACTGAGTGAAGCCAGCTCGTAGTTTTTTCAATCGTGCAGGATGCAAACGCTTCAGTCGTCGTAAGATCCTTGGCTACGATCACTAACGCCACGTCATCTGCGTATCCGATGGTTTCGCATCCTTGTGGTAGAGGGATCCTCAGAATGCCGTCGTACATTATGTTCCACAGTGTCGGGCCCAATACGGACCCTTGAGGAACCCCGGCAGAAATGTGGCGACTGTCGCAGCCCTCATCTGTGTTGAATCGCAGCACTCTCCCATCAAAATAACTCCGTATGATGGCTTGCAGGTATGCCGGCGCTTCCAGCCTACACACCGAGCCCAGGATGCAGCCCCAGCCAGCTGTGTTGAAGGCGTTCTTAACGTCTATTGTGACGACCAGGCAGTATTTTTTAGAGCCGCCCTTCCACCGAGATCCCTCGATTGCATCTGCAGCAATATTAACTACTTTGCTGATTGCATCTATCGTCGACCTTGCCTTCCGAAAGCCGAATTGGTTTTCCGAGAGGCCATTGCTCCTGCTGATTAGATCGTTTAACCTAGTGTTGATTAGTCCTTCCAGGACTTTGCCGACTGTGTCTATTAGACAAATCGGCCTGTAGGAGTATGCTACGTCAGGTGGCTGCCCCGGCTTTGGCAGCAATACCAGTTTTTGAACTTTCCACTGCGATGGAAAAACTCCCTCCAATAAGCATTTATTAAAGGTTTCAACAAATGCTTCTGGGCCTAGCGTCATAGCCAGTTTGACTGCACGATTCGGGAATAAATCCGGGCCTGGGGCCTTACCGGGCTTAAGCGATTTGGCTGCGACTAAAATTTCTTCTGTGGAGACTGCATCGATGGTAGAAAGCCTTGCAGGTGCGATGGGCAGTGCGCTAAAAAGGTTCGATCGGCTTGGAAAGAGAGCGTCGACTATTTTTTTGAGGTCTGCGGCACCTGTTGGCGCAGATTGCCGGTTTGCATGGATACGTTTTACTACTAGTTTGTAGGCCTTACCCCAGGGGTCGTGTTCAGCTGAGTCACACAAATTGAGGAAAACCTCTTTTTTGGCTGCAAGGATGACCTTCTTCAGTGATTTTCTCGCTTGGCTAAAAGTGGAGTGCATCTGTGGCCAGTTTACGTCCAGCCGCTTCCCTGCCCTTTGGTAACGCCTTCTTGCGGTTAGGCAAGCCCTTCGTAGATCTCCAATTTCATCATTCCACCAGAAGACTGGTTGGTGATGTTTATTGAATGGTCTGGAGCGGGCCATACTCGCATCACAGGCTGATGCCAGCATGCCACATAGCTGGTCTGCCATGCCTTGAGCAGATCCCGCAGCCAGAATCGCATCGTAAATTGCAGCTGTAAGTGCCTGGGTGTTAAGCGTGTCAGCTTTATATGGTAATTCCACTGCCTGGGTACGCGTCTGTTGTGGTCGAGCTGCCTGTCCAAGGGAAAAAATGATGGCCTCATGGTCGCTGGCTGTGTAGTTGTCATCCAGCCGCCATGCAGCAAATCTCGCCAAGCTGTTGCTGACGAAGGTAAGGTCGATTATTGATCCTCTGCCTGCGCTGTTGAACGTGTTGCGAGAGCCGCAGTTTAGAAGTGCGACGTCTAATGAGGCTAGCGACTCTAGAACGGCGCGCCCGCGAGCATTTGTTATGCTGCTGCCCCATTCTTGGGCCCACGCATTGAAGACGGACGGGCTGTGCGCTCTCGCGTCCGCCTCTAGTTCGTCCAGCGATTCGCAGAAGTCCAGATAGTCTAGACTAGGCGGGAAATAGCAGCTGTAGATCCACTTGCCGTTTATTAAGGCTCTGACAAAATGCCCGCCTGCTAGCCTCGAACTCAGTTGTACACTGGGATTGCCACATGCCCAAGGCACGGCCTTGCCGGACTTACTGCAAATCCAATTCTCAGCAGACATCCTACGAAAAGGCTCACTTATGATTGCCACGTGATTGTTGATGTGCTTGCGAGTGTGTGTTGACATTATTGGCCTATTTTGTACAACCAATCGCTAAATGAATTTATAACCGAGATGGACTCGTGTCGTGGATGCATAGCCCAGTTTAACTTTTGTTGAGTGGGCAGCTTGTCGATAAGTTCTCGAAGAAGCATCGGGTTATTTAAACGTGAGGTTAAGTTGCACACTTTCATTGCGAAATCCACGATGGGTTCTAATTTATCCTTGTGTACGTATATTTTCCTTATTTTGTCGATCAAACGATCGAGTATTTGCTCCGGGCGCCCAAAGAATGTCTTGAGCGTATTAATGACCTCAGTAACCAGTGTTGGCAGCTTATCACGAACTAGTTCGTAGGCTTTACCTTTGAGGTTCTTCTGAAGTAGCATGTTTTCGGCATTTGAAAACCCCGCTATACCTCAGCTGTTCTCGTACATGCTAATAAAGATTGGCCATCCTTTTTTGGCATCCCGCTTTTCCTCCAGCATTGCCAACATCAAATGATTTGAGCTTGGAGATTGAGTTTGCTCGACTAATTTTGCTTTGCCAAGATAACACGTATTTGGCGCCTGGGATTCGGGGCATTGTCGTTGGGTGGCTTTGATGGCTGTTGCAAATCCATTCACGCTTTGCTGTTGAGCTATTGACTCCGGCACATTGAAAGTGGTACCATTTCTGGCAAGTGTCACATTGAACCCAATATTGGGTACTACTGTTTAGGCGACTCTTGTTACAGGCACTACAAATGTCTTGACCGGCAGGCATGATGCTTTGGATTTGTTTTAGTCACTTGATTTCTGGTTATATTGTGCTTTTTGTGCATGTACTACTTAAAGTTCTTTTACACATGCAGGGCTTTGAGCACTTTTGTGTAATTACGCTCTAATATACTGTGTTTTTATGTATTTGCACTTTATACATATGGTAAAATTCGGGCACTCGGAAATTTTCTAACCTCAATAAACTTTTTAAAGAAATGTGGCGCACGGGGTTTGGTTTGTACTAAAAACAAACTTAAGTTACATTTTATATAGCGATCGGATTATTTAGCGATATTTTATCATTGTTTACATGATGTGAGATGTAATTATTTAGAAGTGCTTTAAAAAAGTTTATAGCTTTCTCCCCTGATCACACACTGAGGCCAAACTCTCGATTGGTTGCCACTCGTTTTTTACCAGGGCGGCCATCACCAGTATTGTCGGGTCGACGGTTAACATTTAAATTTGTACTAACACAGATAGTAGTAACTGCGTATTCATTGCCATTTATTGTTTTTGATAATGGTCCAATTGTATCTATAATTATTGTGTCAAAAGTGGTTGCAGGGGTTGGTGTTATTGTCAATGGGGAGTGGTTGTGTATGGTTGATTTGGCTAGTTTGTATTGTTCGCAATTTTTGACGTATGTTGCAACTTCTCGAGAATGTTTTTCCTAGCGTTCTGCTTACCCCGTAGTGACCTCCCTCTACTGGATCGTATGATATACATGTTAACGAGAATGCGTGGTACTTGAATTTATATATATGTACATACATAAATATTGCAACAATGTGCTACAATATGTTTATAATATTATTTATGTATTAAACTGAGTACAGTGATCAATCTATATGTAAACATGCTACATCTCCCTCCTTTAGAAAAATAATGTAATTATATGAAGTTATTTTAGTATCTTTATAAAAATTTTTTTTTTTTTTTTTTTTTTATGATTTTTTTTTTTTAGTCATATTTCTATTAATTGATTAACAAAATATTGATTTATAATTTTTTATTTTTTTTTTTTTGTTTTTTTTTTTTTCGCTATATTTTTGGATGATGTTGTTATTCTATGTATGGCCATACTTGATATATTTAGAGAAAATAAAATGATTATGAAATAAAACCTTTTAACCTATCCTTATGTACTGTTTGCTTTTTATTTTTATTGCTTAAAATTGTTATATTATCGTTGGCTCCTATACTTTCAACCTTATATGGTCCTGTATATTTAAAATCTAGCTTATGACCTGTCTCATTCCTTAGCAAAACCTGGTCTCCTATCTTTAAATCAAAATCTAAAGTATTTCTATCATAATTAAATGTTTGTCTTGCCTTATTTTCCTCTAACATTAATCTAGCTCGTTTATACGCCCATTCTAATCTAAATTTTGATTGCTTAGCATAATCTTCTACATTATACAATAGTTTTATATTATCTATGCTATTAAAATGTTTTGGGAAATTCGATGTTCTACCAAATAATAACTCGTATGGACAATAATCATGTGCCATGGAAGGTGTTGTCTTAAAGCAATATGCAAAGTATTGTAGCCATACATCCCAATCTGTTTTGTCAACTGAAATGTATGAGCGGATAAAATTATTAAGTGTTCTCTGGCTTCGCTCCAATGTACCTACTGTCTGGTGATGTTGTGCGGTTGAAGTTATATTTTGTATTTTCAAATTTTTACATAAATCTTCAATTATTGAATTTTTATATTCTGTTCCCATGTCCGTAATGAACGTCTTCATTGGACCGTACTTCAGAATAAAATCTTGAATTGGTATTGTTATAAGATATTTTGTCAAGTCGCAGACTAACGTTACTGCATATTCATTTCCTTTTTCTGATTTAGGGAATGGACCGATCGTGTCTACAATTACCCTGTCGAAAACCATTTGTGGCGTTTCGGTAATAATCAATGAAGTTTTAGTATGTTTTGCTATTTTTGACTTTTGACACTTATTACATTTTTATATGTATGTTGAGATATCTCGTGTCACGTTTCTCCAATAGTAATGTCTTTTTATTTTTGCTAATGTTCTAGACATTCCCGTATGACCTCCTTGTATAGGATCATCATGGAATGTAAACAGTATTGCTTCTTTTTCTTTATCATTATTTGACAATAGGGTCACTGGCTTGAGTAGCGCTACTCTTAATGATTGTAATATTTTATTGCCCATTAATTTAAAAGATTTTTGATATTGTATTAAAGATCTTTTCGCTCGATGCCACTTTGAGTTGGTTGATATTGAGTATACCGGCTTTTTTTGAAGCCTTTGAAAGAATTGACCTAGGTCAAGAATTCCAATAAACCATTGGAACCACATATCGCTAACATCAATTCTTGCTATAACTTTCTTTCCATCGTTTAGTGTGCATAGGGTTTCTGTTATTCGGAAGGTCACTACTTTTCGTACCTCATAATTTACAATGATTTACACGTTGGGCTTAGAAGCATTTAGGGATTGCTTTTGCAAATCTTGTATATCATTTTCTTTTTCTTTTACTGCGCAGGAATTTGACTGTTTACTTTGATTTCTGGTAGTGGCTTTTAGAACTTTATTATTTGTTTGTATGTTTTGTAAGTCCGTGATTGTTATTCTAAATAGGGCATCAATTACGTAATTATCTTTACCCTTTAGATACTCTACTGTAAAGTTATATTCTTAAGGGGTATCATTGAAAATAGATAAGTAAGTGCTCTGTGATCAGTTTTGACGGTGAAATGTCTACCATAAATGTATGGTCTGAAATGTATTATTGCCCAGTGAATGGCTGCTAATTCCTGTTCTGTTGTACTTTTGTTGCTTTCGCATTTTGCAAAAGATCTTGATGCGTAAGCAACTGGTAGCTGGAGTCCTTTTTTTTTTGTGTTAGGACTGCTCCGCATGAGTACTTACTTGCATCAGTGATTATGCAAAATTCTTTCTTGGAATCTGGGCTTTGCAAGAGGGTTGGATTCATTAATGCCGATTTTGGATGCTCGAAGGCATTTTGACAGTCAACTGTCCATTCAAATTTTAAATTTTTTTTAAATAATCTCGTTATGTGACGAGAATGGTCTGCAAAATTTTTTATGAATCTTCTGTAATAATTGTAATATATTTTGTCGTCGGGCAAGATTTCTTTCTCTGTGCATTTATGCCCCAGAAAGGTGACTTCATGCATAAAGAATGAACATTTTTCAGGATGTAATTTTATGTTATGTTGCCTATATTTCTTAAAAACATCAGTTAAACTTTTGAGCATATGTTTTTTGAAACAACCAATGACTATTAAGTCATCCATATAAAGGAATGTTTGAGAAGGTTCAAGTCCAGTGAATGCTATAGTCATCATTATCTAGAATGAATTTGGTGCTATTTTTATTTTTATGGTAATCGCGTGAAGCGATATGAACCGTTGTTTGTTGAAAAGAACGTAACATTTCGTGACTCTTCCTCGAGTTCTATTTAATGAAAACCTGACATTAAATCCAGGCACGCAAAGTAATTAGCCCTTCCCAGTTGATCTAAAATATCATCAATTCTTGGGATTGGAAATTTATCATACAACAATTTTTTGTGGTAGTTTTGCGACCTTTGTGTTATTATCTTAAGATTTTCTCAGGCTTCAGGTCATTTGTTCCAAATCAAATAAAAAACAAAATATAGTTTTTAATTTTCTTTTTTCCGATATATTTCGGTTGCGCAGCGGCAACCGTCTTCAGGGCAACTACAATAAAATACAGGAACATTTAACAATTATGTGACATTTAACAATCTTTTGACATACATTGTTTAACACGTCAGCAACGTTCGACGTGGAGTTAAAAACTAATTATTGTCAAGTACATGTCTGTATATGTGAGCGCAGTTGTCGGTATCAGTCTTAAAGTTAAGTCGTGTGGCGCTCGGAGTGTTGGTGATATGTAGCATCTCCATGGTGAACCTTTTGTTGTAATTCCGCTCTTCATCTAATATTGTTGTCTCTTCGAAAATCGGTGCATGGCCACTAGTTGCACAGTGTGTGATTAGTGCTGTTTTTGGTGTATCTGAATAATGTCTCATTTTATAGTCAGATTTGTGTTGGGAAATCCTAGTTTTTAATTTCGATTTTGTCGTCCCTATGTATATCTTATTGCACGGTATGTTTCCTTGTCCATTGCAAGGAATTTTGTATATTACATTGCTTCTATTTGTCATCTCTATCTTGGATTTTGTTTTGTTGAATATATGTTTGAGGGTATTGTCAGGTTTGTGTGCTATTTTTATTCCAGCTTTGTCATAACATTCCGAAGTAAGTGACAGATAAGTAGGTTTTCTCATTCTTTGTTTTGTCAATGGGGGATTTATGTTTTTGAACAATGTTTCGATTAAGTTATTCGGAAAATCGTTGTCCTTTAAAATATTTATTATTTCCTTCTTCGTTTCTACATGGTATATTTTATCCGAAATGTTTAGCATCCGTTGGATACAGCTCCTTGCTGTATTTATTATCATCGTCTTAGGGTGTTTTGAGTTAAAATTGATGATTCGTCCTGATGCTGTTGGCTTCCTATACCATTTTAGTTTTAATTCGTTTCCTCGTCTGATGATCATGGAGTCCAAATACGCCAGTTTACCATTGTCTTCCGGCTCCATAGTAAATTTAATATTCCTGTCAAATGAATTTAGAGTGTCCAGTGTTTGATCGATGTCATCTTGGTGTATTATTGAAAAAATATCATCTACATATTTCGTTAATAATCTTGGTGGTCTGGTTAGTTTATCCGTTGTAGTGTCCAGAAGATTTTCCATAACGATGTCCGCAATGACTGGTGAGGCCCGAGATCCCATCGGCATTCCTTTTAATTGTATGAATGTTTGGTCCTTATAAGTAATATATCTATTCTCCTGAATGCAGAATTGTACTATTTCCATAAATAGAGCTTTTGGTATCTTTGTGTGTTCCTGTATTTTAGTCCATTTGTTCCTGATTGTGTCCAATGCTAGATCCGTTGGTATGCTTGGGAATAATGATATGACGTCAAATGAAATTAATTGCCCATCGTTATTTATGCGTTGTTTGAATTGAGTTGCGTTTTTTATGTTATATTTGGAGTCCAATGTTATATTCCTTAAAATTTGCATAATGTATTTACAAAGTGCATAGGATGGTGAGCCAATTGACGAACAAATTGGTCTCAATGGTGTCCCTTCTTTGTGTATTTTTGGTAGTTCATATATTCTTGGAGAGATCGCCGTAGTTGTTGTCATTCTGTTCTTTTCAATCTTTGAAATAACCCCCATCTTATGTAGTTTGTCCACCAGATTGTTGTTCTTTGTCTGTAATCGTGTTGTTGGGTCTTTCCTGAGGATTCCATAGGTGTTTAGATCCGACAATATGTCCATCATTCTCTGGTCAAAATCCATCTTTTTCATTGCTACCACTTTATTTCCTTTGTCAGATGTTAATATTAAAATATCGTCATGTTGTTTAAGAAATTTGTATGTCCGTTGAGCTATATCTAATAATAATAATGCAACATCTGTTGCATTTATGTATTTCATCGCTCTGTGCTCTTTAACCATTAAAGAGAATGCGCTGCCTCTTGTTTCTCTTTTTCCTTAATCGTCTGAACTATTTCCTCTCCATCGGCAATGTATTTAATGAGAGCGAGCTTCTCGTGTTCTATGGGAAGAGCAAACTTTGGACCCTTTGATAGCAATGATTTTATGTCCGGCGGGAACTTCTGTCTCATTTACAAACCAATCGTCAGTTCTGTTGTTGTTAAAGAGAGCAAAGTTCCGTTTGTTGTTTAGTTTCTCATGTTTCATCCCATGATGTTCCCGCAATGTTTCTGTTAGTCTTTTTACTGCGTTTTGTTCTCTCTCCAAAAATGCTCTAATGCTCTGTTCGTCCAGCTGTTTTACAAGAGTTTTTGTTGTCTCAGCTAATTTGTGTTTGAATCTTTTGAGAGTGTTATGTTTATGTTTTATAAGCAGGTTTAATATTTTTGTGTGAAAGAAATATGTATATCTGTCCAATGTTTTGTTAATGTCTGGAAATGTGTTATTGTCAAAATTAAAAATATTATCGCATCGTGTGGTATTCTTGATAAAATTGGGAATTAATTTAGATTTTCTACATTTTAACAGAAATTTTAAATTACTTTTCAGTCTTACTAATTTCTTGGAGGTAGTCTGATGTCTATTAATTGTTGTTTTTGTGTTCCACCAGATTGTTGTTCTTTGTCTGTAATCGTGTTGTTGGGTCTTTCCTGAGGATTCTATAGGTGTTTAGATCCGACAATCTGTCCATCATTCTGTGGTCATAATCCATATTTGGACTCTATGATCATCAGACGAGGAAACGAATTAAAACTAAAATGATATTGGAACACAACAGCATCAGAACGAATTATCAATTTTAACTCAAAACACCCTAAGACGATGATAATAAATACAGCAAGGAGCTGTATCCAACGGATGCTAAACATTTCGGATAAAATATACCATGAAGAAACGAAGAAGGAAATAATAAATATTTTAAAGGACAACGATTTTCCGGATAACTTAATCAAGACATTGTTCAAAAAACATAAATCCCCCATTGACAAAACAAAGAATGAGAAAACCTACTTATCTGTCACTTATGTACCTAAATTATCAGAAAGACTATCACATTCGGATTGTTATGACAAAGCTGGAATAAAAATAGCACACAAACCTGACAATACCCTCAAACATATATTCAACAAAACAAAACCCAAGATAGAGATGACAAATAGAAGCAATGTAATATACAAAATTCCATGCAATGGACAAGGAAACACACCGTGCAATAAGATATACATAGGGACGACAAAATCGAAATTAAAAACTAGGATTTCCCAACACAAATCTGACTATAAAATGAGACATTATACAGATACACCAAAAACAGCACTAATGACACACTGTGCAACTAGTGGCCATGCACCGAATTTCGAAGAGACAACAATATTAGATGAAGAGCGGAATTACAACAAAAGGTGGAGATGCTACATATCATCAACACTCCGAGCGCCACACGACTTAACTTTAAGACTGATACCGACAACTGCGCTCACATATACAGACATTTACTTGACAATAATTAGTTTTTAACTCCACGTCGAACGTTGCTGACGTGTTAAACAATGTACGTCAAAAGATTGTTAAATGTCACATAATTGTTAAATGTTCTTGTATTTTATTGTAGTTGCCCTGACGACGGTTGCCGCTGCGCAACCGAAATATATCGGAAAAAAGAAAATTAAATTTTTTATTTGATTTGGAACAAATGACCTGAAGCCTGAGAAAATCTTAAGATAACAACAATTTTTTATTAATTTGAAGATAGTCAATTACTAGTTTCCATTTTTTCTTTTCAGAATTAGGAAAAGCCTTTTTTGGTACTAGCAACAGTGGGCTGTTATAAGCTGATACAGGTGGTTAAACTATGTTATCATCTATTAATTTTTTCACTTGTTCTTGGATTTCGTGTTTGTGACTATGAGGATTTCTATAGTTTTTATACCATACACCCATAGGGTGAAATGGTATATTAAAGTCGCCAAAATGTATGTAACAGGCAGAAGGAAGCTTTTCCGACCCCATAAAGTATATATATTCTTGATCAGTATCAACAGCCGAGTCGATATAGACATGTCCGTCCGTCCGTCTGTCCGTATGAACACGTAGATCTCAGAGACTATAAGAGCTAGAGTCACCAAATTTGGTACGTAGACTCGTGTATTACCTACGGTGGTCAAGTTTATTTCAAATTTTTGCCACGCCCCCCTCCGCCCACGAAATTTAAACAAATTTGATTTTCTTAAAGACTACAATAGCTAAAGACATCAAATTTAGTATGATTAATCCTTTAGTAAGCGCGCACAAATTTGTTGCAAAAAAAAATTTGCCACGCCCCCCTCCGCCCACGAAATTTAAACAAATTTGATTTTCTTAAAGACTATAATAGCTAAAGACATCAAATTTAGTATGTGTATTTGTATAATAAATGCGCATATATTGTATATGCAACGATTTTGCCACGCCCCTTTCCGCCCCCGTAATTTGGGAAAACTCGATTATCTCACGTAATTTTCTACCTTTTGTAATCAATTTTGGCACACTTGAATTTGATACTAATACCCAGCAAAACACCAAATTTGATCAAAATCGGACAAAAAACAACCAAGTTATGCATATAAACGTTTTTCCATAAGGCCGTAGTTGGCCGTTGGCTGGTGGGGGGCGCTAGGGTGCTCGTATACTTGAGTGAGGGAGATTATAAGATATGCTTGTAATAAAAAGCATGTGAAAATGCATTGGTTTAATAAATTTGAAATATTTGTTTTACTGGTGTATGGTATACCTAAGTCGGCAAGACGACTTACTTACTTCATTTATATATACATCAAATACATCACTATATTATGTGATGGGTATTGAATTGTGGTGGACAATTTTTCGAGAGTGTATTTACTGTTTTCTCTCTGTCTCTTAAATCACAAACCTTTACACTCGTTGCAGAGGTCGGGCGTGTTTTTTTTGCGCTTATCAAATTTTATTTGTTTCTCGTGATTAATAACTTTTCTTTAACTTTTTAACTCACTATCGGCTTTATTAATATTTTAACATTCGAATTATATTTTCATGATTTTCGTGATTTCTTTCAGTCGTTTTTGTGCTTTTAGTTTCAATAAACATAAATTAAACTTACAACAATTACTTGCATTAGCGGTGTTGTTGTTAACCTATTCCTATTCTTGTTTGATTTGCGCTCTCGTCTTTTGCCTACCCGCGACTCAGTGATACGTGTTTATATTTTTGTGTATTTGTGTAATTTGTATTCTTTAGTTGTGAAGGCTTACTCTGCACATTAACCTTTGTGTCAGAATTGGTCAGTATATTAACTTTAAAATTTTTTATTTTATTTCGTATTCCTTTGTTTTTCTAAATTAAATTTAATTATTTTATATAATGGTTGTCTGCTCGAAAAATAATTGCATAGTTGCCACTAATGCGGTTGACTCCCATGATTATATTCTTTGTTAGCTGTGTGACAATGCGGTTCACATTAAGTGTGCAGGTTACGCAGGCAGAATCAAAGAGTCTATTGCTAAAGGTGGTGGATTAAAATATGGATGTGATGCTTGCCTGGAGGTCGAGAATGAGATGCGCTCATTCATGAGGCGGAGACTTAGTTTAGAAGCTTATCGCTTATGAATGAGTCTCCGAAACTTAAAAGAACCAGTCCTTGGGGGTGTTTCTTTATCTGTAGATCCGCCAGTGTCTCTTAACGTCCCCAACCAGCCTCAGGCACCGTCCTCTCTCAATGTACAGCAGTTGACATCGTTTAAGAGACCAGTGGTAATTAGTAAGGAATTACCGGTATCACCTGGGAATGATTTCGTGAAAACGATGCCAACTGTAGTGTCCAAAGTGTTCGGGCAATTACCCATTCCAATAGAAATTGCCGATAGCTCTAAAAGTATCGAGGGCCCCGTGAACAAGTTGACTGCTGCAGTGGGTGACTTGTCCAACGTTGCTACTGCGGCTGACGCTTTGGGACCGCGGCCTTTCGTTGTCATACCACCAAAGAAACATATATTTGTTTCTAGGCTAGACCCTGTTGTCACATCTGATGATGTAAGACCCTGTTGTCACATCTAATGATGTAATAGCCTATATTCGGAAGAAAGTTAACGTCTTGAATATTGCAGTGGAAAAGTTTAAATTTTCGTATTCTCGGGATATCTCGTCCTTTAAAACTAGTGTTTCTGCAATATCTTCGAGAGTATATGTCGAGAAGACTTTTGGCCAGAGCATATAATAGTTAAGGAATATACTGTAAGGAAAAAAATCGGCAACCGATTCGCATGCCAATAACAACAACTAGCACTATTCCTGGCGCATCAGCATCTGTTGATGTGTCAAAAAACTAGTTTCATCCCTTAACCTGTGTTACCAGAACGTTAGAGTACTGAAATCTAAACTTCCTAATCACTTGACTTTATTGATTGTCTTCTAGGATTATCTTTAACCCAAGTAAATCCTGTGTTAAATTCTAATGCAAAATCGTTAGATCTTATTTTTGTATTGAATTGTTCTTATCGTGATGTTTCTAGGATCACACCTTTTCTTCTTCCTGAAAATAAATTTCATCCTACATTAAATTAAAAATTGATTTACTCTCACTATCACCATTACTTGGTTCAAATGAGATACCTCTAACTAGGAGTTTTCGTATGACTGACTTTGCCAGCCTTAATGAAAATATTTTTAATACTGATTGGTCTTATCTGTACAATTGTAGAGATATGAAATCAGCTATTCGCTTCTTTTATGATACTCTGAATTCACTCTTTGATATTTGTGTGCTTCTTGGTAGGCTGGAGCGGCTTAATAAACCTCCCTGGTTCTCTCCAGGGAGTTATCCAGAGTTATCCAATTTGAAAAATGTGAAGACTCGATATTATAAGAAGTTTCAAAAAACACGTCGTTCATCAGATTATGCTCTGTATACAGTTGCTCGTTCAAAATTCATCATGCTTAATACATATAAGAATTATGCTCAGCGGTGTAAGCTTTAGTTTTCTTCTGACGCAATTTTATGATTTTGTCAATTCTAAACGTAAGAACCCGTGTACCCATCTTTTTTGTCTTTTCAAAATAAAAAAGCGAGCACTGATCAGGCAATTGACGATATGTTTGCGAATTGTTTCAAAACAACTTATTCCTCAACCGAGTATCGAGCAAGTCCGTATCTTTATCATTTAAAAAACGCTAATTGCATTTTCAATACAGTGATTGATGAACGTTCTCTTCTTGGCGAACTTAAACTAGTTAAACCTGTTCATTCTCCGGGGCCATATGGTCTACCTGGATGTGTACTCAGATTCTGTGCAAAGGCATTATGTAAGCCCTAACTATAGGGGTATTTAAAAATAATCCGCTATTGGAACGTCTTTTGGAACATCTAAATAAGTTAAATTTTAATACCCATATTTCCACCTCGGTCGCAAAGGCCATGAGTGTTCTGGGTTTCATTAAAAGATAGCCAAAAGAATTTGATGACCCCTATACCACTAATGTTCTTTTTAATTCGCTTGTCCGTTCCTATTTTAGAGTATGGATCTTGCATTTGGTCACCTTAATATGAGTCGCACCAGATTAGACTTTAATCAGTTCAAAAGCTGTTGTTGCTATTTGCTCTTCGTGGCTTAAGCTGGGATCGGACTGTCAATTTGCCTTCGCACTCTAGTAGACTGGTTTTGATTAACCTTCCTTCCTTAATTAACCGTAGAATTATGCTTGGTGTTATTTTTATGCACAAGCTCCTAATCGGTGATATTGACTCGGCTGAGTTAGACCATGTAGACAGAGTAGACATCCTATTATACCTTTAACCCTTAATCGTTGTTCTTCCAACTATGCCATGCATGAACCTTTTAGAGTCCTCTGCTCTGATTACAACGTTTTATACCCTAAAATTGGCTCAGAGTTTTCTATTAATGTGCTTAAAACATCTATCCTTTCCTATTTAGTTCATAGATAGATGTAGTATTTTTTGTTTGTCTGTTTTTTCCATTGTGTATCTGTCCACGCGATCCGTGCCGTGCGTGGTGGGCAGCTATCTGCTTGGGTTCGCGCGTAACAGGCTTTGCCCTGGTGTCGTAGGGGGCCACTTGAACGTACTGCGCATAGTATCGTCATCGTCCGCTATAATTAACTATTTCGTGGTTTGAAAGTGGTTCATACTGGAGGTTATTTAAATTGATTATTTGGTCTGTGTTTGTTGTGTTTAGCAATCTTAGGAATGCGTTTTCGGATGATGCTATGGTATTTGCAATGAAAATACCATGCTTCTTGGTTCGGAATTAATACACTGTCTTCTGCTCAGGTTATTTCAATTTTTCGCACAACTTGTGATATTGCTGGCAGAATTATTGACCCTCGGTGGGTTTGAAATCTAGTTGACAGTTGTATTTTCTTATAATATCGATGCCTAGTATTCCATCACAAGGAATAGCGAATTGTAAATTTACGATGTGAAAATCGTGTGGGATCATGTACTTAGAAGTTTGAATTTGTATGGAAGTAAGTCCTTTTGATTTTGTTATCTCTTGACTTATTCCCTGTGCATTTATTATTTTATTGCTTTGGATGTATTGAAAGGTGTCAGCATTTTCATTTAATATTGATATATCTGCACCTGTGTCTATTAAAAATATTAATTCTTTTCCTGTTGCTACGTTAGTGAATCTTACAAATGTGCTTTGACTGAGACTGATGGTATAAACTTTGTAATTGTTTATTGGTAAGTATCTAAAAGCAGCTGCGAGTTTCCCGAGCTGTTTTGGGCTAGCCTCACATTGCTGTTGTTAGAGTTCTAACCTCTGTTTTGTTGGTTATTTCCTCTATTATTATTTGTTCCGAAACCTCTATTGTTTCCTCTGTGATTGTGATTCCGATTGTAATTCTGACCGTTATTGCGGTTATTGTTATAGTTAGTATAGTTGCAATAATTGTTATAATTACCGCGATCATTTCATCTACCGCGATAATTATATTTGCCACTGTTTTTTTTGGAATTACATTAAGTCTACTTCGCTCACAATTTTCAATCATCGATTCTATAGCATCATCAGTGTTATTGTTATGAGCAAATTCCGCTGGCGTACCTTCATCGATATACGCCGCTTCAAGGAGTTTGCGTAAGTTATCAATCTCCGTTGTGAATTTGTCAGTGGTTTTTCCTTTATGAGTTCTATTCTTGAATCTGGCTTTTATGACTTAGGGTGTGTAAACCAACTATAATGCCTTGCAATTTTTGTATTATTGCTTCGATTGAAGTTTCATGTTGGACTTTATATAATGTTGGGTCAATAATTTTTGACTTTATTACCTAAATCATCATGTTTACTAACCTTAAGGCGGTTATAAATCTTCATAAATGCCCTTCGGGCATTTAATTCTGCCGTTCTGTCGTTTGGATGTATGATACTCGTGTTAAATTCTAATTCTGATTCGTTGTCTTGTTCAGACAATGTTTCTAGTTCTATTTCGTTATCTTTCTCAGATAATGTCAATAGCACAGGAATTGTTAGATCGTTTCTATCTTTTTTCTCTATTTCTCTACGGCTAGTGTCAGACTCTTCACCTTCTAATTCTTTTTCTTCTTTAGGTATGTATACTTGATCTTTCTCGGTGTCTGTACTCAAAGGTGAATTAAGTGAGGTAGGTATAAATATATCTAGGTTGTATTTACCCTTTATAGTGATAAGATTTGTACGCAACTTGATCAATAGATTAGAAATCTTAGACCAGTTCGTTTTACCTATCTTTTCTCAATTGTCATGCACTTATTTAGTGCCTCATATTTTGGGTTTAAAGTTTCTTTTATGCCTTGCATATGGGGAATTAATTCTTCCCATTCCAGGTTTTAAGATTTATAGCAAGTGTTCTGCTTCTGATCATGTTCTAGTGATATATAATCATTATGCGCATGCAGAAGTCTCTTTACATCAATGCGAATCCTTAAGAATTTAAGAGAATTTAAGAATAAATTTAATCCTATATGAATCCTCAATATTTACCTATTCAAACATATCCATAAAAAGTTCGTGAACCCATTCAGGCACGTTCTTTCTTTTTCCTTAATCAGTAGTCTACTATATGCTACCTTTATGGATTTTTCCATAAGGTTTGCTATATTCATTTCAAATTTAAAATTATTAAATATCCAGTACCATATATATGGTAGTGTGAGAATAGAACTAGTTTGCCTTCTACTGTACCTCTCTACTCTGTAGTGGAAATGTTGCTCCTATGAAGTCTAAATACGCTAGCTTGATTTGCGCCGAGTTTATTGAATGCTGTGTGAGGTTCTTGCTCACCTCCTTTCATTTACCTTCTCAAAATATTTCTCAAGAATGGTCATTTTTTAAAAAGGATTTTTCGATTTATTATAAATTTATCATTATTTATTATTTTTTTTTTTTTAAATTGCCATACTTAATTAAAAAATATTTCGTTTGTGCAGTATAATGTTATGTCAATTGTTTGTCTGCATAAAGAAAAATTTTATATTTTATCCAAATCGTTAGCGTAGCTCATAGCTCTTTTAGTTACGCATTTATTGTGTAACAAATACGTTTTGTATGAAACATATGCGCACAATACTACAACAATTATTAATAACAATATATTCGTAAACTTTAGATCAATATTTTGTGTCTCAATCTTATTGATGACATTGGCAGTAGAATCTACCGTTTTAGTGTCAACTAACCATTATGGGTGTAGTATCTACTTCATTAAATTTGCTGATACAACTTTTGAATATGCATAAGCACAAAAGATAGTTTTAGTTTCATATGAGTGGCTCAAATTGGTAGTTTATACAATTAAAAACTCCAATCAAATGTGTTAGTAGAAAAGCCTACTTTTGATTGTGTTAGTGGTTTTAAGCTGCACTTTATGGGTGCAACAACTTGAATATGGTAGTTTTTTTTTTTTTAAATTATTGGTTATATAGCATGGCAGCGTTGTCGGTCTTCTCCGCTTGTGTAAGTGGGCATCAGCTCTTTCTCTTTTTCTCGTTTGTTGAAGTAGCCGTTCTACTCGTCCTCCGCGCTTTGTTTTTTTCTTCAGCGGATGCATTTGGCGAGCCCTATACTCAGCTTTTGTGTGTGGGCGTGGTCCATCAGCGAGGCACACCTCAATAGCTTCATTGAGTGTTGGTGGGTCCCTTTGTACGGTAGGTACAGCTGTCGCGAAGTCCAAGTTCTCTTCGGGGCCCCAATTGGCGCTTTGGGCGGTTCCGGTGCTGGTCATCTAGCAGTCTTTAGTTGGGAAGGATTTATTTTTGTTTATTATTTATTATTATTTTTTGTTCTCTGAGTGAGCGAGAGTTGAAGCATTTTTTTTTTTTTTTTTTTTTTGGGTGACATTGACTTTTGTTGTCCCGGGGGTATATTTTTTATTTGCAAATAAAAACCTTTTTTCTATTTGCGCTCCGCTTGCCATCACTCGCACTTTACTCACTCAGTTTTCTTTTATTTTTTTGTAGTAGAAGGATCTCACTGTCTTGAGGGTATTTCCACAATCCACAATGAACACAATAAAATAGAGTTTCGGACTAGTTATTTTCAGTTCGGTTTATTGAATGAATCTTAAATATATTACAATTGTTCAGTACAGCTAAAGTCCGCGCGACTGCGCTGCCAGTGAAGCTAGCAGAGGAGCGGATATACTTATATATGTGTTTACATAATTATGTATGGGTCGCTGCGGGAGAGTGGGGGCATATCATTTTCACTTGGTGACTGAGTCGTTGCGCGTGTTAGATATGCCGACTCAGCACTGTGCAGTACCATGCATTCATGATACCGAGAATACGCGGTACTTAAATTTGTATATACATAAATATTGCAACAAAGTGCAATATATTATAACATAAAATATGTTTATAATATTATTTATGTATTAAACTGAGTACAGTGATCATTCTATATGGGAACATGCTACAACTATACCATACACCCATAGGGTGAAATAGTACATTAAAGTCTCCAAAATGAAGGTAACAGGCAGAAGGAAGCTTTTCCGACCCCATAAAGTATATATATTCTTGATCAGTATCAACAGCCGAGTGGATCTAGCCACGTCCGTCTGTCCGTCCGTCTGTATGAACGCGTATATCTCGGAGACTATAAGAGATAGATATAAATTTGGTATGTAAGCTCATGTAGTATGTAAAGTGATCATGTTTATTTTAAATTTTTGCCACGCCCCTTTCCGGCCCGACAATTTAAAAAAAACGTTTTTGTCAAAAACTACTGTAGCTAGAGACACCATAGTTGGTTACATACCAACTTTGCTTGGGAAATGCGTACGTTCTCTGTATATAAATATTTTACCACGCCCCTTTACGCTCCCGAAATTTGATAAACTCGATTATCTCCCGAAATTTTCTACCTTGTGCAATCAAATGGCACACTTAAATTTAATACTTATATTAAGCGAAATACCAAATTTGATCAAAATCGGAATAAAAATAGCCAAGTTATGCATATAAACGTTTTTTCGTAATGCTGGAGTTGGCCGTTGGTTGGTGGGGGCACTAGGGTGCTCGTATCCTTGAGTGAGCGAGATACTAAGACATGCTTGTAATAAAAAACATAAAAAAAGTGAAAATGCATTTGTTTAATAAATTTGAAATATTTGCTTTACTGGTGTATGGTATACCCAAGTCGGCGAGACACCTTACTACTTCATTATACCCTTGCAGAAAGGGTATATTAATTTTGGTGAGAAGTGTGCAACGCAAAGAAGGAAGCATCTCCGACCATGTAAATTATATATATTCTTGATCAGTACGACGAGACGAGTTCAAATAGCCATGTCCGTGTTTCCATCTGGATCAACCCGAGCTACAGAGCCGAAATTTTGCATGTACGCTTGTATGTACTGCAGGGGTTATATATCTCGGAATCAGCCGGATCGGACCACTATATCATATAGCTCGCATACAAACGGCAAAGTCACGAACAGTGACTTTTCTCTTTTTTTGATCAATATCTTCGTTATTTCCTATGCTAAGGTTGTAGCCCGTTCTTTCACAGAAATTGGAGTTTTTAGAAAAAAGTTTTTCCAATTTGATGGTAAGGAAACAGTTAACAAAAAAGTAGCAAAAGTATACAGACTTTGACGCGGTCAAAGTTAGCCCCGGCCCTCTGGTTTTTCTTTATTTTCGGTAATAAAACATTTGCATATTCTGAATCTAAGTTTTTCATATTTAGTGGCTTCGTTAGGATTTATTATTTTATATATTCTTGGTATTTCAATTATATTATTGATAATTTTGTTTTCCTTGTCTTGATTGTGTCTATATTGATATTCTTTATTTTATTGTAACTCTCAAAGATAGTTTGGAGGTGTT
The DNA here is from genome assembly GCA_018150345.1 of Drosophila equinoxialis. Classification (NCBI taxonomy): domain Eukaryota; kingdom Metazoa; phylum Arthropoda; class Insecta; order Diptera; family Drosophilidae; genus Drosophila; species Drosophila equinoxialis. Next base: position 1,673,602 of record JAECWI010000425.1, on the reverse strand, counting down.
TATTAATGGTCTGAGGGTGTATGTAAATTGTCTTATTTATTCTTATAATATTTGTTACTTTTGGTTTTATCTTAATGCTAATTATTAAATAATTTCGTAAAAATTAATTTCGTTCTTTCAGTATTTTTTTTTTTTTGCAATTCGTTTCAGATTAAGTTTTGTAATATTTTTAATTCTTTAATAATACAAAAAATTTTGTTGTTTTTGCTCATAGAGTATTTGAACTTCGTTATTGGGCAACTTTGATCTTGTGAAGCTTCCTACAATCGGAAAGATTTTTGTATGCTTGCAAGTTTTGTGAACTTTATGTGAGCTTTTTGAAAACTTTTTTCCACCAATGCCTTCTGGAGTGCTTCTTCATTTGTTTTTGTGGGTTTCCTTTTTTTATTATTTTGCCCTTTTTTCTTTATGGCAATAATTTGTCTGCTTTGCCTGTTTAGTTTTTGCCGATAGTGGGCAGGATCGACATGAAGTAGGTGAAGGCAAGGTTTGATTTTAGGTGATTTATTTGGGGCCGCAAGCCCAGAATTTATGGAGATGCAATTACAGGGCGTTTTATGGCTAGTGTCCTTAACGGTACTTAAAGCTAAACATTAGGCTTAAGTTGTGTTCAATAAAAGACGTTAGTATTTCTTGAATTTATTAATTGTTTATTTATTTATAAGCAAATAGGCACTAGCACATAAAGCAGTGACTAATAGTCGTCGCAACCAACACATTAATTGGGGGGGACTTCGGAGCGATATTACAAAGGTAGAGATGGGGGCCATCTCTAATTTTTAATTAATAATTGTTTTAATGTTATCTTATTTTATATAAACTAAACACCAACAAGTTGTAATTACTTAAAATCTTTCCTTAAAAGTATGTGGCCTAATACTCTTCCTAAACGTATACTACACCAGTCCGATAGACTGGCATGCTCTACCTTCTTCAGAATTTTTATTTTTTTGTATTTCCTTTTTTAATTAAATTAATTAATTTTTGATGAAATGGTTGTCTGCTCAAAAAATAATTGCATAGTGGCCACTAATCCGGTTGACTCCCATGATTATATTCTTTGTTGGCTGTGTGACAATGCGGTTCACGTTAAGTGTGCAGGTTACACAGGCAGAATCAAGGAGTCTATTGCTAAAGGCGGTGGCTTAAAATATGGATGTGATGCTTGCCGGGGGGTCGAGAATGAGATGCGCTCATTCATGAGGCGGACTAGAGATAGTTTTGACACTTTAAGGGCAGGTTTTAATAAACTCCAAGCGAAGTTTACTGCGGTGGAGACTCAGTTCAGGAGTTTATCGCTTATGAATGAGTCTCCGAAACTTAAAAGGACCAGTCCTTGGGGTGTTTCAGTATCTGTAGATCCGCCAGCGTCTCTTATCGTCCCCGACCGGTCTCATGCACCGTCCACTTCTAATGTACAGCAGTTGATATCGTTTAAGAGCCCGGTTGTGAATGCTATTAGTAAGGAATTACCGGTATAACCTGGGATTGATCTCTTAAAAACGATGCCTATTGTAGTGTCAGATGTGTCCGGGCAATTACCCATGCCAATGGAAATTGCCGATAGTTCTAAAAGTATTGAGGGCCCCGTAAACAAGTTGACTGCTGCATTGAGTGACTTGTCCAACGTTACTGCTACGGCTGACGCTTTGGGACCGCGGCCTCTCGTTGGCATACCACCAAAGAAACATATATTTGTTTCTAGGCTAGACCCTGTTGTCACATCTGATGATGTAATAGCCTATATTCGGAAGAAAGTTAACGTCTTGAATATTGCAGTGGAGAAGTTTAAATTATCTTATTCTCGCGACATTTCGTCCTTTAAAATTAGTGTTTCTGCCAATATCTTCGATACTATATGTCGAGAAGATTTTTGGCCGAAACATATAATAGTTAAGGAATATACCGTAAAAAGAAAAATCGGCAACCGATTCGCTTGCCAACAACAACAACTAATACTATTCCTGCCACATCAGTATCTGCTGGTGTGTCAAAAAACTAGCTTCGTCCCTTAACCTGGGTTACCAGAACGTTAGAGGACTGAAATCCAAACTTCCTAATCTCTATGTAGATAGTCTTTCTTTTGAGCATAACATTCTAGCTTTTACAGAGAAGTGGCTAAAACCTGATATTGCTGATGCATCGGTGTTTTCCACAAACTTTTCTATATTCAGACCTGACCGGATTTCTCGCATAGGTGGTGGCGTTCTAATAGCTGTTGATGCTGCTTTATCATCTGAAATGATTCAATTTTCTAGTACCCAGGAGATTGAGTTTGTCGGTGTTAAAGTAAATTTTAAATCTTTTAATGCTTTTATTACTTGTTCCTATATTCCACCATTGTCAGACATGGTAGTATATTTAAATCATTTAGAGGCAATTCAGTTTGTCTCCTCTTTAGTTTCCAGTCAAGACATGCTCATAGTTGTAGGTGATTTTAATTTACCCGCTTTAGTATGGTCACTAACAGATGAATCTATCATGTTGCTGCCCTCTTTGTCACATGACTTTATTGACGGCTTTCTAGGCTTATCTTTATCCCAAGTCAATACTGTCTTAAATTCTAATGGAAAATCGTTAGATCTTATTTTTTGTATTGGATACTTCTTATTGTGAGGTTTCTAGGATCGAACCATTTGTTCTTCCAGAAGACAAATTTCATCCTACATTAAATTTAAAAATTGATCTGCCCTTGCTTTCACCATTACTTGGTTCAAATGAGTTACCTCTATCTAGGTGCTTTCGTAAGACTGACTTTGTCACCCTTAATGAAAACATTACTAATACCGATTGGTCTTATCTGTACAATTGTAGAGATATGAACTGAGCTGTTCGTTTTTTCTATGATACTCTGAATTCACTCTTCGATATTTGTGTGCCTCTTGGTAGGCTGGAGCGGCTTAACAAACCTCCCTGGCTCTTTCGACAGTTATCCAATTTGAAAAATGTGAAGACACGATATTATAAGAAGTTTCAAAAAACACGTCGTTCATTAGATTATGCTCTTATACTGTCGCTCGTTCAAAATTCATGATGCTTAATACACAATGCTATAAGAATTATCTTCAGCGGTGTAAGCTTCAGTTTTCTTCTGACCCTAAACAATTTTATGATTTTGTCAATTCTAAACGTAAGACCTCCGTGCACCCATCTTTTTTGTCTTTTCAAAATAAAAAAGCGAGCACTGATCAGGCAATTGCCGATATGTTTGCGAGTTTTTTCAAAACAACTTATTCCTCAACGGAATATCGAGCAAGTCCGTATCCTTATCATTTAAAAAGGCTAATTGCATTTTCAATCCAGTGTTTGATGAAAGTTCTATTCTTAGCGAACTTAAATTAGTTAAACCTGTTTATTCTCCGGGGCCAGATGGTCTTTCTGGATGTGTACTCAGGTTCTGTGCAAACGCATTATGCAAACCCATTTTAAAATTGTTTCTATTGTCTGTCGAATCTTCATCTTTTCCATCTATTTGGAAGGAGTCTTATATCATACCTCTGCATAAAAATGGCAAAAAGTCCGAAGACTCTAACTATAGAGGTATCTCAAAATTGTCCGCTATTTCGAAAGCTTTTGAGAAAATTATAACTTCTCAATTGCAACATTTTTGCAGCTCTATTATTTCGCCATCCCATTATGGGTTTGTGAAACGTAGATCTACAACCACTAACCTTTTAGAATTTACTTCAATAATTATCAAGGGGTTCAAAAATGGTAAACAAACTGATGTCATATACACTGACTTCAGCAAAGCCTTTGATTCCGTTAATCATACCCTATTACTTTCTAAGCTGAGCGACATTGGGTTTCCACACCTTTTCCTCTCTTGGGTTCGAGAATATTTAACAAATAGAAAACAGAAGGTACTTTTTAAGTATTCTTTTTCCGATTCCATTCCTGTGACTTCTGGTGTACCTCAAGGTAGTCATCTTGGCCCTCTGCTTTTTACACTATTCATTAACAATCTTCCATCAGTCATTGTTCATTCGCATGTGCTTATGTATGTTGAAGATGTCAAGCTTTGTCTTACTTATAAAGATACAGATTCATTTAGTCGGCTGCAAGCTGATCTTAAAAACTATCAGTGCCAGTTTAATGTACTAAATCTTAACACTACCAAATGTAAGGTAATGACTTTTTTTCGTAACTCTCCTCAACTGGTCACTTATTTTCTAAACAATAGTCCTTTAGAACGTCTAAATAATATGAATGATTTGGGCGTACTTATGGACCATAAGTTAAATTTTAACACCCATATTTCCACCACGGTCGCAAAGGCCATGAGTGTCCTGGGTTTCATTAAAAGATGGTCAAAAGAATTTGATGACCCCTATACAACTAAAGTTCTTTTTACTTCGCTTGTCCGTCCTATTTTAGAGTATGGATCTTGCATTTGGTCACCTCAATATGAGTCCCACCAGATTAGACTTGAATCCGTTCAAAAGCAGTTCTTGCTATTTGCTCTTCGTGGCTTAAGCTGGGATCGCAATGTCAATTTGCCTTCGTAGTAGACTTCTCTTGATTAACCTTCCTTTCCTAACTAACCGTAGAATTATGCTTGGTGTTATTTTTATGCACAAGCTCCTAATCGGTTATATCGACTCGCCTGAGTTATTAGCTCAGGTAAATCTGTCGGTACATGTAGACGGAGTAGACATCCTTTGATACCTTTATCCCTTAGTCGTTGTTCTTCTTACTATGCCATGCATGAACCTTTTAGGGTCCTCTGCTCTAATTACAACCTTCTATTCCCTGTAATTGGCTCAGAGCTTTCTATTAATATGATTAAAACTTCTATCCTAATCCATTTAGTTAATAGATAGCTATAGTATTTTTTTTTTATTTGTTTGTCTGCTTTTCTATTGTGTATTTGCCCACGCGAATCGTGCCGTGCGTTATACGGCTGCACCCCTCGGTCGGTCGTGTTGGAGGTGGGCAGTTATCTGCTTGGGCTCGCGCGTAACAGGCTTTGTCCTGGTGTCGTAGGTGCCACTTGAACGTACTGCGCATAGTATCGTCAACGTCCTCTAAAAGAAAATCCGGTCACTGCCCACCAGACCCAAAGCAGCCACCAATGGGTCAACGCATATCACTCATTCTCTTTCATTTTCATACTTCTATTTAAGCGCCAGCCCACGTTTTGCGAAATTAATGGTTGCATCTTGCGCTTTAAGCTTACATGTTAGGTTCTATGCTAGTTACTAAGCGGCGGACAAAACAGTTTGGTTACAACCGCGAGTAAGGGCGATTAATTTATAACTACAGGCAAACGACTTGCAGACGACTCGTGGACGACTCGCTCGCACACACACACACACACTCACTCAGCCTACCATTAGCATAAGAAATACACGTGGAAGAAATAAATGAAGTATCACGTCAAAAGTGAAGTGTTTTTCTTGTGGCCGCTAAAACATCGAACCTTAGCGCCAAACTTAACAATTCTTTAAATTAAAGCCTTAAATTAATTTTATAGATTAATTCTATAAACAAAGGATATGAATTAATTCTAAAGATCAACTATAAAAATTGTGCTCGAGATTAATTCTGTATATTAATTCAATAGATTTATTTTACTAATTCATCCAAAAGTGGTAAACCACTAAATGAACCGAGAAGTTTAATTGCCTAAAACAACTCGACGGATCAACCCAAGGTTCGACACACCAATCATATAGTGGTTAACCTCAATGATTGCATAACCAGAAATCTGAGAACAGCTGGAACTGCGACTGTGTCAACGTGTCAACGGAGGTCATCACAAATATATTGAGCAACGCTCTGCAGAACCCCGTTAAATACCACACAAGCAGGCAAACCTCAGACTACTTCGTCACCAGCAAAAAGCAACGGGACCGCTACCAGAACCGGTTCGGGACTTTGTACAATGCCCACCAAAAGTATTCCCGGACACAGCTAAGACAGTTGTTCCTATTTTTACTTGTGCCTCACAAAAAGCGATGGTCACACACTCAGCTGTGCGTGGCACGTGGCATAACGATCACGAGTCACCGCAGTTGCCGTTTCTAACCTCAAACATCACGCGTGCTACGATATGCGAACAACAGCACATAGGTGCTACGCCGATGGCGCCCTGGAATTTAAGAATAAACATCGTGTTAATAAAAACATAAAACAAAAATAAGTCAAAAAGATTCAAATGAAAATTATTCCTTAAAACCAAACAAAACATGCATCCACACTCTGTGGAAAACACTTAAGATTATAACCAGCGTTGAGCATGAAATATAAACAATTTTCAACCCCCCGAAAACGTGGGGCATTAGAATAAGTATTTTTAAGAACAATTGTCGCTTCTTAGAGTTTAAGAGTTTTCAAATAAAATCAGTTCATATTTTGAATTCAACGAATGAAAACTGGGTTATTTTCCTTCTCTCCGGGAATCCCCATTCAACAGGGCTGCATCGTACTATTCAGAAAGTAAAGTGCAAATGCATGCAGACTTAAATACAACAATGCCAAGCGCGGCACAACTTGCAGCCCGTCAAGCGATACCTAAAGAACTTCCGACATTTGATGGCAATCTTCAAAACTAGCCTCTGTTCTACAGTATTTTTTAGATAAGTACGGAAATCGCTGGGTATACGAATGCCAAAAGTCTTATGCGGCTGCAAGCTAGCCTAAAAGGAAAGCACGTGAGCTAGTTCAATCCAAGCTGCTTTTGCCAACAATGGTCCCTGAGATCATACAAATATTACGTATGTGTTTCGGTCGGCCAAAACATATTCTGCACAACTTACTGGAAAAAACGCGGCAACCACCCGCAATTAAAGATAATCTTGAACCACTTATGGAATACGCAATGTGTGTGCGAAACATCTACTCAACGATGGAAGCATGTGGCCTCACAGGTTACATGCAGAACCCAATGCTCGTACAAGAGCGAGTAGAGAAACTCCCTACACAACCGAAGCTGCAGTGGGCAATGTTCCCCAAAGACACCCCAAAGACACTAGCTGAATCAGCAAGCCAGGTAACATCGCCACTCTACCATAAGAAGAGCGAAAGCCTACATCATTACACAGAAGCATCTAAAGAGCAGATCAATGCAATCATGTGCATCGTATGTAACGAACCGGGACACAAAATACACACTTGCCCAAAGTTCAAAGCCATTCCACATCAACGAAAGATGTTTTTTCTGAAAAGTCATAAGCTCTGTCAACAATGCCTAAACCGTCATCACCAAAAGTGCCAAGGTGAGAAGGTTTGCGGCATACGAGGCTGCAGAAGCAAACATCACCCATTGATCCATGAGATGCAGCGAATACCAGAGGCTGCAAAATCCAGCAGCCCAAACAGGCCAGCTATGGTCACCAACGTGCATACGCCGGAGGGCAAGCCCATTTAACGACCCAGAAAGTCTGGTTCAACCTATTTCCGCATGCAGATGAGGGATCAGCGCTAACGATCATCGACAACAAGTTCTTTAAGCATCTCGGCTTAAAAGGCGTTCCAGATCCACTATGCCTATGCCAATTTTTAAACCAACGATACGCTTACTGTTGCCAATCCACATAATAATCAATTCTTCTTGGAATAGGTTCACAGCGTAGATACTCTGGATCTACCTGTACAGTCTATCTACATAAAGGCTCTCGCCAAGAAATTCCCCCCACCTAGCAGCACTACCGATAGCATCATACACCAACGCACGCCCGAGCATCCTAGTCGGCACAAATAACTGGAACCTCGCCGTACCCCTTAAGATCAAAGAGGGGGCACCAATCCATGGCGTCAAAGACGCGACTAGGACGGGTACTACAAAGCGCCACGTTATCAAGGCCACTAGAGGAAATGTGAACGTTCACATGTGTGGCTGACACAGACGCCAAGCTGCACGAGATCAATAAACAAGCGTTCTCACTACACGCTACCACGGTAAAACCGCTATCATCACCAGAAGAAACTCAAGCTCTCACCAGTCTTGAATCTACTACTACCTTGAAGAATGGCAGGTACTAAGTCTGTCTAATGTGTAAAGACCCTGAAGTTTTATTGCCTGATAGCTACGCAAACGCACTAAAACGGCTTAACAACGGCTAAGCAATTTTCCCGACAACCACAGTTGAAGGAGCAAATCACCAAAGACGAAAACTTCGTCGAAAAGGGCTACGCTCAGATGCTAACGGTGGAGGAAATAGCTGCACCAAACAAACGGACATGGTATCTAACAACTTTCATAACTAAAAACCAAAATAAACCAGAAAAGGTCCGGCTTGTATGGGTTGCAGCCGCGGCAAGGCCCTGAATGACTTCATTTTGAGTGGTACAGATCGCCTAAACTCCCTGCTTGAGCTCTTACTCTCATTCCGAGTGGGACGAGTGGCAATCTGCGGAGATATCGCCAAGATGTTCCACCGGATCGGAGTGAGACCAGCAGAAAAACATGCGCAAAGGTTTCTTTGGTTTGACAACAAATCCGAGGGAAGAGCCTCACTTCTACGTTATGGATGCGATTACAAGTGCGCACCCTGCATTGCACACTTTATTAGTGAAGGACAACTACTACTAATACTAAAATAATACTAAATAAAACTAATACTAAAAAACGATTCGCTGCTATCCGAAGCTGTCGAAATCACCGCCACAGAAAAGGTACTCGGCTTATTTTGGATGCCGATGCCCAAATGGATACGATGGAAACGGATCCTTACAACAATCGCCGGCTTGACTATCCCGAGATGTTATTTCAACAGCAGCGAACAAGCGAATGGGCATACGCAGCAGAACCTACCTCAGCCTCGTGGCCTCCAAGGACAGCGAATGGAAAAAAAGATGGGGCGTTATTGTTACCTGCCTAACCATACGGGCAGTGCATATAGAAATGGCGGGCTATTTGGATACTGCATCGTGCATAATGTGCATCTGAAATTTTATAAATCGGCGCGAGACCCTAAGAGAAATATACAGCGACAATGGAACTAACTTCAAAGCCGCCGAAAAGATTATCTGTGACAAAGCGCAGACGATCAACTTTAACGCCGTGCAACCGGCGTTTGATGACAAATTCAAATAGAAATTTTATCCACCAGCCGCTCCTCATATGGGGGATCGTGGGAGCGACTTGTTCGTTCCGTCAAGACTGTACTTTACGCAATCTGCCCAGCAAGAAAAAACCAGCGAGGGCCTACAAAGCGCTCTCTGAGAAGTGGAATTTATCCTTAATTCCAAGCCCCTTACGTTTGACTCTCTGGACAGCAAAGACGACGAGTCTATCATTTTGAATATTTGAGTATTGACGCCGAAATCCGATAACTGCCCAGCAGATCCGATGCAGCCACCAATGGGTTAACCCATATCACTCATTCTATTTCATTTTCATACCACGTGCTGGGAAATTACCCGTTGCATCTTGCGGACAAATCAGTTTGGTTACAACCGCGAGTAAGGGCGATTAATTTATAGCGACTCGCAGACGGCTCGCTCGCATACACACACTCACTCAGAATACCATTACGTGGAACGTGGAAGAAATAAATAAAGTATCACGTGAAAAGTGAAGTGTTTTTCTTGTGGGTCCGCTAATACATCGAGCCTTAGCGCCAAACACAACAATCATACAATCTGATATATCGGCAAAGCGTCTTACCATGTATTCAAAGGATATAGCTCAAGGTTTGGAATACTTTCAAAAAAAGAAGCATGTTCATCGTGATATCGCTTGTAGAAATTGCCTAGTTAGTGCCCAGCGAGTTGTTAAAATTGGAGATTTTGGAATGGCTCGGCCAACATATGAAAGCGCTTATTACCGGTTTAATCGTAAGGGCGTTCGAAAACTTTTTCCGGTACTTTGGATGCCTCCTGAAACACTTACTTCGGGCTTGTTTACACCTTGTAACGATCCTTTCTCGTCCCTTGGGATATTTCTACTATCTCTTGGGCTGGGTATGACTTATTTCTCAGGAAGAGTCTCGAACTTGGACAGCGCGGATTGTGGTTTGGGTCCTTCGATGCTTGCTCCAGTCCGTCTCTCGTTCCTTGTGTCTCTGCTGGTTCCTATTTCAGACTCGAGATATAAATACTTTGCTTGATATCTCCATCTTCAGAATATCTCTGGAGCGTTGTCAACGTCCGCTTAATTATTAACAACATCTTTCAAATGGTGAAGAAGGATTTGCAGCGAAACTGGGACGCAGGGTTGGGTGCCCATACGAAGTAATCGGTTTCTTGTCATCAGTTATATGTAAATTACGTCACTAGGCAACAGGAAAGAACCGACAAGCACATATCAGCCAGATGAAACAGCAGATTGTGGCCAACATGAGTGCAAGAAACAAGATTAAAACTGAGCACGGACGAGTCTGCTGACATGTCGTCGAGAAATCTGCACAGACCGACCGGCTGGACAGAGAACTCATAAACATGACAGAGAGTTGAAAGTCTGAAACTTTATCAGAATTATACCTCATATATATAAAGAAATAAAAAGCAAAACAGCGAAGTCGCAAAACTCCATCCCAGAGTGAGACAGCGATATCCAAACACAGAGAGAAAGACATAGAAAGATTGAAAAATAAGTCAAGAGAGTCAACACCAACACATACACGGAGGCCCAGCTCTCTTGAATGGCAGCATGCGTAATGGTATGTGTTGCCTCCTCGAAAGAAAAAAAAAGAGAAACTCACCCACACATGCTCACTGTATTACACATGTAATAGTGACGCATTAGATCATATGCTATGATAGAAGCAAGGGCAAGATAGAAAAAACCGCGGTAAAAATGAATAATTGCCTCGTATGCGTAGTTCCGACGAGGTGCGGCACCGCGGGCCAATATGGAACGCGGTGACCGGCACGGTAGGGATAAGGCCATCGATAGGAGAGTGACGCGGAGTCGGCATTGGCAGACCGACTCCATGATATAGACACGGATGAAAAGGAAATATGGAGACAACTAGATGATCCGGATGATGGATCGTGAGGATAAACAGAGCGAGCACGAAAGTGAACAGGAGAATTAGAGAGCTGGGCGTAGCCCAGAATACGCGCCGTGAGAACAGCAGGAGGTGCATGAGCCACCGGCACAAGTTTGGGAGCCAGCGCGGCCACCAACTCCGTTTCGTATGGTGGACATGGTTTTGGATGCCAGCGAAACGGAGTAGGTGGCCGTGGTTGATGAAGGTGAGGCTGAGGGAGTAGCCAGCCGACCTTCAAGCGAGACGGAGAGCTCGGGCCAGGAGGAAGAAGACGAGGAGTCGAATGCATAAATGGTAAATCACCAATGGATGGGTTGGTGGCAGCAGCAAAGCCAGCAACAGGAGGAGGCTGAACGAGAGCTGCTGGTGTGGGATAGGACCCAGCAGGAAGAAGAGTGGCTGGAACGGGCCAGACAAAGGCTGGCGTTGGTCATGGAGCACGAAAAGCAACAACAACAACAGCAGCAACAACACCGGCACCAACAGGTACAACAGCTAGAGTACCTAGAATGTCCATGGGTGCGGCCAAGGCCGAAAATACACAGACAAATGTCGCCACCCATGGGACACAGGGAGGGTGAGGCCGACATGGTCCAAAATATAGTGTCCGGTGCCGAAATATATGAGCCGGTAGAACAGAGAAAGTGGCAAGGGGTTGTGGCGGAAATAGTGGAACAAATGCTGCAGCAGGAAGGGCCGAAAAGAGTTCGAATAGTATGGGATGGTCAAAATAGGTATAGGATTGGGATTGCACAGGGGATAGGGTAATTAGGAAAAAGAGGGTATAATAAGATAAAAAAAAATGTAAATATAGGTTTAAAAGTAGTCAGTAAGGAAGACATGCGGAACGAGCCAATGTAAGAATAAAATGAAATTAATAATAATGAAAAGATGCCCTAATCCGCCACCATGAACGACAAGATACTCAGTAATCGCCAACAAGAAAAGATGCCAAATGGCCATTAAAAGATGCGAGCTGAGTCTGGAAAAAATGGAAAAAAATTGACAAACGAAAAAGAAAACAACTCATACAAAGAACTAGCATAAAAAGGAATAATACGCACATAGAAATACCAAAAAAAAGTATTATTTTTAACTGACAATACGCAAGGTACAATGGACAGGGGATGGCAAATCCCTCCCGAAGAAGGGAGGGGGGGAGTGTGAGAAACATTATATTTAATAATAATGTACCACACAACAAACAAGCGATAAGCAAGGAACAACATACTCCAAATCACTACGTTATGCCAGATACAAGATACAGTGGAGAAACAAACCGTCGGAGTTACGACCAAAGATTACGATATACGACCAAGCATAGCGCTGACCGATCGAACCAAATCGAAGCAAACGATTTACAATTAAACACAATTATGGCCGATCGAACCACACGCAACCGCTAGCTATTTCGTACAAGCGGGAAGATGCGTGGGAGGCGTAACATTTAGGGCATAATCACGAACGAAAAAAGGGCATTGGCCTAATAATAAAATTCAAGAGCGCAGAGTGGGAGAGGCGATAAGAGAAATGCATGCACTAGTCTAGCGTGCGTGTGGCTTATGGAGCAATACATGGAAGAGCATACACCTACACCAACCGTATGCTATGCGTGTATGACCGCAAGACAGAGTACCGATGGCCAATGCAGGTACTCTCTGCCTGCGCTACGCATGCGAAACCGAACGAAATTAGATCGCGAGAGGCCGAAACCCGACAGGTAAAAGACAATAAAAGTGACGACCAAGCAAGCTCATGAGACGGGTGCAGGGGGCATGGTACCGAAACGAAATCAAGTGCTTGTGAATCGGGGAGTAGGGGGAAAGAGTGAATGCGAGAACGATAACGGCTTGTGGCTTGTAAGGGGAATATACAAGCCACAGAGGGAGGGATGAGCAATGGGGAAGCCCTCTATCCAATGGATAAAATACGCGCAGTAGATTGCAATACATATAAAATCAACCACTAATAGTTATTAAAATAAACAGGCTAACTATTGTAAAGTAACAGATTAAGTTAAATATAGCGAAGATATATGTATGTTCTAGTTCTGGTGTGGGAGGATTGGGCGAAGTTAGTTATGAGGAGTAGATCGAGGGGAGCGACGGGCGACGGCAGCGCCGACAGAGAAAAAAAAGCAGCGGAAATCAACGGGAGAAGATAGGCGGCCAATAGAAAGACGCTGCCAATGAGAGAAAGTGATAGAAGCCAACATAGCGACCGAGATGCTATGCAGGCAAGGTAGAAAGACAAGGACAAGGAAGCGGATGGGCGCACAGACCCAAAGAAAGTGGACACAACTGCGTCAAGGATTGACGGGACTTTCACCACGCATAGCAACAAGTAGATGCGTGGGTAATAGCAGAGGGCCAATGGAAAAGTACCAGCTGTATAGAGGTACTACAGCAATCAACTCCTGAGGCCAGAGGAGCTGTCTAAATAAGGGCATCACAAATCAAGAAAAATCAAGTCATCAAGTCGTGATCAAGCAACAAGTTTCATAAGGCCTTTCGGGTAACCTTAAAAACTTATCAAGTTCAATAAATCCTGAGAAAAGGAACAAGACAAAATCTAAGAACTGAGAAGGCCTTACGAGTAATCTTTCAAGTTCGTCAGACAAAAAGTCTTCAGAACAGGACCAAAAACACCGTGCCCAAGCAAGTACACAATCGAGAAAAGTCAAGCGGCTCCAGGACTATCCAAAGTCATTGGCGACCCGAGTATATATCCCTACTGAAGAAATACCAGGATCTATATATTCTGACGATTACCTATCGCTAGGAAAAATTCTGCTGCATAGTACCAGCTATGAAGAAGCTAAGCGAAGGCCATCTCGAAGAAACAGCGAAACGGTGCTGAGGTGGAAAGAACCCGAGAGGATCAGGATACGCTAAGGAACGTGAGAGAATGGTATGGAATGGATATATCCGAACGACCAATCGACGTTTCATGGGACATTCTGAAGAGGGAAAAACCAATCGAGTACGTAGACTACTAACCTGAAGTGGAGACCAGCAGAGACACCAGGAGCGAGGAAAAGACCGGAGGAAGCGACGAGGAACCCATATTAATCATCAACGCTGCCCAAGTCCAAGGTTTCCCCAAAGATAATAGAATAAACACATATTTTAAACAATTAATAATGCAAACGAGTTCTAATTTTACCGGGGCACAAAATAAATTTGTTGTGCCGAACCCAGCACAAGAGATATTAGAAATTTCATAAGGAACGAAAGAGGATCGTTACAAATTATTAGTTAGATTTATTTTATGCTAATTGTTTTGTATGCAGCCCTGTCACGTGCTAAGCCATCTGGCAACGCAATTTTGTCGCGTCTTCCAATAAGAAGTTAGTCCAGCTATGTCGATTGCAGAGCACACACTCAAAAAAAACTTTGCCTTAATATAACTTTGTATCTTATATTATCTAAGCTGTTATAATAAAATAATCCGAGTACATAGTCTAAACCGACTCCGAGGATGGGATGCTAATAATCATCCGGAATTAATCTTGGAATTATTGACGGCAAAACATCAACAAATTGTCACGCATAAAATAAAGGAATTAATTGATTCAACAAGTGCTAAATATACTCAACGGAACCCAATTATGACGACAGTTGGAAGCTTGGAACCATTATACTTGGGACAGCCTAATAAATGGGGCTCATATTTGGAGCGATTTAAGTTGTTCCTGCTTGCCAATGATGTCAAAGACGAGGGTCGCAAAAATTGGTCGGAGTACCAGTCTACGATTTTTTGATATCATTGGCGTTTCGTACCATTACCATGAGAACAAATGGAGAAGATTCTAACTGACCATCATGTCCTTCGGAAATCGCTGCGTTTTATCATTTTCACAAGCGTGATCAACATCCGGATGAAACCGTTGGAAACTAAATGGCAGCGCTGTGTGCATTGGCATAGGGTTGCAATTTTTGAACAGCGTAGGACAGAATGCTGTGTGATCGTTTTGTATGCGGTATGAGGAATGAAAACTTGCAGGGAAGTTTTCTTGCAGACTTCTAGCAGCTAATAGTGAAGCTGCAGCAGCGAGTGCAAATGCTATTAGACATACTAGTGAGGCTATCCACAAATCACAACGTTCTCAACAAGTACATAAAGGAAATGGACAACAAATGTGCCGGTCCACAGAGCCGGCAGCAGTGCCCTTATCGTGATGCAGTATGTCACGGGTGTGGCCAGAATGGCCATCTTAAGCGTGTCTGCCGGAATAAAGATTCGTCGAACGATGTTCGTGCAGTAAAGGGCAAATTTCCACGCGGGAAATCGGTAAACCTCATATCTAAACTGGTGATCCTGAAGAAACGTATCACGGTTTCTTGTACTTTTTAAGTGGATTCTGGTTCCGACGTAACTATGATGACGTTGCGCACTTATGATCGTAAATGGCCAACAACCAAGCCAAAGGTTTAAAACTACGATCGGGCGTTTAGTGGATACCAACACAACCCAATCCAGATACTAGGAATTTCTGATGTATCAATTCATTACAACGGTTGTAAAATTGATAATCTACAAGTCATCGTCACTAAAAGCGGTTGTAGCGACCTTCTTGGTTGCAACTGGTTTGACCTACTAGGCATCAGTATCAAGGGCATTCATTCAGTGGGCACTGAACTACAAATCACAAGCATTCTGGATAAGTTCAAACACTTATTCTCAACAGAACTTGGATGATACACAGGTCCGCCAGTCACCTTAAACATTGCTGCAACAGTGCCACCAGTGCGATTATCTCCACATCGAATTCCATATGCTATCATGAGACTAGTCGAGGAAGAGCTGGATCGCCTATGCAAAAAAAAAAAGGATTCTTAAACCTGTGGAGAATTCAGATTGGGCTACTCCGATTGTACCAGTTATCAAGAAAGACGGCTCGATTCGTATTTGCGGCGACTATAAATCAACTTTAAGCAAATCTATTAAGCCGCACTGCCACCAAGTACCGGCGATCAACACATTGATGGCATCCATCGAAGGTGAATCGATTTTCGCCAAAATTAGTTTGGCTAAAGGTTATCAGCAGCTGTTAGTCGACGAAAACTCGTCTTTGTTGCAAACAATCACTACACATAAAGGTGCATTCAAAGCTACTCGATTGCAATTTGGCATATCATCTGCACCAGGCATTTTTTTGAGAATTCTGTAATTTCTGGAGTCTTACCATATCTTAATGACATTGTGGTAATGGGAAAAACCGAACCGGAATTGGCAACTAGATTACAGGAACTCCTTTTACGTTTTGATAAAGCAGGGTTGCGACTACGGAAGGTCAAATGCCAATTCGGAGTAACATTTGTTGAGTTTTTAGGATTCAAAATTGACTCAACAGTGGCAGAACCTTTACATCGTCTTTTGTATAAAAATACACCTTGGAAGTGGGACAAGCGTGAGAAGTCTTTTTCTACACTTAAGGAACTTATTGGGATCCGACAACGTACTAGTGCATTACGATGGATCAACTAAGTTTACGGTCGTACATTCAGACTAATCACCGATAATCGGCCTTTTGTTGGGTATTTTTACCACATCAAAAACAGTTCCAATCATTATTTCAAATCAGATGCTACGTCGGTCTTTGTTCCTCTCAGCATATACTTTCGAGCTGGTACACCACTCCGAATCAAAAATGGGCAATGCAGATTTTCTTAGTCGTTGCCAAGTGTCGGTAGCATCAGACCCTGTTAGCATCGATGATGTGCCTATGATCGAATTAGCAGCAACGCCAATCGTAGGTTGATTGCCTCTCAAACATCGAAGGACCCCTTATTGGCGAATGTATTGAACCGGTTGTTAAGGGGATGGCACGACTTAAAATTGGAGGAATTAGATAATGCTCATCCAGATTTTTGCGTCGGGAACAGCTCTCTACAAATAAAGGAGTATTGATTTGGGGGAATCGCGCGGTAATTCCGCCAAAATCCCGAGGAACAATTCTAGCTGCTCTTGATGCCGCTGATCCATGTATTGTAAAAATGAAGGCTTTACCGCGTATCCATGTTTGGTAGCCAAACATTGACGCAGAGATTGAGTTCATTGTCAAGAAATGTATTCCATGCCAGCAGAATCGTAACGATCATTCAGAGGCACCGGTGCATTGGGAGTCAGCCAAGCGCCCGTGGTCCCGTCTTCACATAGACTTCGCAGGACCTTTTCAAGGAAAACCCGTTCTTCTAGTTGTGGATTCGAACTCAAAATGGCTAGAGGTTCCTGTTGTTAGCTCCAATTCCACAGGTGCTACTATCAAAGATCTCAGGCACTTCGCTACTCGTGGTTTACCAGATCAGTTGCTGCTTAATCGGCAGTTGAAGTCCTACTTTGATAAACTACAGCGAAAAGAAATTTATTTATTAATCAATCGAAATATTTTGCAACAGGTAGTTCCGTTTGGATACAAAACTATGCACCGGATCTAAAATGGATAAAAGCCTACATAACTGAGCAAACAGGACCGGTGTCTTACAAAGTCCGTTTGATAGACAATTGCACCATTAAGCGTCAATACAATCAAATTCGAAGCCGAGTTGAACAAATAGAAGTAAACATATCACATCAGGCACCACTCTAGACAATCGAGTCCAACACGAGATGATCTTCAATTATTTCCTGCCTCGCCGTTGCTAAGACGGTCCACTCGCATAAGACGTGCCACTCAGATCTATGATCCATCTGGGTGTTAAGCGGTGTTGTGTATGCAGCCCTGTCATGTCCTAAACCAATAAGAAGTTAGTCCAGCTATGACGATTGCAGAGCAAACTTAGACATAATATACCTTTGTATCTAATATTATCTAAACTGTTATAACAAAATCCAAGTACATATTCTAAACTAATAATAAATTACTTTTTAATCTTTTTGGCATGCTCCATCATTTATCAAAATACATACCTAAATGATACCCTGGCAGTATAGTTCGATGAGCG
This sequence comes from Drosophila equinoxialis, assembly GCA_018150345.1. Classification (NCBI taxonomy): domain Eukaryota; kingdom Metazoa; phylum Arthropoda; class Insecta; order Diptera; family Drosophilidae; genus Drosophila; species Drosophila equinoxialis. The sequence goes on along the minus strand of JAECWI010000425.1, from coordinate 1,655,715 downwards.
CAATTTTTTAAATATTTTTGTATGTATCTTCGACCTATGACTGAATAATATTATTATCAATTGAGATACACATCTTGATGTTTCATTAACCAACTACATGCAACTTCGTTATACAAGCCATCTTTGATTCCCATTATTTTTCGTTGAAAATTTAGTGCCTCCTGTATTTCTGTTAGATCTTGGTAAGATATAAAATACATGCACAAAGCACGAATTGGTTGTTTATCAGAGTTAAAATTTGGAATAAAAAATTTAAAATGGTTGTTAGCTCATATTTACAGCTCGCACACTCCAAAGACCATGTAATTTTTGCAAATTCATCGCTAAGATCAATTAGTGCGAATGGAACTCAGTGTAAAACAATGAAGCTGGAATTATACAATGTATATTTTACTTTATATAATTTAGTTACACCTTTAATGGATTCTTTAAATTGTTCAATACTGCAAAATTGGAAAAATAAATTTTAATGTGTATCATATAAGAAAGATTCTGTATTTTGCAATATAAAAAAGTTTATGAAAAAAAGATATTGAAACATAATTTATAATTATTAATAATAACACTTGCAGTGGTTTTATAAAATTCATTCATATCTTGCATAACTGAATACGTTGCAAAATATAAAGGTGCACAGTTCCACGAAAGGATACACGAAGGAAGGATCACACCTGTTCACGCCACCGGGTGAACAGCAGTGAGCCGTTTCTTTTTTAAACTATAAGGCATTGCAATATCGGCATACAAATGTCATTGGTCCAATTTCTAAATTGTCGACATCACTGTAGCTCGCAATTGGATCATATTGGAATGCCAAGCGATTGTCTCACGCGTTGTCTCAATGGGCAACGACGTTTTCTTATCCGCGGGTGGTCCGTTTTTAACACGAAATTCGGGCATCCCAACGACTTGCAAATTGAATTGTTCACGCCACCGGGTGAACAGCAGTGAGCGGCGAAGAGCAGTGAGGAGTGAGGAGTTTTTTTTTGATCCTCGGCGTCTACGGTTACACCAGGAGGGGTGACTTGATTTTCTGATGGGCGCCGCCATTTCACTCCAGTACGAACTTTCAACCCGAACACCCGTTCTTTTTGATTGAGCTCTTTTTCTCTCGAATTGTACATATTTTAACCCGAAACATTTCGTGTGTGTCGGGCGACCTGTGAATATTCAATAATAAAGTATAAGTTTTTGTAACCGAAGTTATCGCGCGTTATTAATTCACCACTCGCTCACCACCCGAAGAAATTGGCACCCGCCAACTACTTGTATTTTGATTTGGATCCTTCCGCCCCTCCACGAACATTGGTCCTTCGAGCCGGATCTCCTTCCGCTCCTTCAGCTTGCATCGGCGGAATTCCTAATAAGTACAAAATTTCATTTTTCATTTCATTTGCCCCTACATACTAATAAAAGTGTGAGGTTTCCCGCTCTTCCATAGCGACCTGCACACTTTTATATATATTGTATGTACATACCTGACCTATTCCAAGGTTACATGGTAGTTCCCAATCCATAACGTGTTTGTCCAACGATCGGTTTCCATTCCACCACAGGGGTTTCTTTATGTTGTCCAATTTTTACATACGTACATACATATGTAAAACTCGTGGCATCACATGTACATGTATTTTCCACAGCTGTTCGCCGCGTAAAAAAGGCAAAGAAATTATTAAAATGTTATAAAAAAAAAAAAAAGGAAATAGTAATCCAAGTGTTCACCGCGATTTCTTATGTGTTCGGATTATTTCCAGTGCCCAATTAATTTCCTCACGCGCGTATTCGCCCACCGGCATATCCACTTACATACATACATCGTCATCTGTTGATGTACGCGCATATGTATATATCCACGTACATATAATTCATTCGCACTTTACCACAGAACAAAAGATTTAAATAGCGATTAACGTAGACACCGCGTATTCTGGTTTGTTCGAATTGATTCAATTACAAAATTACTTACTTACATACATCGTCATATATTGATGCACTCATATGTACATATCCACAACACATAATCTATTTCGGTGTCGCACATTGATTTAACAAAAAAAAAAAAAAAAAAGAGGGGAAAGGAACCCAACTAAATAACAAATTACTTACGTTTTTTGTGTGAACGACGCGCGTGCATACATCCATACATACTTACCTGTGTACTTACGTATGTACGTACATACATATATCAAGCATCCGTCCACACGCACTGATCGTTTACTTGCTTCCTTTCGCGCACACCACTCGCGGTGTGTAAAAGCGTCCGTTTTGTTCTCTTTATATTTTTTCCTCTCCGCACAACCACAAAAAAAAATAATTAATACGACAAAACCAAAAACCAAATTTGTAAACAGCGACCGACAGCTGTTTTCGGAGTAGTGGTGGCACGTGAGTCGAGTCGTGATATCGATAGGCGGCTCAAGCGCGCCAAATTCAAACCACATTATTTCCGACTCCCAGTTTTTTTCGTCCATATATCTATATATATATATATATATAAATAAATAAATACATATATGTTTTTTCCAGCACTATCGTGCCCATATTTATATATCCATCCACATTTCTAAATCATATATGATTTTTTCGGCCAGTATTTTGCGCGCATATATATAACCGCCCATATTTATAAATAAATACATGTTTATTTTTTCCAGCACTATCGTGCCCATATTTATATATCCACACATATTTATAACTCATATATATAGTTCTTTTTTTCGGCCCGTATTTTGCGCGCATATATATAACCGCCCATATTTATAAATAAATCCATATATATATATTTTCTCCAGCACTATCGTGCCCATATTTATATATCCATCCATATTTATAAATTATATATATAATTTTTTTTCGGCCAGTATACTGCGCGCATATATATATCCGTCCATATTTATAAATAAATACATATATATTTTTCCAGCACTATCGGGCCCTTATTTATATATCCGTCCATATTTATAAATTATATATATAATTTTTTTTCGGCCAGTATTTTCCGCACATATATATCCGCCCATATTTATAAATAAATACACATATATGTTTTTCCAGCACTATCGGGCCCATATTTATAAATCCGTCCCTATTCACAAATTGTACATATAATTTTTTTTCGGCCTGTATTTTGCGCATATATATATATCCCGACCCAGATTTATATAAAAACACATATTTTTTCTTTGGCCTATACATCGTTTGCGTGTTTGTCTTATACGTACTCCCATCGCTACTTACGAATCCAGCTAAACTTGTGTTGTAATCACTCCTCTGTAGCTACGTGTAATTTTCGATCTGCATTCGTGCGTTCGTACATTGTTCCGCATATATCCCCATTAAAAAGGCTCCGTTTCCAAGCCACGCGCAAGAGAATTCTCCCGCAATCCTGCGGGCACAGTGCGAAAATTCTTGCGCCCTCATACAGTCCACTTCTCTTTTTTCTTTTTTCTCGATGTCTTTCCGAAATCAAAAAGCGCACCAGCGCGGTCTTCGTCGGTAAAGTCGTCCCCTGAGTATGTCCACGTTCTAACATTCTTTCGTCCCCCTCTGCAACTCCGGAGAAGGTTCGGCCTCCGAAGACTCCGGTGGTCGCGAAGCGTACGGACATTCCCCGCAAGTCCACATCTGCTCGCAGCCTCAGCGAATCCCCAAGGTCCCGTCCGTCTTCGTCCAGCATACCTAAAGGGCGCATAGTCTCGGCTAAAGACGCCAGCGAACTCAAAGGGCGTTCCAAGCTTTCAGTAGAGGCTCAGATTCCGCACGTTATTGTGACGCACTGTTCTGACGTTCCCGTCACCCGATCCGTATCCCAACAGCGTAGAGAACGATCCAAAATGTCCCTCTCCGATTTCGTTCTGGCGTGCGACGCTTTGACTCTGTTCGAAGCTCGTGAAAGTGAAGCTTTAACTTCTGAAGTCAACTGTCGAGATGGAATACTCCCGGTGTCACAAGGCCTTGTCGACCCAACCAGACGAGGACAGCCTAGCCAACATAAGCCACATCAAAGCGAAGCACGAATCCGCTTACGCGGCGTATGTGCGATGCGGGACGTTGTTCGGAGAGCGCATCGAGCAGCTCTCGGCAGAGATGACGAGTCTTAGACGTCAGCCCAGCGCTCCGTCGGGACCTCCGGGTCATAGAGTTCCTCCGTGTGAGGTGGAGACCTTTGATGGCGACAGCCTAGCATGGCCCACATTCCGCGATTTGTTCGCTGGCATTTACATTGCCAATCCGTATTTGTCTCAAGTGGAGAAGCTCTATCACTTGAACGCCAAGACTCGTGGGGAAGCGAGAACCATCGTGGCGAAGTCCCCCCCTTACGAATGAAGGTTTCCAGGCCGCGTGGGAGAACCTCACCGCACGGTACGAAAATAGCCGTCTGCTTGTCATGACTCAAGCCAGACAACTCCTTCAGATTCCCGCGGTGGCGCTAGAGTCGGGCAAGGCATTGCGAGAACTGCAGACTGCGTTCCAAGGGGGTCTTACCCCTCTTGAGCGTTCGGGTGTTAGCACTGAGAATTGGGATGTCTTACTTATCGCCATATGCACTAGCAAATTGCCGAAGGCCACAATCCTCCTGTGGGAACAATCAGTGCCAAATAAGACTGTCGTCTGCACTTGGTACTATTTGAACCAATTTCTCACCGATCGGTATCGTGTCCTGGATACCACCGCAGAACATAAGTCGGTTCCGAGTGTTCAAGCCATCCCCAGTGGCCCCCGCAAATCCCCTGCGACGATGAAGGTTCAAGCGTTTCCCGCGAAAGCTCAGCTCAAACCAGCGTCTTGCAAGGTTTGCCATCGGGAGAATCACCCAATACGACTCATGGCCTAGTTTTCTTGACAAGCCTGTTCAGAGGCGTGTGGAAACCATTAGACAGCAGGGACTCTGTTTGAATTGTTTTGCCCGCGGTCATCAAGTGAAGGGCTGCTCCAGTACGCATAATTGCCATACGTGCAAGGTACGTCATCACACCCTGCTGCATCCTAGTGACGTGTCGTCGTCCGCCGCGCAAGCCACACCATTCGGTGCCACAGAACGTCCGCCAACGGGCAATCAGCTCACAAATGCTCAAAGCTATTTTGCATCTACCCCAGGCAGAGGGCTTTTAGGCACTGCGATTGTCACTCTGCACCATCGCGGGGTGGAACACCATATTCGGGCGTTGATCGACTCGGGAGCCGATTCAACCTTTCTATCCGAACGTGTCTTCAGCATGGTCCAGCCCCCTTTTATCCAGTAGACGCCGCAGTTACTGGCATGGGCCAGAGTTATGGAGGATACGCCGACAAGGTGTGTCTGCTGATGCTGTCTCCTCCGTGTGACAGGCTGAACAAGATTAAGGTCTCCGCCCTGGTCGTATCCAAATTATCGGGGGCCATTCCGACGGCTCCATTCCTTAACACGGTTTCGACGCAGTGCCTCGATCGCCCCCTGGCTGACCCGTACTACAACAAGCCCGTGCCTATTGATATGATTATCGGTGTAGACCTGTTTTGCCACATCCTCGGAGAGCGGATCAAAAAGGATATTGGTGATTTCGTCGGGCTAGAAACCATCTTTGGATGGGTTCTGCGTGGGGCTATCATGCCTGACCCTCCGGTGTCTCGATTAGTTTTCGCTGCACAGACGCGAGTCAATCCGGAAGCAAAACTTGATGTACTTCTCACCAAGTTTTGGGAGGTGGAAGACCTTCCTGCAAAGCCGGAAAAGGAGGACGATGTATTCTGCGAGCGGAATTTTCAGGAGACCACCCGAAGAGGGTAGGACGGCCGATATATTGTGTCCCTTCCGTTCAAATGTCGGAACAGCGGCGATTTGGGTCATTCAAGACCGATCGCGTTAGCTCAATTCCTGCGGAATGAAGCACGCCTTCTCAAGGATCCCGTCCTAAAGACGCAGTACGATGCCATAATTCAGGAATACGAGGAATTGGGCCATATGAGTCGGTGACGCCGCCTCAAGATGGGAAAAACTTCTATCTCCTCCATTACGCGGTTTTTAAGCCCGATAGCACCACCACTAAGGTACGCGTGGTATTTAACGCGTCAAGCCCCTCCACACGAGGCGTCAGCCTTAACGATGTCTTGCACACCTGGCCGACGCTTCAGGCCGATCTCACGCTTCAGGTACTGAAATGGCGTTTCTTTCAATTCGTTTTCAACGCTGACATAACACAGATGTATCGACAAATCCGAGTCGACCCCAGGCATACCCCCTTTCAGCGGATCTTCTACCGGGATCGCTGCGGCAATATTCAAGACTATGAGTTACAAACCGTCACGTTTGGGGTTAACTGCGCGCCATTCTTTGCGATCCGAGTCCTTTTACAACTAGCCCAAGACGTGCAAGCGATGTACCCCTCAGGCGAGCGAAATCCTTCGGAACTACATGTATGTTGATGATGTCCTTGCCGGCGCTCATACTGAAGACGACGCCCGTCTCGCCATACGAGAGCTTCAAGCTGCCCTCCAGTCTGCGGGCCTCCCGCTTCGGAAGTGGACTTCCAATAAGAAGGAAGTAGTTCAAGCTATCCCGAGAGAGCACCTGCTGCGAGAGGACTTTCTCGAGCTGGAAGACGCTAGCACGGCAAAAACCTTGGGAATCCGCTGGCAAGCCGCCGAGGACGTCTTTTTCTTCACCGTTGCAGAAGTTCATCTCGAAGAGGCAGGTTCTGTCCCATATCGCCAAACTCTTCGACCCCGCTGGCTGGCTAGCCCCATTTGTTATCCGAGCGAAGATATTCATGCAGCAAATCTGGCTAACCGAACTGGGCTGGGATGACGCCCTGCTACCTCTCCTGCTGCAGCAATGGCATGATTTCCTGCAGGATTACCCAGGCCTCAGTCAACTCCGCATCCCCCGTTGGCTGAACACCAGCGATACGCTCTCGTGGGATCTTCATGGCTTCTGTGACGTATCCCAGAAAGCGTATGGAGCAGCCCTATACGTGCGGGTTCGGTGTCGCGATCAAGTAAGCGTCCATTTATTAACGGCTAAGACCCGCGTGGCCCCAGTCAAAACAGTCTCGCTGCCTCGGCTGGAGTTGTGCGGAGCGGTTCTGCTAGCCGATCTCTGGGCGTCGATCGTTCCTGAACTCCCGATCCCACCTGCAACCTCCCAGTTTTGGACCGACTCCACCATTGTGTTGGCCTGGCTTAACAAACCCCCATGTAGTTGGTCCACCTTCGTGGCCAATCGGGTATCCAGCATCTTTAAAAGCACCGGTGGCCAAAGCTGGTCACATGTACGTTCCGAGGACAGCCCTGCTGATCTGGCAAGCCGCGGAACCTCCGCGGCCGAGTTATCGGCCAGTAGCCTTTGGTGGCGCGCCGCGACTACGGGCCGCTGAGTCCCTCCGGTACGATGAACGTCACCCGATTCTCCTCCCCTACAATACTCATTGCACGCGCCTGCTTGTTGAATTCGCCCACCGCATCACGTTGCATGGCGGCAATCAACTGATGGTGCGGTATCTGCGCACCAAGTTCTGGATCCCACGGATAAAGAACCTAGTGAACTCCCACATCAAGGGGTGTAAAGTCTGCATCGTGCATCGTCGACGACTGCAGACTCAGATGATGATCTCCCTCGAGAGCGCATCACGTACTCCCGGCCCTTCACCCACACGGGCATTGACTTCGCGGGGCCGTTCGAGATCAAGAACTTCACCGGGCGCGCGTGTCTCATTACGAAGGGTTATATCTGCGTCTTTGTGTGTTTCAGCACGAAGGCGATCCACCTAGAGGCGACCTCCGAACTCACCACGGAACGATTTCTCGCAGCCTTTTCCCGGTTTGTCACACGAAGACAATGCCCCCAGCGCATTTACTCCGACAATGGCAAAACCTTCGTAGGGGCCTCAGAGGCGCTCGAAAGAGATTTCCTGAACGCCACCCAGCTTGGTATAATGAAGGCATTTCCCCAGCACATTCTATCCTGGCAGTTCATTCCGCCGATCGCGCCCCACATGGGAGGACTATGGGAAGCCCGGGGTCAAAAGTTTTAAGACCTTGTTTTACAAGTCCTCTTCGGCTGTCAAGTACACGTTCGAGGAACTATCCACTCTCCTGTGTCGGATCGAAGCGTGCCTAAATTCCAGGCCAATTTCTCCCATCAGCGAGGACCCAGAGGATCTGCTGGCACTAAGCCCTGGACATTTTCTGATTGGAGGACAGCTCGTGTCCATCGCGGAACCGGAGATCCTGGTCGAGCCTATGTCGCTGATCAATCGCTGGCAGCGACTAAAGGCAATCCAGCAGACTTTCTGCCGCCGCTGGAAGAGTGAATACCTCAAGGAGCTCCACAAGCGTAATAAGTGGAAATCACCAGCTCGTAGTCTCCAAACCGGCGACCTCATGATTGTCTCCGAAGACAATCTCCCCTCCAATGAGTGGCGCTTAGGGCAAATTGAGCGCACTCTGCCCGGGGCAGACGGCCTCGTTCGAGTGGCTGATGTCACAACCGCGCGTGGGTCTATCCGAAGACCCGTAGCGAAGCTCATCTTGATGCCAGACAACAGGAGTCCTGAGCCTAAAGACCTATCGTGACGTCCAATCCCTCTATGTTCCGTTCGAATGTCCTCGTCTCCGTGCATGTTGTCCGTTCCCGTGCATCGACTAATCCACTCCCCCTAGGTAATCTTTTTCGTTACAGTTCACTCAACTCGCACCTCCACAGCAACATGGCCCCCAAGCGTCTGCCGCACCGCCGCAGCAAGCGTTCGGTTCGGACGAACGTATACCGGTGCCGGGTCTGCCGGGGGGTTCATGCACTCCGGCAGTGTCAGCGGTTCCTGAACCTCAGAGGGGAGAAGCGGCTCCGGCTCTTTGTCAAAATTGATATTGATAACTGGCCCAAGACAAATAGGTCAGAGTCCAATGCTAAGATTGATAGTGGTTAATTTTATGATTCAGGTAGTTTAAGAACATTTATAGAGCAGGAAACGGTACAGGACCGTGGCTAACTTCAACCTGGCCCAAATTTTATATTAATCCCCTGCAAAAAGGGTTAAAAGGAACATAGAAGGAAGCATCTCCGACCATATAAAGTATATATATTCTTGAACAGCATGTACGTCCGTTCTTCGACCGTTAAAGATACAGAGTTAAAATTTTGCATGCATGCTCGTTATGTTCGTTATATATATCGGATTAAACCGGACCACAATGTCATAAAGCTTCCCATAACATTTCCAAAGTGGCAAACCTTTCTTTAAATCTCACTAAATAGAGATGTCTACCTGTGTCTTTCTCCACGTAAATCTCGAATATGGGCGGTCCTCTTGCAAAAAAGTTTTTTTCGGCACGTTGTTCATTCGTCCGACCCAAAAACGTCGCCCTTGTGGGTCGACTCGCAAAAAAACTGTTTTCTCTGCCCAGCCTCTGGTTCTCTTGTTCTGGTTCCCTTACGAAATATCCAGTCATGAGGTTGTTCATTAGTCATCTGTTCAAATTTGTTACTCGAAAAAGTGAATGACAACTTTTGGAGCATGTGCTTGAAAATAGCTAAGTCACCATGTAAGCAAATTAATAAAAAAAAACTGAATTTAGTTTTCTTCCCAGCAAAATCGGTAAGTTATCGAAAAAAAAAAAAATTCACGGGGAATGTCAGATAACAAGGTTATATTTTATACTTCAAAAAGAAATAATAATATGGGAAAAAATGTTGATACATTAATATTGGATTTTGGTCTTATTACATGAACGTAAAATATCAACAGCTGTACCCCATAACTAATATTGACCCAATGTGTAAAAATTATTTTTTTAAATTCACAACGACTCTTGTTGATTGCTCATTTGATGCATTATTAGTGGGGACACTATGCTATAACCATTTGGTGTCATAGGTGAAATTGAATCTGAGCTGCAGGTCAGAATAGTCGTAATTTTTTCATTTCTAACGTGCGTTTGGTTAAATTTGCCAATTAAGTCATTATGATTTAATTTTTTGATGTCCTTATTATAACATTGAAATGATGATTTTGTTTCGGCCGAGGAACACTTCGAAATCAGGTCTAACTGATCGCTTTCCATTTCAGATATTTGAATACTAGTGGGCCAGTCAAGACACGGAGTTAGCAAGCGTGGAAAGTTAGAAATATAGTAAATAATTTCTATTGCATTTGGTCGCTTATCGGCTTCTTGGGTCCAGCAGGCTTGTAAAGGACGCTTAAGTTGCGGTTTGACTCCTATTGGTATTTGCAATGTATTTCCGCTTTTAACATAATCAAGCACTTCATTATTGGTTAACCCCTGGTATGGATAAGACCCAAATGAAATAACTTCAAAAAGGACTACTCAAAAAGACCAGATATCAGAAGAAGGTGTAAACAAGCCCGAAGTAAGTGTTTCAGGAGGCATCCAACGTACCGGAAAAAGTTTTCGAACGCCCTTACGATTGAACCGATAATAATCGCTTTCATATGTTGGCCGAGCCATTCCAAAATCTCCAATTTTAACAACTCGCTGGGCATTAACTAGGCAATTTCCACAAGCGATATCACGATGAACATACTTCTTTTTTGAAAGGTATGCCAAACCTTGGGCTATATCCACTGAATACATGGTAAGACGCTTTGCCGATACAACAGATTCATCCGTAGTTTTTTCAGAAACCATATTACTACGAGCCAAAAGGTATGTTTTCAAGGCACCGTACAACATGAACTCCATTATTGTATATATTGGCTCACTCTGCACACAGACGGCCAAGAGTTTTATGATATTCTTATGGTCGAATTTTTTCATTGCCTCCGCCTCTGATAAGAAATCTAAACGATCTTCTATAGTTTGACCGGACTTCAGTGTTTTTACAGCAACTGCTGTCCATGCTCCTGGCGACAGCTGAGCTTCTCCACCGTAAACCATACCAAATGCTCCTTCACCCAATCGTCGATTTACTACTACATTCTCCTTTGCTATTTCCCACTTGTCTAATGTATTCTGTTTGCTGCGCGATGGTGACAGCAGGTCAATGCCAAACATTTTCATTATCTGAGCAGAATACTTCACTTTTCGATTGTATCAATGTTTCCAAAAAAAAAAAAAAAGAAAGGAAAGAAATAAGTGAAACAAGAAAGAAACATGTACTTATTGCAACTAGTACGGCAGATGTTTCGCACTTAATTTGAAAAGTACGCGCCAAAAACGAAAAAATGCAGTCAAACGTCCCGTCCGCAGGAATATGGTTATTACTCCAAAATATTTTGGAATGATTCATAGTTAATATCCAGTTTTGAACGTGAATATCTGTTTCTTTACTTTCTACTATAGGTTTGAAGCTGCCAACCTCAGAATAGTTTTGACTCTGCTACTGAAAAATGTCTATGCCGGTGCCAGTTAAATCTGGCATTTCCAGATAAACCCTCGAATTCAGTTGCCCGAATAAGCTGAGCAAACATCTCAGTAACATAACTACTTCTTCAACCATTCACAGCTTGCTTGATCTTTTAGAAAAGTTCATGGGCAGCGAGGGCATAGGTCCATACAGCGTCATAGGTATATCCAGCGTAATTTGAAACGAATCCGTCGTTTGATTTATACTTGTCAATCCAGGTCTCAGTCAATTGGCCATCTTGCATGTGACATTTAGGGTCGCCGAACGGAAAATGCCTTGAACTAAAATGACCGTTGGTAGTTAAGTTTCACCACCAATTGACTATAAATCTAATTACATTATAAACTGAAGCAGTGAGCTAATATAAATCAGTGGTCAAGGTATTTAACACCCAAGACGGGAAAAAAACAAACATATTCGTGATTTTGAGTCATCTGAATATACTTCTATTATTTAGATTTCTTTTATGCTAAATATAACTTACTTTTAATTTTTTAGCTTCGCATATTGACATGGCAGCGTTATGACCATGAATATTTGCACTTATTATTCAAGCTCGTGCTTTCTTTAACTTATCCAAGTGCTGAAAGAAGAAATTGCTAAAATTGTATCCCTTATTTATTGGCCTCAACAACAAACCTCTCTCATAACGATAGCTGTTGCGACAGTGTTGCATTTTTAAAGTCAAAGATAGATTGTAATTTTTCATTTTACTTTCCATAGTTGTACGATTCTCTACTGTTAACGCAGCTTCTCGATGCACAATCAGTACCAATTGTACAGAAAACGAAGGGATAAGCTTCTCGATCTAATATGGCATCACTCTCTGCTGAATAAGATATAATAATAATATTCATATGCTTGAAAATCGAAGCTATTGGTTAAACAGTCTCACTACAAGCAGGACCAAGAACACCCAGACCATTTGGTTAATTGCAGTAGTGTATAAATTCTTTTAATGCTCCATCGTTTATCAAAAAACATACATACCAAAATGATACCCTAGCAGTATAGTTCGATTTGCGCAGCTTTTTCAATATTTTTGTATCTTCGACTTGTAACATTCCCATTGAATGTTGAAAATATACCACCAATGTATGAATGATGTTACAAAGTCGTTTAATATCCAATTGCGATACATATCTTGATATTTTATTAACCAACATGCAACGTCGTGTGAGGAACATTATAATTAACTATAATATCCCACACAACAAGCAAACAGCAGCATAACACAGCGATATAAAGGAAGCTCCGCATACAAGATACAGCCGAGACACAAACCTAAGCTACGATATACGACCAAGCCTACTAATGGTCCATCGAACCAAGTCACAGAGAATGGCTTACGATCAAACCGGGCCGATCGAACCGACTCGAACCTATGACGTACGATCGGACCAATTCGAACCTACGACGTACGATCAAGCATGGCTCGATCGAGTCACAGGCGACCGCTGGCAATTTCGTACAAGCGGGAAGTTGCGTGGGAAGCATAATACAAAAATATAAAAAACCAATATGCACGCATATGCAAGGGACAACCAAGTCCAACATGGCTCGATCGAACCTATGACGTACGATCGAACCAATTCGAGCCTATGACGTACGATCAAACCAAGTTGGACTCATGACGTACGATCAAGCAAGGCTCGATCGAATCACAGGCGACCGCTGGCAATTTCGTACAAGCGGGAAGTTGCGTGGGAGGCAGAATACACGAAATCAACGATATAAGAGTAATGGAACCCGGCTTGACTGCATAATTGCACACAAACGGGGGCATTGGCCTAATTATGCGAATTAAGAGCACAGAGAGGCAAATATGAATGCATGCATTAGAATACGCTGAATAAGTGTACACGCATGTCACACGTACACTATGCGTGAGGGAGGGTATCGATGACCAATAGCGCACTCTCTGCCTGCGTCACGCTCATGAGAATGAAAGCAGTTAGATTGCGAGCAGCCAAAAATCTGGTGAGCGAGAGAAAACAAAAGTGAGGGCCAAGCAAGCCCATGAGACGGGTGCGGGGCATGCATGCTTTGTATGAAGCAATGATGGTTTGTGGATTGGATAGGGGAATGTGCGAACCGAAGGGGGGGGATGAACAATGGGGAAGCCCGCTACCTAACAGATACGATATGCGTATGAGAGGGCATTGTATGGGATATTAAACGATTTCGTATGTTAATTTAATCAATATGATCATCGTTAGACAATAGATTAAGTTAATACAATTGTTATATATATGTAGATATAATAAGAAAATATGTGCGAAATTGGGTATGACAAGTGGATCAAAGGGAGCGACGGGCAACGGCAGCGCTGAAAGCAGAGAAAGTCAACGGGATACATTGGGCGGCCAATAGAAAGGCGACGCCAACATGAGAAGGAGATGCAAGTCAATATGTATAAACGAGCTAGACAAGGACAAGGAATAAATGGGCGCGCAGCCACAGAGAAAGTGGACATATGCGCCAAGGATTTACGGGACTTTCACCACGCATAGCAACAAGTGGATGCGTGGGTGAAAGCAGAGGGCCGATGGAAATGTACCAGCTGTATAGCGGTACTACAACAATCTATTCCTGAGGCCATGGGAGCTGCCTATATAAAGGCAACGCCCATCAACCAAAGGCATCAAGTCATCAAGTCGTGATCAAGTAACAAGCAATTAAGGCCTTACGAGTAACCTTAAGAGCTTACCAAGGAAACACAAGGAGCAGCAGGAAACCAGGAACTATACAGGCCTTACGAGTAACCTGTACAGTTCATCCGACAGCGATAAGTCCTTAAATAAGGACAGTAAACACCATACCCAAGCTAGAGTGAGTTGGAGAGAAGCCAAGCATTTCCAGGTGTATCCAAAGTCAGTGGTAGGCACGAGGATATATCCTACTGCCGAAATTCCAGGATCTATACATCCTGACGAGTACCAATTACTGAGGAACATCCTGCTTCGAGATAATAGCTACGGGATTTATCCCAGAGTCATAAAGCAAAAGCCATCTCGATAAGCATAGCGAAAGGGGTGCAGGGGTGTGGAGCATCAACCAAGCACGCGATACAGAACGAGACAACAACAGGCAACGGCGGCAGGAGCCAAAGGAAGGCAAGAAGGGACGACGAGGGATTCGAAGTGATTCGACAACGCTGTCCAAGTCCAGACCTACCATAGAGAAACTTGTCATATCCAATCAAGCCCATAAACGATCGCAAATAAACTCATTACAAAACCAAATCAATAAATAAACCTGTTCTGATTTCACCGGGGCACAAAATAAATTTTGTTGTGCCGAACCTAGCCCGAGAGATATTGTGAATATCCCGAAGGACGAGAAAGGATCGTTACAGTCGTTATACAAGTCATCTTTAGTTGCCATTATTTTTCGTTAAAAATTTAGTGGTTCTGCACATGCACATACACAGAGCACAAATTAGCTAATTATCAGAGCTACGACTGTTAGTGTAAAATTTTAAAATGGGTGTTTGCACGCTCCATGGATTCTTTAAATTTGTAGCATTGACAAAACTTTAAGTTTCGTTCAGCTGTTCTTCAATAAATACAGAATCTTTTCGGTACTCTGCAAGAATTGTAGCGCAAATGTATTTAGCACAGATGGGATTTTTAAATTGTTCAACACTGCAAAATTGGAAAAATAAATATTAATGTGTATTACATAAGAAAGATTCAGTATTTTGCAATATAAAAAAGTTTAGTAATTTTGGGTTTTTGAAATTTGTTTTTCAAAAATTTTTCTCAGTTCGTTTTTGATATGGTGAAATGTAATCTATAATTATTAATAACATTTGCAGTGGTATTACAAAATTCATTCACATCTTTCATAACAACTGAATAACTTGCAAAATATGAAGGTGTACAACTGTGCATCGTGGACCTCCACGGAACGATACACGATATTTCTAAGACCGGATCGATCAGGTGAGCTATGAACAATGATTGTCTAGAAATTAATTAAATACCCTTGCCCGCGCGGCTTCATTTGGATACGAACCGATGATTCCTTCGAGGTCCGCCTTCCAATAGCTCAACAAGCCGGGCCTTTACACTTAGGCGCGAATTTTTCATTGATTTCGTCGTTGTCAGACAACACATGTTGCCCGAACATGACAATGCTTCCAATGATAGGACGCCAGTCCTGTCGTCTTAGACCGTAGTATTTCTTCTGATCCTTGGAGGCACTGCGTTGGTTATCATGTACCGTGGTAGGTGATTGCTTTGGCTTTCAATCCTCCTCACGAACCTCATCCTCTACCAAAGCTAATCGGCTGCTTATCCTGGTTGTTGGCTCCTTTTCTTCAAAAGGACATGGAGTTGAATGCAGTCTTTCTTTAGGGGGAGGGGGTTTCTGGGCTGTGGTCCTGGGTCGATACCTCTGTCTGCCCCAAAATGGAACGGAGGTTCGGTCCGTTTCCCGAACGATGGCAGCATTGGATAGTACGTGTCCCTCTCCGCCCGCACTGCGGACCTGTTAATTTGTATATTCTTGTGCGAAATGACCAGTTTCTTCACATTTGCAACAAGCAGTGCGCATGTCCACAAGTGCTTCGGAGAGCTGGTATATAACGGTCCCGTTCAGGTTGCCTCGCTCTAATCGGACAGTCCCAAAATTGACCACCAACTTGGTTAAGTCGGGTAGTGTTTGGAAATCATTGCGTCGGGTATAGAGCTTGTACTCTGGTAACAGATTTTCGTAGATCCTGTCGAGTTCCTATAATGTTGAGTAAAGAGCTCTCTTCATCATTAATCGGAGATCCACTAGATATTCTTTGTATGGTTCCTGATGGCGTTATTTTTGAGCCCGTATGCTATCCTCTAGTTTCTCAAAATAGCGCGGAGGGAGAAAGAACTCTAAAAATTCGGGTTTGAAATCGACCCATGGCATCTCTGGATACCCGATGGTTTGCCAACAAATTTCGTCCCGTCCGGTCAATTACATGGCTATCATCGGAAGCAATGTCTCTAAATTCCAACGATGCGTGACAGCTCGAGTCTCTATCTGCTCTATAAAGTAGATAAAGTGGCAGCTCGAGTCTCTATCTGCTCTATAAAGTAGATATGATCGATAGATCCGCTAAAGGTAATACCCCTTTTGGTTATACGTTCGGCAATCGAGGCGTAGCTCACGGTGGCACGGCCTACCTGGGATTCATAGACTCGATTCCACTCACTGTGTTCGATGTTGATCTTTGAGCTATTGATTTCGAAAGGTGTCGGTGACCCGGAGCGAGAACCAGAATGCGATTCAGAACGATAGTTAATCTCTTGTGGCACCACTAGGTGAGAAATAATTCGATCAGGAGTGGGCTGGGGTGCTCTAGACTAGGATTTTACATCTAATTTCTTATCCCCAACGCTAAAGGCTTCGAGTTCAGTGAGTCGACTCGATACCTCGGGATGATGATTCGCCCTTGAGGCAAACTCGCGAAAGCGATTCCTCAGGTCCTCCATAATTCCACCAGTGTTTAATGAAAATTCATCGCTAAGGACTTCCAACTCTGCCTTGCGACGATGGTTTATCCAATGAACGCCCATTGCTGGTATACTAATAAAGACTCTTGACCGTAATGTAAGGGATATTCTAAATCAGATAAACTATCAAGTTCACCGAGTAGGTTAAGTGATACCAGGTAGAGATTGCTACGGTGAACCGATAGAGTATGATATTAGGATGTGTAAGTTAACCAATATTTACGTATATAGATACATATTTTTTCCCTCGTTATTATAATTCGTTGATTTGTAGTACACTCTGTAGGGTGAGGGGTCAGAAAATATGTATACATATACTTATATATTTGTTCAAAGAAAAATAAATAAAAGCGATTTCGGTTTAATATTTCCTAAAATATTTGTGACGGTTTGAATATTTTGAAATGATATTGCCTGGTGATGAATGTGGGTCCTATTTATTGGCTTGAGTTGAAATAATCTGCGAATGTAATATACGGCTGATGGAGAAGCCTGAAGATGTCTGAATGCTGAATAATAGCACGAGTCTGGCAAAAAAAAAGACAAATTTTCCCGCATGCGTGTGTTTAATCTAGACGATATTCCTATGCATTGCCCCACATATGAGTGGCTTCCTCACACATATGTATGTAAGTCACAAACGAATTCGAAATTTCGCTGCCTTAGGAAGAATGTGTGACGTATATTTTCAGGCCAACCTCGACAATTCGTATCTTCAGCGCACACATGGCACACGCTCCGAAACAGCATCACACACGTGGGGGGCAATGCACATGAACATCGTTTTTTTCCACACATGCACATTAAAAACTTTTTTTAAAACCCTTGCAGTAATAAAGGAAAGGAATTTAAAAATGTAAAAATATTATTTCCAAGGACTGCAAGGGTATATAAACTTTGGCATAGCCGAAGATAGCTTCTTAGATATTTTTTCTTTAAAGGCACAGTAAAAAAATATAACTACCAGAAACACAATGCGTGACTGTACTTGCAAATCGGAGTGAGAGTAAGAACAAAAAAAACTGTTGAATCGGGGCTACACGTGAGCTTACTCAGAGTGAGAGAGAGGGCAAAAGAATGTTCATAGCTCACACACACATGCCGCGAGTCAACCGGTGAATTGTCTGCTCTCGGTCTTACTTGTCTGCTTCGTATAATCCTTTCAAAAGTAAAAAAAACTAAAATAGCGTGACACATAATACATAAATACATATACTAATTTCGTCCACTCCTATATGGACTTTTGAACAGTAGATTAGCGAGTGATTCGACTAGCAAAAAAATGAAATGGTAAAGCAACATATTTCTTCTTTATATTTACAGTTGCACTAAGTCCATATTCCAGTGGAAAGCATACAAGCATAAATTCTAGGGTAACAAAAGGTATGATAGGTTAAAGGTTTGTTAAATATATAAATCGCCCACTCTTCAAAAATTGTTGTTCCTGACAATGTCTTAATTTTAACAAAAAAAGTTTTCAAAATTCTTTTTTTTTTTTTTTGTTACAATTTGTTCTGTGTTAAAGTATTATTTATCGCATACAAACAAAATTAGCATTCTCTTTTTTTTTCAAATATAAATATTATGATTTGTTTTCTTTTTCTTTTTAAATTTACTTCTGTGATGCATTAATTTTCTGACTCTATTCTCTTCTTCATAATGTTTTTCATCTAATTCAGTTATATTTCCTGTTTTTCGAAAGGGGTTTGAGATTTTAAGTCTCGCATGTGGCATTTTTCTAAATCTGGTATCAACTTCATACTCTGCTACGCATAATTGCCATACGTGCAAGGTACGTCATCACACCCTGCTGCATCCTAGTGACGTGTCGTCGTCCGCCGCGCAAGCCACACCATTCGGTGCCACAGAACGTCCGCCAACGGGCAATCAGCTCACAAATGCTCAAAGCTATTTTGCATCTACCCCAGGCAGAGGGCTTTTAGGCACTGCGATTGTCACTCTGCACCATCGCGGGGTGGAACACCATATTCGGGCGTTGATCGACTCGGGAGCCGATTCAACCTTTCTATCCGAACGTGTCTTCAGCATGGTCCAGCCCCCTTTTATCCAGTAGACGCCGCAGTTACTGGCATGGGCCAGAGTTATGGAGGATACGCCGACAAGGTGTGTCTGCTGATGCTGTCTCCTCCGTGTGACAGGCTGAACAAGATTGAGGTCTCCGCCCTGGTCGTATCCAAATTATCGGGGGCCATTCCGACGGCTCCATTCCTTAACACGGTTTCGACGCAGTGCCTCGATCGCCCCCTGGCTGACCCGTACTACAACAAGCCCGTGCCTATTGATATGATTATCGGTGTAGACCTGTTTTGCCACATCCTCGGAGAGCGGATCAAAAAGGATATTGGTGATTTCGTCGGGCTAGAAACCATCTTTGGATGGGTTCTGCGTGGGGCTATCATGCCTGACCATCCGGTGTCTCGATTAGTTTTCGCTGCACAGACGCGAGTCAATCCGGAAGCAAAACTTGATGTACTTCTCACCAAGTTTTGGGAGGTGGAAGACCTTCCTGCAAAGCCGGAAAAGGAGGACGATGTATTCTGCGAGCGGAATTTTCAGGAGACCACCCGAAGAGGGTAGGACGGCCGATATATTGTGTCCCTTCCGTTCAAATGTCGGAACAGCGGCGATTTGGGTCATTCAAGACCGATCGCGTTAGCTCAATTCCTGCGGAATGAAGCACGCCTTCTCAAGGATCCCGTCCTAAAGACGCAGTACGATGCCATAATTCAGGAATACGAGGAATTGGGCCATATGAGTCGGTGACGCCGCCTCAAGATGGGAAAAACTTCTATCTCCTCCATTACGCGGTTTTTAAGCCCGATAGCACCACCACTAAGGTACGCGTGGTATTTAACGCGTCAAGCCCCTCCACACGAGGCGTCAGCCTTAACGATGTCTTGCACACCGGGCCGACGCTTCAGGCCGATCTCAGGCTTCAGGTACTGAAATGGCGTTTCTTTCAATTCGTTTTCAACGCTGACATAACACAGATGTATCGACAAATCCGAGTCGACCCCAGGCATACCCCCTTTCAGCGGATCCTCTACCGGGATCACTGCGGCAATATTCAAGACTATGAGTTACAAACCGTCACGTTTGGGGTTAACTGCGCGCCATTCTTTGCGATCCGAGTCCTTTTACAACTAGCCCAAGACGTGCAAGCGATGTACCCTCAGGCGAGCGAAATCCTTCGGAACTACATGTATGTTGATGATGTCCTTGCCGGCGCTCATACTGAAGACGACGCCCGTCTCGCCATACGAGAGCTTCAAGCTGCCCTCCAGTCTGCGGGCCTCCCGCTTCGGAAGTGGACTTCCAATAAGAAGGAAGTACTTCAAGCTATCCCGAGAGAGCACCTGCTGCGAGAGGACTTTCTCGAGCTGGAAGACGCTAGCACGGCAAAAACCTTGGGAATCCGCTGGCAAGCCGCCGAGGACGTCTTTTTCTTCACCGTTGCAGAAGTTCATCTCGAAGAGGCAGGTTCTGTCCCATATCGCCAAACTCTTCGACCCTGCTGGCTGGCTAGCCCCATTTGTTATCCGAGCGAAGATATTCATGCAGCAAATCTGGCTAACCGAACTGGGCTGGGATGACGCCCTGCTACCTCTCCTGCTGCAGCAATGGCATGATTTCCTGCAGGATTACCCAGGCCTCAGTCAACTCCGCATCCCCCGTTGGCTGAACACCAGCGATACGCTCTCGTGGGATCTTCATGGCTTCTGTGACGTATCCCAGAAAGCGTATGGAGCAGCCCTATACGTGCGGGTTCGGTGTCGCGATCAAGTAAGCGTCCATTTATTAACGGCTAAGACCCGCGTGGCCCCAGTCAAAACAGTCTCGCTGCCTCGGCTGGAGTTGTGCGGAGCGGTTCTGCTAGCCGATCTCTGGGCGTCGATCGTTCCTGAACTCCCGATCCCACCTGCAACCTCCCAGTTTTGGACCGACTCCACCATTGTGTTGGCCTGGCTTAACAAACCCCCCATGTAGTTGGTCCACCTTCGTGGCCAATCGGGTATCCAGCATCTTTAAAAGCACCGGTGGCCAAAGCTGGTCACATGTACGTTCCGAGGACAGCCCTGCTGATCTGGCAAGCCGCGGAACCTCCGCGGCCGAGTTATCGGCCAGTAGCCTTTGGTGGCACGCCGCGACTACGGGCCGCTGAGTCCCTCCGGTACGATGAACGTCACCCGATTCTCCTCCCCTACAATACTCATTGCACGCGCCTGCTTGTTGAATTCGCCCACCGCATCACGTTGCATGGCGGCAATCAACTGATGGTGCGGTATCTGCGCACCAAGTTCTGGATCCCACGGATAAAGAACCTAGTGAACTCCCACATCAAGGGGTGTAAAGTCTGCATCGTGCATCGTCGACGACTGCAGACTCAGATGATGGGTGATCTCCCTCGAGAGCGCATCACGTACTCCCGGCCCTTCACCCACACGGGCATTGACTTCGCGGGGCCGTTCGAGATCAAGAACTTCACCGGGCGCGCGTGTCTCATTACGAAGGTTATATCTGCGTCTTTGTGTGTTTCAGCACGAAGGCGATCCACCTAGAGGCGACCTCCGAACTCACTACGGAACGATTTCTCGCAGCCTTTTCCCGGTTTGTCACACGAAGACAATGCCCCCAGCGCATTTACTCCGACAATGGCAAAACCTTCGTAGGGGCCTCAAAGGCGCTCGAAAGAGATTTCCTGAACGCCACCCAGCTTGGTATAATGAAGGCATTTCCCCAGCACATTCTATCCTGGCAGTTCATTCCGCCGATCGCGCCCCACATGGGAGGACTATGGGAAGCCCGGGGTCAAAAGTTTTAAGACCTTGTTTTACAAGTCCTCTTCGGCTGTCAAGTACACGTTCGAGGAACTATCCACTCTCCTGTGTCGGATCGAAGCGTGCCTAAATTCCAGGCCAATTTCTCCCATCAGCGAGGACCCAGAGGATCTGCTGGCACTAAGCCCTGGACATTTTCTGATTGGAGGACAGCTCGTGTCCATCGCGGAACCGGAGATCCTGGTCGAGCCTATGTCGCTGATCAATCGCTGGCCGCGACTAAAGGCAATCCAGCAGACTTTCTGCCGCCGCTGGAAGAGTGAATACCTCAAGGAGCTCCACAAGCGTAATAAGTGGAAATCACCAGCTCGTAGTCTCCAAACCGGCGACCTCGTGATTGTCTCCGAAGACAATCTCCCCTCCAATGAGTGGCGCTTAGGGCAAATTGAGCGCACTCTGCCCGGGGCAGACGGCCTCGTTCGAGTGGCTGATGTCACAACCGCGCGTGGGTCTATCCGAAGACCCCTAGCGAAGCTCATCTTGATGCCAGACAACAGGAGTCCTGAGCCTAAAGACCTATCGTGACGTCCAATCCCTCTATGTTCCGTTCGAATGTCCTCGTCTCCGTGCATGTTGTCCGTTCCCGTGCATCGACTAATCCACTCCCCCCTAGGTAATCTTTTTCGTTACAGTTCACTCAACTCGCACCTCCACAGCAACATGGCCCCCAAGCGTCTGCCGCACCGCCGCAGCAAGCGTTCGGTTCGGACGAACGTATACCGGTGCCGGGTCTGCCGGGGGGTTCATGCACTCCGGCAGTGTCAGCGGTTCCTGAACCTCAGAGGGGAGAAGCGGCTCCGGCTCTTTGTCAAAATTGATATTGATAACTGGCCCAAGACAAATAGGTCAGAGTCCAATGCTAAGATTGATAGTGGTTAATTTTATGATTCAGGTAGTTTAAGAACATTTATAGAGCAGGAAACGGTACAGGACCGTGGCTAACTTCAACCTGGCCCAAATTTTATATTAATCCCCTGCAAAAAGGGTTAAAAGGAACTTAGAAGGAAGCATCTCCGACCATATAAAGTATATATATTCTTGAACAGCATGTACGTCCGTTCTTCGACCGTTAAAGATACAGAGTTAAAATTTTGCATGCATGCTCGTTATGTTCGTTATATATATCGGATTAAACCGGACCACAATGTCATAAAGCTTCCCATAACATTTCCAAAGTGGCAAACCTTTCTTTAAATCTCACTAAATAGAGATGTCTACCTGTGTCTTTCTCCACGTAAATCTCGAATATGGGCGGTCCTCTTGCAAAAAGTTTTTTTCGGCACGTTGTTCATTCGTCCGACCCAAAAACGTCGCCCTTGTGGGTCGACTCGCAAAAAAACTGTTTTCTCTGCCCAGCCTCTGGTTCTCTTGTTCTGGTTCCCTTACGAAATATCCAGTCATGAGGTTGTGCATTAGTCATCTGTTCAAATTTGTTACTCGAAAAAGTGAATGACAACTTTTGGAGCATGTGCTTGAAAATAGCTAAGTCACCATGTAAGCAAATTAATAAAAAAAAACTGAATTTAGTTTTCTTCCC
Organism: Drosophila equinoxialis; assembly: GCA_018150345.1. Taxonomy (NCBI): domain Eukaryota; kingdom Metazoa; phylum Arthropoda; class Insecta; order Diptera; family Drosophilidae; genus Drosophila; species Drosophila equinoxialis. The sequence goes on along the minus strand of JAECWI010000425.1, from coordinate 1,632,480 downwards.
AGCAAAATCGGTAAATTATCGAAAAAAAAAAAAAAATTCACGGGGAATGTCAGATAACACGGTTATATTTTATACTTCAAAAAGAAATAATAATATGGGAAAAAATGTTGATACATTAATATTGGATTTTGGTCTTATTACATGAACGTAAAATATCAACAGCTGTACCCCATAAAAAATATTGACCCAATGTGTAAAAATTATTTTTTTAAATTCACAACGACTCTTGTTGATTGCTCATTTGATGCATTATTAGTGGGGACGACACTATGCTATAACCATTTGGTGTCATAGGTGAAATTGAATCTGAGCTGCAGGTCAGAATAGTCGTAATTTTTTCATTTCTAACGTGCGTTTGGTTAAATTTGCCAATTAAGTCATTATGATTTAATTTTTTGATGTCCTTATTATAACATTGAAATGATGATTTTGTTTCGGCCGAGGAACACTTCGAAATCAGGTCTAACTGATCGCTTTCCATTTCAGATATTCGAATACTAGTGGGCCAGTCAAGACACGGAGTTAGCAAGCGTGGAAAGTTAGAAATATAGTAAATAATTTCTATTGCATTTGGTCGCTTATCGGCTTCTTGGGTCCAGCAGGCTTGTAAAAGACGCTTAAGTTGCGGTTTGACTCCTATTGGTATTTGCAATGTATTTCCGCTTTTAACATAATCAAGCACTTCATTATTGGTTAACCCCTGGTATGGATAAGACCCAAATGAAATAACTTCAAAAAGGACTACTCAAAAAGACCAGATATCAGAAGAAGGTGTAAACAAGCCCGAAGTAAGTGTTTCAGGAGGCATCCAACGTACCGGAAAAAGTTTTCGAACGCCCTTACGATTGAACCGATAATAATCGCTTTCATATGTTGGCCGAGCCATTCCAAAATCTCCAATTTTAACAACTCGCTGGGCATTAACTAGGCAATTTCCACAAGCGATATCACGATGAACATACTTCTTTTTTGAAAGGTATGCCAAACCTTGGGCTATATCCACTGAATACATGGTAAGACGCTTTGCCGATACAACAGATTCATCCGTAGTTTTTTCAGAAACCATATTACTACTAGCCAAAAGGTATGTTTTCAAGGCACCGTACAACATGAACTCCATTATTGTATATATTGGCTCACTCTGCACACAGACGGCCAAGAGTTTTATGATATTCTTATGGTCGAATTTTTTCATTGCCTCCGCCTCTGATAAGAAATCTAAACGATCTTCTATAGTTTGACCGGACTTCAGTGTTTTTACAGCAACTGCTGTCCATGCTCCTGGCGACAGCTGAGCTTCTCCACCGTAAACCATACCAAATGCTCCTTCACCCAATCGTCGATTTACTACTACATTCTCCTTTGCTATTTCCCACTTTTCTAATATATTCTGTTTGCTGCGCGATGGTGACAGCAGGTCAATGCCAAACATTTTCATTATCTGAGCAGAATACTTCACTTTTCGATTGTATCAATGTTTCCAAAAAAAAAAAAAATGAAAGGAAAGAAATAAGTGAAACAAGAAAGAAACATGTACTTATTGCAACTAGTACGGCAGATGTTTCGCACTTAATTTGAAAAGTACGCGCCAAAAACGAAAAAATGCAGTCAAACGTCCCGTCCGCAGGAATATGGTTATTACTCCAAAATATTTTGGAATGATTCATAGTTAATATCCAGTTTTGAACGTGAATATCTGTTTCTTTACTTTCTACTATAGGTTTGAAGCTGCCAACCTCAGAATAGTTTTGACTCTGCTACTGAAAAATGTCTATGCCGGTGCCAGTTAAATCTGGCAGATAAACCCTCGAATTCAGTTGCCCGAATAAGCTGAGCAAACATCTCAGTAACATAACTACTTCTTCAACCATTCACAGCTTGCTTGATCTTTTAGAAAAGTTCATGGGCAGCGAGGGCATAGGTCCATACAGCGTCATAGGTATATCCAGCGTAATTTGAAACGAATCCTTCGTTTGATTTATACGTGTCAATCCAGGTCTCAGTCAATTGGCCATCTTGCATATGACTTTTAGGGTCGCCGAACGGAAAATGCATTGAACTAAAATGACCGTTGGTAGTTAAGTTTCACCACCAATTGACTATAAATCTAATTACATTATAAACTACAGCAGTGAGCTAATATAAATCAGTGGTCAAGGTATTTAACACCCAAGACGGGAAAAAACAAACATATTCGTGATTTTGAGTCATCTGAATATACTTCTATTATTTAGATTTCTTTTATGCTAAATATAACTTACTTTTAATTTTTTAGCTTCGCATATTGACATGGCAGCGTTATGACCATGAATATTTGCACTTATTATTCAAGCTCGTGCTTTCTTTAACTTATCCAAGTGCTGAAAGAAGAAATTGCTAAAATTGTATCCCTTATTTATTGGCCTCAACAACAAACCTCTCTCATAACGATAGCTGTTGCGACAGTGTTGCATTTTTAAAGTCAAAGATAGATTGTAATTTTTCATTTTACTTTCCATAGTTGTACGATTCTCTACTGTTAACGCAGCTTCTCGATGCACAATCAGTACCAATTGTACAGAAAACGAAGGGATAAGCTTCTCGATCTAATATGGCATCACTCTCTGCTGAATAAGATATAATAATAATATTCATATGCTTGAAAATCGAAGCTATTGGTTAAACAGTCTCACTACAAGCAGGACCAAGAACACCCAGACCATTTGGTTAATTGCAGTAGTGTATAAATTCTTTTAATGCTCCATCGTTTATCAAAAAACATACATACCAAAATGATACCCTGGCAGTATAGTTCGATTTGCGCAGCTTTTTCAATATTTTTGTATCTTCGACTTGTAACATTCCCATTGAATGTTGAAAATATACCACCAATGTATGAATGATGTTACAAAGTCGTTTAATATCCAATTGCGATATTTATCTTGATATTTTATTAACCAACATGCAACGTCGTTATACAAGTCATCTTTAGTTGCCATTATTTTTCGTTAAAAATTTAGTGGTTCTGCACATGCACATACACAGAGCACAAATTAGCTGATTATCAGAGCTACGACTGTTAGTGTAAAATTTTAAAATGGGTGTTTGCACGCTCCATGGATTCTTTAAATTTGTAGCATTGACAAAACTTTAAGTTTCGTTCAGCTGTTCTTCAATAAATACAGAATCTTTTCGGTACTCTGCAAGAATTGTAGCGCAAATGTATTTAGCACAGATGGGATTTTTAAATTGTTCAACACTGCAAAATTGGAAAAATAAATATTAATGTGTATTACATAAGAAAGATTCAGTATTTTGCAATATAAAAAAGTTTAGTAATTTTGAGTTTTCGAAATTTGTTTTTCAAAAATTTTTCTCAGTTCGTTTTTGATATGGTGAAATGTAATCTATAATTATTAATAACATTTGCAGTGGTATTACAAAATTCATTCACATCTTTCATAACAACTGAATAACTTGCAAAATATGAAGGTGTACAACTGTGCACCGTGGACCTCCACGGAACGATACACGATATTTCTAAGACCGGATCGATCAGGTGAGCTATGAACAATGATTGTCTAGAAATTAATTAAATACCCTTGCCCGCGCGGCTTCATTTGGATACGAACCGATGATTCCTTCGAGGTCCGCCTTCCAATAGCTCAACAAGCCGGGCCTTTACACTTAGGCGCGAGTTTTTCATTGATTTCGTCGTTGTCATTAGACAACACATGTTGCCTGAACATGACAATGCTTCCAATGATAGGACGCCAGTCCTGTCGTCTTAGACCGTAGTATTTCTTCTGATCCTTGGAGGCACTGCGTTGGTTATCATGTACCGTGGTAGGTGATTGCTTTGGCTTTCAATCCTCCTCACGAACCTCATCCTCTACCAAAGCTAATCGGCTGCTTATCCTGGTTGTTGGCTCCTTTTCTTCAAAAGGACATGGAGTTGAATGCAGTCTTTCTTTAGGGGGAGGGGGTTTCTGGGCTGTGGTCCTGGGTCGATACCTCTGTCTGCCCCAAAATGGAACGGAGGTTCGGTCCGTTTCCCGAACGATGGCAGCATTGGATAGTACGTGTCCCTCTCCGCCCGCACTGCGGACCTGTTAATTTGTATATTCTTGTGCGAAATGACCAGTTTCTTCACATTTGCAACAAGCAGTGCGCATGTCCACAAGTGCTTCGGAGAGCTGGTATATAACGGTCCCGTTCAGGTTGCCTCGCTCTAATCGGACAGTCCCAAAATTGACCACCAACTTGGTTAAGTCGGGTAGTGTTTGGAAATCATTGCGTCGGGTATAGAGCTTGTACTCTGGTAACAGATTTTCGTAGATCCTGTCGAGTTCCTATAATGTTGAGTAAAGAGCTCTCTTCATCATTAATCGGAGATCCACTAGATATTCTTTGTATGGTTCCTGATGGCGTTATTTTTGAGCCCGTATGCTATCCTCTAGTTTCTCAAAATAGCGCGGAGGGAGAAAGAACTCTAAAAATTCGGGTTTGAAATCGACCCATGGCATCTCTGGATACCCGATGGTTTGCCAACAAATTTCGTCCCGTCCGGTCAATTACATGGCTATCATCGGAAGCAATGTCTCTAAATTCCAACGATGCGTGACAGCTCGAGTCTCTATCTGCTCTATAAAGTAGATAAAGTGGCAGCTCGAGTCTCTATCTGCTCTATAAAGTAGATATGATCGATAGATCCGCTAAAGGTAATACCCCTTTTGGTTATACGTTCGGCAATCGAGGCGTAGCTCACGGTGGCACGGCCTACCTGGGATTCATAGACTCGATTCCACTCACTGTGTTCGATGTTGATCTTTGAGCTATTGATTTCGAAAGGTGTCGGTGACCCGGAGCGAGAACCAGAATGCGATTCAGAACGATAGTTAATCTCTTGTGGCACCACTAGGTGAGAAATAATTCGATCAGGAGTGGGCTGGGGTGCTCTAGACTAGGATTTTACATCTAATTTCTTATCCCCAACGCTAAAGGCTTCGAGTTCAGTGAGTCGACTCGATACCTCGGGATGATGATTCGCCCTTGAGGCAAACTCGCGAAAGCGATTCCTCAGGTCCTCCATAATTCCACCAGTGTTTAATGAAAATTCATCGCTAAGGACTTCCAACTCTGCCTTGCGACGATGGTTTATCCAATGAACGCCCATTGCTGGTATACTAATAAAGACTCTTGACCGTAATGTAAGGGATATTCTAAATCAGATAAACTATCAAGTTCACCGAGTAGGTTAAGTGATACCAGGTAGAGATTGCTACGGTGAACCGATAGAGTATGATATTAGGATGTGTAAGTTAACCAATATTTACGTATATAGATACATATTTTTTCCCTCGTTATTATAATTCGTTGATTTGTAGTACACTCTGTAGGGTGAGGGGTCAGAAAATATGTATACATATACATATATATTTGTTCAAAGAAAAATAAATAAAAGCGATTTCGGTTTAATATTTCCTAAAATATTTGTGACGGTTTGAATATTTTGAAATGATATTGCCTGGTGATGAATGTGGGTCCTATTTATTGGCTTGAGTTGAAATAATCCGCGAATGTAATATACGGCTGATGGAGAAGCCTGAAGATGTCTGAATGCTGAATAATAGCACGAGTCTGGCAAAAAAAAAGACAAATTTTCCCGCATGCGTGTGTTTAATCTAGACGATATTCCTATGCATTGCCCCACATATGAGTGGCTTCCTCACACATATGTATGTAAGTCACAAACGAATTCGAAATTTCGCTGCCTTAGGAAGAATGTGTGACGTATATTTTCAGGCCAACCTCGACAATTCGTATCTTGAGCGCACACATGGCACACGCTCCGAAACAGCATCACACACGTGGGGGGCAATGCACATGAACATCGTTTTTTTCCACACATGCACATTAAAAACTTTTTTAAAACCCTTGCAGTAATAAAGGAAAGGAATTTAAAAATGTAAAAATATTATTTCCAAGGACTGCAAGGGTATATAAACTTTGGCATAGCCGAAGATAGCTTCTTAGATATTTTTTCTTTAAAGGCACAGTAAAAAAATATAACTACCAGAAACACAATGCGTGACTGTACTTGCAAATCGGAGTGAGAGTAAGAACAAAAAAAACTGTTGAATCGGGGCTACACGTGAGCTTACTCAGAGTGAGAGAGAGGGCAAAAGAATGTTCATAGCTCACACACACATGCCGCGAGTCAACCGGTGAATTGTCTGCTCTCGGTCTTACTTGTCTGCTTCGTATAATCCTTTCAAAAGAAAAAAAAAACTAAAATAGCGTGGCACATAATACATAAATACATATACTAATTTCGTCCACTCCTATATGGACTTTTGAACAGTAGATTAGCGAGTGATTCGACTAGCAAAAAAATGAAATGGTAAAGCAACATATTTCTTCTTTATATTTACAGTTGCACTAAGTCCATATTCCAGTGGAAAGCATACAAGCATAAATTCTAGGGTAACAAAAGGTATGATAGGTTAAAGGTTTGTTAAATATATAAATCGCCCACTCTTCAAAAATTGTTGTTCCTGACAATGTCTTAATTTTAACAAAAAAAAATTTTCAAAATTCTTTTTTTTTTTTTTTTGTTACAATTTGTTCTGTGTTAAAGTATTATTTATCGCATACAAACAAAATTAGCATTCTCTTTTTTTTTCAAATATAAATATTATGATTTGTTTTCTTTTTCTTTTTAAATTTACTTCTGTGATGCATTAATTTTCTGACTCTATTCTCTTCTACATAATGTTTTTCATCTAATTCAGTTATATTTCCTATTTTTCGAAAGGGGTTTGAGATTTTAAGTCTCGCATGTGGCATTTTTCTAAATCTGGTATCAACTTCATACTCTGCTCGTTTTTCATTAAGTTTTTCAATTTTGTGTATTTTCTTAGTTTGCGTATCGATTGTTGGTTTCCCTGAATAACCAAATATCATAGCTGGAGCTTGTCCAGTTGTTGAATGTATCATTTTATGATTATAGGTGAACAATATTGTCTCTACTGAAGTTTCTCTATCTTCTGTATTATTAACTGAATTGATTATTCGAAATTTCTCATTCAATGTTTTGTGCAATCGTTCTACATCAGCTATTCCATTTTTACTTGTAGTAACTTGGAGTTCGACATTTTCTTTCTTTAACCACTCGTGGATTGCTAGACTTATAAAGGAGAAATCTTTGTCCGCTTTAATGAATTGTGGTTTTCCCATATCGTTAAAAATCCTTAGTAACGCTCTCTTTGTTTCTAACCAGTCCCTGCCTTTAACTTCTATGAGGGTAGCGAACTTTGAGTATACATCAATACAAGAAAGGAACGTTTCAATAACAATACTTTTCCCTAATCGTGGGTAGTTCTGGTGTGATTTCTAAAGGTAAATCCGTATTTCTGTGTTCCGATTTACTTAAATTGCAAATATTACAATCGTTTATAATGTTTTGTATAATTTCCGCCGATTTTGGGTAATAGTATTGCTGCTTAAAAGTCATTTCAACCTTATGGAAACCTGAGTGAAGAGTGTCCAAATGAATTTTCAGTATAATCTCTTTTAGTTCAGCATATGTCAAAATGTCGCGCAATATGGTTGAAGTCTTGGTAACCTTGATATATGAGTTTATGAGACGAGTGTATTCTCTTTGAAGTATACCGAAATCATTTTCATCTTCCATAAAGATCGCACTATTTCGCATGGAAAAATACTTTAAAATGATATGCTTTGCTAGTTCAGAGGTCATTTCTTTATACTCAATAGTGATTTTGATTTTTGAAAAATACCTAGTTTCGCTTTCATAATTTCGACTTGCCTTAACAAATTTTATTTGTCTCTCAAAATATTTCAATGGACTTTCTGTTATTTGAATACATCTATGGTTATCCTCTGCAGCACTGTGCACAGTTGCCATAGTTGTAAGATTATCAGTTACCAATACTTCTCCATTAGGTAATTGTATTCTTGACAAGGCGTCTGCCACATGATTCTCCCTGCCTTTAATATATTTAAATTTGAAATCATATTCGCTAAGCTTTATTTTCCAGCGTTGGAGTTTCATGTTGGGTTTTCTAATCGTACTAAGCCAAATCAAAGGTTTGTGGTCACTAAGAACCTCGAAACTTCTTCCGTAGAGATACGGCCTGAAATATTTCGTCGCCCAGACGATTGCCAATAACTCTTTTTTAATAGTACTATAGTTTTCTTCGTGACTATTTAGGGTTCGGCTAGCGAAGCATATGGGCCTGCCTTCTTGAGACAAGACGGCCCCTAGTGCGGCATTACTTGCATCAGTAGCATTCTTTTGTAAAATCTGGATAGGCAAGAATCGGATCACTCATAATTAGAAGTTTGAGCTTCTCTACTGCTTCTATATATGAGGAATCATTAAAATCCGTGTTACCATTTTTTTTTTTCAATTTTAAGGTTATAGGTTTTGCTATATGAGCGAATCCAGGAATAAATTTCCTATAAAAGCCACACAGGCCTAAAAAGGACTTGATCTGTGTTTTAGACTTTGGCAAAGGGAAGTTTTTAATTGCATTTATTTTGTTTGGGTTGGGCTTAATTCCCTCTGTAGTAACTATATGACCTCAAAAATTCAGTCTCCTTTTTAAAAAATTCACATTTATCAAGCTGCAATTTTAAGTTTGCCGTTCTGAGTTTTTCGAAAACTTTGCGAATTGAATCATTGTGTTCCTCAAGCGAAGTTGAGAAGACAATAATGTCGTTCTAATAGACTAAGCAATGTTTATTTATTAAGTCACTAAGGACATTATTCCATCATCGAAAGGTTGCAGGGGCGTTTTTTAATCCAAAAGGCATACGAGTATACTCATAGTGGCCGGATTTGGTTGAAAATGCTGTTTTTTTAATTGAGGAGTCATCCATTTCGATCTGATGAAATCCTTTAGCTAAATCAATGGTAGAAAAATACTGGCTTCTGCCAAGCTTATCAAGTATTTCCTCCATGTTGGGAATTGGGAATTTATCGCTTATAGTAATTTCATTTAATCCTCTATAGTCTATTACGATTCTAAATTTGTCTTTGCCTGATGCAACTGTTTTCTTTGGCACTACCCAAAGTGGGCTACAATACGGAGAGTTACTTTCTCTAATAATCGTAACATATCCTTTATTTATTTTGTAACTTCGTTTTCAAATGCGTCGGGGTAACTGTAAGGCCTTTTGTATATCGCATCCTCATGGATAGTTTTGATTCCATGTTTAACCTCATTCGTAAAAGTAAGTTGTTCACCTTCCTGATATGGTATGTCTCGAAACTCAATAAGTATTTTCTTAATACACTTTCTCTCTTTGCTTTTCAAAGCAAAAATAGTTTCCGTTGAAGGCTGGTTTTCAACTTGATTTTGAAAAGAATGTTGACCATTTTCAGATTGGGAGCTTTGGTGGCTAAAGACAAAGTTATTTAGTGTCATCAAACCTGTTTGAAAATTAATTATTGCTCCGCAATCTTTTAAAAGCTCTCTTCTGAATAACAAATCATAATTATTTGAGAATTTGTTAATGTAGAATATTTGACTTGTAGGTATAAGTTTGTTTGGTTGCGTTAGTACATAATTTTCTAATACAACTTCTGATGTGTCGACATTATTTTTATTTTTCTGTATTGGAAGATTAAAAAATTTATGGTTAATTAGATTGACAGAAGATCCAGTATATTTTAGGCATTTGTAATATTTCTCATTGAACTTAATTGTTAGGTATTGTTTTCTGGAAAGGGACTCATTTGAAAATTTTCGCTCGTATCCACTACTGTAATAGATCCAGACACAGGGCGACAAAATCTCAAAAAAAATTGGGTCATCCCGCCTTCTATATGTATTAGCTAAAGAGAACTACACATATACAGCATAAAATAAAGAAGCAGTCTAACACTCCTGTTTTGCACCCTGTAACGGTCGACATAGGTCAGCAAAACACAAAGTTTAGGGACACTGCGAACCTTTTGCTCAAGAAGATGGAGGCAGAACGGATAAACTAACTCCCGCTGTTCCACCAGGACTTCACCTCGATTTCCAACTAGAGTTACCCGATCCACTTGAACTATCTTGAGAACGCGTGTGATAGACTTTAGAAAAGATGTTTAGTATGCATATGACTGCTCACTGGGATTCATAAACAACTAGCAAAAACAGCCTGTGGGGGGTTCTTTGTGAACGTCATAGCTAGTATTTTCACAGCGTATTTTATGTATGTCGGCTATCCATATCAACCGAATCCCTTGCCGGGGTTTTTTTTTTTTTAGAGAAGAATATAATAGAGTTTCGGACATCACTTCTTGCAGGCACTACAGATGATAATTGCGCTCCGCGTCTGTACCCACCCTACCATGAGCCTGCCAGCGAAAGTTATCGCAGACTCCCAAAACGAAAGCTAGGACTTCTTCTTCTACATCAGGGAACTAAAGAAATTAATACTTCATAATGAACTTAATATTTATTCAAACATTTCAAAATAATTAGCATCATCGTGCGATAAGTTCGATCAATTTGATCTACAAAAATTCTTCATTTTCAAAACAATGTTTAGCTAAGTAGCTGAATCTCGGTAAAAATCCGATTTTAAAGGTTGCAAATGTTGCATATGGTTTCTTATTACTAATATTTACTTTACTATCTAATATTTATGATTTCCTAACTTTACTGTAATTAAACTTCTAACATTAAGTCAAAAAAAAAAAAAAAAATTAAAAGAAAAAAAAATTACGTTTATGTGGCGTGATTACGCTAATATCCTCACAAAATTCATTCTCTAAAAATATTTTGCTTTATATATGTCCATTGACAAAGTATTAAATGCTAATGCTCATCCAAACAAATTCATTTCAACAGATAAGTTTTATAAAAATATAGGGAAAATTGGTTTTTGATACACTTACAGCTTGTTAATTTTTCCCACGCAGAAAGATCTTTCGTTGTGTTGTTGTCGCTGTTGAAAATAGGAAGGTTTACTTATTCCAAATAGAGCTAAAGCATCATACATTGTGAATTTACATGCATACTCAAATTCTGAAAAAATTGAAATTATTAACTAACGAAAATAGAGACTGGCATTGAATTCCATTTCCTTTTAAAATTGAACCATTTAGCCAACAGACAAACCAAAAGAAAAGGAAATTCAATTGTAAACTTAGCTAAAAATTGATTCTAAACTACTGAGGAGCCTTATGTTGACTCATTTCGCTTAATCCTGGTTATTTCGTCCGTATCGACGACGAATAAAAAATCTCCTTCGCAAATTAAACGCCTTGGTTATACTTGAAAATAATTCCGAAATGCTCTTCTCATCTACATGACATGTTGAGTGAGGTTAGGTTTTGTTCGTAGAAAGGTTAGATTTCGATACATCCTTCTACTGGTCATCCTTCATGCTTTAGGTTAGGTTAAGATTGAGAAAAAGGTTAGGTTTTCGTACATCCTTCTATTTTTAGAATCCTACACGTGTTCTGCTGGTATGGTCTGGATTACATGTGAGGCAGGATAAGCGAAAGTGCGATGTTGACCATGATAAATGTCTCAACATTCCAAATTCTCACTTTGCTTCGCTAACGCCGTATCTATAATAACACTATATAAGACACAAAACTATTTCGGGAATTTTTCTTTTATTTACCCTTAATACCATCCGAGGCAAAAGTTAAATATATTTAACTTTCGAATTTCCACAATCGATCGTCGGTTCAAGCCGTTGACTGACGCAAACAGTTCACCCACAAAAATTTTGAGACTGCTGAGGGCAAGTCTGCGGAAGACAGGTGTCTCAATTGAAATGTCAAGCAGGGCAAATTTTTAGAAAAATTGCCAATACTTGATGGAAACTATTTCCAATGCTGTTGAAGAGAAAATGCATAAGTTAAATGTACAATAATTCAAGAATTATTGCAATGAAATTAACTTACATTAATCTCTTGAACACACACACACGGATTAATTTTTTTTTCCGCACACGCGTAGGGGTTATGATGCACTCCCCTATTGGGTTATTTAAAACTTTGGACGAATACGTCCGATCAGTTGGAATTCACGTGGAGGAAAGAAAGAACACTTTTCCAAAAACCACGCTGTCCAATAAGTCTCTTTTGCCTTATTTTTCTTATTGTTTTATCCAAACTCCATTTATAGAAAAATAATGTAAAGCAATGCAAAATAAACCGATCAGCTGTGTGGCGTTGCCACTTAGTTCGTAGTTTTACAAGCTGGTTACCTACATTTTCGATTCTCACCACTTTGGCCAATATCGATAACAAAAAAGAAATACTAACTAATCGAAATCAGTTGAATTTGAAAATAACTGAAATTCCTGTACATTACACCACTGTTTAATTCGTAGTTTATTCAACGTCACGAATTCAACAGAAATGTGAAAGTCTGTGATATTACCATTATTATTGACGAATATCCTTCGCATGGAAAGTTCCCACTAATTTCCCTTGTAAATCTTCCAGAATATAGTATGATGTAGTATACTTTTAGGGATAAGATTAGGGCACATACTTTTAGGGATAGATTATAAGTAATTAGAACTTAAGCATAATGTCTAGCTTTAAGTACCGTTAAGGACACTAGCCATAAGACCAATGTAAACGTTCTCCTATAAATACCGGGCTTGCGGCCCCAATAAATCACTTCAAGTCAAACCTTGCCTTCGCCTGTTTCATGGCGATCCTGCCTAACATTGGCAACAAACAAAAAGGCAATAAGAAAAAAAAATCCTTGCCATACATAGGCAAAGTAATAAAAGGACTCACATACCGATGACCAGGACCATTACCCAAATAAAGCGGCGAGGTGGCCTTCTCGTCAGACTTAGAAGGCAGCGAGCGGCCCTGCTGGCCCAAGTAAACAGCGACCCACCACCACCATGGGCAGAGGCATGCCAAATTTGGATTAGGATATGCCGACTTGAGGAACAGCAGCAACAACAAAAAGAGGCAAAGCAGCACAACCAACAGCAGCAGAACCGACCAGCAACAACAGCAGAAAAATAAATCAAAAAAAATCAATTTAATAAAAAAGTGTGCTAATATATCTAGGCACCTTTGTGGCAAGAGGCGATCTTTGCGCTGCCATCATAAATCAATTTAAATATACATATGTGTAAATATTAACGAAAAAAAAAATACATATATATCTAAATAAATTTAATATATTGTCTATACAATTTTTTTTCAATAAGTCTATCATTGCCAAAAAAAAATACCCTAGAAAAGAAGAAAACAAAAAAAAAAAAAAAAACACATATTTTCAAATATACACTAAAATGAAAACTACACAAAAACGAAAAAAAAAACAAATATATACCTAGATAATTAAATAATAAATTACAAACAGCCTAATATACCCCAACATACCCTAAAGAAGAGCACATGTCAAACATGTGCAGTCAAAAGATGCACAAACAACAAAAGCACACTTGAAAAGCTTGCCGCGATCAAAGCAAACTTTTGAAAAAAAAGCAAACTTTTGAAAAAAAAGCTCAAGTAAAGCTTGCAACCACACATAAAGCTTTCTGATCGCAGCAAGCTCAACAAGATCAAAACTGGCCAATAACGAAGTCTAAATACCCTATAAGAAAAATTACAAGATTTTTTTGGATATAATTAAATATTAGAAAATAGAATTATAAACAATTTGAAAAAAAAAAACAATAACAAAAAAATATAGGAGAATCAGAAAATGAAATAATTTAAAGAACAAAATTATTTTAATAAAATAACATCAAAAGTAACATAATTTCAATGGACCAGAACATAGAAATATTGAAAGAAAAATTTCAGAAAGCATACAAGTGCCTAAATAAAACAATTTATATACACCCTCAAACCATAAACAAGCACCTTGAAACTATCTTCGACAGTTATAATAGAATAAAGAGTAGCAATACAGACATATGCAATGAATCTAGCAGTAAATGCTTTACTGAGCTAATATATAGTTTAAATAAACAACTAATAAGTATAGCAACAAAACATAATATAAAATTCACAATACCGGTAGATTCGAATTTAGAAGCAACTTTTGAACCTCTAATAGCAAAAGACACAGAAGAACCAGCTGTAAAAGATAACCCAGGAGACATTCAAGATACATCAGGTGTAAAAGATAACCCAGAAAACATTCAAGATAATACAAAACCAAAGATGGCGCAAACAAAGATTGAATTTCTTAATACAGCCTCTAAGCTGATTCAAGAGTATGATGGTGGAGTAGAAACAATTCAAAGTTTCATAGATTCACTGGAATTAATCAACGAAATAAAAGCAGAACATGAAGAAACAGCTATTAAAGTCATAAAAACAAAACTAAAAGGGGACGTTAGACTACTAGTTACTAATGAAAACACTATAAATGGTATAATCCAAACATTAAAGAAAGAAATTAAGGGTGAAACAGTTCAGGTAGCGGAGGCAAGATTAATGAATTTAAAACAAAATGGCAAGAACGCAAATTCATTTATGTCAGAAATAGAAAATCTTACTAAATCATTGAAACGCGCATTCATAACAGACAACGTAAACCCTGAAACAGCAAAGAAATATGCCACTCAAACAGCAGTGAAATCAATCATAAAGAACTGCGATAACGAAAAGGTCAGAACAATAATAGAAGCAGGCAATTTTACTAAAATGAATGATGTTGTAGCTAAATTTGTAAATACATCTACAAATATAGAACAAGATCACAGCGTATTTTATACTAAAAGAAACAATTACACAAATAGGAACTTGTACAATAATAATAAAAATTATAATAATAATTACCAAAATAGAAACCCAAATGATAATACTAACTATAACAATACTAGGAATTACAATAACTATAGTAATAATTATAATCGAAGAAATTATAACAATAGATATACCAAAACTAATTATCCTCCTAAAACACAACAAAATAATAATGTTAGATTTACAAATATAGAAGAAAATTCGGAAAACTCCGAAAGTCCTCTGGTGTAAAAAATCGAACAAATAAAATATATAATTTAAATTGCAACCTTAATAGCTACATAACTTTAAACTTTGACGATGTAGGGACAATAAAATTACTATTAGACACAGGAGCTGATGTATCACTAATAAAACAAGAAATATTAAGAAAAGACAATACAGTTAACATACAAAAACGGACAAAACTTAGTGGAATAGGCAAAGACGTCCTATTTACAATAGGCGAAACCAAACTAAAGGTCAGCAACCTCTCAACGGTACACACCTTCCAAGTAATAGAAAATGATTTCCCCATCCCATGTGACGGAATCTTGGGGCTTGACTTTATAAAAAAATTCAATTGCACACTCAATTATTCCACCAACAAATTGATAATAGATCCATATAAAGCAAGATATAAAATTATAATCAATATAGGGATCAGTCAAAACACACATGTATTCCATATCCTCAAACAACAATAACATCTTTATCCCTAATCAAGAATTACACCCGGGGGTATTCGTCGCAAACACTATTGCTTCTAAGACTAACCCATATGTCCGCATATTAAATACTAACAACACCGACGTGCAAATTACAAATATAAACCTATTAAATGAAAAACTGTCCGATTATGAAATCTTAAAAAACAACAAACAACATGATTCAAAACATAAATCCACAATAATGAACAAACTAGCACCTCATTTTCCCGACTTCGTGAAAGAACCTCTACATAAATTATGCTCAGAATTTGATGATGTATTCGCAATAGAATCTGAACAAATATCGTCCAACAATTTCTATAAACAAAAATTAAGACTCAAAGACACAACACCAGTCTACACCAAAAACTACAGGATAGCACACAGTCAAAAAAACGAAATCAATAAACAAGTGGACAAATTGATCAATGATGATATTATTGAACCATCAATGTCTGAGTTCAATAGTCCGATTTTATTGGTTCCTAAAAAAGCGCTACCTGGCAGTAAAGAAAAACGGTGGAGATTGGTAGTTGACTATAGAAAAATTAACAAACAACTAGTAGCGGATACATTCCCACTACCCAGAATGGACGATATCCTTGACCAGCTAGGACGCGCTAAATACTTCTCTTGTTTAGACTTAATGTCAGGATTTCATCAAGTAGAATTAGAAGAAAAATCTCGGGACATAACATCATTTTCCACAGATAAGGGCTCATTCAGATTCAAGCGATTACCATACGGATTAAAAATTGCACCAAACTCGTTTCAAAGAATGATGTCCCTTGCATTCACGGGTCTATCACCATCCCAAACATTCCTTTATATGGATGATCTAATTGTAATTGGTTGCTCTGAAAGTCACATGATCAGAAACTTAAGAGATGTTTTTGAAACTTGCCGAAAATATAACCTAAAATTGCACCCAGACAAATGCTCTTTCTTCAGACATGAAGTTACTTTTCTAGGACACAAATGCACAAATAAAGGAATTTTACCAGACGAAAGCAAGTTCAAAACGATTCAAGATTACCCGACTCCCAAAAATGGCGACGAAGCCAAAAGATTCATTCCAAACTTTGCATACCATGCACAATTTATCAATAGATTATCTAGGAAAAATGTAGAATTTATTTGGGATGCAAACTGTCAAGCAGCTTTTGAGTACTTAAAAAACAAATTATTAAGCCCACAAATACTTCAATATCCAGATTTTAATAAAAAAATTCTGTATCACAACTGATGCAAGCAAGATCGCATGTGGAGCCGTCCTCAGCCAAGAATTTGATGGACTCCAATTACCCATATCATACGCATCTAAGGCATTTACAAAAGGCGAAAGCAATAAGTCAACAATAGAGCAAGAATTAACAGCAATACATTGGGCAATTCAATATTTCAAACCATACATATACGGGAAAAAATTCCTAATCAGAACTGACCATCAGCCATTAACATACCTATTTTCTCTAAAAAACCCATCGTCAAAGCTTACTAGAATAAGGCTAGATTTAGAAGAGTTCGATTTTACTATAGAATACATCAGGGGACAAGAAAATTTCGCAGCGGATGCTCTCTCCAGAATTGAATTTGAAAATATAAAAAATATAGAAACCAATAAAATACTTAAAGTAGCAACAAGATCAGAAACAAAAAAATTAGTACATAAGGAAAACAAAATTAACAATAGCAGAATAGAAACACCAAGAATATATGAAATAATAAATCCTAACGAAGCCAAAAAATACGCGCAAATTAAATTCAAAAATGCAATTGTTTTATTACCAAAAATAAAGAAAAATTACTCTCATTCAACATAGGCGATTTGATCATTAGTGGAAGAATAGATCTAGATCGATTCCTTCCAAGGCTTGAAAAAGAAGCCGGTGCTCAAAAAATCTATAAACTGAAGATAGACATGTCAGAAAAACTATTTAGGTCACTTACACCTAATGAACTAAAACAAAAAGGAAAAGACACATTAAAACATTTAGAAATAGCAGTTCTACCCCTAGTAAAAGTTATAACAAATAAAGAAGAAATAAGAAATACACTAAATAAATATCATAATGACCCAATAGAGGGAGGTCACTGCGGGGTAAACAGAACACTAGGAAAAATAAAAAGAGATTTCTTTTGGAAAAATATGTCTCGGGATGTTGCAACATACATCAAAAATTGCGAAAAGTGCAAACTAGCCAAAGTAACCAGACACAACCACTCCCCATTGGTCATAACACCAACCCCTGCAACCACTTTTGACACAATAATAATAGATACAATTGGACCATTACCAAAAACAATGAACGGTAATGAATACGCAGTTACTATTATCTGCGATCTGTCCAAATATCTCATATCAATACCAATACCAAACAAAAGTGCAAAAGCGGTTGCAAAGGCAATATTCGAAAAATTCATTTTAATTTACGGTTCAGTGAAAACAATTCTAACAGACATGGGAACAGAATATATGAATTCAATACTAATAGAACTTTGCAAAAATTTTAACATAACTAAACTCTTGGAACAGTAGAAAGAAGCCATAGAACTTTCAATGAATACATCAGGTCATATATATCCATAAAAAAAGACGATTGGGATGAATATCTAGCATACTTCACATATTGCTTTAACACCACTCCATCCACCGTACATGGTTATGCACCTTTTGAACTAGTCTTTGCAAAACATCCTAAAACTGTCCCATTCTCGTCTGAAACGGTAGAACCCATTTACAACATTGATGATTTCAATAAAGAAATAAAATTTAAATTACAAATAGCACAAAATAGAGCGAAACTGCTTATCGAAAAATTTAAAGCATCACAAAAAGAAACATATGATAAAAACACAAAAAAAGTATCGCTAACTGAAGGACAAGAAATACTTTTAAAAAATGATACAGGACATAAATTAGATAACAAATACACAGGCAAATATACAATACAAAGCATAGGTCCTAACAATAATATAGTAATAGCGGATGATAAAAACAAAAAGCAAACAGTACATTTAGATAGAATAAAAATAACATAAAAGGATGTTAGAAAAATATAAATTTTTCTTTTTAAAAAAAAGGAGGTGTAGTATACTTTTAGGGATAAGATTAGGGCACATACTTTTAGGGATAGATTATAAGTAATTAGAACTTAAGCATAATGTCTAGCTTTAAGTACCGTTAAGGACACTAGCCATAAGACCAATGTAAACGTTCTCCTATAAATACCGGGCTTGCGGCCCCAATAAATCACTTTAAGTCAAACCTTGCCTTCGCCTGTTTCAATGAATTCCCTTGTTTTTCACGAACACGAGCTTTAAGAAACGCCGGGCAAAGTTTCGCATTAATTCCTTTACTAAAATTGCTCTGAACAAAATTCCTTCTAAAAACTTCCTGACCAACTTTGAAACAGATAGGCCTGGTTCTTAAATTATATTGCTGGGCTTGTTGTTCATAGGCACTTTCCAAGTTTTCCCGTAACTTTGATCGTAATAATTTAAGCTGATCATCTCGATCGAGCTGTACTACTGGTTCATCTAACATTGTTAAATTCCTTAGCAGTTTATATTGACTTGCATGTGTTATCATATCTAATCCATATACCGCATGGTATGGAGATATCTTTAAACTTTGATGATAACTATTTCTTAAGGCACAACTTATTTCTTGAATATGGGTATCCCACTCTGTCTGATCAGATTTTAAATACGAACGAATAGCGGACACGATCGAGCGATTCACTCTCTCTGAAGCATTTGATTGAGGAGAATATGCAGCTGTATAAGTATGCTGAACTCCAAACGTAGTAAGAAATGAATTCAATTCGTTTGATTTAAACTGCACTCCATTATCACTTACTAAAATTTCTGGTACTCCATAGGATAGAAAAATCTGACTTTGAAGAAACTCAATAATTGGTTTTGTCGTGAAGTTTTTCACTGGACAAAGCCAATGAAATTTCGTTAAATGATCTAACACAATAAGTAAACCTATGTTTCCTTTTCTACTCCTTGGATATGGTCCTAAGAGGTCGATGTACAAACGTTGAAACGGTCGTTCAGACACTGCCTGTTTACCCATGGGTGGTTTTAAGGTCCTATTAGGAGGTTTAGTACACTTACATACCTCACAATTACGCACATATTCTCGAATCTCGGAAACCATCCCTGGCCAATATAAATGTCTTTTTATTAGTTCCACGGTTTTTACCATGCCTCCATGAGCTGTAATAGTGGAATCATGCGCACGTGATATAACTTCGGCGGTCATTCTTTGCGGCACCCACAATTTCCACATTTTCTTTTCGCACTCCTCTGTACCATCATTATGTTCAGTCCTAATATACACCAAGTTATCCATGACTTTGACATCAGGGTATGACTGCACATTTTGTAGTACTTTCTCCTTTAGTTTTTGATACTCTTCATCCTTAAAACAGTCTGAAGATAAATCAATTTCTGGCCCAAATGAGTCTAATTGCGCGATCTCTTCAGAGTACATACGCGACAATGCATCTGGTACTATATGTTCTCGTCCCTTTCTATGACTTATCTCAAATTTATATCCTTGCAATTGCAAAGCCCATCTCGCTAGACGCCCTTTGAGATTGGACTGCTTCATCAACCAAGATAGACTGGCATGATCTGTAACAATCTCAAAATCTTGAAGTTCTATATAACAACGATAGCGTTCTACACCCCAAACTACAGCTAAGCATTCACGTTCCGTGACACTATAATTTCTTTGTGCCGCATTTAGCTTTTTGGACATATAGGCTATAGGTTTTTCTTCGCCTTCCAAATCCAATTGCACCAAAACTGCACCAACACCAACATCGCTTGCATCACATTGAAGAAAAAACTTTTTACTAAAATCAGGGTTTTGCAAAACTGGAGCAGTCGTTAGTCGTCTTTTGAGATCATCAAAAGCTTTCTGCGCACTATCTGTCCATTCAAACTTCGTTTTCTTTCCTAGCAAATCTGTAATCGGCGCTGCAATTTCTGAAAAGTTTGCGATGAATCTTCGATACCATCCTGCTAATCCTAAAAATCCACGCGTTTGTTTTAGGGACTTTGGTGTAGGCCATTGCAAAATAGATTCAATCTTGCTCGGATCAGTTGAAATTCCGCCTCTGCCAATTATGTACCCTAAATATTTAACTTCGGTCACACAAAACTGACTCTTCTTGAGATTTAACATTAGATTCGCTTTACGAAATTGATCCGCTAATCTCATTAATACCGATATATGTGAATCAAAATCTGCTGTTACTACACATAAATCATCAAGATATCCAAAACAACAATACTTTAAACCGCTGGAATAACTTCGTCCATTAACCTGCACATAGTTTGGGGCATCACAATCCGAATGGCATTACTCAAATTGGTACAAAGGCCTTCCTGGGATAGTAAATGCTGTGATTCCACGAGATTCTTCTGATAATTCCACTTGCCAATACGCATCTTTAAGATCGATTTTAGTAATGATTTCGGCACGAGGAAGCCGTGCGAATATCCCATCAATACTTGGTAATGGATATGCATCCTTTGTCGTACACGCATTTATCTTTCTAGCATCTAGACATAATCTCACTTTCTCAGGTTTAACTACTAATCTCATCGGAGAACTCCACGGACTATTTGATAACTCTATAACTCCTAACTCTATCATTCGATCAACTTCGCTATACATTAATTTTTCCACTGCTGGGGATACGGGGTAAAACCTTTGCTTAATCGGTTTTGCCGATCCAACATCTATATGATGCTTAATCAACGTAGTTCGCCCAAGCCCTTTCTTTTCAAATGACGGAAATAATGCAATAATGGCTTGAAGTTGTCTCTTTTGACAGTCAGATAATGGGTATGATTGTTCCTCTTTACTATCTGGAATTCTGAATTCGCTTTCGTAATCTAAAGCTGATAACAACCCTGGCGCTACTTGAAACGCTTTCCAAAAATCTATTCCCAATATCATCCTTTTCTGAATGGACGGTATGATGAATAACTTTATCGGTCTGGTTTTATTTTTATAGGTAATATCTAGCGTAATGAAACCGATGACTGGTTGATCTTGTCCATCCGCTGTGTTAACTTGGGAAGAAATACGACGAAACTTTGGATACTTTGACCAATCTTCTGAAGCCAAAGTCGAACCCACGCAACTTATGTTCGCGCCGGTATCTAAAAGACCTTGTTCACGAAAATTTAAAAATGATACTTCCGCATACAATCTTCCATCCGACTTTTCATGAATTATTGACGAAATAAGTAAACGCTTAGTTTGTCGAACTGCTTTCCAAAAAGTTCGCAATCGAAGAGTAGATCTCTTTGGTCGTGACCGAGTTAAAATTTGGTTGCTTCCAAAAATTCTACTACGCACTTTGAGATAATTTCTCAAACGTTCTTGATAGGGTTTTACTGACGATATAACTTGCGTCTTATCGTAACAGTTAAAGGGTAAGTCTGGTATTTGGTTTGCTTGCTCTATTGGTTCTGAGCTAGCCGGTAAATCAGGTAAAATTTCAATTAAAGATTTTTCGGGGCCATCCGAGCTTTCACAGATGGACCCTTCACTAAGTTTTCCGCTTTCTTGGCGATACAATTTTTACATTGGGGCTTATATACGTTTTTCGAGCCACACCCGTAACAAAATATAGTGCGAGGCTCTAAGCAGTTGTCCCAGCCATGTCCCTCCGCATCACAATTCCAACACCGAAATACTTTAACCGGAGCTTGCACTGCTTCAACATTGTACACATTTAAATCCATCTTTTCGGAGAGTTCGAACCTTTCTGGCTCTTCTACTTCCGCAATGTTGCGTTTAGCATACTGAAAATTGCCTGAAGTTTTATTTGCTCTCTTAGAGACTACATCACCTAATAAATTTTCTCGCATTTGCACTAGCTTTCGAAGATGAGGTATAGAGAGAATAGGTATATACAACAATTCATGACGAATGTCTGGCAATAAATTACGTGTGAGCAACTGAATAAGTTGTTCCTCGTCTATGCTTTTGGACATACGTGACATCTGAGTCATAATCTCATCGTAAAAGTTTTCAAAGGTTTCTCCTACCTTTTGTTTACGCCCACGAATATCTTCTAGTATATCTACATCACTTCTGTAATCTTTATATTGATATTTCATGGCTGCACAAAATTCTGACCACTCTAAGTTTACTACATCTCTACGGTATCTCCAATACCACTCTTTAGCTTTGCCTACTAAAAGAATATGCAAATTTTTGCATACTGCATCAAAATCTTGGTCTAAGCAATCCTCCGTTAACGTTTTGATACGATAAAGAAACTCTTCGACCGTAACTCCTTTTGACGAACCGTCAAATTTTACATTCCAACTATGAATTAGCTGTGTAATTTTATCTGGGTTATGACCTGTTCTGTTTGGTCGGACTGAAGATGAACTCCTAGGAATACTTTGGTTTTGCGCTGACGCATTTACATGTTGCTCTGTAATTCCCATTTGTCCTATTCTTCGGTCTATTATGGACTCTAGTTGATTGCAAATTCTGTCATAATCAATTTCTACCGATGCTCGCGCTGGTCTTCTACAAGCGTCTAAGCTTCTACGAGGTATATTAGACCCATTTTCTGGAGGTCTTCCTCGTTGTTTTCTTATCGTTGTGGGTCGGTCTCCTGCAGACATCTCTATATTTGCAGTTGCTTTATTAGCTTGTTCACCCCCACTAAAATTTCTACGAGAGCGTGTATTTGGGCCTTTCGGCACCGCTCCTGTTGTGATTGCACCTATGTTTACAGGACGTTCGGATTCTATCTCTGCAAATGGCACGTTTTGCACTTCTAAATCTGCTCTACGTATCGACGCATTACAAACTTGACATACATTAAACTGATCAATCCATTCTGATATACAATTTTTATGAAATAGATGATGGCATGACGTTTTCACCACCAACTCTTGCGTGGCCCATACTGCTTTCTGACAAATTGAGCATAACGCATCTGAGATCTCATGAGCTAAGTTTTCTTCACTCCTAGTGAGAACCATTTTGACAAATATCTGATTAATTTTAATATTTTAAAAATATATCGTGATTAAATTTAAGGTATTTTATCTTAAATCATATCGTTCCCTT
This sequence comes from Drosophila equinoxialis, assembly GCA_018150345.1. Taxonomy (NCBI): domain Eukaryota; kingdom Metazoa; phylum Arthropoda; class Insecta; order Diptera; family Drosophilidae; genus Drosophila; species Drosophila equinoxialis. The sequence goes on along the minus strand of JAECWI010000425.1, from coordinate 1,608,920 downwards.
AATGTGAATTTGAAGTCACTATCTTATTTTTCTACTAATGAGTCCTATATACTCTAATATATCCCAAAACAAATTTACGAAAATGAAAGAAAAAGATTAAATAATACACTGGGTTGCTACTGGCAAATAATTTTAGATGCATCACTCTTTTAACTGGTCAGGATTTAGCTTAGCCAAAAACCTGAATTTCCTAGCATAGTTTATGACTGCACTATTTAAGTTATAAGATTCCAATTGCACCTGGTGCTTTCGAAAGAGAGAAAGAAAAAAAATTGGTTGTTAATTTTTTTCTTTTATGCAATGCCAATGTGAATTTAACCCTGAATTGATTGGTCTTTATAGCTGCTTCGCTATTATAAAGAATTCCAAAAATTCAATCCGTTGATCGAATCTTATAGCAAATACATAACAGAAAAGGAGAAAAAAGAAAAAACAAAGTAGAAAGAACCAACAAGATCCTCCAAGCTATTGGTTTAGCGCTCTAGTGGTCGTAGACGTAAACACACTACGTTACGAATTCCAAACTAGATTTAATTCGCTAATACCAGTATTAGAGTAACAGCAATTATGCGAAAAGACGAAGTTTACTTAGCCAATCCTACTACTAGAGGTCGCTGTGGCAGAATTACTACCATACGATTTCCATTTAGTTGCATAGAGACCGCATCCATAACATTCGAACTTTACACAAAAATAGAATGAAAAGAGATTACCATCTACGTCCTAAGGAGAGTTTTAGTGGTCGCTATTGTAGTCTGGCTACAAGACGAATTCCAAGCTAAATTTCCCTCAGTCAGTAGAGAGCAAAACAAAAAAAAAGAAAGGAAAAAAAAAATCAATGACACATTCGGTCTTTTCTGACGAAGGTTCAATATGGTCTGATGTTATTCGACCCCCTTTACTCAAAGTGTAAAGAAAAAAAAATTTTAAAGTCAACCTCTCGTCCATGGGACCAACTCTTGCCCTAAAGAGTAAGACCACGTTTTTTTAGCCTCACCATTCTAGGACCTTTCGTTAGGGCCCCACGTTGGGCGCCAAATATGTAATAGAACCAGACACAGGGCGACAAAATCTCAAAAAAAATTGGGACATCCCGCCTTCTATATGTATTAGCTAAAGAGAACTACACATATAGATCAATAAAATAAAGAAGCAGTCTAACACTCCTGTTTTGCACCCTGTAACTGTCGACATAGGTCAGCAAAACACAAAGGTTAGGGACACTGCGAACCTTTTGCTCAAGAAGATGGAGGCAGAACGGATAAACTAACTCCCGCTGTTCCACCAGGACTGCACCTCGATTTCCAACTAGAGTTACCCGATCCACTTGAACTATCTTGAGAACGCGTGTGATAGACTTTAGAAAAGATGTTTAGTATGCATATGACTGCTCAATGGGATTCATAAACAACTAGCAAAAACAGCCTGTGGGGGGTTCTTTGTGAACGTCATAGCTAGTATTTTCACAGCGTATTTTATGTATGTCGGCTATCCATATTAACCGAATCCCTTGCCGGGGTTTTTTTTTAGAGAAGAATATAATAGAGTTTCGGACATCACTTCTTGCAGGCACTATAGATGATAATTGCGCTCCGCGTCTGTACCCACCCTACCATGAGCCTGCCAGCGAAAGTTATCGCAGACTCCCAAAACGAAAGCTAGGACTTCTTCTTCTACATCAGGGAACTAAAGAAATTAATACTTCATAATGAACTTAATATTTATTCAAAACATTTCAAAATAATTAGCATCATCGTGCGATAGGTTCGATCAATTTGATCTACAAAAATTCTTCATTTTCAAAACAATGTTTAGCTAAGTAGCTGAATCTCGGTAAAAATCCGATTATAAAGGTTGCAAATGTTGCATATGGTTTCTTATTACTAATAATTACTTTACTATCTAATATTCATGATTTCCTAACTTTACTGTAATTAAACTTCTAACATTAAGTCAAAAAAAAAAAAAAAATTAAAAAAAAAAAAAATACATTTATGTGGCGTGATTACGCTAATATCCTCACAAAATTCATTCTCTAAAAATATTTTGCTTTATATATGTCCATTGACAAAGTATTAAATGCTAATGCTCATCCAAACAAATTCATTTCATCAGATAAATTTTATAAAAATATAGGGAAAATTGGTTTTTGATACACTTACAGCTTGTTAATTTTTCCCACGCAGAAAGATCTTTCGTTGTGTTGTTGTCGCTGTTGAAAATAGGAAGGTTTACTTATTCCAAATAGAGCTAAAGCATCATACATTGTGAATTTACATGCATACTCAAATTCTGAAAAATGGAAAATTATTAACTAACGAAAATAGAGACTGGCATTGAATTCCATTTCCTTTTAAAATTGAACCATTTAGCCAACAAACAAACCAAAAGAAAAGGAAATTCAATTGTAAACTTAGCTAAAAATTGATTCTAAACTACTGAGGAGCCTTATGTTGACTCATTTCGCTTAATCCTGGTTATTTCGTCCGTATCGACGACGAATAAAAAATCTCCTTCGCAAATTAAACGCCTTGGTTATACTTGAAAATAATTCCAAAATGCTCTTCTCATCTACATGACATGTTGAGTGAGGTTAGGTTTTGTTCGTAGAAAGGTTAGATTTTGATACATCCTTCTACTGGTCATCCTTCATGCTTTAGGTTAGGTTAAGATTGGGAAAAAGGTTAGGTTTTCGTACATCCTTCTATTTTTAGAATCCTACACGTGTTCTGCTGGTATGGTCTGGATTACATGTGAGGCAGGATAAGCGAAAGTGCGATGTTGACCATGATAAATGTCTCAACATTCGAAATTTCCACTTTGCTTCGCTAACGCCGTATCTATAATAACACTATATAAGACACAAAACTATTTCGGGAATTTTTCTTTTATTTACCCTTAATACCATCCGAGGCAAAAGTTAAATATATTTAACTTTCGGATTTCCACAATCGATCGTCGGTTCAAGCCGTTGACTGACGCAAACAGTTCACTCACAAAAATTTTGAGACTGCTGAGGGCAAGTCTGCCGAAGACAGGTGTCTCAATTGAAATGTCAAGCAGGGCAAATTTTTAGAAAAATTGCCAATACTTGATGGAAACTATTTCCAATGCTGTTGAAGAGAAAATGCATAAGTTAAATGTACAATAATTCAAGAATTATTGCAATGAAATTAACTTACATTAATCTCTTGAACACACACACACGGATTAATTTTTTTTTTTCGCACACGCGTAGGGGTTATGATGCACTCCCCTATTGGGTTATTTAAAACTTTGGACGAATACGTCCGATCAGTTGGAATTCACGTGGAGGAAAGAAAGAACACTTTTCCAAAAACCACGCTGTCCAATAAGTCTCTTTTGCCTTATTTTTCTTATTGTTTTATCCAAACTCCATTTATAGAAAAATAATGTAAAGCAATGCAAAACAAACCGATCAGCTGTGTGGCGTTGCCACTTAGTTCGTAGTTTTACAAGCTGGTTACCTACTTTTTCGATTCTCACCACTTTAGCCAATATCGATAACAAAAAAGAAATACTAACTAATCGAAATCAGTTGAATTTTAAAATAACTGAAATTCCTGTACATTACACCACTGTTTAATTCGTAGTTTATTCAACGTCACGAATTCAACAGAAATGTGAAAGTCTGTGATATTACCATTATTATTGACGAATATCCTTCGCATGGAAAGTTCCTACTAATTTCCCTTGTAAATCTTCTAGAATATAGTATGAATTCCCTTGTTTTTCACGAACACGAGCTTTAAGAAACGCCGGGCAAAGTTTCGCATTAATTCCTTTACTAAAATTGCTCTGAACAAAATTCCTTCTAAAAACTTCCTGACCAACTTTGAAACAGATAGGCCTGGTTCTTAAATTATATTGCTGGGCTTGTTGTTCATAGGCACATTTCCAAGTTCTCCCGTAACTTTGATCGTAATAATTTAAGCTGATCATCTCGATCGAGCTGTACTACTGGTTCATCTAACATTGTTAAATTCCTTAGCAGTTTATATTGACTTGCATGTGTTATCATATCTAATCCATATACCGCATGGTATGGAGATATCTTTAAACTTTGATGATAACTATTTCTTAAGGCACAACTTATTTCTTGAATATGGGTATCCCACTCTGTCTGATCAGATTTTAAATACGAACGAATAGCGGACACGATCGAGCGATTCACTCTCTCTGAAGCATTTGATTGAGGAGAATATGCAGCTGTATAAGTATGCTGAACTCCAAACGTAGTAAGAAATGAATTCAATTCGTTTGATTTAAACTGCACTCCATTATCACTTACTAAAATTTCTGGTACTCCATAGGATAGAAAAATCTGACTTTGAAGAAACTCAATAATTGGTTTTGTCGTGAAGTTTTTCACTGGACAAAGCCAATGAAATTTCGTTAAATGATCTAACACAATAAGTAAACCTATGTTTCCTTTTCTACTCCTTGGATATGGTCCTAAGAGGTCGATGTACAAACGTTGAAACGGTCGTTCAGACACTGCCTGTTTACCCATGGGTGGTTTTAAGGTCCTATTAGGAGGTTTAGTACACTTACATACCTCACAATTACGCACATATTCTCGAATCTCGGAAACCATCCCTGGCCAATATAAATGTCTTTTTATTAGTTCCACGGTTTTTACCATGCCTCCATGAGCTGTAATAGTGGAATCATGCGCACGTGATATAACTTCGGCGGTCATTCTTTGCGGCACCCACAATTTCCACATTTTCTTTTCGCACTCCTCTGTACCATCATTATGTTCAGTCCTAATATACACCAAGTTATCCATGACTTTGACATCAGGGTATGACTGCACATTTTGTAGTACTTTCTCCTTTAGTTTTTGATACTCTTCATCCTTAAAACAGTCTGAAGATAAATCAATTTCTGGCCCAAATGAGTCTAATTGCGCGATCTCTTCAGAGTACATACGCGACAATGCATCTGGTACTATATGTTCTCGTCCCTTTCTATGACTTATCTCAAATTTATATCCTTGCAATTGCAAAGCCCATCTCGCTAGACGCCCTTTGAGATTGGACTGCTTCATCAACCAAGATAAACTGGCATGATCTGTAACAATCTCAAAATCTTGAAGTTCTAAATAACAACGATAGCGTTCTACACCCCAAACTACGGCTAAGCATTCACGTTCCGTGACACTATAATTTCTTTGTGCCGCATTTAGCTTTTTGGACATATAGGCTATAGGTTTTTCTTCGCCTTCCAAATCCAATTGCACCAAAACTGCACCAACACCAACATCGCTTGCATCACATTGAAGAAAAAACTTTTTACTAAAATCAGGGTTTTGCAAAACTGGAGCAGTCGTTAGTCGTCTTTTGAGATCATCAAAAGCTTTCTGCGCACTATCTGTCCATTCAAACTTCGTTTTCTTTCCTAGCAAATCTGTAATCGGCGCTGCAATTTCTGAAAAGTTTGCGATGAATCTTCGATACCATCCTGCTAATCCTAAAAATCCACGCGTTTGTTTTAGGGACTTTGGTGTAGGCCATTGCAAAATAGATTCAATCTTGCTCGGATCAGTTGAAATTCCGCCTCTGCCAATTATGTACCCTAAATATTTAACTTCGGTCACACAAAACTGACCTTCTTGAGATTTAACATTAGATTCGCTTTACGAAATTGATCCGCTAATCTCATTAATACCGATATATGTGAATCAAAATCTGCGTTACTACACATAAATCATCAAGATACCAAAACAACAATACTTTAAATCCGCGGAATAACTCGTCCATTAGCACATAGTTTGCGGGGCATTGCACAATCCGAATGGCATTACTCGAAATTGGTACAAAGGCCTTCCTGGGATAGTAAATGCTGTGATTCCACGAGATTCTTCTGATAATTCCACTTGCCAATACGCATCTTTAAGATCGATTTTAGTAATGATTTCGGCACGAGGAAGCCGTGCGAATATCCCATCAATACTTGGTAATGGATATGCATCCTTTGTCGTACACGCATTTATCTTTCTAGCATCTAGACATAATCTCACTTTCTCAGGTTTAACTACTAATCTCATCGGAGAACTCCACGGACTATTTGATAACTCTATAACTCCTAACTCTATCATTCGATCAACTTCGCTATACATTAATTTTTCCACTGCTGGGGATACGGGGTAAAACCTTTGCTTAATCGGTTTTGCCGATCCAACATCTATATGATGCTTAATCAACGTAGTTCGCCCAAGCCCTTTCTTTTCAAATGACGGAAATAATGCAATAATGGCTTGAAGTTGTCTCTTTTGACAGTCAGATAATGGGTATGATTGTTCCTCTTTACTATCTGGAATTCTGAATTCGCTTTCGTAATCTAAAGCTGATAACAACCCTGGCGCTACTTGAAACGCTTTCCAAAAATCTATTCCCAATATCATCCTTTTCTGAATGGACGGTATAATGAATAACTTTATCGGTCTGGTTTTATTTTTATACGTAATATCTAGCGTAATGAAACCGATGACTGGTTGATCTTGTCCATCCGCTGTGTTAACTCGGGAAGAAATACGACGAAACTTTGGATACTTTGACCAATCTTCTGAAGCCAAAGTCGAACCCACGCAACTTATGTTCGCGCCGGTATCTAAAAGACCTTGTTCACGAAAATTTAAAAATGATACTTCCGCATACAATCTTCCATCCGACTTTTCATGAATTATTGACGAAATAAGTAAACGCTTAGTTTGTCGAACTGCTTTCCAAAAAGTTCGCAATCGAAGAGTAGATCTCTTTGGTCGTGACCGAGTTAAAATTTGGTTGCTTCCAAAAATGCTACTACGCACTTTGAGATAATTTCTCAAACGTTCTTGATAGGGTTTTACTGACGATATAACTTGCGTCTTATCGTAACAGTTAAAGGGTAAGTCTGGTATTTGGTTTGCTTGCTCTATTGGTTCTGAGCTAGCCGGTAAATCAGGTAAAATTTCAATTAAAGATTTTTCGGGGCCATCCGAGCTTTCACAGATGGACCCTTCACTAAGTTTTCCGCTTTCTTGGCGATACAATTTTTACATTGGGGCTTATATACGTTTTTCGAGCCACACCCGTAACAAAATATAGTGCGAGGCTCTAAGCAGTTGTCCCAGCCATGTCCCTCTGCATCACAATTCCAACACCGAAATACTTTAACCGGAGCTTGCACTGCTTCAACATTGTACACATTTAAATCCATCTTTTCGGAGAGTTCGAACCTTTCTGGCTCTTCTACTTCCGCAATGTTGCGTTTAGCATACTGAAAATTGCCTGAAGTTTTATTTGCTCTCTTAGAGACTACATCACCTAATAAATTTTCTCGCATTTGCACTAGCTTTCGAAGATGAGGTATAGAGAGAATAGGTATATACAACAATTCATGACGAATGTCTGGCAATAAATTACGTGTGAGCAACTGAATAAGTTGTTCCTCGTCTATGCTTTTGGACATACGTGACATCTGAGTCATAATCTCATCGTAAAAGTTTTCAAAGGTTTCTCCTACCTTTTGTTTACGCCCACGAATATCTTCTAGTATATCTACATCACTTCTGTAATCTTTATATTGATATTTCATGGCTGCACAAAATTCTGACCACTCTAAGTTTACTACATCTCTACGGTATCTCCAATACCACTCTTTAGCTTTGCCTACTAAAAGAATATGCAAATTTTTGCATACTGCATCAAAATCTTGGTCTAAGCAATCCTCCGTTAACGTTTTGATACGATAAAGAAACTCTTCGACCGTAACTCCTTTTGACGAACCGTCAAATTTTACATTCCAACTATGAATTAGCTGTGTAATTTTATCTGGGTTATGACCTGTTCTGTTTGGTCGGACTGAAGATGAACTCCTAGGAATACTTTGGTTTTGCGCTGACGCATTTACATGTTGCTCTGTAATTCCCATTTGTCCTATTCTTCGGTCTATTATGGACTCTAGTTGATTGCAAATTCTGTCATAATCAATTTCTACCGATGCTCGCGCTGGTCTTCTACAAGCGTCTAAGCTTCTACGAGGTATATTAGACCCATTTTCTGGAGGTCTTCCTCGTTGTTTTCTTATCGTTGTGGGTCGGTCTCCTGCAGACATCTCTATATTTGCAGTTGCTTTATTAGCTTGTTCACCCCCACTAAAATTTCTACGAGAGCGTGTATTTGGGCCTTTCGGCACCGCTCCTGTTGTGATTGCACCTATGTTTACAGGACGTTCGGATTCTATCTCTGCAAATGGCACGTTTTGCACTTCTAAATCTGCTCTACGTATCGACGCATTACAAACTTGACATACATTAAACTGATCAATCCATTCTGATATACAATTTTTATGAAATAGATGATGGCATGACGTTTTCACCACCAACTCTTGCGTGGCCCATACTGCTTTCTGACAAATTGAGCATAACGCATCTGAGATCTCATGAGCTAAGTTTTCTTCACTCCTAGTGAGAACCATTTTGACAAATATCTGATTAATGTTAATATTTTAAAAATATATCGTGATTAAAGTTTACTTGGTATTTTATCTTAAATCATATCGTTCCCTTAATGTGAATTTGAAGTCACTATCTTATTTTTCTACTAATGAGTCCTATATACTCTAATATATCCCAAAACAAATTTACGAAAATGAAAGAAAAAGATTAAATAATACACTGGGTTGCTACTGGCAAATAATTTTAGATGCATCACTCCTTTAACTGGTCAGGATTTAGCTTAGCAAAAAACCTGAATTTCCTAGCATAGTTTATGACTGCACTATTTAAGTTATAAGATTCCAATTGCACCTGGTGCTTTCGAAAGAGAGAAAAAAAAAAAAAAAGATTGGTTGTTAATTTTTTTCTTTTATGCAATGCCAATGTGAATTTAACCCTGAATTGATTGGTCTTTATAGCTGCTTCGCTATTATAAAGAATTCCAAAAATTCAATCCGTTGATCGAATCTTATAGCAAATATATAACAGAAAAGGAGAAAAAGAAAAAAAACAAAGTAGAAAGAACCAACAAGATCCTCCAAGCTATTAGTTTAGCGCTCTAGTGGTCGTAGACGTAAACACACTACGTTACGAATTCCAAACTAGATTTAATTCGCTAATACCAGTATTAGAGTAACAGCAATTATGCGAAAAGACGAAGTTTACTTAGCCAATCCTACTACTAGAGGTCGCTGTGGCAGAATTACTACCATACGATTTCCATTTAGTTGCATAGAGACCGCATCCATAACATTCGAACTTTACACAAAAATAGAATGAAAAGAGATTACCATCTACGTCCTAAGGAGTGTTTTAGTGGTCGCTATTGTAGTCTGGCTACAAGACGAATTCCAAGCTAAATTTCCCTAAGTCAGTAGAGAGCAAAACAAAAAAAAAAAAAAAAGGGAAAAAAAAAAAATCAATGACACATTCGGTCTTTTCTGACGAAGGTTCAATATGGTCTGATGTTATTCGACCCGCTTTACTCAATGTGTAAAGAAAAAAAAAATTTTAAAGTCAACCTCTCGTCCATGGGACCAACTCTTGCCCTAAAGAGTAAGACCACGTTTTTTTAGCCTCACCATTCTAGGACCTTTCGTTAGGGCCCCACGTTGGGCGCCAAATATGTAATAGATCCAGACACAGGGCGACAAAATCTCAAAAAAATTGGGACATCCCGCCTTCTATATGTATTAGCTAAAGAGAACTACACATATAGAGCATAAAATAAAGAAGCAGTCTAACACTAATGTTTTGCACCCTGTAACGGTCGACATAGGTCAGCAAAACACAAAGGTTAGGGACACTGCGAACCTTTTGCTCAAGAAGATGGAGGCAGAACGGATAAACTAACTCCCGCTGTTCCACCAGGACTTCACCTCGATTTCCAACTAGAGTTACCCGATCCACTTGAACTATCTTGAGAACGCGTGTGATAGACTTTAGAAAAGATGTTTAGTATGCATATGACTGCTCAATGGGATTTATAAACAACTAGCAAAAACAGCCTGTGGGGGGTTCTTTGTGAACGTCATAGCTAGTATTTTCACAGTGTATTTTATGTATGTCGGCTATCCATATCAACCGAATCCCTTGCCGGGGTTTTTTTTTTTAGAGAAGAATATAATAGAGTTTCGGACATCACTTCTTGCAGGCACTATAGATGATAATTGCGCTCCGCGTCTGTACCCACCCTACCATGAGCCTGCCAGCGAAAGTTATCGCAGACTCCCAAAACGAAAGCTAGGACTTCTTCTTCTACATCAGGGAACTAAAGAAATTAATACTTCATAATGAACTTAATATTTATTCAAAACATATCAAAATAATTAGCACCATCGTGCGATAAGTTCGATCAATTTGATCTACAAAAATTCTTCATTTTCAAAACAATGTTTAGCTAAGTAGCTGAATCTCGGTAAAAATCCGATTATAAAGGTTGCAAATGTTGCATATGGTTTCTTATTACTAATAATTACTTTACTATCTAATATTCATGATTTCCTAACTTTACTGTAATTAAACTTCTAACATTAAGTCAAAAAAAAAAAAAATATAAAAAAAAAAAAATTACGTTTATGTGGCGTGATTACGCTAATATCCTCACAAAATTCATTCTCTAAAAATATTTTGCTTTATATATGTCCATTGACAAAGTATTAAATGCTAATGCTCATCCAAACAAATTCATTTCAACAGATAAGTTTTATAAAAATATAGGGAAAATTGGTTTTTGATACACTTACAGCTTGTTAATTTTTCCCACGCAGAAAGATCTTTCGTTGTGTTGTTGTCGCTGTTGAAAATAGGAAGGTTTACTTATTCCAAATAGAGCTAAAGCATCATACATTGTGAATTTACATGCATACTCAAATTCTGAAAAAATGGAAATTATTAACTAACGAAAATAGAGACTGGCATTGAATTCCATTTCCTTTTAAAATTGAACCATTTAGCCAACAAACAAACCAAAAGAAAAGAAAATTCAATTGTAAACTTAGCTAAAAATTGATTCTAAACTACTGAGGAGCCTTATGTTGACTCATTTCGCTTAATCCTGGTTATTTCGTCCGTATCGACGACGAATAAAAAATCTCCTTCGCAAATTAAACGCCTTGGTTATACTTGAAAATAATTCCAAAATGCTCTTCTCATCTACATGACATGTTGAGTGAGGTTAGGTTTTGTTCGTAGAAAGGTTAGATTTCGATACATCCTTCTACTGGTCATCCTTCATGCTTTAGGTTAGGTTAAGATTGGGAAAAAGGTTAGGTTTTCGTACATCCTTCTATTTTTAGAATCCTACACGTGTTCTGCTGGTATGGTCTGGATTACATGTGAGGCAGGATAAGCGAAAGTGCGATGTTGACCATGATAAATGTCTCAACATTCCAAATTCTCACTTTGCTTCGCTAACGCCGTATCTATAATAACACTATATAAGACATAAAACTATTTCGGGAATTTTTCTTTTATTTACCCTTAATACCATCCGAGGCAAAAGTTAAATATATTTAACTTTCGAATATTCACAATCGATCGTCGGTTCAAGCCGTTGACTGACGCAAACAGTTCACTCACAAAAATTTTGAGACTGCTGAGGGCAAGTCTGCCGAAGACAGGTGTCTCAATTGAAATGTCAAGCAGGGCAAATTTTTAGAAAAATTGCCAATACTTGATGGAAACTATTTCCAATGCTGTTGAAGAGAAAATGCATAAGTTAAATGTACAATAATTCAAGAATTATTGCAATGAAATTAACTTACATTAATATCTTGAACACACACATACGGATTAATTTTTTTTTTTCCGCACATGCGTAGGGGTTATGATGCACTCCCCTATTGGGTTATTTAAAACTTTGGACGAATACGTCCGATCAGTTGGAATTCACGTGGAGGAAAGAAAGAACACTTTTCCAAAAACCACGCTGTCCAATAAGTCTCTTCTGCCTTATTTTTCTTATTGTTTTATCCAAACTCCATTTATAGAAAAATAATGTAAAGCAATGCAAAACAAACCGATCAGCTGTGTGGCGTTGCCACTTAGTTCGTAGTTTTACAAGCTGGTTCCCTACTTTTTCGATTCTCACCACTTTGGCCAATATCGATAACAAAAAAGAAATACTAACTAATCGAAATCAGTTGAATTTGAAAATAACTGAAATTCCTGTACATTACACTACTTCCTTCTCTATTTCTTTTATTTGGCCTATTGGTTTGCTCCTCAAATCTATTGTTTATTTCTGCATTTATCGGATTTGCCTGTTGTCCCTGGTGTAGCTGTTGGTTAAATTGATTATACAGCTGATCGTACTGGTCAGATTGGGTTACTCCCGTTTGACCATTGGAATATTGAGAATGATTTGACTGGTTAGACCTTGGGTCCATAAATGAATTTGATGATTGAAAATTCTGACTGTCTCTAGCCATATTACTCCTATAATTAGTTGGCATGGAACTATTTTTATTGCTGAATTGTTTCTTTTCTTCATAATAACCTTCATGCTGAGCAATACGTTTTAATTTAGATACAGTGCTGATATCGTATCTTGACAGTAACATGAATAGTCTATCAGGTAACTTTCTCTGAATACAATTTTTAATAGTATTTTCCATTGCTTGGGTATACACAGCTGAATTCACTGCGTTACCCTCTAATTCTAGTTTATCAGCAATTACACGTGACTTTTTTTGTAGCTCCTCACAAAACTTACGAAGGTTTCCCATGTAGTCCGTATTATAGAGCCTTCTTAGTAGTTCTTCGAGAGGTGTCTGCGTACCGTATTCTTCGATTAGTGCCTCCTTCAGCATGCCCATGAGTTTAGGGAGTTTTGCCTGATATTTCTTTGAGCCTCTCCCACGATGAGTCCCTCGACTGTCCCGTATATAATGCTTTTCTGCCTTATATCGTCAGTGGAGTATAATCCAACTAGGTACTCCACTCTTTTAATGAAAAAGCATAGATAGTTGTTGTCTCCCTCGAACGGCTGGACTTGCCTTAATTGGGAAAGCAATTGTCCCAAGAGAGATTCAGAAAGGGCCATTTTTCCACGGAAATGCGATTTATTTCGTGTCCGTAAATTTTTTTGCGGATTCCGTATAAAATTAATTGGAATCGTACCGACTGCGCCAATTAAATTATTTAATTTATGTTTTATTTCAAAGTTCGTTGCACAGTTTTATTTTTCTTAAATTAAGTCTTTACTTTTTAACAGTAGATTAGCGAGTGATTCGACTAGCAAAAAAATGAAATGGTAAAGCAACATAGGCGTACGTGACTAAGTGCAGGCTGTACACACTCTTCTTAGTTCTTTATGTTTCTTTATATTTACAGTTGCACTAAGTCCATATTCCAGTGCAAGGCATACAAGCATTAATTCTAGGGTAACAAAAGGTATGATATGTTAAAGGTTTGTTAAATATATAAATCGCCCACTCTTCAAAAATTGTCGCCGCTACAATGTCTTAATTTTAACAAAAAAAAATTTTCAAAATTCTTTTTTTTTTTTTGTTACAATTTGTTCTGTGTTAAAGTATTATTTATCGCATACAAACAAAATTTGCATTCTCTTTTTTTTTCAAATATAATTATTATGATTTGTTTTCTTTTTCTTTTTAAATTCTTCATAATGTTTTTCATCTAGTTCAGTTATTTTTCCTGTTTTTCGAAAGGGGTTTGAGATTTTAAGTCTCGCATCTGGCATTTTTCTAAATCTGGTATCAACTTCAAACTCTGCTCGTTTTTTATTAAGTTTTTCAATTTTGTGTATTTTCTTAGTTTGCGTATCGACTGTTTGTTTCCCTGAATAAAGAAATATCATAGCTGGAGCTTGTCCAGTTGTTGAATGTATCATTTTATGATTATAGGTGAACAATATTGTCTCTACTGAAATTTCTATATCTTCTGTGTTATTATTAACTGAATTGATTATTCGAAATTTCTCATTCAATGTTTTGTGCGATCGTTCTACATCAGCTATTCCATTTTTACTTGTAGTAACTTGGAGTTCGACATTTTCTTTCTTTAACCACTCGTGGATTGCTAAACTCATAAAGGAGGAATCTTTGTCCACTTTAATGAATTGTGTTTTTCCCATATCGTTAAAAATCCTTAGTAACGCTCTCTTTGTTTCAAACCAGTCCCTGCCTTTAACTTCTATGTATACTTTAAGTATACATCAATGCAAGAAAGGAACTTTTTTTTTTATAATGTAGAAGTCAATAACATACTTTTCCCTAATCGTGCGTAGTTCTGGTGTGATTTCTAAAGGTAAATCCGTATTTCTGTGTTCCGATTTACTTAAATTGCAAATATTACAATCGTTTATAATGTTTTGTATAATTTCCGCCGATTTTGGGTAATAGTATTGCTGCTTAAAAGTCATTTCAACCTTATGGAAACCTGAGTGAAGAGTGTCCAAATGAATTTTCAGTATAATCTCTTTTAGTTCAGCATATGTCAAAATGTCACGCAATATGGTTGAAGTCTTGGTAACCTTGATATATGAGTTTATGAGACGAATGTATTCTCTTTGAAGTATACCGAAATCATTTTCATCTTCCATAAAGATCGCACTATTTCGCATGGAAAAATACTTTAAAATGATATGCTTTGCTAGTTCAGAGGTCATTTCTTTATACTCAATAGTGATTTTGATTTTTGAAAAATACCTAGTTTCGCTTTCATAATTTCGACTTGCCTTAAAAAATTTTATTTGTCTCTCAAAATATTTCAATGGACTTTCTGTTATTTGAATACATCTATGGTTATCCTCTGCAGCACTGTGCACAGTTGCCATAGTTGTAGTTGTTACCAATACTTCTCCATTAGGTAATTGTATTCTTGACAAGGCGTCTGCCACATGATTCTCCCTGCCTTTAATATATTTAAATTTGAAATCATATTCGCTAAGCTTTATTTTCCAGCGTTGGAGTTTCATGTTGGGTTTTCTAATCGTACTAAGCCAAATCAAAGGTTTGTGGTCACTAAGAACCTCGAAACTTCTTCCGTAGAGATACGGCCTGAAATATTTCGTCGCCCAGACGATTGCCAATAACTCTTTTTTAATAGTACTATAGTTTTCTTCGTGACTATTTAGGGTTCGGCTAGCGAAGCATATGGGCCTGCCTTCTTGAGACAAGACGGCCCCTAGTGCGGCATTACTTGCATCAGTAGCATTCTTTTTGTAAAATCTGGATAGGCAAGAATCGGATCACTCATAATTAGAAGTTTGAGCTTCTCTACTGCTTCTATATATGAGGAATCATTAAAATCCGTGTTACCATTTTTTTTTTTCAATTTTAAGGTTATAGGTTTTGCTATATGAGCGAATCCAGGAATAAATTTCCTATAAAAGCCACACAGGCCTAAAAAGGACTTGATCTGTGTTTTAGACTTTGGCAAAGGGAAGTTTTTAATTGCATTTATTTTGTTTGGGTTGGGCTTAATTCCCTCTGTAGTAACTATATGACCTCAAAATTCAGTCTCCTTTTTAAAAAATTCACATTTATCAAGCTGCGATTTTAAGTTTGCCTTTCTGAGTTTTTCGAAAACTTTGCGAATTGAATCATTGTGTTCCTAAAGCGAAGTTGAGAAGACAATAATGTCGTTCAAATAGACTAAGCAATGTTTATTTATTAAGTCACTAAGGACATTATTTATGCATCTTCGAAAGGTTGCAGGGGCGTTTTTTAATCCAAAAGGCATACGAGTATACTCATAGTGGCCGGATTTGGTTGAAAATGCTGTGTTTTTAATTGAGGAGTCATCCATTTCGATCTGATGAAATCCTTTAGCTAAATCAATGGTAGAAAAATACTGGCTTCTGCCAAGCTTATCAAGTATTTCCTCCATGTTGGGAATTGGGAATTTATCGCTTATAGTAATTTCACTTAATCCTCTATAGTCTACTACGATTCTAAATTTGTCTTTGCCTGATGCAACTGTTTTCTTTGGCATTACCCAAAGTGGGCTACAATACGGACAATACAATCCCTGTTGTAACATATCCTTTATTTGTTTTGTAACTTCGTCTTCAAATGCGTAGGGGTAACTATAAGGTCTTTTGTATATCGGATCCTCATGGATAGTTTTGATTCCATGTTTAACCTCATTCGTAAAAGTAAGTTGTTCACCTTCCTGATATGGTATGTCTTGAAACTCAATAAGTATTTTCTTAACACACTTTCTCTCTTTGCTATTCAAATGTTCCAACCTATATTGATTATTTTCTTCTAATTCGTCTATTGAAGCAAAATTAGTTTCCGTTGAAGGCTGGTTTTCAACTTGATTTTGAAAAGAATGTTGACCATTTTCAGATTGGGAGCTTTGGTGGCTAAAGACAAAGTTATTTAGTGTCGTCAAACCTGTTTGAAAATTAATTATTGCTCCGCAATCTTTTAAAAGCTCTCTTCTGAATAACAAATCATAATTATTTGAGAATTTGTTAATGTAGAATATTTGACTTGTAGGTATAAGTTTGTTTGGTTGCGTTAGTACATAATTTTCTAATACAACTTCTGATGTGTCGACATTATTTTTATTTTTCTGTATTGGAAGATTAAAAAAATTATAGTTAATTAGATTGACAGAAGATCCAGTATATTTTAGGCATTTGTAATATTTCTCATTGAACTTAATTGTTAGGTATTGTTTTCTGGAAAGGGACTCATTTGAAAATTTTCGCTCGTATCCATTCGTTGGTGTCCACTACTTCCTTCTCTATTTCTTTTATTTGGCCTATTGGTTTGCTCCTCAAATCTATTGTTTATTTCTGCATTTATCGGATTTGCCTGTTGTCCCTGGTGTAGCTGTTGGTTAAATTGATTATACAGCTGCTTGTACTGGTCAGATTGGGTTACTCCCGTTTGACCATTGGAATATTGAGGATGATTTGACTGGGTCCATAAATGAATTTGATGATTGAAAATTCTGACTGTCTCTAGCCATATTACTCCTATAATTAGTTGGCATGGAACTATTTTTATTGCTGAATTGTTTCCTTTCTTCATAATAACCTTCATGCTGAGCGATACGTTTTAATTTAGATACAGTGCTAATATCGTATCTTGACAGCAACATGAATAGTCTATCAGGTAACTTTCTCTGAATACAATTTTTAATAGTATTTTCCATTGCTTGGTTATACACAGCTGAATTCACTGCGTTACCCTCTAATTCTAGTTTATCAGCAATTACACGTGACTTTTTTTTGTAGCTCCTCACAAAACTTACGAAGGTTTCCCATGTAGTCCGTATTATAGAGCCTTCTTAGTAGTTCTTCGAGAGGTGTCTGCGTGCCGTATTCTTCGATTAGTGCCTCCTTCAGCATGCCCATGAGTTTATGGAGTTTTGCCTGATATTTCTTTGAGCCTCTCCCACGATGAGTCCCTCGACTGTCCCGTATATAATGCTTTTCTGCCTTATATCGTCAGTGGAGTATAATCCAAGTAGGTACTCCACTCTTTTAATGAAAAAGCATAGATAGTTGTTGTCTCCCTCGAACGGCTGGACTTGCCTTAATTGGGAAAGCAATTGTCCCAAGAGAGATTCAGAAAGGGCCATTTTTCCACGGAAATGCGATTTATTTCGTGTCCGTAAATTCTTTTGCGGATTCCGTATAAAATTAATTGGAATCGTACCGACTGCGCCAATTAAATTATTTAATTTAATTTTATTTCAAAGTTCGTTGCACAGTTTTATTTTTCTTAAATTAAGTCTTTACTTTTGAACAGTAGATTAGCGAGTGATTCGACTAGCAAAAAAATGAAATGGTAAAGCAACATAGGCGTACGTGACTAAGTGCAGGCTGTACACACTCTTCTTAGTTCTTTATGTTTCTTTATATTTACAGTTGCACTAAGTCCATATTCCAGTGCAAAGCATACAAGCATTAATTCTAGGGTAACAAAAGGTATGATATGTTAAAGGTTTGTTAAATATATAAATCGCCCACTCTTCAAAAATTGTCGCCGCTACAATGTCTTAATTTTAACAAAAAAAATTTTCAAAATTCTTTTTTTTTTTTTGTACAATTTGTTCTGTGTTAAAGTATTATTTATCGCATACAAACAAAATTTGCATTCTCTTTTTTTTTCAAATATAATTATTATGATTTGTTTTCTTTTTCTTTTTAAATTCTTCATAATGTTTTTCATCTAGTTCAGTTATTTTTCCTGTTTTTCGAAAGGGGTTTGAGATTTTAAGTCTCGCATCTGGCATTTTTCTAAATCTGGTATCAACTTCAAACTCTGCTCGTTTTTTATTAAGTTTTTCAATTTTGTGTATTTTCTTAGTTTGCGTATCGACTGTTTGTTTCCCTGAATAAAGAAATATCATAGCTGGAGCTTGTCCAGTTGTTGAATGTATCATTTTATGATTATAGGTGAACAATATTGTCTCTACTGAAATTTCTATATCTTCTGTGTTATTAACTGAATTGATTATTCGAAATTTCTCATTCAATGTTTTGTGCGATCGTTCTACATCAGCTATTCCATTTTTACTTGTAGTAACTTGGAGTTCGACATTTTCTTTCTTTAACCACTCGTGGATTGCTAAACTCATAAAGGAGGAATCTTTGTCCACTTTAATGAATTGTGTTTTTCCCATATCGTTAAAAATCCTTAGTAACGCTCTCTTTGTTTCTAACCAGTCCCTGCCTTTAACTTCTATGTATACTTTAAGTATACATCAATGCAAGAAAGAAACTTTTTTTTTTATAATGTAGAAGTCAATACATACTTTTTCCTAATCGTGCGTAGTTCTGGTGTGATTTCTAAAGGTAAATCCGTATTTCTGTGTTCCGATTTACTTAAATTGCAAATATTACAATCGTTTATAATGTTTTGTATAATTTCCGCCGATTTTGGGTAATAGTATTGCTGCTTAAAAGTCATTTCAACCTTATTGAAACCTGAGTGAAGAGTGTCCAAATGAATTTTCAGTATAATCTCTTTTAGTTCAGCATATGTCAAAATGTCGCGCAATATGGTTGAAGTCTTGGTAACCTTGATATATGAGTTTATGAGACGAATGTATTCTCTTCGAAGTATACCGAAATCATTTTCATCTTCCATAAAGATCGCACTATTTCGCATGGAAAAATACTTTAAAATGATATGCTTTGCTAGTTCAGAGGTCATTTCTTTATACTCAATAGTGATTTTGATTTTTGAAAAATACCTAGTTTCGCTTTCATAATTTCGACTTGCCTTAACAAATTTTATTTGTCTCTCAAAATATTTCAATGGTTTTTCTGTTATTTGAATACATCTATGGTTATCCTCTGCAGCACTGTGCACAGTTGCCATAGTTGCAAGATTATCAGTTACCAATACTTCTCTATTAGGTAATTGTATTCTTGACAAGGCGTCTGCCACATGATTCTCCCTGCCTTTAATATATTTAAATTTGAAATCGTATTCGCTAAGCTTTATTTTCCAGCGTTGGAGTTTCATGTTGGGTTTTCTAATCGTACTAAGCCAAATCAAAGGTTTGTGGTCACTAAGAACCTCGAAACTTCTTCCGTAGAGATACGGCATGAAATATTTCGTCGCCCAGACGATTGCCAATAACTCTTTTTTAATAGTACTATAGTTTTCTTCGTGACTATTTAGGGTTCGGCTTGCGAAGCATATGGGCCTGCCCTCTTGAGACAAGACGGCCCCTAGTGCGGCATTACTTGCATCAGTAGCATTCTTTTGTAAAATCTGGATAGGCAAGAATCGGATCACTCATAATTAGAAGTTTGAGCTTCTCTACTGCTTCTATATATGAGGAATCATTAAAATCCGTGTTACCATTTTTTTTTTTTTTTTCAATTTTAAGGTTATAGGTTTTGCTGTATGAGCGAATCCAGGAATAAATTTCCTATAAAAGCCACACAGGCCTAAAAAGGACTTGATCTGTGTTTTAGACTTTGGCAAAGGGAAGTTTTTAATTGCATTTATTTTGTTTGGGTTGGGCTTAATTCCCTCTGTAGTAACTATATGACCTAAAAATTCAGTCTCCTTTTTAAAAAATTCACATTTATCAAGCTGCGATTTTAAGTTTGCCTTTCTGAGTTTTTTGAAAACTTTGCGAATTGAATCATTGTGTTCCTCAAGCGAAGTTGAGAAGACAATAATGTCGTTCAAATAGACTAAGCAATGTTTATTTATTAAGTCACTAAGGACATTATTTATGCATCTTCGAAAGGTTGCAGGGGCGTTTTTTAATCCAAGAGGTATACTCATAGTGGCCGGATTTGGTTGAAAATGCTGTTTTTTTAATTAAGGAGTCATCCATTTCGATCTGATGAAATCCTTTAGCTAAATCAATGGTAGAAAAATACTGGCTTCTGCCAAGCTTATCAAGTATTTCCTCCATGTTGGGAATTGGGAATTTATCGCTTATAGTAATTTCATTTAATCCTCTATAGTCTATTACGATTCTAAATTTGTCTTTGCCTGATGCAACTGTTTTCTTTGGCACTACCCAAAGTGGGCTACAATACGGAGAGTTACTTTCTCTAATAATCGTAACATATCCTTTATTTATTTTGTAACTTCGTTTTCAAATGCGTCGGGGTAACTGTAAGGTCTTTTGTATATCGGATCCTCATGGATAGTTTTGATTCCATGTTTAACCTCATTCGTAAAAGTAAGTTGTTCATCTTCCTGATATGGTATGTCTCAAAACTCAATAAGTATTTTCTTAACACACTTTCTCTCTTTGCTATTCAAAGCAAAAATAGTTTCCGTTGAAGGCTGGTTTTCAACTTGATTTTGAAAAGAATATTGACCATTTTCAGATTGGGAGCTTTGGTGGCTAAAGACAAAGTTATTTAGTGTCGTCAAACCTGTTTGAAAATTAATTATTGCTCCGCAATCTTTTAAAAGCTCTCTTCTGAATAACAAATCATAATTATTTGAGAATTTGTTAATGTAGAATATTTGACTTGTAGGTATAAGTTTGTTTGGTTGCGTTAGTACATAATTTTCTAATACAACTTCTGATGTGTCGACATTATTTTTATTTTTCTGTATTGGAAGATTAAAAAAATTATGGTTAATTAGATTGACAGAAGATCCAGTATATTTTAGGCATTTGTAATATTTCTCATTGAACTTAATTGTTAGGTATTGTTTTCTGGAAAGGGACTCATTTGAAAATTTTCGCTCGTATCCATTCGTTGTTGTCCACTACTTCCTTCTCTATTTCTTTTATTTGGCCTATTGGTTTGCTCCTCAAATCTATTGTTTATTTCTGCATTTATCGGATTTGCCTGTTGTCCCTGGTGTAGCTGTTGGTTAAATTGATTATACAGCTGATTGTACTGGTCAGATTGGGTTACTCCCGTTTGACCATTGGAATATTGAGGATGATTTGACTGGTTAGACCTTGGGTCCATAAATGAATTTGATGATTGAAAATTCTGTCTCTAGCCATATTACTCCTATAATTAGTTGGCATGGAACTATTTTTATTGCTGAATTGTTTCTTTTCTTCATAATAACCTTCATGCTGAGCAATACGTTTTAATTTAGATACAGTGCTAATATCGTATCTTGACAGCAACATGAATAGTCTATCAGGTAACTTTCTCTGAATACAATTTTTAATAGTATTTTCCATTGCTTGGTTATACACAGCTGAATTCACTGCGTTACCCTCTAATTCTAGTTTATCAGCGATTACACGTGACTTTTTTTGTAGCTCCTCACAAAACTTACGAAGGTTTCCCATGTAGTCCGTATTATAGAGCCTTCTTAGTAGTTCTTCGAGAGGTGTCTGCGTGCCGTATTCTTCGATTAGTGCCTCCTTCAGCATGCCCATGAGTTTATGGAGTTTTGCCTGATATTTCTTTGAGCCCCTCCCACGATGAGTTCCGCGACTGTCCCGTATACAATGCTTTTCTGCCTTATATCGTCAGTGGAGTATAATCCAAGTAGGTACTCCACTCTTTAAATGAAAAAGCATAGATAGTTGTTGTCTCCCTCGAACGGCTGGACTTGCCTTAATTGGGAAAGCAATTGTCCCAAGAGAGATTCAGAAAGGGCCATTTTTCCACGGAAATGCGATTTATTTCGTGTCCGTAAATTCTTTTGCGGATTCCGTACAAAATTAATTGGAATCGTACCGACTGCGCCAATTAAATTATTTAATTTAATTTTATTTCAAAGTTCGTTTCACAGTTTTATTTTTCTTAAATTAAGTCTTTACTTTTGAACAGTAGATTAGCGAGTGAATCGACTAGCAAAAAAATGAAATGGTAGAGCAACATAGGCGTACGTGACTTAGTGCAGGCTGTACACACTCTTCTTAGTTCTTTATGTTTCTTTATATTTACAGTTGCACTAAGTCCATATTCCAGTGCAAAGCATACAAGCATTAATTCTAGGGTAACAAAAGGTATGATATGTTAAAGGTTTTTTTAAATATATAACTATTTATACATATAAGGTTTAAAGTAATTTAATGCTTATTATAATAGGTTATTTAATAGGTTCATATTAATACAGAGTAAATATATGATGTATAGAATAGTTTTAAGCCGACTTTTTACCCAACTTTGAACTTCGGCTGATGACCAACGAGAGCGCGTCTGTATCGGATGACCCAGCAAACTCTTGCTTCAGAGGCATATCACCTAGCAAACAGCCTAGAATGGTGCGTTGCCAGCTATCTGGTATCTCTTTCTCTTACATTCGGCCCTCCTGTTCATCCTTATCTGTCGCAGATGAAACCAGCTCGTCATTTTCGGAAACAAAGCGACATAACTTCATATTATCGCAACTCGTTGATTTGATATTTGGTCCTTCGACGCTTGCCGCTTTTCTCAAGTCATCGCATCCATTTCGATCTATCTTCGTGTCCTCATACGGACCTAGATACTCGCTTGCCAGCTTACGCCCTGCGACGAACTGTGTCCTCTTGACCGCTACCATATCTCCTACTCTATAGTCGTACTCAGCTTTGCTCGAAAACGCACCTCTTCGCGCTCGTTGTTGAACTACGAATTTTCATTTAAGACCTCTAATAATTTCCATCCGCGTTCTTGTTCATTTTGATCCTAAGCATTACTTACATTGCGATCCCCTTTCTCTATGCAGTGAAAATAACTCTCTTGTTTGCCTAACTTTTTACTGAAAATAATACAACCTAAACACTTGGCAATCACATTAGCTATTTGCCTTTTAAGATATGGGGTCCAATTGGATTGAGTGCATCGGACTCTGCTTCTGTGCTTTTTCTGCTCCAATAATAAACTGAATGAAGATTTCTATCAAAGTGCTGCAGCAACACTGCTCCAAATCCGTCTTTGAATGCATCCTTGTGGATTTCTGTTGGCGCTTCCCTTGAGTAAATATGCAACACCGGATCTATTACCAGTAAATTCTTCAGTGTGTGCAGCGATTCTCCAATATTCTAAACATTTCCCTTCGTGAGTAAATTCATCAGTGAACGTGCGATTTATGCGTACCCAAGGATAAATTTTCGAAAAAAAACCTGTAAGTCCCAGAAAAGCTTAAACTGATTTTATGTCCTTTGGCGTAGTGGATTGACAGACGGCTGCTGTTGTCTCCTTGCCAGGCCAGATTTTTCTGTTTTTAATAATAAGCCAAATTGGGCGGCGGTCTCGAGTACCATCTTTGTCCTTCGATCCCAACTTCGGACAGCCCCTCTTTTGTGACGAATGCTGTATACGGCTTGCTTTGCTCTTCAATAGGGACATAAAAACAAAAACACATTTTCCAGATCCATTATGGTAAACCATTTCGCGGGTTTTAGCTTTTCCCACACCTCTATAATCGGCACAGGGAAACAATCAAGGAATACCATATTGTTTCACGCAAACTCGAAGTGTTCCATCTTTTTTCTTCACGACGACTACTCTGCTGGCGACATTTGAAGATGACTTTTGAACGATCCATTGCTCGACTTGTTTCTTTACCTCACTGGTTTTATCTGCTGCTAGGCGACATGGTGAGTGGCGAAACGGCTTGATTACTCCATCAGGAATAATCTTCAAGTGAATCGGGCAATGCTTGACAACCTCTGATGACCCGTGGTAACTGCTTCTAGTCATCTGTTCAACCTCTTTGCGATATTCTGGCGGAGCTATAAAAGAAGATTCTTCTATGACATTATATATAAGTGCTTTATATGAAAACTAATCCTTCCTCAATCGTCCTCGATGCCGCAAAAGATGATTAACTTCTTTCCGAGACTGGCCATAAGTGTTTGCGCATAGTTGTGCACATGTGTGTTTCATGCAGTTTGGTGGAACAGCTTCTTAGTCTATAGGCAGCTTCTTCTAGGTAATGTGTACATATTTAGAATTGACATTGTCAGAAGTGAATTTTAGATGTGACATTCTGGAAGTGGGATAGTTAACATTTCAAAAGTGGTTGTACACTTTAACATATTGGATTTCTTCATAACTTTATCTCCTGATTTATATTTACGATCAACAGTGTTCCTTTTATGATTTATGAATTCAGTTTCTTGAGCTTTCTTTACTTGTTTTATAGTCGCATTAATTCTTTCATCGTTTGAATTAAATAAGTCAATAGGTTTCTGCCCTGTTATAGAATGAATACTTCGATTGTACTCTATAGTGGCCAGCAATATTATGTCTGTTGTGTCCTCGATTCCTCTTTTTAGCTTTAGGCATCTGGCGATTCGCTCAAGGTGCTGTGAAACCTCTCAACCTGCCCGTTCGAAAAACTATGCATAGAGGCAGAGTTTGCAATTTCGATACCAAAATGATCGCGAAGGCAGGACACAATATTGAAGGCAGGATACACAAGTATTCGAGTTCAAAGAGCGCTCGTTATCACAATAAATTGATTTTGTTCGAGGGAATACATTTAACAGCTGCAGAAGGTGTATTTTTACGTCCAAATTTGTACGAGAAGCTATCCACACATATCAAAAAATAAGTTAAATGCCTCGCGCTGAACCTCGTCTAATGAAATTACAATTTTTTTTTTGACTGTGACGCTGGAACACTGCCATTTTCGCCTCTTAGAATTTCTGTTAATGATTTAGCTATTTTTGAGTAATCTCTTATAAATCGTCTGTAGCATTCGGACAAGCCCAAGAAGAAGCGAAGCGATTTTAGAGTGCGTGGTTCCGGCAAAGATTTGTTTGCTTCCACTTTCTTGGGACAGGTTTTAATCCCATTGCGACTTATAGTCATAAATCCCAAATACTCGACTTCTTCTTAAAAAAATTAAGATTTTTTAAGGAATACTCTCATATTTGAAGCAAAAAGTCTTGATAAAATTAACTCGACATGTTTAAGGTGGTCTTCCATCGTATTTGACAAATTTTCCGATGTGTTCCCGCAGAACATCATCGATGGCCCTCTAAAACACACTGGGAGCGTTTTTGAGTGCGAAAGGAAGGCGACAAAATTCAAATTTTCCACCGCTAACAGAAAAAGCAGTCTTTTCTCGATCCCGCTCTGCTAGCTCGATTTGGTAAAATCCAGATTTCAGATCAAGTCTTGAAAAAAAATTAGATCCGCCCAGATTGGATACAATGACTTCGATGTTTGGAATAGGATACAAATACTCAATTGTTTTTGAAATTAATTTTCTAAAATCCATAACCAACCGTTTCTTCCTAATTCCGTTTTCATCGTACAGGATTGTTGTATAGTTTAATGAAAGGCGGGAGCTTTATGATTAGCCGATGGTCAGGCTTATAATTAATTCTTTATTAATAAGTTCGGGCCTTTACATAGGCCAAGGTTATGTGCAGGCCAACATAGCTGGCCGTCTTGCAATGAATATGTTAATGGCCTACACTGCGCGTGTGTGTACTTTTGGATAAATTAAATATGCCTCTATGGTGTACCGCACCATACAGTAAGGGCTTTATCATAAGAACACTACACCGTTGCTATATGTATATTACATCCCCTTTTTTTTTTTTGGGAATGAATTTATGGATAAAATAAATTTATTCAAGATTTTTACTAATGCTATACTTATATGTAGGCGTAATTATTTTATATTTCACATGAATTTAATGTATTGTAGTATGTTGTATGCCTAATGAACATATGCCCACTGTATTGTAGAGTATACAACATAACAAGTGGTCATATGCACAACTATAAAGTAGGAGTAACACCTCATAACATAACGACACTTTGTTGCTATGTTTATACAATAACAAATATACATAAGTGCAGTAATAGGATCCGCCACTTATTCCGTCACTGGACGACAGAACTCCAAACCTCATTATGTACTTTAGGCTAAGTCAATTATTAATAAGTCAATTAACAAATAAATTAATTCAACCGCCGCCGCGTGCAGACGTGTTTTTTAATGCACTCCGCAAAATTTAGTGTAAAAAAAAAAAAAAAAAAGACCGCGTTTGCAAAAATTGTGTAGGGCTCTCAGTCACCACAGAGACGCCTATTTACAATCATATTGCTATTAGTTCTAATAGCAATAAATACTAAGTTGCAACAGGAAAGCCTGGAAAAGCCGTGTCCACCAATTCGGGCCCAAGCTCTCT
Source organism: Drosophila equinoxialis (assembly GCA_018150345.1). NCBI lineage: Eukaryota > Metazoa > Arthropoda > Insecta > Diptera > Drosophilidae > Drosophila > Drosophila equinoxialis. The sequence continues at coordinate 1,582,393 of JAECWI010000425.1, read as the reverse complement.
CGATCCCCACCAGCAACAGCTACAAGAACTACTTGTACAACAACAACGTGAGCGTCGTCTCTCGGTCCAACGCAACAACGCGTACTTTTCGGTGGTGTCGCCGACCCCACTGAATGCTACCGTAAGCAATAATACCGAAAGTGCAAGCCACTCAGCAATCAACAGCAATTTACCGTGGAGAGGGCAGTGTGCTTCTCCATCAATATCGAAAACTGGGTCACCGATTGCACCGACCAGCACCGTCAGCTCGTTGACAGCAACTACTGCAACGTCTACCGAAGTATTGACCTGCCTCAAGCCGTCAACGACAAGTCGCCCAGAGTCAGCCACGACAATAAACCCAACGCCTTCTGTCCAAACTGGAATGGATAGATATATTAAAATAACTAAGCGGAAGCTAAGCCCGCAAAAGAAAAAAAGTGGCAATACGCCAAAAATAACCAAACCTAATGAACGAGTAGCACTTCTAAGCGGGAATCGTTTTAAAATTCTTGCCGATAAGCAAGACGATCAAGCCGGCGCTGTAGATAAAGTTAAATCGACTAGACCACCCCCTTTATACATCCGTAGAGCCAACTGCAGCGTCCTGATTTCGAAGCTAGTAGAAACAGTAGGGGCAAATAACTTTGTTGTAACCCCTCTCAACAGGGGTAACATAAAAGAAATTAAATGTCAAACCCAAACTGAGGACAATTTCCGCATCATCGAAAAGTACCTCCGTAATGCTAACATCAACTTCTATACCTACCAACTAAAAAGCAGTAAAGGGCTCCAGGTTGTGTTAAAGGGGATCGAGCCATCGGTCCCACCCCAGGAAATAGCAGACGCATTAGCCGAAAAAGGGTTTGCGGTTAAGTCCGTTGTCAACATCATCAACAGGAATAAAGTCGCACAGCCGCTCTTTAAAATCGAGCTCCAACCACATGCAAAGCGGACGAAGCCAAATGAAGTGCATCCAATCTACAACCTTCAGCTCCTATTGTACAGAAGAATCGCCGTAGAGGAGCCTCATAAGAGATACCAAACACCTCAGTGTAAAAACTGCCAGGAATACAACCACACCGCTAACAATTGCAGTCTTAGGTCAGTGTGTGTTGGCTGCGGCGAACATCATAAAGATGGCATTTGCCCCAAGGACAGAAACAACGTCGCACTAAGACTATGCAGTAACTGTAGAGGGAACCACACAGCCAACTACAGGGGATGTCCTGTCTTCAAGGATCTTAAATCGCACCTAAACGGGCGTAAACCCCCAGCTGGACCAAAAATCACCTTCAACGCCTCCAAAACTACACCGGAGGTATTCTTCGCCAAGGCTGTTAGATCATCTAACATGCCTGCTACAACCAATCCTAGTGTATCCTTCGCTAGTGTACTCCGAACTGGACAGACGGAGCCCGCGAAAGAGACCCCGTCACTCCACCATCTACAGAATCCGCAACCTAGCGCACCAGAACTTGGCCAGCAAACTCCAAGTGGTTTAGAGGCCCTATTGATCTCACTTAATCAAAACATGACTGCTTTTATGACGTTCATGCAAAACTGTATGCAGGAACTGATGCGGAATCAAAACCTGCTTATCCAGAAGCTTATCGAGAATAAATAATGGCTTCCCTACGTCTATGTCTTTGGAATGCTAACGGCGCACAGTGGGGATTTCTCGCATTTAGCATTGCAAAAATCATAGCGTCTAAACCAATAAAGCGATTTCTAAAATTTGGCATATGATAAAGAATACCTTAAGCTTCAAAATGAATGTTTGTCAAAAGTGCTGGGTGTTTGTGGTGCTGTAATAATCAAGGTCAAAGTCAGAAAATATTTCCAAGCATGTTTTTCCTTTAAAAATGGATCGAAACCCGGTTTTTTTCAATCACAAATGGAATTTTTCATTGTTTTAGACGACTGTGTAACATTTTTTATTGTTTTAATTTGATTTTTTAACATAATTACAAAAAGAAAAAAATTTTTTTTAATTTTTTTTTAGGTTAATTTTGAAAATTTGCTATTTATGGCTGATTTTCTTCAAAATAATTTTCAATATTTACATCAATATCTAATAAACTCAACATTTCGGGACTATAGTTGCTATTTTCCAAATCCTTTCGTGATCGCACTTGCCTCAGTGATGCAATAAGTGGGTCCGAAGAGGCTGCTAGAATGTTAAAAAGTTCTTCATTTTGTCTAAGACAATAAATTTTTAATGTATTAGTGTATCTGAACCTTTTGTAGTCCTTGTTTTTACATTCTTGTGCTTCTTCGGATAGCTCTCCAAGTAGTAAACACTGATATTCTACTAAATCCTTTCCGTGAGCCAAAATCCTATGTACTAATCTTCCACATATAGGTAGAACGAACAATCGGTATTACACTTTTTGTATTAATTAGGTAAAAAACTTAATATTTACATCCAATTAGGTAAACGGAAATAAAACGACCAACCTACAATTAGGACAAATTTGTTAAATAACATTTGCCTGTCTTGTCATATCTGAAACACATTTAATATCAAAAAATAATTTTCAAATAGCAAAATATGCCTTCTACGCAACAAACCATGCAGACGGAAAAGCTCATGGCGGGACTGGTATCCTAATCAAAAACCGTATAAAACACTCGTTTCTCAACTACGTTGGTTGCCCTGTACTGCCCACCACGCTTCTCAATCTCTGAAAAGGAATTCACCGGTTTCTTTGACACACTCGGAGAACGCTTCATTGCAGCAGGGGACTATAACGCCAAACATACGCACTGGGGATCTCGCCTGGTAAATCCTAAAGGCAAGCAGTTGTACAACACAATAGTCAACCCCCCTCAATAAGATGGATTGCGTCTCACCGGGTAGGCCTACTTATTGGCCCACAGATCCACAGAAAGTGCCTGACTTGATTAATTTCGCAGTAACCAAGAGGATTCCGCGTAATCGGATCACTGCGGAAACACTGCTAGATTTAACCTCCGATCACTCTCCAGTGCTATTCACACTGTTAACAAGACCTCAAGTACTTGATCGCCCATATATACTTACAAACAACAAAAATTGGCTTAAATTTAAAATGTACATGAGTGCCCACATTGACTGTTCGCCGAAACTAGATGCTGCAGAGGACATTGACATGTGCGTCTCTACACTTGAGTCGATGATGGGAGCTGCAGCAAGAGTATCTACTCCACATGCCTCTACTTACGCTAAACCTGCTGCCAGGCCTACGAACCGACGGATAGAACAATTAGTAACGGAAAAACGACGTCTAAGAAGAGAATGGCAGGTTACTCGATCACCAGCAGCAAAACTTCGCCTAAGGCATGCCAGCCGCAACCTCTCCAAGGAGTTAAGACAAGAGGAAATCTGGGCTCAAAGGAAATACATAGAAAAGCTCAGTCCATCCAGCACTAAACATCCTCTGTGGAAAGCCCACCCAACTTTAAGCGCTCCTACAGAGACAGTTTCACCAATAAGGGGTCCTACCGGTGGATGGGCCCGCAGTGACGAAGAGAGGGCATCCGTATTTGCCACACACCTTAAAATGGTTTTCCAGCCAAATCCAACATCAAACTCATTTGTACTTCCCCCTTCAAGCACATTAACGGATAGTGAGTACTCGGAACTCCAATCGGATGAGATCACTGCAGTTATTAAAAACCACATAAAGCCGAACAAAGCCCCTGGCCATGACCTAATCACACCGAAAATGATCCTAGAACTCCCTACCATCGCCATACAATACATCTGCAAAATGTTCAACGCTATAATAAGAATTGGCTACTTCCCAAGAGCATGGAAAAGGTCCACTATCATCATGATTCCTAAAGTGGGAAAGGACAAACCCCAACCATCATCCTATAGGCCAATTAGTTTGCTGCCATGTCTTTCGAAGCTTTTTGAAAAGGTCCTGCAGATTCGTCTAAACTCATTTCTGGCATTGGAGAACACAATTCCTTCACATCAGTTCGGCTTCCGCGAAAAACATGGGACAATTGAACAAGTCAATCGTATAACATCCGAAATACGAACAGCATTCGAACTAAAAGAATACTGTACGGCTGTCTTTCTCGACGTTGCCCAGGCTTTCGACAGAGTTTGGCTGGAGGGTCTAATGTTCAAAATCCGGCAGAAACTCCCACAGTACACCCACAAACTCATGGAATCTTACCTTTACAATAGAAAATTCGCTGTAAGATGTAATGGCTCCGTCTCGGCTGACTTTGAAATCGAAGCTGGTGTACCGCAAGGCAGTGTACTCGGCCCATTGCTCTACCTGCTGTACACTGCAGACTTATCAACTAGTTTAGGACTTACAACGTCCACTCGCAAGCCTCGCAAAATTAGAGGAACACCTCAAGGTGGTAGAGGAATGGCCAGCAACCTGGCGTATCCGGGTCAACGAGCAAAAATGCAAACATGTTACATTTACGCTTAACAAAAGAAACTGTCCAGCTATAATGATAAACAACGTACCAATTCCTCAAGCCGCGGATGTCACTTACCTTGGTATCCACCTAGACAGAAGACTAACTTGGCGCAAGCACATCGAGGCAAAAAACTTACAGCTTAAACTGAAAGCGAGTAGCTTACATTGGATCATCAATGCTCGGTCCCCTCTACGTCTGGAGTATAAAGTCCTCCTATACAACTCCGTACTGAAACCCATCTGGACTTACGGCGCCGTACTATGGGGAAATGCAAGTACCAGCAATATCGACATTATACAAAGGGCGCAGTCGAAGATTTTAAGATCAATCACTGGGGCTCCGTGGTACATACGGAACGACAACATTCAAAATGATCTAAATATACATAGCGTAAAATATGAAATAGGTAGTCAACAACTAAAGTATTCTGCGAAACTGGATGCACATCCTAATGTTCTTGCTAATTCCCTTACGCGAACTAATAATAGAACTCGTCTTAAAAAGAAATCACAGACCAACCCAATAATAAATGATTAGGGCCGCCTGCAATATCCCCTGGATATATCATAAGTACTAGATTAAGAAAAATATCTCTAACTTATTGTTAGGCTCTAATTTAAGAGTAGATTTAACAAGTAAACTAATGGAACCAACATTGTTTCAATACCCCGACTTCAATAAAGAATTCTGTATAATTACGGATGCAAGCAATTACGCATGTGGAGCGGTTTGAACTCAAAACCATGATGGACTCCAACTTCCCATTGCTTATGCATCTAGATCTTTTACTAAAGGAGAAAGTAATAAGTGTACTACTGAGCAGAAATTAGCTGCAATGCACTGCGCAATATTTCACTTTAGACCATATATATATGGAAAACATTTCTTAATAAAAACAATCCCAGTTCTAAACTGACACGTATGAGGCTCGAATTAGAAAAATATGATTTCACACTTGAATACTTAAAGGCAAAAGACAACTATTTAGCTGATGCGTTATCAAGAATAACCATCAAAGACCTACAAAATATAATTGGCAATATCAATAAAGTCACTACAAGATATCAGAATAAACAGAAAATCCGCGGGGAAAATAAAGAACAAGAATTTTAAATACAGCTCCTAAGCCCAACGTATATAAAGTCATAAACAATGACGAAGTACGTAAAGAAGTGACATTGCATTTAAAAGATATGTTATGTTTATTTAACTTGGCAGAAAAATTATTGCAAGATATGATGTTAGCGATTTATATACCAATGGAGTCCAGTTGATAAAACTGATTGGGACGTATGGCTTCAATATTTTGTCTTTTGTTTCAACACGACCCCCTCTATGGCACATACTTATTTTCCATATGAGCTAGTATTTGGTAAAACAAGTCATTTACCAAAATTATTTAATAGCATAGATAGCGTAGAAACAATATATAATATAGATGATTATGCTAAAGATGCGATGCTAGATTAGAAGTAGCATATAAAAGAGCTAGGGTAATGCAAGAAGAGCATAAGAATAAAAATAAGGTACTATATGATCAGAAAGTAAACAATATAGATATATCAGTAGGAAATAAAGTATTACTAAGAAATAAAACAGGTCATAAGTTAGATTATAAATATACTGGTCCGTATGAAGTAACGGAAATGGGAGATAGGCATAATGTTAAAATAGTTCATAACAAAAACAAAAAACAGACAGTTCATAAAGATAGACTAAAACTTTTTATTTCATAATAACATATATATAAATATTTTTGATATATGAATATTTTTGATCATCTCATTTTCTTGATCGTTATTTAGTTCAACAACGTATAAAACACAAAAAAAAATTATATACATATATATATATATATAATAAAAAAAAAAAACAATAAAAAAAAAAATGTAATAAGAATATATTACAAGAATATATAGAGATACCTTTCCAAATTGAAAAAAAAAACTTTTTAAATATATACATATATAGATATATTTCAAAATTGGAAAAAAAAAATAAGAATAAATAATAATTTTTTTCTCCTCACACAACATAATAGATAAAATATATAAAAATAATAATATGTAAACACCTATTTATTGTGTGAAAAATATAAAGATTAGTTTAGAGTCTTCAGATTTAATTTCGATTTCTCCGCGAGTGCGACTGGTTGGTTGCATTCCCGGAAAAGAAGAGACCAGCTGTCTCCCCGCATATCGATGACTTATCACTAACAATCGATACTTATTACTAACAATCGATACTTATTACTAACAATCGATACTTATTACTAACAATCGCTATTACAATACTGGTTTCGATATATGCGTGAGTATTTAATAGACTTGTAAATAATTGGGATCTTACAACTCGGCCGGGGGTAAATAAGAACCTTAAGTGGCTGGTGTCGCCTTTGTTTGGCTATCAGAAGTGCAATCTTGATCAGGGGCAACCCATAGCTTGAATTTGGAGGCTTCTAGGACCCCGTCATATGGTAGTTGGGTGATTTGGGAGCCTTCTACATCCCGGATAACATATCGGTCATTCGGAAATCTTTTATGAACCACATACGGACCACGATACCGTCTGATAAGTTGTTTGTTTGTGCCTGCCGAAGTATCCACATTCTTAATAACTACGAAATCCCCCTCCTCAAAACTAACGGCCGGGGGGGTGATGCTTCGAATAATACTCCGAATTATATTCTTGGGACTTAGCAATGTTACGGAAGGCTACTCTCCGCACGTCTACCTCTGAGGCATCGACCTCCCCTGTTCTCTCACCCAACCGTTCGGTTAGTTCATCCACTACCACACTTCGTTGTTCAACTCCGAATAGGAGTACGGAAGCGGCAAATGTGGTTGTGGAGTGGACGGAGTTATTCAATGCAAACTCTATGTTCGGCAGTAGTTGGACCCAATCACGGGTTCCGTCAGTTTACCCAACATGGGGCCCAAAACACGGTTAACCCGCTCGACTTGGCCGTTGGCCCGGGGTGAGGCAGTGGCATTCAGCACATGAATTATATTATTGGCCTTCAGAAATTCTTCAAATTCGGAGGAAGTAAAGCAGGTACCTCGATCGCTGATAATTCGGCGGGGTCTACTGTAATTTGCGAAATACTGAGATTCTAACGTCTGACATACTTCACGTGAATTAATAGTGACGGCAGGGTACAGCTTCACAAATTTGGTGAAAGCGTCAATGACAACTAGAAGATACTTTTTCTTAGAGCGTATGGACGGAAATGGGCCCAGATGGTCAATATGAATGGTATCAAACGGAAGGGGCACTTTCGGAATACTATGTAGCGTGACACGGTTATCCGAAGCGGACGCTGAGTAGTAGATACACTTGAGGCAATTTTTAATATAATTGTTAACATAAGACTTCATACTCCGTCTCGCACTTCGAAATTCGCTATCTCATATTTCTCTAACTCATCTCGGAGTTAGACAATCTCAGGGTCCCGGCTCTGGGTTAACTGCAGTTGGAAGTCGAGGTTTAGATCGTCAACGTATGCGGCAGTTTCTATTCTGCTTAGAGCATCAGCATGGGGCATACCAACCCCCGAGCGGTGTACAATCGTGTAGTTATAGCTCTCAGTGTCAGCGTAAGGGAATTACAATCGGTCACGATTTTGAACGGGATGAACTTAAGGTATGTCTCAAAACGTTTTAAGGAATACACGATAGCTAACATCTCTAGCTCATAACTGTGTAGTTTCGATTCAGCGGCGGAGGCCATCTTAGAGAAGTAGGACACTGGGTGTAATTTACCGTCTATTTGTTTCTGGAGGAGCACTGCTCCGAAACCAATTGAACTAGCATCGCAGTGTAACTCTGTTTCAGACTTCGGGTTGTAAATAGATAACACGGGGTATTCGGCAAAACGGCATTTAGTCAGCTTCAGGCATAGCCCGTTCACTCTTAACACATACAATATTTCCTTCGGAATCTCAAGGTGGGTTTCAAAGTCATGCGATGCGACTAGGATATCGTCCATATATATCACCAGTTGACCTCGGTTTATGAATTCCTTAAGGACAAAATAAACGAATCTAGCGAACACGGAGGGGCCATTACAAAGTCCGAAGGCATGCGTACATATTCAAACTGGCCATCAGGGGTTACAAAGGCAGTATATGTGATTGAGTCTGGGTGCATTTTCACATGGTGGAAACCGTTCTTCAAGTCCAAGATAGTGAAGAATGATTTACCACCCAGATGTTCAATGCAATCATCTAACAGAGGAATCGGAAAATGATCTCAAACTGTAATTTTGTTTAACGGCCGGTAATCTACACATTTCCTCATGGTGTTGTCCTTTTTCCGGACAGGGACAATCGCGGGAGCGTAAGCAGAACTACTGTGGCGAATAATACCAGCTTTCAAGAGATCGTCACAAATCTCACGCACCTAAATGCGTTCGTGGTGCGACAGACGGCGGGGGGCGGCAGAAAATCGGAGTTTGGCTAGTCAATTCTATTTTCATTTCATAGTTCATGGGCTTCATTAAATCTGGATCAACCTGTACATACGAAGTGGATATAATAGACTTAAGGGCTGCGGTTTGCTCTTCCCGTAACGTGGCCTCTATATCAAAATCTAACTCATTGACAGCAGGGAGCTCAATGGCATTTATCGCCATAAGTGCATCATTCAGTGTTTCCGAAGGTACAGCAGAAGTTTCTAGAAGGGGAGAATCAGACAACAATTCGGCAGATACAATCTCATTCCTATCGTGCGGTAGTACCGCTTGATCTTTCCTCAATATATTAAAAGACTTCAGAACAGCAGTGAGTTTTGTATTTATACATTCAGTCGGTTTATTCATGAGTATCAACGATTCTTTTTCATATTTCAGTTCTTTCAGTTGACAGAGTCTAATATTAATTTTATACAGACGATCTCTACCTATAATCATCGGCAGTTCGGTTGCTTGGTTCGTCAGGACTTCAAACGTATGTATTGTCTGTGTGTTGCGGAGGTGAACCCTACACTGGACTTGGCCTAAGGACAGAAGTTGGCTATTTCCTAAACCACGGCAGTTCAATTTACGGGGGCTAAGACGGCAGTTGGAGGGGACTTCAGATTGACCGATAAAACTCCTTGGACTCCCCGAATCAAGGAGAGAAAACATATCTACAAATTTCCTATCTTGCACTTAATCACAAACAAAAGCAACACTCACCAGTTGTAAATGGTCTAGTCGATCTCCTGCTTCATCAGCAGCGGCGGCAGCAGTGATAGTGGTGGCATTTCCAATCCGAGACGGGCAGTTTTTATAGATGTGGCCCACTATGCCACACTTGAAACATGAATTCGGAGTTCTCATTGGTTTCGGGCATTGACTCCTGTAATGCCCCCATCCTGAGCAGTTGAAGCATCTGGTCTCACTTGTGACGGTGCTTGACGATTTGTTTCCAGGCGCCGCGTCAGTTGTTGTTGGCTGCGCCTTCACGCTATTACTTTGTCTGGAAACAGCGGCCTGCATACGGAGGCGCTCGAAGCGTTCCAGTAGGGGCTTCAGTTCAGCCACCGTCCGAGCTGAGTACGCAATGCCGACTCGAGTAGAGTTGTCCCGCAATCCATCGATGATCAGGTCGACCAGCTCGTTCTCCGGAATCGGAGCATTCATGACAATCTCCTGCATCTCGATTGCGAATCTTAAACATCCCCACTTGCCTTGATGCGCCGGCCCCGCAGAGCGTGGTACACTTCCTCGATGCTACACGAGCGTCCAAATTCTCGCAAGAGGATTGCCTTCAATTCTTCGTAGCTGTGCACCGATACCGTGCGCAGCAGCACCGCCGCCGTACCTTCCAGCATACGACGGCATGCGACCAAACGTAGGCGGTCGTTCAACTGCAGAATTTCAAATGCGTCTTCCAGATCGTTCAGCCATTTCTTCACATCGTATGCGGTATCCGCTGAAAATCGAGCCACCATGCTCTCAATGACACTCACGTCACTGACTTGCTGCCTCGGTGCTTGAAATTCGTCCATCCCCTGCTGCAGTTTGAGGATTTGTTGCTGTAGCTGTAGCAACTCATGTTGTTTCTGCAGCGTCGCCAGTTGCTCATCCAGGCTGGGGGAGGCGAAAGCGGCCGGTGTGATGGCGGCCGCGGCAGACGACACGGAGGGCACTAAAGCGGGCATCTCTTCCCATTGGTCCGCGTCGGGACCAGTGACGGGGGCGGCAAGCGAGGCCGCAGCCCGCATAGCAGACATATAGACGGCGGGCACAGCATCCGCAGGTACAGCGGATGTGGCAGCGGCGGCAGGTACAGTAATGGATGCGGCGGCAGCGGTGGTGGGTACAGCAGTGCCAGCGGGTGCAGAGGCGGCAGCGGGTGCAGAGGCGGCAGCGGGTGCAGAGGCGGCAGCGGGTGCAGAGGCGGCAGCGGGTGCAGCGGCGGCAGTCTGCAGAGGTGGCCTGTAATTGGCGGACACCGCAGTGTTGGGTACAGCAGGGGCGGGTGCGGCGGCAGCGGTTACAGCAGGTTCGAATATAGCCGAAGCGGGGCCGGCAGGGGCGAGTATGGCAGCAGTTGGCCCAGCAGGGGCGAGTAGAGCAGCAGTTGGCCCGGCAGGGGCGAGTATAGCAGCAGTTGGCCCAGCAGGGGCGGATGCGGCAGCGGTTAGCCCAGCAGGGGCCAGTATAGCAGCAGTTGGCCCAGCAGGGGCGGATGTGTCAGCAGTTGGCCTGGCAGGGGCGAGTATGTCAGCAGTTGGCCTGGCAGGGGCGAGCATGTCAGCAGTTGGCCCGGCAGGGGTGAGTATAGCAGCAGTTGGCCCAGCAGGGGCGGGTATGCCAGCAGTTGGCCCAGCAGGGGCTAGTATAGCAGCAGTTGGCCCAGCAGGGGCGGATGTGTCAGCAGTTGGCCCAGCAGGGGCGAGTATGGCAGTAGTTGGCCCGGCAGGGGCGGGTATAGCAGCAGTTTACCCAGCAGGGGCGGATGCGGCAGCGGTTAGCCCAGCAGGGGCTAGTATAGCAGCAGTTGGCCCAGCAGGGGCTAGTATAGCAGCAGTTGGCCCAGCATGGGCGAGTATGTCAGCAGTTGGCCCAGCAGGGGCGAGTATGGCAGCAGTTGGCCCGGCAGGGGCTAGTATAGCAGCAGTTGGTCCAGCAGGGGGGGATGCGGCAGCGGTTGGCCCAGCAGGGGCGAGTATGTCAGCAGTTGGCCCAGCAGGGGCGAGTATGGCAGCAGTTGGCCCAGCCGGGGCGAGTATAGCAGCGGCGGGCCCGGCAGTGGCGAGTGTGTCAGCAGTTGGCCCGGCAGGGGCGAGTATATCAGCGGTTGTCCCAGCAGGGGCGAGTATGTCAGCAGTTGGCCCGGCAGGGGAGGGTGTGGGTGTACCAGCAGCGGTGGGCGTGGAGGCGGCCGTCCTAGATGTGGAACGTGTGGCCTGCCGTGTCCCGAAATATGTATGCTTTCGGGTGGTCATCCTACTTCTGAGTTGTAAACACCTATTTATTGTGTGAAAAATATAAAGATTAGTTTAGAGTCTTCAGATTTAATTTCGATTTCTCCGCGAGTGCGACTGGTTGGTTGCATTCCCGGAAAAGAAGAGACCAGCTGTCTCGCCGCATATCGATGACTTATCACTAACAATCGATACTTATTACTAACAATCGATACTTATTACTAACAATCGATACTTATTACTAACAATCGCTATTACAATACTGGTTTCGATATATGCGTGAGTATTTAAAAGACTTGTAAATAATTGGGATCTTACAAATAATAATTTTTATATTAAATAACTCCATTATATTACGTTATTTTTTTTAAAAAGGGAGGTGTAGTATATTGTATGCCAAATGAACATATGCCCACTATATTGTAGAGTATACAACATAAGAAGTGGTCATATGCACAACTATAAAGTAAGAGTAACACCTCATAACATAACGACACTTTGTTGCTATGTTTATACAATAACAAATATACATAAGTGCAGTAATAGGATCCGCCATTATGAGGACTGGCCGCAGCGTGAGAACGCTACCGTAAGCACTTCTTCAGTATGTACCATCCGTACATATATATACATATATATGCATATATATACATATATATACATATATATACATATATATACATATATATACATATATATACATATATATACATATATATACATATATACAAATACATATGGCATGCTATATACTCCCGTTCTGCCGCCACTGGGCGACAGAACTCCAAACCGCATTATGTACTTTAGGCTAAGTCAATTATTAAATAAAGAGAGACGATTCATTCTGAATCCGTCAACGCCGAAGACAACAAGCAAAAATCTTTTTAATTTCTACAGTATTGCAAAAAAATGTTTTCATTTTATACGTAATTGTACTTTATTACTCTATTTAAATTAACTTTTATTCCTTTTATTTTATTTTTGTTGTTATAATTTTTATCTATTTCACAGTTATTATTTTTAATATCTATACTAACTATCTTATAGGGCCCTTTGTATGTACAATCTAGCTTATGTCCTGATTCATTCTTTACAATTACTAGATCTCCCATCGATAATTCTACTGAATTTATTTTCTTATTGTGGATATTTTGATGAACTACCTTATGTTTTTCTACTAATATTTAAGCTCTGTTACGTGCACATTGTAATCTATATTTAACTTCTTTGTCGTAAACCCCAATGGAAGTCATGAAACTATAGGGGATGGGTATTTTTCCCAAAATTAATTCGAAGGGACAGTGCTCATGCACTGTTGATGGCGTGGTATTGTAGCAATAAGTATAAAATTTAATAAATGTATCCCAATCCGTTTTATCTGAAGAAATATACATTCTGAGATATTTATTGAATGCCCTATGGTTTCGCTCAATAGTTCCTAAAGTTTGATGGTGATATGCTGTGGAAGTGACGTTGTCAATTCCTAGAAGCTTATACAGTTCTGAAGCTACCTGATTTTTATATTCTGTGCCCAAATCAGTAATTATTTTCTTGATAGGGCCATACGTCGAGATTACTTTTTCAAAAATTGCTTTGGCTATGTCTTTGGCACTTTTAGTTTGTACAGGAATGATTGCTAAGTATTTCGTTAAGTCGCAGATGGCTGTGACCGTATATTCGTACCCGTCTTCCATTTTTGGAAGTGGTCCTATTGAGTCAATTAACACAACATCAAGAGTTTTTTTAGGTGTTGGTGTTATAATCATAGGTTGCTTTGTGTGTCCTTGTGATTTATTTAGCTGGCAAAGTTTGAAATTTTTTACTTATTGGACAATATATATAATATAATGTATACAATATATACATACATATCTTTGCGCATATTTTTCCAGCGGACATGATTTTGTAATTTTGATAAGAATCGCGATATTCCTGGGTGGCCGCCTCAGATGGGATCATCGTGATATTTACGCAATATTGCAAGCTTTTCGACATCGTTTATAATGGTTTTCAATCTGGGAGTGAGGGCTATACTTAAATTTTTTATTTTGGATTCTTTAATTTTGAAATCTATAATGCTGCAGCTGTTAAATAAATTGTCGTCTAGCGACAATTCGTACCTTCTCAGTCCAGTGCTATCAGCTACTTTTTCAAGATGTGAAAAACAAATTTGTCTAAATCGATTCTTTCATTAATAGCATGGTCAAACGTGTAAATTATCTTCTTTCCCAAAATTATTTTTGTTTTATCGAATTTTGAAAACATTCAAGCACGTTTCTTGACTTCTTTTGACTGAGACGTCTCAGTGATACCTAACTCTTGACTATGTGACGGATTTTTATTATTGCCAGTCGAGATTGGGTGCTTGCTTTGTTCTTTACTTTGTAATCGTATGCTTACTGGTAGTATATTTTAAGCCTGATGCTGAATTGATTTCATATTATTGAAATTTATACGAGATAATGCATGGGCTGCGTAGATTACTTTTCCCTCACATACTCTACAGTCATATTCCTCCAAATCTAGCCGCATTCTCGTTAGTTTTGATGATGGGTTTTTCGTAGAAACTAGGTATGATAGTAGACGATGCTCACTTTTTACTAATGGTTTCGTTTCCATATATGTATGGTCTAAATTATGTTATAGCCCAGTGTATTGCTGTTAGTTCTTGTTCAATTGTTGATTTATTGCTCTCGCCCGTTGATTGTCATATTCTTGACTGAGCATTGCTCCACAAGCTAATTTACAAGCATCGTAAAATTTGTCAATACGCGTCCGTATTGGGCTAAGTTTGGTACAAAAGTCTGTAATACACAAAATGCAACAAATCTCTTTACTTTCTTCATTTGGGTCTTTTGGAGTTGGATAGTCATGGATACTTTTGAACTTGCTATCGTCGGGAAGAATACCTTTGTCTGTACACTTGTCATACCCAAAACCCACTTCTGAGAATGTCGGTTGTAAATCACATTACCCAGTAGAAGATTGTAGATGGAGAAGCTGTCAGGAAGGCTTAGGCGGGGGAGTGCGGCTTACGGGAATAATAGAAGAAATGCCAGACTCCTACGTTTAGGAAGATAATTAATATAAGTTTATTAACTAATTGAGACTTAACAATAAAATGACGTTTGCAAAGCGTTGCCGTTGGATTCGTTCGTGATGGCCGTTCGTTACCACCGATCGTAGGAGCTTATTCGTTCGCAACCTTTCTCGTCAACGTTTTTTTACCAACTCTCTTGATACTTATCGATAACACCAGGGGTTGAGCATCACGTCGCTCGCCCAGGGCTGAATCAGTATGTTTATAAACTGTCTGGTGACAGCTCGGCCAATCCTGCATTCGGATCGCCCTCGATTCGAGTATCTTCGTCGTCAGATACATCCAATTCAGGAATATTTCAACACTAGGGTTTCATCTTATCCGAGGAATATACAGAAAAGTATTTACGTCCTGTAATCTGTATGCCGGGGATATATTTGATTACATAACGATCGTTTCCAAGGATTTTGGCCACTTGATAAGGACCTCGGTATCGTGGTTCCAGTTTACGCGATTCGCCTGTCGCGGCTGGTTCGTTTTCCACTACTACAAGATCACCTGTGGAATAAACAAAGGGGTTAGCGTGTTTGGCATCAAAACGTGTTTTCCATTTAGCTCTTTCTGATGCGATATTGGCTGCGGCTTGACTTCGAATTTCGGTGACGGTTTCGATGGAATATGGCTTATCCAGGTCTGCGTGTATCGGTGCAGTAAGGTTGTTCTGCACGACATCAATAGCGTTGAAGTTAAATACGAGATCAATTGGACTGAATCCAGTGGTGCTGTTTTTCTGCGAGTTGACGGTCCATTGAAGGTTATGAAGAGTCAGATCCCAATCCTTGGATTTTCGTTCATCGTTCGTATATAATTGAGAATTATTTGATTAGCGCGTTCCACTTGACCATTTGCACGGGGTGTTCGTACAGCATTCTTAGCGTGTTGGATATGGTTTTGCTTACAGTCATCTTCAAATAATTTTGAAGTAAACGCTGTTCCACGGTCTGTTATAATAAAATTTGGCAAGCCAAAGTAACTAGAAACTTCGTTTAGCGTTGATAGAACAGGTAATGATTTTGTACTTTTAACTGCTTTTACGATTAGAAATTTACTGAATGAATCGGATATAGCCAGTATACGAGTATTTCCTCTTTTGCTTCGAATAAAAGGACCCAAATGATCCGCGTGAGGTCGACGAAAAGGAACCGGTTCAACATCGTTGTAATGCATGCGACATTCGGGCTTTCCTCCTTTAGACTTATAGTAGCAGCATTGGATGCATGTGGAAATATAGTCCTTCACGTATTTCCTTTCTTTGGAAACCAAAATCGCTTTTGGTACAACAAACGCGATAGTGATTTCCGTTTTTCGATAAAGGCGATGATTTTCGATGACATAATCAGTACGTAGTTGCTTCAGTTGATCACTGTGACGCTTTCCGTTCAGTACTGCGATTATTTCGGCAAGTATTTTGTCCTGTAGTTGCATTGTTAACAACCAGTCATCGTGATCCGTGATCATCTAGTGATCCTTCCGGGGGTAAATTTGGAGCACGGCTCAACGCATCTACATGAGCCATTTTGCTACCATCTCGATGAACAAATTCACAGTCGTAATCCATTATTTTAATCTACCAGCGCGCCACCTGTAGAATGAGTTCTTTATTCGTTTTAACCTTGGCAATAGCTGAGCAATCGGTCACCAGACGGAATGATTTTCCCAAAAGGTAGACTCTGTATACCTTTGGAGTGTTTCTACTACTGCAAGCGTTTCCAATGCGTAACTGTGGTATTTACTCTCGGCGTTGGTACAGTGTCGACTAAAATAACAAACGGGACTCCAATCTTTGTCATTATGTAACTGCAGGTTCGCTACATAGTTTTTCGATTAGTTCGGTAAATGCATGTTGCTGGGCTTCTCCCCAACTAAATGTATTCGCCTCCGTTTTGCATAGCAGTTCTGTTAAAGGACGTGATATTAATGAATAATTTTCAATAAATTTTCTGAAGAAACCTACTTCTCTTACGTTTGTAGGTACTTTAAAATTTTTAATTGCGCTTACTTTACATTCGCCAGGTTTTATTACATCTTTATTGACTATGTGGCCCAAGAACGTAATTTCGGATTGCAGAAACTTGCATTTGTCGTATCGTAGGGTTAAGCCACTGTCTTGTAAGATTGAGAAAAACTTTTTAATTCGTTGCATACCAGATTCGAAGGTCTTACTTGGGATTATTACGTCATCTAAATATGCGAGTACCTCACCTGGTTCCATACGTTTTATGATTTGGTTCATTACCGACTGAAAGACTGCCGGAGCGTTAATGAGTCTAAAAGGCATTCTGTTGTATTCGTAATGCCCGTCAGCTGTAACAAACGCTGTGTACTGTTTGGACGATTCACTTATCTCGATTTGATGGTATCCCATACGTAGATCAAGTTGCGTAAAATAAACGTTTCCAGCTAGTTGAGCGAATTGCTCTTCCATGTTTGTCATAGGAAATGGAATTTTGACCGTGATACTGTTAAGGCGACGATAGTCGACGCAAAGACGATGTTCTCCATTCTTTTTATCTACGATGACGATTCCCGAGGCGTACGGCGAATCCGAAGGACGAATTATATCGTTTTCCAGTAGCTCAGATATGATATTCGTAACAATAGGTCTGAGCGCAAACTGTGTTCGGTATGGTTTCGTATAACATGGGACGTTTGATGTTAAAGTGATTTCCATTTTCGATATTGAGCATTTACCTAATTCGTTGGTTTTCTGCGCGAAACAAGTAGCATTATCTATTAAGGCCTTTTCCAATTCTTCGTTTTCGGTATCTGCTCGATTTTGAGTCGTTTCTATTTGGCGTATGTTTTCGATAAAACATTTGTTTCCGTGAATAATTAGTTTATTGCCATCTCGACAAACAATATCCTTACCCAATAAAACGTTTTCAGATATTAAGTCATTTTCCACTACAAGGACTTCGACTTCGTGACCTATCTTGTCGACAACGATTTTCGCATTTAGTTTTTGGTTACAGAAGAATTTTCCTCCTCCAAATCCATTCAGTGTTATTGCACATCGTTGCAAAACGCCTACGTTTTCGGCAAATGATTTTCGAATCAGAGTACGTGTACTACCTGGATCGACGAATGCGTTTGTTTCGTTTCCGTTAACTGAAATAAATTTACAAATATCTGAGTTGATGTTTGAGTCAATTTTATTTACTTTCGAAACGTTTTTAAATTTTTCAGGGCAGTTGGTGGAGTTGTGATTAGTACGATTACAATGGGTACATCGAGGTTAACGCTGTGGTTCAGGACAATCTGACGAATAATGTCCCAATTCTTGACAATTAAAGCATTTGATTGACGGCTCTATCTTTTCTTTGGGTGTCCGTTTTATTACGGATTGACTTGACTTCTGCGTATTACCGTTGGACTCACGTTTATTTTGAAAGCTATATTTATATTTGATTTCGTTATGAGCCGCATAGGCATGTATATCTCGTAAAAGTTCGTTACATGAGGTATAATGGTTAGATATCTTTCTCTTAAGATGGTAATCGTTGATGCCGTTTATGATATGTGTTACAATTGCTGAATCAGCTAACTCATCCTTTTTACCAATAGCTAGCATTTTATAAAAATAATCTTGTGGTGATTCCGTTGTTTCCCGTTTGGTTTTAAGCATTTTTAAATGAACATCAGCTGCGTTGCTGATACATGGGAAGTTGTATAGAAATTTCGAAACAAATTCTGGCCATGTTTGAAATATTTCATCCGTTGCATCCACCCAGTAACGAGCTGCACCTTGCATCTTTTGTTGAACTGCAAAAATTAGCTTTCTGTCGTCCCAGTTATATGCGTTTTTCAGAGTTTCCACACGTTTAACAAACTGATGCGAATCCAATGACTTTACGGACGATGAATTAAATTCAGGAACAAGAGCTATAATTTCGTTCATGTTTCCAAAAGAATGATTAAAATTATTATATTTTTCTTCGTAGTTGACTTCGTGTCGTTGTTGTCGTTGGGTTGCGAAATCCTGAAACCTTTCCGAATACTGACCTACATTTACATTTGACCTACTTTTGCTTACGTAATTCCGTGACGTTGGAACATAATTATCTTGCTGTGATGTAACAACGTTATTGTATTGCTGAATCGTAGCAATGTTACCATTTTGATGAGTCGGAGCGAAGGGTACGTGTTGGCGAGGCGTAACCATATAGCCGTGTTGCGATGTAACAATGTAATTGGGTTGCTGAGACGTAGCAAAGTAAGCGTGCCGCTGAGACGTAGCTGCATAACCAAGTTGTTGCGAAGTATCGACATGATCGTACTGCTGAGACGTAGCATTACCGCACTGCTGAAACGTAGCAGTGTTACCGAGTTGCTGAAACGTAGCAACATTACCGTACTGCTGAGACGTAGCAGTGTTACCGAGTTGCTGAAACGTAGCAACGTTACCGAACTGCTGAGACGTAGCAGTGTTACCGAGTTGCTGAAACGTAGCAACGTTACCGAACTGCTGAGAACTAGCTGTGTTACTGAGTTGCTGAAACGTAGCATCATTACCGCACTGCTGAGACGTAGCAATTTCGTTTGGCAAATACGTTACGTTTGTTCGTTCGTTTGTCACAAGCACGTTTCTTTCTCCAGAAACTTTTTGTACGTTTACGTCACTAACCTCAATTGGTGACGAAATCATTGAAGGTTGGAATGAACGCTCCTGCAATACTCTAATCGTTTTTTCTAATTCGTTTATCTTTTTAGCCATTGATTGATTTTCCGCACTGGCGTATTCGTCGTCACTACAGATCGTGGTTAATTTTCTCTGTAATTGTTCTCGATTTCCTGACGTTGACATCCAGCTTGTCTACATTTTTGCTGCAAAGCTTTCTTTTACACGTAATTTTTCTGCGGCATTATTGTTGTCTCTTTCACACTTGTATGTTCGTTGATTTTTCGTTTTGCTTATTCGTCTATCGTCCTCGTTTCCACGAGTTCGTTCGTGCACAGAACACACACTATTACACTTTGCGAGTTTCTCATGCCACGCTATTCTACCGCGGAAAATTGCACGTTACCTTTTTCTTCACACACTTCTATTTATGAAAATATCAGATCCATTTTGCACACTATCCAAATCCTAAATTGGACACGAAAATTGTCACACCCAAAACCCACTTACCCACAGTATAGGATTGTAGATGGAGAAGCTGTCAGGAAGGCTTAGGCGGGGGAGTGCGGCTTACGGGAACAATAGAAGAAATGCCAGACTCGTACGTTTAGGTAGATAATTAAAATAAGTTTATTAAATAATTGAGACTTAACAATAAAATGACGTTTGCAAAGCGATGCCGTTGGATTCGTTCGTGATGGCCGTTCGTTACCACCGATCGTAGGAGCTTATTCGTTCGCAACCTTTCTCGTCAACGTTTTTTTACCAACTCTCTTGATACTTATCGATAACACCAGGGGTTGAGCATCACGTCGCTCGCCCAGGGCTGAATCAGTATGTTTATAAACTGTCTGGTGACAGCTCGGCCAATCCTGCATTCGGATCGCCCTTGATTCGAGTATCTTCGTCGTCAGATACATCCAATTCAGGAATATTTCAACACTAGGGTTTCATCTTATCCGAGGAATATACAGAAAAGTATTTACGTCCTGTAATCTGTATGCCGGGGATATATTTGATTACATAACGATCGTTTCCAAGGATTTTGGCCACTTGATAAGGACCTCGGTATCGTGGTTCCAGTTTACGCGATTCGCCTGTCGCGGCTGGTTTGTTTTCCACTACTACAAGATCACCTGTGGAATAAACAAAGGGGTTAGCGTGTTTGGCATCAAAAATTGGCTGCGGCTTGACTTCGAATTTTGGTGACGGTTTCGATGGAATATGGCTTATCCAGGTCTGCGTGTATCGCTGCAGTAAGGTTGTTCTGCACGACATCAATAGCGTTGAAGTTAAATACGAGATCAATTGGACTGAATCCAGTGGTGCTGTTTTTCTGCGAGTTGACGGTCCATTGAAGGTTATGAAGAGTCAGATCCCAATCCTTGGATTTTCGTTCATCGTTCGTATATAATTGAGAATTATTTGATTAGCGCGTTCCACTTGACCATTTGCACGGGGTGTTCGTACAGTATTCTTAGCGTGTTGGATATGGTTTTGCTTACAGTAATCTTCAAATAATTTTGAAGTAAACGCTGTGCCACGGTCTGTTATAATAAAATTTGGCAAGCCAAAGTAACTAGAAACTTCGTTTAGCGTTGATAGAACAGGTAATGATTTTGTACTTTTAACTGCTTTTACGATTAGAAATTTACTGAATGAATCGGATATAGCCAGTATACGAGTATTTCCTCTTTTGCTTCGAATAAAAGGACCCAAATGATCCGCGTGAGGTCGACGAAAAGGAACCGGTTCAACATCGTTGTAATGCATGCGACATTCGGGCTTTCCTCCTTTAGACTTATAGTAGCAGCATTGGATGCATGTGGAAATATAGTCCTTCACGTATTTCCTTTCTTTGGAAACCAAAATCGCTTTTGGTACAACAAACGCGATAGTGATTTCCGTTTTTCGATAAAGGCGATGATTTTCGATGACATAATCAGTACGTAGTTGCTTCAGTTGATCACTGTGACGCTTTCCGTTCAGTACTGCGATTATTTCGGCAAGTATTTTGTCCTGTAGTTGCATTGTTAACAACCAGTCATCGTGATCCGTGATCATCTAGTGATCCTTCCGGGGGTAAATTTGGAGCACGGCTCAACGCATCTACATGAGCCATTTTGCTACCATCTCGATGAACAAATTCACAGTCGTAATCCATTATTTTAATCTACCAGCGCGCCACCTGTAGAATGAGTTCTTTATTCGTTTTAACCTTGGCAATAGCTGAGCAATCGGTCACCAGACGGAATGATTTTCCCAAAAGGTAGACTCTGTATACCTTTGGAGTGTTTCTACTACTGCAAGCGTTTCCAATGCGTAACTGTGGTATTTACTCTCGGCGTTGGTACAGTGTCGACTAAAATAACAAACGGGACTCCAATCTTTGTCATTATGTAACTGCAGGTTCGCTACATAGTTTTTCGATTAGTTCGGTAAATGCATGTTGCTGGGCTTCTCCCCAACTAAATGTATTCGCCTCCGTTTTGCATAGCAGTTCTGTTAAAGGACGTGATATTAATGAATAATTTTCAATAAATTTTCTGAAGAAACCTACTTCTCTTACGTTTGTAGGTACTTTAAAATTTTTAATTGCGCTTACTTTACATTCGCCAGGTTTTATTACATCTTTATTGACTATGTGGCCCAAGAACGTAATTTCGGATTGCAGAAACTTGCATTTGTCGTATCGTAGGGTTAAGCCACTGTCTTGTAAGATTGAGAAAAACTTTTTAATTCGTTGCATACCAGATTCGAAGGTCTTACTTGGGATTATTACGTCATCTAAATATGCGAGTACCTCACCTGGTTCCATACGTTTTATGATTTGGTTCATTACCGACTGAAAGACTGCCGGAGCGTTAATGAGTCTAAAAGGCATTCTGTTGTATTCGTAATGCCCGTCAGCTGTAACAAACGCTGTGTACTGTTTGGACGATTCACTTATCTCGATTTGATGGTATCCCATACGTAGATCAAGTTGCGTAAAATAAACGTTTCCAGCTAGTTGAGCGAATTGCTCTTCCATGTTTGTCATAGGAAATGGAATTTTGACCGTGATACTGTTAAGGCGACGATAGTCGAGGCAAAGACGATATTCTCCATTCTTTTTATCTACGATGACGATTCCCGAGGCGTACGGCGAATCCGAAGGACGAATTATATCGTTTTCCAGTAGCTCAGATATGGAATTCGTAACAATAGGTCTGAGCGCAAACGGTGTTCGGTATGGTTTCGTATAACATGGGACGTTTGATGTTAAAGTGATTTCCATTTTCGATATTGAGCATTTACCTAATTCGTTGGTTTTCTGCGCGAAACAAGTAGCATTATCTATTAAGGCCTTTTCCAATTCTTCGTTTTCGGTATCTGCTCGATTTTGAGTCGTTTCTATTTGGCGTATGTTTTCGATAAAACATTTGTTTCCGTGAATAATTAGTTTATTGCCATCTCGACAATAGAATATCCTTACCCAATAAAACGTTTTCAGATATTAAGTCATTTTCCACTACAAGGACTTCGACTTCGTGACCTATCTTGTCGACAACGATTTTCGCATTTAGTTTTTGGTTACAGAAGAATTTTCCTCCTCCAAATCCATTCAGTGTTATTGCACATCGTTGCAAAACGCCTACGTTTTCGGCAAATGATTTTCGAATCAGAGTACGTGTACTACTTGGATCGACGAATGCGTTTGTTTCGTTTCCGTTAACTGAAATAAATTTACAAATATCTGAGTTGATGTTTGAGTCAATTTTATTTACTTTCGAAACGTTTTTAAATTTTTCAGGGCAGTTGGTGGAGTTGTGATTAGTACGATTACAATGGGTACATCGAGGTTTACGCTGTGGTTCAGGACAATCTGACGAATAATGTCCCAATTCTTGACAATTAAAGCATTTGATTGACGGCTCTATCTTTTCTTTGGGTGTCCGTTTTATTACGGATTGACTTGACTTCTGCGTATTACCGTTGGACTCACGTTTATTTTGAAAGCTATATTTATATTTGATTTCGTTATGAGCCGCATAGGCATGTATATCTCGTAAAAGTTCGTTACATGAGGTATAATGGTTAGATATCTTTCTCTTAAGATCGTAATCGTTGATGCCGTTTATGATATGTGTTACAATTGCTGAATCAGCTAACTCATCCTTTTTACCAATAGCTAGCATTTTATAAAAATAATCTTGTGGTGATTCCGTTGTTTCCCGTTTGGTTTTAAGCATTTTTAAATGAACATCAGCTGCGTTGCTGATACATGGGAAGTTGTATAGAAATTTCGAAACAAATTCTGGCCATGTTTGAAATATTTCATCCGTTGCATCCACCCAGTAACGAGCTGCACCTTGCATCTTTTGTTGAACTGCAAAAATTAGCTTTCTGTCGTCCCAGTTATATGCGTTTTTCAGAGTTTCCACACGTTTAACAAACTGATGCGAATCCAATGACTTTACGGACGATGAATTAAATTCAGGAACAAGAGCTATAATTTCGTTCATGTTTCCAAAAGAATGATTAAAATTATTATATTTTTCTTCGTAGTTGACTTCGTGTCGTTGTTGTCGTTGGGTTGCGAAATCCTGAAACCTTTCCGAATACTGACCTACATTTACATTTGACCTACTTTTGCTTACGTAATTCCGTGACGTTGGAACATAATTATCTTGCTGTGATGTAACAACGTTATTGTATTGCTGAATCGTAGCAATGTTACCATTTTGATGAGTCGGAGCGAAGGGTACGTGTTGGCGAGGCGTAACCATATAGCCGTGTTGCGATGTAACAATGTAATTGGGTTGCTGAGACGTAGCAAAGTAAGCGTGCCGCTGAGACGTAGCTGCATAACCAAGTTGTTGCGAAGTATCGACATGATCGTACTGCTGAGACGTAGCATTACCGCACTGCTGAAACGTAGCAGTGTTACCGAGTTGCTGAAACGTAGCAACATTACCGTACTGCTGAGACGTAGCAGTGTTACCGAGTTGCTGAAACGTAGCAACGTTACCGAACTGCTGAGACGTAGCAGTGTTACCGAGTTGCTGAAACGTAGCAACGTTACCGAACTGCTGAGAACTAGCTGTGTTACCGAATTGCTGAAACGTAGCATCATTACCGCACTGCTGAGACGTAGCAATGTTTTCGTTTGGCAAATACGTTACGTTTGTTCGTTCGTTTGTCACAAGCACGTTTCTTTCTCCAGAAACTTCCTGTACGTTTACGTCACTAACCTCAAATGGTGACGAAATCATTGCAGGTGTAATGTACAGGAATTTCAGTTATTTTAAAATTCAACTGATTTCGATTAGTTAGTATTTTTTTTTTTATTATCGATATTGGCTAAAGTGGTGAGAATCGAAAATGTAGGTAACCAGCTTGTAAAACTACGCACTAAGTGGCAACGCCACACAGCTGATCGGTTTGTTTTGCATTGCTTTACATTATTTTTCTATAAATGGAGTTTGGATAAAACAATAAGAAAAATAAGGCAAAAGAGACTTATTGGACAGCGTGGTTTTTGGAAAAGTGTTCTTTCTTTCCTCCACGTGAATTCCAACTGATCGGACGTATTTGTCCAAAGTTTTAAATAACCCAATAGGGGAGTGCATCATAACCCCTACGCGTGTGCGAAAAAAAAAATTAATCCGTGTGTGTGTGTTCAAGAGATTAATGTAAGTTAATTTCATTGCAATAATTCTTGAATTATTGTACATTTAACTTATGCATTTTCTCTTCAACAGCATTGGAAATAGTTTCCATCAAGTATTGGCAATTTTTCTAAAACTTTGCCCTGCTTGACATTTCAATTGAGACACCTGTCTTCGGCAGACTTGCCCTCAGCAGTCTCAAGATTTTTGCGAGTGAACTGTTTGCGTAAGTCAACGGCTTGAACCGACGATCGATTGTGGAAATCCGAAAGTTAAATAACTTTTGCCTCGGATGGTATTAAGGGTAAATAGAAGAAAAATTCCCGAAATGGTTTTGTGTCTTATATAGTGCTATTATAGATACGGCGTTAGCGAAGCAAAGTGGAAATTTCGAATGTTGAGACATTTATCATGGTCAACATCGCACTTTCGCTTATCCTGACCACAGATCAGACCACACCAGCAGAAGACGTGTAGGATTCTAAAAATAGAAGGATGTACGAAAACCTAACCTTTTTCCCAATCTTAACCTAACCCAAAGCATGAAGGATGACCAGTAGAAGGATGTATCAAAATCTAACCTTTCTACGAACAAAACCTAACCTCACTCAACATGTCATGTAGAGGAGAAGAGCATTTTGGAATTATTTTCAAATATAACCAAGGGGTTTAATTTGCGAAGGAGATTTTTTATTCGTCGTCGATACGGACGAAATAACCAGGATTAAGCGAAATGAGTCAACATAAGGCTCCTCAGTAGTTTAGAATCAATTTTTAGCTAAGTTTACATTGGATTTCCTTTTTTTTTTGTTTGTTGGCTAAATGGTTCAATTTTAAAAGGAAATGGAATTCAATGCCAGTCTATATTTTCGTTAGTTAATAATTTTCCTTTTTCATAATTTGAGTATGCATGTAAATTCACCATGTATGATGCTTTAGCTCTATTTGGAATAAGTAACCCTTCCTATTTTCAACAGCGACAACAACACAACGAAAGATCTTTCTGCGTGGGAAAAATTAACAAGCTGTAAGTGTATCAAAAACCAATTTTCCCTATATTTTTTATAAAATTTATCTGATGAAATGAATTTATTTGGATGAGCATTAGCATTTAATACTTTGTCAATGGACATATATAAAGCAAAATATTGTTAGAGAATGAATTTTGTGAGGATATTAGCGTAATCACGCCACATCAATGTATATTTTTTTTTTTTTTTTTTTTTTTGACTTAATGTTAGAAGTTTAATTACAGTAAAGTTAGGAAATCATGAATATTAGATAGTAAAGTAATTATTAGTAATAAGAAACCATATGCAACATTTGCAACCCTTATAATCGGATTTGTTCCGAGATTCAGCTACTTAGCTAAACATTGTTTTGAAAATGAAGAATTTTTGTAGATCAAATTGATCGAACCTATCGCACGATGATGCTAATTATTTTGAAATGTTTTGAATAAATATTAAGTTCATTATGAAGTATTAATTTCTTTAGTTCCCTGATGTAGAAGAAGAAGTCCTAGCTTTCGTTTTGGGAGTCTGCGATAACTTTCGCTGGCGGGCTCATGGTAGGGTGGGTACAGACGCGGAGCGCAATTATCATTTATAGTGCCTGCAAGAAGTGATGTCCGAACCTCTATTATATTCTTCTCTAAAAAAACCCCGGCAAGGGATTCGGTTGATATGGATAGCCGACATACATAAAATACGCTGTGAAAATACTAGCTATGACGTTCACAAAGAACCCCCTCCACAGGCTGTTTTTGCTAGTTGTTTATGAATCCCATTGAGCAGTCATATGCATACTAAACATCTTTTCTAAAGTCTATCACACGCGTTCTCAATATAGTCAAGTGGTTCGGGTAACTCTAGTTGGAAATCGAGGTGCAGTCCTGGTGGAACAGCGGGAGTTAGTTTATCCGTTCTGCCTCCATCTTATTGAGCAAAAGGATCGCAGTGTCCCTAACCTTTGTGTTTTGCTGACCTATGTCGACAGTTACAGTGTGCAAAACAGGAGTGTTAGACTGCTCCTTTATTTTATTGAATATATGTGTAGTTCTCTTTAGCTAATACATATAGAAGGCGGGATGTCCCAATTTTTTTGAGATTTTGTCGCCATGTGTCTGGTTTTATTACATATTTGTCGCCCAACGTGGGGCTCTAACGAAAGGTCCTAGAATGGTGAGGCTAAAAAAACGTGGTCTTACTCTTTAGGGCAAGAGTTGGTCCCATGGACGAGAGGTTGACTTAAAAATTTTTTTTTTTTCTTTACACTTTGAGTAAAGAGGGTCGAATAACATCAGACCATATTGAACCTTCGTCAGAAAAGACCGAATGTGTCATTGATTTTCTTTTTTTTCCTTTCTTATTTTTTGTTTTGCTCTCTACGGACTGAGGGAAATTTAGCTTGGAATTCGTCTTGTAGCCAGACTACAATAGCGACCACTAAAACTCTCCTTAGGACGTAGATGGTTATCTCTTTTCATTCTATTTTTGTGTAAAATTCGAATGTTATGGATGCGGTCTCTATGCAACTAAATGGAAATCGTATGGTAGTAATTCTGCCACAGCGACCTCTAGTAGTAGGATTGGCTAAGTAAACTTCGTCTTTTCGCATAATTGCTGTTACTCTAATACTGGTATTAGCGAATTAAATCTAGTTTGGAATTCGTAACGTAGTGTGTTTACGTCTACGACCACTAGAGCGCTAAACCAATAGCTTGGAGGATCTTGTTGGTTCTTTCTACTTTGTTTTTTCTTTTTTCTCCCTTTCTGTTATGTATTTGCTATAAGATTCGATCAACGGATTGAATTTTTGGAATTCTTTATAATAGCGAAGGAGCTATAAAGACCAATCAATTCAGGGTTAAATTCACATTGGCATTGCATAAAAGAAAAAAATTAACAACCAATTTTTTTTTTCTTCTCTCTTTTCGAAAGCACCAGGGGCAATTGGAATCTTATAACTTTAATAGTGCAGTCATAAACTATGCTGGGAAATTCAGGTTTTTGGCTAAGCTAAATCCTGCCCAGTTAAAAGAGTGATGCATCTAAAATTATTTGCCAGTAGCAACCCAGTGCTATTTAATCTTTTTCTTTCATTTTCGTAAATTTGTTTTGGGATATATTAGAGTATATAGGACTCATTAGTAGAAAAATAAGATAGTGACTTTAAATTCACATTAAGGGAACGATATGATTTAAGATAAAATACAAATTTAATCACGAAATTTTTAAAATATTACAATTAATCAGATATTTGTCAAAATGGTTCTCACTAGGAGTGAAGAAAACTTAGCTCATGAGATCTCAGATGCGTTATGCTCAATTTGTCAGAAAGCAGTATGGGCCACGCAAGAGTTGGTGGTGAAAACGTCATGCCATCATCTATTTCATAAAAATTGTATATCAGAATGGATTGATCAGTTTAATGTATGTCAAGTTTGTAATGCGTCGATACGTAGAGCAGATTTAGAAGTGCAAAACGTGCCATTTGCAGAGATAGAATCCGAACGTCCTGTAAACATAGGTGCAATCACAACAGGAGCGGTGCCGAAAGGCCCAAATACACGCTCTCGTAGAAATTTGAGTGGGGGTGAACAAGCTAATAAAGCAACTGCAAATATAGAGATGTCTGCAGGAGACCGACCCACAACGATAAGAAAACAACGAGGAAGACCTCCAGAAAATGGGTCTAATATACCTCGTAGAAGCTTAGACGCTTGTAGAAGACCAGCGCGAGCATCGGTAGAAATTGATTATGACAGAATTTGCAATCAACTAGAGTCCATAATAGACCGAAGAATAGGACAAATGGGAATTACAGAGCAACATGTAAATGCGTCAGCGCAAAACCAAAGTATTCCTAGGAGTTCATCTTCAGTCCGACCAAACAGAACAGGTCATAACCCAGATAAAATTACACAGCTAATTCATAGTTGGAATGTAAAATTTGACGGTTCGTCAAAAGGAGTTACGGTCGAAGAGTTTCTTTATCGTATCAAAACGTTAACGGAGGATTGCTTAGACCAAGATTTTGATGCAGTATGCAAAAATTTGCATATTCTTTTAGTTGGCAAAGCTAAAGAGTGGTATTGGAGATACCGTAGAGATGTAGTAAACTTAGAGTGGTCAGAATTTTGTGCAGCCATGAAATATCAATATAAAGATTACAGAAGTGATGTAGATATACTAGAAGATATTCGTGGGCGTAAGCAAAAGGTAGGAGAAACCTTTGAAAACTTTTACGATGAGATTATGACTCAGATGTCACGTATGTCGAAAAGCATAGACGAGGAACAACTTATTCAGTTGCTCACACGTAATTTATTGCCAGACATTCGTCACGAATTGTTGTATATACCTATTCTCTCTATACCTCATCTTCGAAAGCTAGTGCAAATGCGAGAAAATTTATTAGGTGATGTAGTCTCTAAGAGAGCAAACAAAACTTCAGGCAATTTTCAGTATGCTAAACGCAACATTGCGGAAGTAGAAGAGCCAGAAAGGTTCGAACTCTCCGAAAAGATGGATTTAAATGTGTACAATGTTGAAGCAGTGCAAGCTCCGGTTAAAGTATTTCGGTGTTGGAATTGTGATGCAGAGGGACATGGCTGGGACAACTGCTTAGAGCCTCGCACTATATTTTGTTACGGGTGTGGCTCGAAAAACGTATATAAGCCCCAATGTAAAAATTGTATCGCCAAGAAAGCGGAAAACTTAGTGAAGGGTCCATCTGTGGAAGCTCGGATGGCCCCGAAAAATCTTTAATTGAAATTTTACCTGATTTACCGGCTAGCTCAGAACCAATAGAGCAAGCAAACCAAATACCAGACTTACCCTTTAACTGTTACGATAAGACGCAAGTTATATCGTCAGTAAAACCCTATCAAGAACGTTTGAGAAATTATCTCAAAGTGCGTAGTAGAATTTTTGGAAGCAACCAAATTTTAACTCGGTCACGACCAAAGAGATCTACTCTTCGATTGCGAACTTTTTGGAAAGCAGTTCGACAAACTAAGCGTTTACTTATTTCGTCAATAATTCATGAAAAGTCGGATGGAAGATTGTATGCGGAAGTATAATTTTAAAATTTTCGTGAACAAGGTCTTTTAGATACCGGCGCGAACATAAGTTGCGTGGGTTCGACTTTGGCTTCAGAAGATTGGTCAAAGTATCCAAAGTTTCGTCGTATTTCTTCCCGAGTTAACACAGCGGATGGACAAGATCAACCAGTCATCGGTTTCATTACGCTAGATATTACGTATAAAAATAAAACCAGACCGATAAAGTTATTCATTATACCGTCCATTCAGAAAAGGATGATATTGGGAATAGATTTTTGGAAAGCGTTTCAAGTAGCGCCAGGGTTGTTATCAGCTTTAGATTACGAAAGCGAATTCAGAATTCCAGATAGTAAAGAGGAACAATCATACCCATTATCTGACTGTCAAAAGAGACAACTTCAAGCCATTATTGCATTATTTCCGTCATTTGAAAAGAAAGGGCTTGGGCGAACTACGTTGATTAAGCATCATATAGATGTTGGATCGGCAAAACCGATTAAGCAAAGGTTTTACCCCGTATCCCCAGCAGTGGAAAAATTAATGTATAGCGAAGTTGATCGAATGATAGAGTTGGGAGTTATAGAGTTATCAAATAGTC
Source organism: Drosophila equinoxialis (assembly GCA_018150345.1). Classification (NCBI taxonomy): domain Eukaryota; kingdom Metazoa; phylum Arthropoda; class Insecta; order Diptera; family Drosophilidae; genus Drosophila; species Drosophila equinoxialis. The sequence goes on along the minus strand of JAECWI010000425.1, from coordinate 1,551,536 downwards.
CGTGGAGTTCTCCGATGAGATTAGTAGTTAAACCTGAGAAAGTGAGATTATGTCTAGATGCTAGAAAAATAAATGCGTGTACGACAAAGGATGCATATCCATTACCAAGTATTGATTGGATATTCGCACGGCTTCCTCGTGCCGAAATCATTACTAAATCGATCTTAAAGATGCGTATTGGCAAGTGGAATTATCAGAAGAATCTCGTGGAATCACAGCATTTACTATCCCAGGAAGGCCTTTGTACCAATTTCGAGTAATGCCATTCGGATTGTGCAATGCCCCGCAAACTATGTGCAGGTTAATGGACAAAGTTATTCCAGCGGATTTAAAGTATTGTTGTTTTGGATATCTTGATGATTTATGTGTAGTAACAGCAGATTTTGATTCACATATATCGGTATTAATAAGATTAGCGGATCAATTTCGTAAAGCGAATCTAATGTTAAATCTCAAGAAGAGTCAGTTTTGTGTGACCGAAGTTAAATATTTAGGGTACATAATTGGCAGAGGCGGAATTTCAACTGATCCGAGCAAGATTGAATCTATTTTGCAATGGCCTACACCAAAGTCCCTAAAACAAACGCGTGGATTTTTAGGATTAGCAGGATGGTATCGAAGATTCATCGCAAACTTTTCAGAAATTGCAGCGCCGATTACAGATTTGCTAGGAAAGAAAACGAAGTTTGAATGGACAGATAGTGCGCAGAAAGCTTTTGATGATCTCAAAAGACGACTAACGACTGCTCCAGTTTTGCAAAACCCTGATTTTAGTAAAAAGTTTTTTCTTCAATGTGATGCAAGCGATGTTGGTGTTGGTGCAGTTTTGGTGCAATTGGATTTGGAAGGCGAAGAAAAACCTATAGCCTATATGTCCAAAAAGCTAAATGCGGCACAAAGAAATTATAGTGTCACGGAACGTGAATGCTTAGCCGTAGTTTGGGGTGTAGAACGCTATCGTTGTTATTTACAACTTCAAGATTTTGAGATTGTTACAGATCATGCCAGTTTATCTTGGTTGATGAAGCAGTCCAATCTCAAAGGGCGTCTAGCGAGATGGGCTTTGCAATTGCAAGAATATAAATTTGAGATAAGTCATAGAAAGGGACGAGAACATATAGTACCAGATGCATTGTCGCGTATGTACTCTGATGAGATCGCGCAATTAGACTCATTTGGGCCAGAAATTGATTTATCTTCAGACTATTTTAAGGATGAAGAGTATCAAAAACTAAAGGAGAAAGTACTACAAAATGTGCAGTCATACCCTGATGTCAAAGTCATGGATAACTTGGTGTATATTAGGACTGAACATAATGATGGTACAGAGGAGTGCGAAAAGAAAATGTGGAAATTGTGGGTGCCGCAAAGAATGACCGCCGAAGTTATATCACGTGCGCATGATTCCACTATTACAGCTCATGGAGGCATGGTAAAAACCGTGGAACTAATAAAAAGACATTTATATTGGCCAGGGATGGTTTCCGAGATTCGAGAATATGTGCGTAATTGTGAGGTATGTAAGTGTACTAAACCTCCTAATAGGACCTTAAAACCACCCATGGGTAAACAGGCAGTGTCTGAACGACCGTTTCAACGTTTGTACATCGACCTCTTAGGACCATATCCAAGGAGTAGAAAAGGAAACATAGGTTTACTTATTGTGTTAGATCATTTAACGAAATTTCATTGGCTTTGTCCAGTGAAAAACTTCACGACAAAACCAATTATTGAGTTTCTTCAAAGTCAGATTTTTCTATCCTATGGAGTACCAGAAATTTTAGTAAGTGATAATGGAGTGCAGTTTAAATCAAACGAATTTAATTCATTATACCCTTGCAAAAAGGGTATATTAATTTTGGCCAGAAGTGTGCAACGCATAGAACGAAGCATCTCAGACCATATAAAGTATATATATTCTTGATCAGCACGACGAGTCGAGTTCAAATAGCCATGTCCGTCCGTCCGTCCGTCCGTCCGTCCGTCCATCCGTCCGTCCGTCCGTCCGTCCGTCTCTGGATCAACGCGAACTCCTCCGAGACCGTAAGAGCTACAGAGCTGAAATTTTGCACGTAGGCTTGTATGTACTGCAGGCATTGTATATCTCGGATTCAGCCGGATCGGACCACTATATCATAAAGCTCCCATACAAACGTCAAAGTCATGAAACAGTGACTTTCTCAATAACTTCATTAATTTTATAGCTATTGTCATAAAAGTTGGTATTTGTCAGTTTTATGTTCTTATTAATGATTGTGCCAAATTTGATCAAGATCGGGTGACTATATCATATAGCTCCCATACAAACGGCAAAGTCACGAACAGTGACTTCTCAATAACTTCATTAATTTTATAGCTATTGTCATAAAAGTTGGTATTTGTCAGTTTTTATGTTCTTATTAATGATTGTGCCAAATTTGATCAAGATCGGGTGACTATATCATATAGCTCCCATACAAACGGCAAAGTCACGAAAAGGAATTAATGCGAAACTTTGCCCGGCGTTTCTTAAAGCTCGTGTTCGTGAAAAACAAGGGAATTCATACTATATTCTGGAAGATTTACAAGGGAAATTAGTAGGAACATTTCTGTTGAACCAGCTTGTAAAACTACGAACTAAGTGGCAACGCCACACAGCTGATCGGTTTGTTTTGCATTGCTTTACATTATTTTTCTATAAATGGAGTTTGGATAAAACAATAAGAAAAATAAGGCAAAAGAGACTTATTGGACAGCGTGGTTTTTGGAAAAGTGTTCTTTCTTTGCTCCACGTGAATTCCAACTGATCGGACGTATTTGTCCAAAGTTTTAAATAACCCAATAGGGGAGTGCATCATAACCCCTACGCGTGTGCGGAAAAAAAAATTAATCCGTGTGTGTGTGTTCAAGAGATTAATGTAAGTTAATTTCATTGCAATAATTCTTGAATTATTGTACATTTAACTTATGCATTTTCTCTTCAACAGCATTGGAAATAGTTTCCATCAAGTATTGGCAATTTTTCTAAAACTTTGCCCTGCTTGACATTTCAATTGAGACACCTGTCTTCGGCAGACTTGCCCTCAGCAGTCTCAAGATTTTTGCGAGTGAACTGTTTGCGTAAGTCAACGGCTTGAACCGACGATCGATTGTGGAAATCCGAAAGTTAAATAACTTTTGCCTCGGATGGTATTAAGGGTAAATAGAAGAAAAATTCCCGAAATGGTTTTGTGTCTTATATAGTGTTATTATAGATACGGCGTTAGCGAAGCAAAGTGGAAATTTGGAATGTTGAGACATTTATCATGGTCAACATCGCACTTTCGCTTATCCTGCCTCACAGATCAGACCATACCAGCAGAAGACGTGTAGGATTCTAAAAATAGAAGGATGTACGAAAACCTAACCTTTTTCCCAATCTTAACCTAACCCAAAGCATGAAGGATGACCAGTAGAAGGATGTATCAAAATCTAACCTTTCTACGAACAAAACCTAACCTCACTCAACATGTCATGTAGAGGAGAAGAGCATTTTGGAATTATTTTCAAATATAACCAAGGGGTTTAATTTGCGAAGGAGATTTTTTATTCGTCGTCGATACGGACGAAATAACCAGGATTAAGCGAAATGAGTCAACATAAGGCTCCTCAGTAGTTTAGAATCAATTTTTAGCTAAGTTTACATTGGATTTCCTTTTTTTTTTGTTTGTTGGCTAAATGGTTCAATTTTAAAAGGAAATGGAATTCAATGACAGTCTATATTTTCGTTAGTTAATAATTTTCCTTTTTCAGAATTTGAGTATGCATGTAAATTCACCATGTATGATGCTTTAGCTCTATTTGGAATAAGTAAACCTTCCTATATTAACAAGCTGTAAGTGTATCAAAAACCAATTTTCCCTATATTTTTATAAAATTTATCTGATGAAATGAATTTATTTGGATGAGCATTAGCATTTAATACTTTGTCAATGGACATATATAAAGCAAAATATTGTTAGAGAATGAATTTTGTGAGGATATTAGCGTAATCACGCCACATCAATGTATATTTTTTTTTTTTTTTTTTTTTTTTGACTTAATGTTAGAAGTTTAATTACAGTAAAGTTAGGAAATCATGAATATTAGATAGTAAAGTAATTATTAGTAATAAGAAACCATATGCAACATTTGCAACCCTTATAATCGGATTTGTTCCGAGATTCAGCTACTTAGCTAACCATTGTTTTGAAAATGAAGAATTTTTGTAGATCAAATTGATCGAACCTATCGCACGATGATGCTAATTATTTTGAAATGTTTTGAATAAATATTAAGTTCATTATGAAGTATTAATTTCTTTAGTTCCCTGATGTAGAAGAAGAAGTCCTAGCTTTCGTTTTGGGAGTCTGCGATAACTTTCGCTGGCGGGCTCATGGTAGGGTGGGTACAGACGCGGAGCGCAATTATCATTTATAGTGCCTGCAAGAAGTGATGTCCGAAACTCTATTATATTCTTCTCTAAAAAAACCCCGGCAAGGGATTCGGTTGATATGGATAGCCGACATACATAAAATACGCTGTGAAAATACTAGCTATGACGTTCACAAAGAACCCCCCACAGGCTGTTTTTGCTAGTTGTTTATGAATCCCATTGAGCAGTCATATGCATACTAAACATCTTTTCTAAAGTCTATCACACGCGTTCTCAATATAGTCAAGTGGTTCGGGTAACTCTAGTTGGAAATCGAGGTGCAGTACTGGTGGAACAGCGGGAGTTAGTTTATCCGTTCTGCCTCCATCTTATTGAGCAAAAGGATCGCAGTGTCCCTAACCTTTGTGTTTTGCTGACCTATGTCGACAGTTACAGTGTGCAAAACAGGAGTGTTAGACTGCTCCTTTATTTTATTGAATATATGTGTAGTTCTCTTTAGCTAATACATATAGAAGGCGGGATGTCCCAATTTTTTTGAGATTTTGTCGCCATGTGTCTGGTTTTATTACACAGGTTGGAATGAACGCTCCTGCAATACTCTAATCGTTTTTTCTAATTCGTTTATCTTTTTAGCCATTGATTGATTTTCCGCACTGGCGTATTCGTCGTCACTACAGACCGTGGTTAATTTTCTCTGTAATTGTTCTCGTTGACATCCAGCTTGTCTACATTTTTGCTGCAAAGCTTTCTTTGACACGTAAATTTTCTGCGGCATTATTGTTGTCTCTTTCACACTTGTATGTTCGTTGATTTTTCGTTTTGCTTATTCGTCTATCGTTCTCGTTTCCCCGAGTTCGTTCGTGCACAGAACACACACTATTACACTTTGCGAGTTTCTCATGCCACGCTATTCTACCGCGGAAAATTGCACGTTACCTTTTTCTTCACACACTTCTATTTATGAAAATATCAGATCCATTTTGCACACTATCCAAATCCTAAATTGGACACGAAAATTGTCACACCCAAAACCCACTTACCCACAGTATAGGATTGTAGATGGAGAAGCTGTCAGGAAGGCTTAGGCGGGGGAGTGCGGCTTACGGGAACAATAGAAGAAATGCCAGACTCGTACGTTTAGGTAGATAATTAATATAAGTTTATTAACTAATTGAGACTTAACAATAAAATGACGTTTGCAAAGCGATGCCGTTGGATTCGTTCGTGATGGCCGTTCGTTACCACCGATCGTAGGAGCCTATTCGTTCGCACCCTTTCTCGTCAACGTTTTTTTACCAACTCTCTTTATACTTATCGATAACACCAGGAGTTGAGCATCACGTCGCTCGCCCAGGGCTGAATCAGTATGTTTATAAACTGTCTGGTGACACACTTGTGACCTTCATGGCTGAAAAATGTACATTTGTCGGGACGTAGTTTTAGATTATATTTTCGGTATATGTCGAATACATCAGTCAAATTTTTGAACATATGTTTTTCAGAGCAGCCTAATACAACTAAATTATCCATGTATAAAAGGGCTTGGGATGGTTATAGTCCGGAGAAAGCTAAGGTCATCATTCGTTGCAATGAATTTTTAAACCGTATGGTAATCTTTTAAATTGATATGAGCCTTTATCTGTGGAAAATGACGTTAAGTCTCTAGAGTCTTCATCTAATTCAATTTGGTGGAAACCTGAAGTAAGGTCAAGACAAGGAAAATATTTGGCTCTGCCTAATTGATCAAGAATATCATCTAGTCTTGGCAAGGGAAATTTGTCTGCAATTAATTTTTTATTTAAGCTTCTGTAATCCCACCACTAAACGCCATCTTTTATCATTTGTCCCTGGTACTAACAGTATTGGACTGTTGTATTCGGATGCTGAAGGTTCTATTACGTCATCTCTAATTAATTTGTCTATATGTTTGGAAATTTCTATTTTATGTGTATGTGGGATTCTATAATTTTTAATATACGTAGGTTCATCTGATTTAAGTCTTAATTTTTGTTTAAAGAAATTATTTGTAGATATTTTATCTGTTTCTAGTGCAAATATGACTATATATATATTTTTTTTATTTTTCTATATTTTTTTTGCATAATTCATTTGGTGTTTCTTTTACAAATGATGGGACGTTTTTGGAAAGTTGTTCAAGTTTCTCGCTATTATTATCATTGGAGATTTTGCTGCTGGATATTATTAGGTTATTTGTAATCATTTAGATTCTCTGATTTAATTTTCCAATTTATAAGGGTAACGTCATTAATGAATCTTACATAAGTTTTTTCACTATTTGCTGCTGTATTGGCAATGAAGAAACAGGTGTCTTCTAGCTCTTGAGTTGGTATAAAAATTTCTGATGCATGGGTGTCTATTTTGATAAGTCGGATCACTTCTGATCTTGCAGGTATTACATCATTTCGCATAGCCACAACTATTTGTTCATTCCAGTCGTCTGGTCTTAATATTAACCAATCTACTTCAGTTTGATAGTCAAGAATACACTTGTATTTTTTAATGAAATAAATGCCAACGATACCTACACTGGGTATCGGAAAGTTATTATCGACTATATAAAATTGATGCCTTACGAGAACTTGATTTAATTGTAGTTCTCCATCAACGTGTCCTAAAGTGTCTGTAAACCCGTGTCGCATTCTGCCGAGAGGATTCTTTAACAGACTGGCTGACCAAGTCAAAGCTCGCAAGCAAAGCAAGAATGAGTACTACAAGGACTATGTGGTGCCAACAATGCACAGTGGGCGATTTGGCTGATCTAGCGTAACGAAATACCAATTTTCAACATTTAAAATTATGCGAAATTTGATTTCCCTTCGATAGTAATATGTTCATTTAGCAAATTGATAACATTTATATCGATAATATGTATATCGTTAATTAGATCTGAGCTCACAAAGACAAAATATCGAAACACAGCTTTTCGTTGCACTTTACCCACGTGTTTACACACAACTTAGATTGTTGAAAAAAACGTCGTTTTATTCATTTATAATCCAGTTTTTTTGTATTTCACAAATTAAAGGTATGTATTTTCAGAATCTAAATGTTTTGTGACCTGTGAATACACGTTGTGTTGTTTAATTGTACTTTTAACCATCTGTCTCTCTAATACCCTATTGTTGACCAATTTCATCTTCTGTAGAATAAAAAAATATGAGGCCGGTATTGGCCGGTAAAAATTTTATTTTTGTGATATTATATTGTTCGTCCACTATGTGAATTGTCCAACATTAGCTGCCCTGAGCTGCCCATTCTAACAATGTAGCTTTTTTTAGAAACCATGTCGGTTTGCAAGCGGCAACTTTTTATAGTATGGCATGAGGAAAAATGCGCTTTAAATAAGTATTCCGCACTTGTCGACTACATTTTTTCTAAGGTTCGCAAGAAATCGGACTGTAGTGAGCAGGACTACCATTCAATTATGGATAAACTCAAAATTTTCCACAAAAAATTGTCTGAAAAGTGGAAGAAAAACAACAATGATAAGAATCGATTGGAGAACAACAACGCAGCCTGGCTCAACGATGATTTGATTCTTCTGAGTCCTGAAGAAAAATTGGCTCCAGGGCGAAAGCCAAAAGATATTGAAAATTGCCATTCCAACCGTCAGTGCACAAAATTATGACATCTTGTGGAAAACAATTCTTGCAATGACCTTATGAGAGCAACACGTATAAGCCTATATAATTGTGGTAAACGGAGTGCATCGGACATTGTTTCAATGGTAGAAGCAGATCCCGACGCATCTAAAAATAATAATAACAATTACCCATTAAATATTCTCCAGAAGAAGCATTGGCGCTTTATATTGATGGCGATTACACGAAAAACTCATACAAGCTATTGCAAGTAGGCACAAAAGCGCGAAAAGCAAATATTTTTCCAACATATGATGTTTTGCGCTCGGCGAAAAAAATGTGCTATACAGATTGCATCAGAACGGAAGAAAGTTGGGCTGAAGTTCCTTTACAAGAAATGCTGGACCACACCATTACGAGAATTGTTGGTGCGCATCCCGAAGTTTTTAGCCAACTCTCGGATAATGGCGATAAATATAAGTCTTTGAGCCTCATTTCTAAATGGGGTTGCGATGGGAGTTCGGGACACGCGACATATCGGCAGAGCTTCATTAATTAGGAGCTTAAGATGGCAGATGAGCACATATTTTTCATATGCATAGTGCCACTACAATTACAATTGGAAACCAGCGTACTTTGGCAAAATCCTCGCCCGGCATCGACTCGGTATTGTAGACCATTAAAAGTAATGTTTGCCAAAGAGTCTACCGAATTGGTAGAGCGGAAATTGAAAAAATGAATTCACAGATATTGAAAATTGTGCCTACGCGCTTAAGTAGCTTTCAAGTTTACCACAAATTGCAACTTACCATGATCGATGGCAAAGTTTTTAGCGTGATTGCCGAAACATCATCGCAAACATGTGGTATTTGTAAAGCAACGCCCAAGGCTATGAACGATTTAAATGCAATTAACAACTTGGCAAGAAATGAGGACTTGCTGAAGTTTGGATTATCGACTTTGCATTGTTGGATTCGCTGCTTTGAATGTATGCTACATATCAGCTATCGTCTACCAATTAAAAAGTGGCAAGTTCGTGCTTCGGACAAGACCATAGTCGATAAACAAAAGGCAGTCATCCAAGAAAGATTCAGAAACGAAATGTCTTTATTGGTAGACATTCCAAGGCAAGGGTCCGGCAACACGAAGAGTGGAAATACAGCTCGAAGGTTTTTTGAAAAGTCAGAACTGTCCGCTCAAATTACTGGAGTAGACCATGACCTGATAAAAAGACTTGGTGTTATTTTGCGTTCCATGTCTTCAGGTTGTGCAATAAATGCCGATAGCTTTAGAAAATATACGATGGAAACTGGGAAGATATTTGTGCAAGAATATTCTTGGTTTTACATGCCCAGTTCATTGCACAAAATATTAATTCACGGAGCCGAAATTATCGAATGTGTACCACTTCCGATTGTCATGATGTCGGAAAAAGCTTTGGAAGCAAATAACAAAAATTTACGAAATTTTCGGCTCAAGCATACACGGAAAAACTCGCGTGTAAATACAATGGAGGATTTAATGAATTGTGGAAAAACAAACGAAATAAATCTAGTAAAGAAATAGTGTTTGACAAGTTATTAAGTTACCCTTCAGATTCACAAAATTCCGATTCGGAATCGGATAACTACTATTACTAATAATAATAGTTAAAATAATAGTCAATAATAGTTTATAATAGTTAAAAGAATAGTTAAAAATTCAGACAATAAAAATGTTAAAAACATGTAAATAAAAGAAAAAAAGCATAACAAAAATTTTTAAGTTGCAAAAAGTTATTAAATATTGTGCCTTGAAGGGTCGAAATAACATAAACATTACCATTATTGCAAAATTGTTTTTAATTTTTGAGTAATTAATTTCGTTACGCTAGATCAGCCACATCGCCCACTGTGCAATGATGAGACCTCTCAAGATACCAGAATTCGAACAATTGGAGGTCATATGTGAAAACTGCACTCCAGATTTAAGAATATTTGTTGGACCGCACAGGGCCAGAAACCTCGTCGAGCTGATGCAAGTGGCAGAGGAACACGAGGAACGTACAACAACAAATCAAACCACAGGGGAAGTAATAACTATGGGCCACAGGTCGCGCAATGCTGATGACTCAATTTCTGCTGGCAGTGTGGAAAGATTGGCCAAATGACTGTTGTTGGAAGTCGGGAAAGTCGGAAGCGGCGGTTCCAGCCGATGCAGGGTGAGCAGGGACTAAGCCAACAAGCTCCTCACCACTAATAGCGATTTCGTACAAGCGGGAAGATGCGTGGTAGGCGTAACTTCAGAAATCGGCTGCACAAGCGCGAATGAAACGAGGATTGAGGGCATAATAACGAACAAAAAGAGGGCATTGGCCTAATAATAAAATCCAAGAGCGCAGAGTGGGAGAGGCGATAAGAGAAATGCATGCACTAGTCTAGCGTGAAAGTGTGTGAAAGTGACGGCCAAGCAAGCTCATGAGACGGGTGCGGGGGCATGGTACCGAAACAAAATCAAGTGCTTGTGAATCGGGGAGTAGGGGGGAAAGAATGAATGCGGAAACGATAACGGCTTGTGGGCTTGTGAGGGGAATATACAAGCCACAGAGGGAGGGATGAGCAATGGGAAGCCCTCTATCCAATGGATAAAATAAGCGCATTAGATTGCAATACATATAAAATCATCCACTAATAGTTATTAAAATAAACAGGCTAACTATTGTAAAGTAATAGATTAAGTTAAATATAGCGAAGATATATGTATGTTGTAGTTCTAGTGGGAGAATTGGGCGAAGTTTGGTATGAGGAGTAGATCGAGGGGAGCGACGGGCAATGGCAGTGCCGACAGAGAAAAGAAAGCAGCGAAAATCAACGGGAGAAGATAGGCGGCCAATAGAAAGACGCTGCCAATGAGAGAAAGTGATATAAGCCAACATAGCGACCGAGATGCTATGCAGGCAAGGTAGAAAGACAAGGACGAGGAAGCGGATGGGCGCACAGCCACAAAGAAAGTGGACACATGGGCCGATGGAAAAGTAAGGTTTCTTAAGGCCTTACGAGTAACAATAAATCCTGAGAAAAGGATCAATAGAAAATCTAAAAACTGAGAAGGCCTTACGAGTAACCTATCAAGTTCGTCAAACAAGTCCTCAGAACAGGACCAAAGACACCGTACCTAAGCAAGTAAGCAATCGAGAAAAGTCAAGCGGCTCCAGAACTATCCAAAGTCATTGGCAGGCACGAGGATATATCTTACTGGCGAAATACCAGGATTTCCGAGATATTAAAAATATCACAAGGGACGAAAAAGGATCTATACAACTGGCGCCCAACGTGCTATACTGGTGAAATTTAGAAAAACAAAAGTTTGTAAATAAAAAAAAATCAAAATGTAAAAAAGATGGATTTACCACATGAAGAAGGAGAATCTGGTTCAGACAGACTACGTTGCAGAGAACGGACGTGTTTTTTTTGCGCTTATCAACTTTTGTTTTTTTCTCGCGATTAACTTCCTTTTTATAACTTATTAATAAATTCATTACCGGCTAGTATTTCCAGCATCCGAATTTTATTTGCATTTCGCGAATTCTTGCTGTCGCTTTTGTGCATTTGTTTAAATTTAAATAAAATCAAAACTTACAGCAATACTTGCGTTAGCGGTGTTGTTGTTTTGTTTATCTCTTTTTGCTTTTGTGTTGTTACCGTTTTAACTAACTCTCGCGCTCTTGCGTACAAATTGTTATTGCATGTGTTCAATTTGACGCGCTCTCCCGCTCTTTCCTATTCTTGTTTGATTTGCGCTTTCGTCTTTTGCCTACCCGCGACTCTGTGATACGTGTTTTTGTTTTTGTGTATTTTTGTAATTTCTTTTCTTTAGTTGTGAAGGCTTACTCTGCACATTAACCCTTGTGTCAGTACTGGTCAGTATATTCTTATACACAGATTTTTAACATTTAGAATTTTTATTTTTTTGTATTTTCCTTTTTTAATTAAATTAATTAAATTTTGATAAAATGGTTGTCTGCTCAAAAAAATAATTGCATAGTGGCCACTCATCCGGTTGACTCCCATGATTATATTCTTTGTTGGCTGTGTGACAATGCAGTTCACGTTAAGTGTGCAGGTTACACAGGCAGAATCAAGGGGTCTATTGCTAAAGGCGGTGGCTTAAAATATGGATGTGATGCTTGCCGTGGGGTCGAGAATGAGATGCGATCTTTCATGAGGCGGACTAGAGATAGTTTTGACACTTTAAGTGCTGGTTTTAATAAACTCCAAGCGGAGTTTAATGCGGTGGAGACTCAGTTCAGGAGTTTATCGCTTATGAATGAGTCTCCGAAACGTAAAAGGACCAGTCCTTGGGGTGTTTCAGTATCTGTAGATCCGCCAGCGTCTCTTATCTTCCCCGACCGGTCTCATGCACCGTCCACTCCTAATATACAGCAGTTGATATCGTTTAAGAGCCCGGTTGTGAATGCTATTAGTAAGGAATTACCGGTATCACCTGGGAATGATCTCTTAAAAACGATGCCTATTGTAGTGTCCGATGTGTCCGGGCAATTACCCATTCCAATGGAAATTGCCGATAGTTCCAAAAGTATTGAGGGCCCCGTAATCAAGTTGACTGCTGCAGTGGGTGACTTGTCCAACGTTACTGCTACGGCTGATGCTTCGGGACCGCGGCCTCTCGTTGGCATACCACCAAAGAAACATATATTTGTTTCTAGGCTAGACCCTGTTGTCACATCTGATGATGTAATAGCCTATATTCGGAAGAAAGTTAACGTCTCGAATATTGCGGTGGAGAAGTTTAAATTTTCTTATTCTCGGGACATTTCGTCCTTTAAAATTAGTGTTTCTGCCAATATCTTCGACACTATATGTCGAGAAGATTTTTGGCCGAAACATATAATAGTTAAGGAATGTACTGTAAAAAAAAAAAATCGGCAACCGATTCGCTTGCCAACAACAACAACTAATACTATTCCTGCCACATCAGCATCTGATGGTGTGTCAAAAAACTAGCTTCGTCCCTTAACCTGGGTTACCAGAACGTTAGAGGACTGAAATCCAAACTTATTAATCTCAATGTAGATAGTCTTTCTTTTGAGCATAACATTCTAGCTTTTACAGAGACGTGGCTAAAACCTGATATTGCTGATGCATCGGTGTTTTCCACAAACTTTTCTATATTCCGACGTGACCGGTTTTCTCGCGTAGGCGGTGGCGTTCTAATAGCTGTTGATGCTGCTTTATCATCTGAAATGATTCAATTTTCTAGTACCCAGGAGATTGAGTTTGTCGGTGTTAAAGTAAATTTTAAATCTTTTAATGCGTTTATTACTTGTTCCTATATTCCACCATTGTCAGACATGGTGGTATATTTAAATCATTTAGAGGCAATTCAGTTTGTCTCCTCTTTAGTTTCCAGTCAATACATGCTCATAGTTGTAGGTGATTTTAATTTACCCGCTGTAGTATGGTCACTAACAGATGAATCTACCATGTTGCTGCCCTCTTTGTCACATGTCTTTATTGACGGCCTTCTAGGCTTATCTTTATCCCAAGTCAATCCTGTCTTAAATTCTAATGGAAAATCGTTAGATCTTATTTTTGTATTGGATACTTCTTATTGTGAGGTTTCTAGGATCGAACCATTTGTTCTTCCAGAAGACAAATTTCATCCTACATTAAATTTAAAAATTGATCTGCCCTTGCTTTCACCATTACTTGGTTCAAATGACTTACCTCTAACTAGGTGCTTTCGTAAGACTGACTTTGTCACCCTTAACGAAAACATTACTAATACCGATTGGTCTTATCTGTACAAATGTAGAGATATAAACTCAGCTGTTCGTTTTTTCTATGATACTCTGAATTCACTCTTTGATATTTGTGTGCCTCTTGGTAGGCTGGAGCGGCTTAACAAACCTCCCTGGTTCTCTCGTGAGTTATCCAATTTGAAAAATGTGAAGACACGTCGTTCATCAGATTATGCTCTGTATACAGTCGCTTGTTCAAAATTCATGATGCTTAATACACAATGCTATAAGAATTATCTTCAGCGGTGTAAGCATCAGTTTTCTTCTGACCCTAAACAATTTTATAATTTTGTCAATTCTAAACGTAAGACCTCCGTGCACCCATCTTTTTTGTCTTTTCAAAATAAAAAAGCGAGCACTGATCAGGCAATTGCCGATATGTTTGCGAGTTTTTTCAAAACAACTTATTCCTCAACGGAATATCGAGCAAGTCCGTATCCTTATCATTTAAAAAAGGCTAATTGCATTTTCAATCCAGTGTTTGATGAAAGTTCTATTCTTAGCGAACTTAAATCAGTTAAACCTGTTTATTCTCCGGGGCCAGATGGTCTTCCTGGATGTGTACTCAGGTTCTGTGCAAACGCATTATGCAAACCCATTTTAAAATTGTTTCTATTGTCTGTCGAATCTTCCTGTTTTCCATCTATTTGGAAGGAGTCGTATATCATACCTCTGCATAAAAATGGCAAAAAGTCCGAAGCCTCTAACTATAGAGGTATATCAAAATTGTCCGCTATTCCAAAAGCTTTTGAGAAAATTATAACTTCTCAATTGCAACATTTTTGCAGTTCTATTATTTCGCCATCCCAACATGGGTTTGTGAAACGCAGATCTACAACCACTAACCTTTTTAGAATTTACATCAATAATTATTAAGGGGTTCAAAAATAGTAAACAAACTGATGTTATATACACTGACTTCAGCAAAGCCTTTGATTCCGTTAATCATACCCTACTACTTTCTAAGCTGAGCGACATTGGGTTTCCACACCTTTTCCTCTCTTGGGTTCGAGATTATTTAACAAATAGAAAACAGAAGGTACTTTTTAAGTCTTCTTTTTCCGATTCCATTCCTGTGACTTCTGCTGTACCTCAAGGTAGTCATCTTGACCCTCTGCTTTTTACACTATTCATTAACGATCTTCCATCAGTCATTGTTCATTCGCATGTGCTTATGTATGCTGACGATGTCAAGCTTTGTCTTACTTATAAAGATACAGATTCATTTAGTCGGCTACAAGCTGATCTTAATAACTTTCAATCCTAGTGCCAGTTTAATCTACTAAATCTTAACACTACCAAATGTAAGGTAATGACTTTTTTTCGTAATTCTCCTCAACTGGTCACTTATTTTCTAAACAATAGTCCTTTAGAACGTCTAAATAATATGAATGATTTGGGCGTACTTATGGACCATAAGTTAAATTTTAACACCCATATTTCCACCACGGTCGCAAAGGCCATGAGTGTCCTGGGTTTCATTAAAAGATGGTCAAAAGAATTTGATGACCCCTATACAACTAAAGTTCTTTTTTACTTCGCTTGTCCGTCCTATTTTAGAGTATGGATCTTGCATTTGGTCACCTCAATATGAGTCCCACCAGATTAGACTTGAATCCGTTCAAAAGCAGTTCTTGCTATTTGCTCTTCGTGGCTTAAGCTGGGATCGCAATGTCAATTTGCCTTCGTATTCTAGTAGACTTCTCTTGATTAACCTTCCTTCCCTAACTAACCGTAGAATTATGCTTGGTGTTATTTTTATGCACAAGCTCCTAATCGGTTATATCGACTCGCCTGAGTTATTAGCTCAGGTAAATCTGTCGGTACATGTAGACGGAGTAGACATCCTTTGATACCTTTATCCCTTAGTCGTTGTTCTTCTAACTATGCCCTGCATGAACCTTTTAGGGTCCTCTGCTCTGATTACAACCTTCTATTCCCTGTAATTGGCTCAGAGCTTTCTATTAATATGATTAAAACTTCTATCCTAACCCATTTAGTTAATAGATAGCTATAGTATTTTTTTAGTTATTTGTTTGTATGTTTATGCTATTGTGTATTTGTTCACGCGATTCGTGCCGTGCATTATACGGCTGCACCCCTCGGTCGGTCGGGTGGGAGGTGGGCAGTTATCTGCTTGGGCTCGCGCGTAAAGAAAAAAAAAAAAAAATATAAGCAATTCCTCCACCAAGATGGGGAAGCGAAGGAGCCCTGAATATCATCGAGACAAAAAGGGATATAAGGAGTCAAACAATAGACCCCAAGAAAACGGTTTTAACTACAATAAACAGAACCATCGAATATGCCAAGGTGGCAAAACAAGTGAGGGAGTGGACTTTCAGATTCGATGACAATTCAATGTCATCTATAATAATATCTATAATAACTTTCATGATGGGAAAGTTCTAAACCCAAACCATGCTTGTCGGAGGTGTGGGGGATCCAGACACTGGGCAAAAGAATGCAACAACCAAAGACTCAATTTCTGCTGGCAGTCTGGAAAGATTGGACAAAGGACTTTTGGAGGTCGGGAACGATCGCCGGTTCCAGCCAATGCGGGGTGAGTAGAGACCAATCCAACAAGCTCCTCACCACTAATAGGTCAACTAGTAGAGGAAGAGTATCAATTGTCAGCGATTATTGAGGTAGCAGGAATAGAAATGAAGGCTACAATTGACTCGGCAGCCACGAGTAGCTTCATATTCCAGCAAGTGTTAGAAATAATAAGGAATAAAGGGAAATGGGAAAGCACTCACAAGCAAGTGCACATGGCAGATGGCGAGATGCGAGACATCATACCAGAGGGAATGGATGCACTGATTTTAGGGTGGAATTTCCTCAGGATCATGAACACAGAGAGGCCTTAGAGTGCGAATACCGACAATAAGGCGAATAAAGGACAGGCTGGTGGAAAGGATATCCATCATGGTTACCCAGAACAAGGAAAAGCAAGAGACAGGAAAATTTCTGAACCATGAGATGAAGAAATTGGTAAAAGTTACGTGTCCATCAAAGGTGGGAATACATCGTATAACAATGAAGGATGATATCCCCATAAAACAAAGGTATTACCCGAAAAATCCAAAAATTCAAGGGGAGATCAACTCGAAAGTCGAAGAGCTGTTAATATTAGGATGAATAGAGCCATCACAAAGCCCGTATAGCTCACCGATAGTTATCGTAAAGAAGAAACAGACGGGCAAATGCAGATTATGCGTAGATTTCAGACAGATCAATGCAAAATCGATAAAGGACGCCCACCCAATACCACGCATCGACTACATCTTAAATCAGCTACGCGAAGCGAGATTCATAAGCAGCTTGGATTTAAAAGATGGCTATTGGCAGATTGGCGGAAAGAAATTACGCCAGTATCTTGGAGTGGCCTCTTGGTACAGACGATTTGTACCAGGATTTGCAACATTAACACACCCATTAAACGCGCTGCAAAAGAAAAAGACAAGGTGGCACTGGAACGAAGCGCATCAGACAGCATTCGATGCAGTGAAAGAAAAATTGACGAATGGCCCAGTATTGGCATGTTCAGATTTCACAAAAATGTTTGTGACCGACGCAAGTAACGTGGGATTAGGGGCCATCCTGGCGTAAAACACATAGGATAGTGAGAGAATATCATCATACCTATCAAGGGAGCTAAATCCAGCAGAAAAAAACTATTCGGCAACAGAAAAAGAACGCCTGGCGATAGTTTGGGCGGTGCGCAAATGGAGACCATATCTCGAAGGATACCACTTTAAAGTGGTGAAAGAAAGCCCCACGGGCCGTATAGCCCGATGGGCACTGGAATTACAGCAATATGATTTTGAAATAGCATATCAAAAGGGCAAACTAAATAACGTTGCCGATACTTTGTCAAGACAACCGATGGAAGGGTGCAAAAGAATTATAGACAATGGTGTCAGATTACGACAAGCGAACAAAGAATGTGGGTGGATCCAGGATATAATGGCAAAAATAAAACAACAACCACAGAAAAATCAGGATTACATAGTAGAAAATAGCCAAGTAGACAGGAACATTCCGCACAGAAGAGGTGATATCGTGGAAATTATGTGTGCCAAAAACGCTTCGAAACCAAGTAATGATCGAAAACCATACTTCCACAACTGCAGGGCATACAGGCAACAGCGAGATATTACTGGCCGGGAATGCAACGTGACATTAGAACGTTTGTGCGGAAGTGTACAGTATGCCAACAATTCAATCCAAACCATCAACAGGCAGCAGGAAAAATGCTAACACAAATACCAGAGGAACCTTGGGCCAAAATATGTGCCGACTTCGTTGGGCCATTATCAAGATCGAAACATGGAAACTCGATGCTTTTAGTAATCGTAGACAGATTTTCAAAATTGACAGAACTGATACCAATGCGCAAAGCAACGGCCGAGAGTTTGGTCAAGTCTTTTCGGGAGAGGATCCTGTCTAAATGCTAGATGCCAACACCAGCTAACAACACCGTACACACCACAAGAAAACCCAACCGAACGGTAAAACAGAATAGTGAAAACGATGATTGCACAATTTACAGGAAAAAATCAACACAGCTGGGACGAGAGTTGGCCGGAAATAACGCTGGCAGTAAATTCCAGCCGATCGGAGTCAACTGGGTTTACGCCAGCATACATAATACAGGGGTGGGAACCAAGAAAGCCAGGTGCGTTGTATGATAGTGTCACGACAGGCACAGGGAAACAGTCTATACCACCAGTGGCAAAGACGAAACAAATGCACGAGCTACTCGAGCTTATACGGCGTAATCTAGAGACAGCCGCGCAGGATCAGGCGAGGAATTACAATCTAAGACGAAGAGAATGGAGACCAATAATTGGAGCAACAGTATGGGCAAAAGAACAACATCTTTCAAATGCTGAAGAAGGATTTGCAGCGAAACTGGGACGCAGGGTTGGGTGCCCATACGAAGTAATCGGTTTCTTGTCATCAGTTATATGTAAATTACGTCACTAGGCAACAGGAAAGAACCGACAAGCACATATCAGCCAGATGAAACAGCAGATTGTGGCCAACATGAGTGCAAGAAACAAGATTAAAACTGAGCACGGACGAGTCTGCTGACATGTCGTCGAGAAATCTGCACAGACCGACCGGCTGGACAGAGAACTCATAAACATGACAGAGAGTTGAAAGTCTGAAACTTTATCAGAATTATACCTCATATATATAAAGAAATAAAAAGCAAAACAGCGAAGTCGCAAAACTCCATCCCAGAGTGAGACAGCGATATCCAAACACAGAGAGAAAGACATAGAAAGATTGAAAAATAAGTCAAGAGAGTCAACACCAACACATACACGGAGGCCCAGCTCTCTTGAATGGCAGCATGCGTAATGGTATGTGTTGCCTCCTCGAAAGAAAAAAAAAGAGAAACTCACCCACACATGCTCACTGTATTACACATGTAATAGTGACGCATTAGATCATAAGCTATGATAGAAGCAAGGGCAAGATAGAAAAAACCGCGGTAAAAATGAATAATTGCCTCGTATGCGAGGTTTCCTGCACGCAAATATGCTAAGCAGGAAACACTCAAAGTTTAGCGCTCACAGAGTAAACATCAAGCAACAAAAAAAAAAATAATAAAACATGAATGCATTCAATGTACAAATCGGCCAAGATGAAGGCGTAGTTCCGACGAGGTGCGGCACCGCGGGCCAATATGGAACGCGGTGACCGGCACGGTAGGGATAAGGCCATCGATAGGAGAGTGACGCGGAGTCGGCATTGGCAGACCGACTCCATGATATAGACACGGATGAAAAGGAAATATGGAGACAACTAGATGATCCGGATGATGGATCGTGAGGAGAAACAGAGCGAGCACGAAAGTGAACAGGAGAATTAGAGAGCTGGGCGTAGCCCAGAATACGCGCCGTGAGAACAGCAGGAGGTGCATGAGCCACCGGCACAAGTTTGGGAGCCAGCGCGGCCACCAACTCCGTTTCGTATGGTGGACATGGTTTTGGATGCCAGCGAAACGGAGTAGGTGGCCGTGGTTGATGAAGGTGAGGCTGAGGGAGTAGCCAGCCGACCTTCAAGCGAGACGGAGAGCTCGGGCCAGGAGGAAGAAGACGAGGAGTCGAATGCATAAATGGTAAATCACCAATGGATGGGTTGGTGGCAGCAGCAAAGCCAGCAACAGGAGGAGGCTGAACGAGAGCTGCTGGTGTGGGATAGGACCCAGCAGGAAGAAGAGTGGCTGGAACGGGCCAGACAAAGGCTGGCGTTGGTCATGGAGCACGAAAAGCAACAACAACAACAGCAGCAACAACACCGGCACCAACAGGTACAACAGCTAGAGTACCTAGAATGTCCATGGGTGCGGCCAAGGCCGAAAATACACAGACAAATGTCGCCACCCATGGGACACAGGGAGGGTGAGGCCGACATGGTCCAAAATATAGTGTCCGGTGCCGAAATATATGAGCCGGTAGAACAGAGAAAGTGGCAAGGGGTTGTGGCGGAAATAGTGGAACAAATGCTGCAGCAGGAAGGGCCGAAAAGAGTTCGAATAGTATGGGATGGTCAAATTAGGTATAGGATTAGGATTGCACAGGGGATAGGGTAATTAGGAAAAAGAGGGTATAATAAGATAAAAAAAAATGTAAATATAGGTTTAAAAGTAGTCAGTAAGGAAGACATGCGGAACGAGCCAATGGAAGAATAAAATGAAATTAATAATAATGAAAAGATGCCCTAATCCGCCACCATGAACGACAAGATACTCAGTAATCGCCAACAAGAAAAGATGCCAAATGGCCATTAAAAGATGCGAGCTGAGTCTGGAAAAAATGGAAAAAATTGACAAACGAAAAAGAAAACAACTCATACAAAGAACTAGCATAAAAAGGAATAATACGCACATAGAAATACCAAAAAAAGTATTATTTTTAACTGACAATACGCAAGGTACAATGGACAGGGGATGGCAAATCACTCCCGAAGAAGGGAGGGGGGGAGTGTGAGAAACATTATATTTAATAATAATGTACCACACAACAAACAAGCGATAAGCAAGGAACAACATACTCCAAATCACTACGTTATGCCAGATACAAGATACAGTGGAGAAACAAACCGTCGGAGTTACGACCAAAGATTACGATATACGACCAAGCATAGCGCTGACCGATCGAACCAAATCGAAGCAAACGATTTACAATTAAACACAATTATGGCCGATCGAACCACACGCAACCGCTAGCTATTTCGTACAAGCGGGAAGATGCGTGGGAGGCGTAACATTTAGGGCATAATCACGAACGAAAAGAGGGCATTGGCCTAATAATAAAATTCAAGAGCGCAGTGGGAGAGGCGATAAGAGAAATGCATACACATACACCAACCGTATGCTATGCGTGTATGACCGCAAGACAGAGTACCGATGGCCAATGCAGGTACTCTCTGCCTGCGCTACGCATGCGAAACCGAACGAAATTAGATCGCGAGAGGCCGAAACCCGACAGGTAAAAGACAATAAAAGTGACGACCAAGCAAGCTCATGAGACGGGTGCAGGGGGCATGGTACCGAAACGAAATCAAGTGGCTTGTGAATCGGGGAGTAGGGGGAAAGAGTGAATGCGAGAACGATAACGGCTTGTGGCTTGTGAGGGGAATATACAAGCCACAGAGGGAGGGATGAGCAATGGGGAAGCCCTCTATCCAATGGATAAAATATGCGCATTAGATTGCAATACATATAAAATCAACCACTAATAGTTATTAAAATAAACAGGCTAACTATTGTAAAGTAACAGATTAAGTTAAATATAGCGAAGATATATGTATGTTCTAGTTCTGGTGTGGGAGGATTGGGCGAAGTTAGTTATGAGGAGTAGATCGAGGGGAGCGACGGGCGACGGCAGCGCCGACAGAGAAAAAAAAGCAGCGGAAATCAACGGGAGAAGATAGGCGGCCAATAGAAAGACGCTGCCAATGAGAGAAAGTGATAGAAGCCAACCTAGCGACAGAGGATCTATGCAGGCAAGGTAGAAAGACAAGGACAAGGAAGCGGATGGGCGCACAGACCCAAAGAAAGTGGACACAGCTGCGTCAAGGATTGACGGGACTTTCACCACACATAGCAACAAGTAGATGCGTGGGTAATAGCAGAGGGCCAATGGAAAAGTACCAGCTGTATAGAGGTACTACAGCAATCAATTCCTGAGGCCAGAGGAGCTGTCTAAATAAGGGCATCACAAATCAAGAAAAATCAAGTCATCAAGTCGTTTTCAAGCAACAAGTTTCATAAGGCCTTTCGGGTAACCTTAAAAACTTATCAAGTACAATAAATCCTGAGAAAAGGAACAAGACAAAATCTAAGAACTGAGAAGGCCTTACGAGTAATCTTTCAAGTTCGTCAGACAAAAAGTCTTCAGAACAGGACCAAAAACACCGTGCCCAAGCAAGTACACAATCGAGAAAAGTCAAGCGGCTCCAGGACTATCCAAAGTCATTGGCGACCCGAGTATATATCCCTACTGAAGAAATACCAGGATCTATATATTCTGACGATTACCTATCGCTAGGAAAAATTCTGCTGCATAGTACCAGCTATGAAGAAGCTAAGCGAAGGCCATCTCGAAGAAACAGCGAAACGGTGCTGAGGTGGAAAGAACCCGAGAGGATCAGGATACGCTAAGGAACGTGAGAGAATGGTATGTAATGGTATGGAATGGATATATCCGAACGACCAATCGACGTTTCATGGGACATTCTGAAGAGGGAAAAACCAATCGAGTACATAGACTACTAACCTGAAGTGGAGACCAGCAGAGACACCAGGAGCGAGGAAAAGACCGGAGGAAGCGACGAGGAACCCATATTAATCATCCACGCTGCCCAAGTCCGAGGTTTCCCCAAAGATAATAGAATAAACACATATTTTAAACAATTAATAATGCAAACGAGTTCTAATTTTACCGGGGCACAAAATAAATTTGTTGTGCCGAACCCAGCACAAGAGATATTAGAAATTTCATAAGGAACGAAAGAGGATCGTTACAAATTATTAGTTAGATTTATTTTATGCTAATTGTTTTGTATGCAGCCCTGTCACGTGCTAAGCCATCTGGCAACGCAATTTTGTCGCGTCTTCCAATAAGAAGTTAGTCCAGCTATGTCGATTGCAGAGCACACACTCAAAAAAACTTTGCCTTAATATAACTTTGTATCTTATATTATCTAAGCTGTTATAATAAAATAATCCGAGTACATAGTCTAAACCGACTCCGAGGATGGGATGCTAATAATCATCCGGAATTAATCTTGGAATTATTGACGGCAAAACATCAACAAATTGTCACGCATAAAATAAAGGAATTAATTGATTCAACAAGTGCTAAATATACTCAACGGAACCCAATTATGACGACAGTTGGAAGCTTGGAACCATTATACTTGGGACAGCCTAATAAATGGGGCTCATATTTGGAGCGATTTAAGTTGTTCCTGCTTGCCAATGATGTCAAAGACGAGGGTCGCAAAAATTGGTCGGAGTACCAGTCTACGATTTTTTGATATCATTGGCGTTTCGTACCATTACCATGAGAACAAATGGAGAAGATTCTAACTGACCATCATGTCCTTCGGAAATCGCTGCGTTTTATCATTTTCACAAGCGTGATCAACATCCGGATGAAACCGTTGGAAACTAAATGGCAGCGCTGTGTGCATTGGCATAGGGTTGCAATTTTTGAACAGCGTAGGACAGAATGCTGTGTGATCGTTTTGTATGCGGTATGAGGAATGAAAACTTGCAGGGAAGTTTTCTTGCAGACTTCTAGCAGCTAATAGTGAAGCTGCAGCAGCGAGTGCAAATGCTATTAGACATACTAGTGAGGCTATCCACAAATCACATCGTTCTCAACAAGTACATAAAGGAAATGGACAACAAATGTGCCGGTCCACAGAGCCGGCAGCAGTGCCCTTATCGTGATGCAGTATGTCACGGGTGTGGCCAGAATGGCCATCTTAAGCGTGTCTGCCGGAATAAAGATTCGTCGAACGATGTTCGTGCAGTAAAGGGCAAATTTCCACGCGGGAAATCGGTAAACCTCATATCTAAACTGGTGATCCTGAAGAAACGTATCACGGTTTCTTGTACTTTTTAAGTGGATTCTGGTTCCGACGTAACTATGATGACGTTGCGCACTTATGATCGTAAATGGCCAACAACCAAGCCAAAGGTTTAAAACTACGATCGGGCGTTTAGTGGATACCAACACAACCCAATCCAGATACTAGGAATTTCTGATGTATCAATTCATTACAACGGTTGTAAAATTGATAATCTACAAGTCATCGTCACTAAAAGCGGTTGTAGCGACCTTCTTGGTTGCAACTGGTTTGACCTACTAGGCATCAGTATCAAGGGCATTCATTCAGTGGGCACTGAACTACAAATCACAAGCATTCTGGATAAGTTCAAACACTTATTCTCAACAGAACTTGGATGATACACAGGTCCGCCAGTCACCTTAAACATTGCTGCAACAGTGCCACCAGTGCGATTATCTCCACATCGAATTCCATATGCTATCATGAGACTAGTCGAGGAAGAGCTGGATCGCCTATGCAAAAAAAAAGGATTCTTAAACCTGTGGAGAATTCAGATTGGGCTACTCCGATTGTACCAGTTATCAAGAAAGACGGCTCGATTCGTATTTGCGGCGACTATAAATCAACTTTAAGCAAATCTATTAAGCCGCACTGCCACCAAGTACCGGCGATCAACACATTGATGGCATCCATCGAAGGTGAATCGATTTTCGCCAAAATTAGTTTGGCTAAAGGTTATCAGCAGCTGTTAGTCGACGAAAACTCGTCTTTGTTGCAAACAATCACTACACATAAAGGTGCATTCAAAGCTACTCGATTGCAATTTGGCATATCATCTGCACCAGGCATTTTTTTGAGAATTCTGTAATTTCTGGAGTCTTACCATATCTTAATGACATTGTGGTAATGGGAAAAACCGAACCGGAATTGGCAACTAGATTACAGGAACTCCTTTTACGTTTTGATAAAGCAGGGTTGCGACTACGGAAGGTCAAATGCCAATTCGGAGTAACATTTGTTGAGTTTTTAGGATTCAAAATTGACTCAACAGTGGCAGAACCTTTACATCGTCTTTTGTATAAAAATACACCTTGGAAGTGGGACAAGCAGTGTGAGAAGTCTTTTTCTACACTTAAGGAACTTATTGGAACTTATTGTTTACGGTCGTACATTCAGACTAATCACCGATAATCGGCCTTTTGTTGGGTATTTTTACCACATCAAAAGCAGTTCCAATCATTATTTCAAATCAGATGCTACGTCGGTCTTTGTTCCTCTCAGCATATACTTTCGAGCTGGTACCCCACTCCGAATCAAAAATGGGCAATGCAGATTTTCTTAGTCGTTGCCAAGTGTCGGTAGCATCAGACCCTGTTAGCATCGATGATGTGCCTATGATCGAATTAGCAGCAACGCCAATCGTAGGTTGATTGCCTCTCAAACATCGAAGGACCCCTTATTGGCGAATGTATTGAACCGGTTGTTAAGGGGATGGCACGACTTGAAATTGGAGGAATTAGATAATGCTCATCCAGATTTTTGCGTCGGGAACAGCTCTCTACAAATAAAGGAGTATTGATTTGGGGGAATCGCGCGGTAATTCCGCCAAAATCCCGAGGAACAATTCTAGCTGCTCTTAATGCCGCTGATCCATGTATTGTAAAAATGAAGGCTTTACCGCGTATCCATGTTTGGTAGCCAAACATTGACGCAGAGATTGAGTTCATTGTCAAGAAATGTATTCCATGCCAGCAGAATCGTAACGATCATTCAGAGGCACCGGTGCATTGGGAGTCAGCCAAGCGCCCGTGGTCCCGTCTTCACATATACTTCGCAGGACCTTTTCAAGGAAAACCCTTTCTTCTAGTTGTGGATTCGAACTCAAAATGGCTAGAGGTTCCTGTTGTTAGCTCCAATTCCACAGGTGCTACTATCAAAGATCTCAGGCACTTCGCTACTCGTGGTTTACCAGATCAGTTGCTGCTTAATCGGCAGTTGAAGTCCTACTTTGATAAACTACAGCGAAAAGAAATTTATTTATTAATCAATCGAAATATTTTGCAACAGGTAGTTCCGTTTGGATACAAAACTATGCACCGGATCTAAAATGGATAAAAGCCTACATAACTGAGCAAACAGGACCGGTGTCTTACAAAGTCCGTTTGATAGACAATTGCACCATTAAGCGTCAATACAATCAAATTCGAAGCCGAGTTGAACAAATAGAAGTAAACATATCACATATCCAACACGAGATGATCTTCAATTATTTCCTGCCTCGCCGTTGCTAAGACGGTCCACTCGCATAAGACGTGCCACTCAGATCTATGATCCATCTGGGTGTTAAGCGGTGTTGTGTATGCAGCCCTGTCATGTCCTAAACCAATAAGAAGTTAGTCCAGCTATGACGATTGCAGAGCAAACTTAGACATAATATACCTTTGTATCTAATATTATCTAAACTGTTATAACAAAATCCAAGTACATATTCTAAACCAATTATAAATTACTTTTAATCTTTTTGGCATGCTCCATCATTTATCAAAATACATACCTAAATGATACCCTGGCAGTATAGTTCGATGAGCGCAATTTTTTAAATATTTTTGTATGTATCTTCGACATATGACTGAATAATATTATTATCAATTGAGATACACATCTTGATGTTTCATTAACCAACTACATGCAGCTTCGTTATACAAGCCATCTTTAATTCCCATTATTTTTCGTTGAAAATTTAGTGCCTCCTGTATTTCTGTTAGATCTTGGTAAGATATAAAATACATGCACAAAGCACGAATTGGTTGTTTATCAGAGTTAAAATTTGGAATGAAATTTTAAAATGGGTGTTAGCTGATATTTAGAGTTCGCACGCTCCAAAGACCTTGTAATTTTTGCAAATTTAGCGCTAAAACAATTTAAAACAATGCGTGTAAAACAATGAATCTTTTGTTATATAAGGGGTATTTTACTTTATGTAATTTAGTTACCCCTTTTATGGATCCTTTAAAATTGGAAAAATAAATATTAATGTGTATCAAATAAAAAAGATTCTGGATCTTGCAATATAAAAAAGTTTAGAAGTTTTGTATTTTCGAAATATACTTTTGTTGATTCAAAAACTTTTCTGAGTTTGGCTTTGAGATGGTGAAACGTAAACGAAACGTTTATAATTATCAATAACACTAGCAGTGGACTTCCTCTTCCAAAAAGTTTTTTACGGCACGTTGATCACTCGCTCGACCCAAAAACGTCGCCTATATGGGTCGACTCGCAAAAACAACCGTTTTCTCTGCCTTGCCTCTGGTTCTCTTGTTCTGGTTCCCTTACGAAATATCCAGTCATGAGGTAGTGCATTAGTCATCTGTTTAAATTTGTTACTCGAAAAAGTGAATGGCAACTTTCGGAGCAAGTGCTTAAAAGAACTGTATTCCCAAAAAAATCGGTATGTTATCGACAAAAAAATGCACGGGGAATGTCAGATTACAAGATTATATTTTATACTTTAAATGGAAATAATAATACGAAAAAAAAAACGTTGATTTGATACATTAATATTGGGTGTTGGTTTTATTACATGAACGTAAAATATCAACAGCTGTACCCCATAAATAATATTTACCGAATGTGTAAAAATTATATTTTTTAAATTCACAACGAATCTTGGTGATTGCTCATTTGATGCATTATTAGTGGGGACATTATGCTATAACCATCTGGTGTCATAGGTGAAATTGAATCTGAGCTGCAGGTCAGAATAGGCGTAATTTTTTCATTGCTAACGTGTGTTTGGTTAAATTTGCCAATCAAGTCATTATGATTTAATTTTTTGATGTCTTTATTATAACATTGAAATGATGATTTTATTTCGGACGAGGAACACTTCGAAATCAGGTCTAACTGATCGCTTTCCATTTCAGATATTTGAATACTAGTGGGCCAGTCAAGACACGGAGTTAGCAAGCGTGGAAAGTTAGAAATATAGTCAATAATTTCTATTGCATTTGGTCGCTTATCGGCTTCTTGGGTCCAGCAGGCTTGTAAAAGACCCTTAAGTTGTGGTTTGACTCCTATTGGTATTTGCAATGTATTTCCGCGTTTAACATAATCAAGCACTTCATTATTGGTTAACCCCTGGTATGGATAAGACCCAAATGAAATAACTTCAAAAAGGACTACTCCAAAAGACCAGATATCAGAAGAAGGTGTAAACAAGCCCGAAGTAAGTGTTTCAGGAGGCATCCAACGTACCGGAAAAAGTTTTCGAACGCCCTTACGATTGAACCGATAATAATCGCTTTCATATGTTGGCCGAGCCATTCCAAAATCTCCAATTTTAACAACTCGCTGGGCATTAACTAGGCAATTTCTACAAGCGATATCACGATGAACATACTTCTTTTTTGAAAGGTATGCCAAACCTTGGGCTATATCCATTGAATACATGGTAAGACGCTTTGCCGATACATCAGATTCATCCGTAGTTTTTTCAGTAACCATATTTCTACGAGCCAAAAGGTATGTTTTCAAGTCACCGTACAACATGAACTCCATTATTGTATATATTGGCTCACTCTGCACACAGACGGCCAAGAGTTTTATGATATTCTTATGGTCGAATTTTTTCATTGCCTCCGCCTCTGATAAGAAATCTAAACGATCTTCTATAGTTTGACCGGACTTCAGTGTTTTTACAGCAACTGCTGTCCATGCTCCTGGCGACAGCTGAGCTTCTCCACCGTAAACCATACCAAATGCTCCTTCACCCAATCGTCGATTTACTACTACATTCTCCTTTGCTATTTCCCACTTGTCTAATGTATTCTGTTTGCTGCGCGATGGTGACAGCAGGTCAATGCCAAACATTTTCATTATCTGAGCAGAATACTTCACTTTTCGATTGTATCGATGTTTCCAAAAAAAAATGAAAGGAAGGAAATAAGTGAAACAAGAAATAAACATGTACTTATAGCAACTAGTACGGCAGATGTTTCGCACTTAATTTGAAAAGTACGCGCCAAAAACGAAAAAATGCAGTCATACGTCCCGTCCTCAGGAATATGGTTATTACTCCAAAATATTTTGGAATGATTCATAGTTAATATCCAGTTTTGAACGTGAATATCTGTTTCTTTACTTTCTACTCTAGGTTTGAAGCTGCCAACCACAGAATAGTTCTTACTCTGCCACTGTAAAATGTCTATGCCGATGATTCGGGTGCCAGCAAACTCGCCATGGCTAAATCTGACATTTCCAGATAAACCCTTGAATTCAGTTTCCCGAATAAGCTGTGCAAACATCTTAGTTACATAACTAGTTCTTAAGCCATTCACAGCTTGCTTGTTCTTTTGTACAAGTTTATGGGCAGCGAGGGCATAGGTCCATACAGCGTCATAGGTATATCCAGCGTAATTTGAAACGAATCCGTCGTTTGATTTATACGTGTCAATCCAGGTCTCAATGAATTGGCCATCTTGCATGTGACTTTTAGGGTCACCGAACGGAAAATGCCTTAAACTAAAAAGACCGTTGATAGCCTGAAGAAAAATTAATAAGTTACGTTTCACCACAATTAACTATAAATCTAATTACATTGTGAAACTCTGAAGCAGTGCAGCTAATATTAACGTATCCTCTCCAAGCGGTCAAGTCACTTAACACCCAAGACGGGAAAAACCAAACATAATCGTGTTTTTGAGTCATCTGAAAATATTTCTATTAATTAGATTTCTTTTATGCTAATTATTACTTACTTTTAATTTTTTAGCTTCGCATATAGCCATGGCAGCGTTGCGACCATGAATATTTGCAATTATTATTCTAGCTCGTGCTTTCTTTAACTTATCCAAGTGCTGAAATAAGAAATTGTTAAAATTGTATCCCTTAGTTATGTTATTAGCCTCAACAACAAACCTCTCTCATTTCGATAGCTGTTGCGACAGAGTTACATTTTTGATTTAAAATCAAAGTTAGATTGTGATTTTTCATTTTACTTTCCATATAAGAGGTATACTCCATAGTTGTGCGATCCTCTACTGTTAAAGCAGCAACCCTATTCCACCCAAAAATTTTCATAATTTCCAGATATGCATCAATAAACAACCAATCAGTACCAATAGTTCGGAAAAAGTAGGGATAAGCTTCTCGATCAAATGTGGCAACGCTGTCTGCTGAATAAGATATAATCATCATATTCATATGCTTGGAAATCGAAGCTATTGGTTGAACAGTCTCACTACAAGCAGGACCAAGAACACCCAGAACATTTGGTTGATTGTAGTAGTGTATAAATTCTTTTAATACCATATCGGACTGGCATGCTCCATCGTTTATCCAAATACCCAAATGATACCCTGGCAGTATAGTTCGATTATTGTTTATATCAGTAATTGCCATTTGCGCAGCTTTTTCGATATTTTTGTATCTTCGACTTCTAACATTCAATGGAAATATACCACCTATGTATAATGTTACTAAGTCGTTTATTATCCAATTGCGATACACATCTTCATGTTTTATTAACCAATTACATGCAACGTCGTTATACAAGTCTTCTTTAGTTCCCTTTATTTTTCGTTGAAAATTTAGTCCTTGCTGTATTTCCGCTAGATCTTGATCAGATATATAAAACATGCGCAGAGCATGAATAAGCTGTTTATCAGAGTTAAGACTGTTGGAATAAAATTTTAAAATGGGTGTCAGCTCATATTTACAGTTCGCACGCTCTAAAGAATTATAATCTTCACATAGTGGCATTGTAATTTTTGCAAATTCAGCGCTAGAATCAATTAGATCGGATGGTACCCAGTGTAAAACAATGAATCTTTTATTATACAAGGGGTATTTTACTTTATATAATTTAGTTAACCGTTTTATGGTTTCTGTAAATTTGGAGCCTAACCAAATTACGTTGACAAAACTCTTAGTTTCGTTCAGCTGTTCTTCGATGAATACAGAATCTTTTCGATATTCTGCCAGAATTGTAGCGCAAATATATTTACCACAGATGGGATTTTTAAATTGTTCAACACTGCAAAATTGAAAAGTAAATATTAATCACAGAGTATAAAAAAGTCTTTTAAATGCAGTATAGGAAAGATTCGGTATTTTGCAATATAAAATGTTTAAGAGTTTCGTGTTTTCGAAATTTACTTTTGTTACGCACAGTTCCACGGAATGCCACATTCAGTGATCCTTTGAATAATGAAACCCCAGTTTAAACCCCTTTTATATCAAAAACGATATTGATAACAAACCCAAGACAAATAGCTCTGAGTCTATTGCTGAGATTGATGGTGGTTAATTTTATGACAGGTAGTTTATGAATAGTTATAGAGCAGGCTGGCACAGGTCCAGGGCTACCTTCATCCACGTCCAAATATATTTATGTATACAGAATACAGTCCAACGTTAGACTTTTTATATAAAACATTTGGTTACATTAATGGTTATAGGTAAAAAACTGTTTAAGGTATGTATACAGATTTTAGATTAGTCTCGGTGCTCTGGTTTGTGTTATCCTTTTTTACCTATCGTAAGCGTCAATGTGAAAAAGGTTATATTTTAAAAGTCTTATGTTTGCAAAAGAACAGCCTACAGTATTAGGCTGTAGCATTGCGGAGCATTCTGCATATGTATTCCAATATTTATCAAATTCAACACAGTGATTAAAAGGTATTTTAAACAGAAAAAAATTATTTTTTTACAATAACATACATAGAACATAAAGAAGTTATGGTTGAAAGTCACTGTTAACCAACCATCGCTCATATGATATATGTATGTACATATGTAGTCACACGAACTTGGTTTGGTACAATCATTAAGCAATCAAATAATCGGCTCCTGCTGAACAGAGTGACCGAAAATGGTATTTTAAACACTTTTTGGTATTTTATCAGCTCTGATTTTGTTCAAAAGTATTTTAATGGTATATACATATATTTACATATGTATTTAGTAGCATTTTTCTTAGATTTTATGGTATTATATGATATTTTCGGTTTGGTCACACTTTAACAAATCGAATCAAGTCTTAATTTTGTGATAATCTATTAAAACAAAAAAAAAAAAAAAAAATCAAAAATGGCTGGGCATTAGCGCAAATAAGATGGATGCGCACAGCAAAGCGTACCAGACGGACATTTTGAGCAGACTGGCGTGACTTAAGCAGCACGCGGCTATACAAAAATATAAAGATAATATGTAATACTTCTGTGGAAAATCAAAGGAGAGTTCTTTATATGCTTTTAAATTATATGTAAATAATAACTATTCTTTTTTCAGATTCAATCGTTTTTAAAAAGAGTCGGACAACACTCTAGCTACCTCTATCAAAAAGGCAGAAATAATGTTTGCTGCAGCGATTGCTGAACACAATATATCATTGAGAGCAATAGACCATATTAGCAATGTGATCAAGCATGCGTTTCCCGATAGTGCCATTGCGCAAGGGTTTTACTGCAAACGCACTAAAACAGCTTCGCTTACGTACAGTGTACTGGAACCTGTGATGAAGGAGCAACTATTCTCTAGCAAGAAACGGTGCGTTTCTGCAGCGGGAAGGTCTGTGCTCTCCATAATCATTGATGAATCGACTGATGTTTCGTGTACAAAGGTCTTGGCGTGTGCTGTTATGTATTTCGACAGTGCAGCGCAAACAAATTTCTTGTTCACCATTGACTTAGAGGGTGAAAAAGCAGTCGACCTTTTTGCAGCACTCAGCGATGGACTCAAACTTAATGGCTTTGACATCAATAATATAATTAGATTTGCTGCAGACACAACTAATGTGATGTATAGTGAGCGCAATAACAATATGACGAAGATACGAGACGTCGTCTGCTCTTGCTTCAAGCTATGCTTGCAAGCAACTGCCTCAAAACTTAGAGCAAATCATTAAAGAGCTATATATGTAACTACTTTTCAAAAATTTCCACGCGTCGACGAAAATTTAAAGAGTTTCAAACTTTTTTAGATTCACCTGCACAAAATATACTTAACCACTACGAGATACGTTGGCTATCGTTTCATTCTTGTGTGGCACATACTAGAATAGTGGGATGCCCTCATTGCATTCTTCCAAGAAGAATATGAAATTGATAACAACTTATCAGCTGAGTATATTCTCTCTAATTTAAAAAATCCAACTGTTAAACGTCATCTTTTATTTTTGGATTATATACTTGCTTTAGTGAATAAATGCAATATTGTCATTCCAATCTAGTCGATCTGTCCGAATTTTACAAAAGTGTATTGGCTTGTTATATGCAGGGGATGTATTTAAATAATACAGATTTAAATGCCGTAGAGCCAACAAACACATTTTTTTTTGTATATATAAAAACTGTATTTCGGAATAAAAGTGACAACTGAACTTTCGACAAATAGCTTGGACAAAGAACATAAATTGGCTTTATTGAAACGTAGCCAGTTATTTTTAATCGAGTTATGCGTACAACTAAAAAAAGATTGCCGTTACAAGATAACTTTCTGAAAATGTTAAGTTTTTTGGATCCTGTTGGTGTTTAGATTATATAAAATAAGATAATTGATTGAACATCAAGAGAGAATTGGTTTGGTTAACTCAGGCGACCAATCTCTCAACAACAAGGAAACTGGTCAACTAGGCGACTACTTTCTTTGCACGCTTTGGACACAGAACAATCCTAAGCGAGGGCACAAATTGATGAACATTTCACATCAATCTGGGGTCCCGACTAAAAACATCACAATTGATTAACTTGGCAATCGTTGCGTAGCCACTTTGGCGACTAAAACAATTTATTGGAAAACTAGGAGTTAGTTTTCCGCAACGGGGTAGCAATTCATACCCATTGAATAAAAGTTGATCAACTAGGCGATCACTTTGGTAAATACAATTAACACGATTTGTGTCAACAAGGCGACCAAATCATAAAAAAGTTATTTTCATAAAATAAAAAGTTTGATCAACTTATAAACTCTATTGCATTTACTAGCGTCAGCAATCTCTGACCTAGTTAACTCGGTCAGTAACCCAGGTAGTACGCACGAGTATATAGTTTGGCATTGGTCAGCAATTTTTAAAAATATATAACAAAGAAAAGAAACTCAAAAAAGAAACTGGTTTCACTGTCGTGGCGTTTATCAGTGTAAAAGAATAGGTATATTCTATATAGGAAATAAAAATTAACTATTGGTAACGCAAAAATCAAAAGACGACTTCGATTTATTTCTTATTCTTATTTGTGCTACACTTGACCAATTTTAGGAACGAGTCGGAGCGTTCCCTGTCTTTGACAAAATAAATAAACTCCCATCGGGTCAAGTACTAGTACAAATAAGCAAATACATAAGTATAAAAAAAAAACATGGAGGAGTTTTATAAGCAGCAGACAGAACGAGGAGAAGCAATTCAGGCTTTCATTCGGAATACCAAAAAGGATTCGTTCGCCAGGAAAATGAAGCCATCTTATTTCGAGGAGAAACTTGAGCTCCTGGAATACATGTGGGAGAACTTCGAGAAAAGTCATAAGGAGTTATTGGACAAATTAAACAACGTGCCAACAGAAGATGACTACTTTGTAACGGACTATTTCAGCAAAATGAAGGCGGTTGTAACTAACATAGTGGAAGATTGGAAGGACCATTTGGCAAAGATAAAATTAGAGAAACAAGCTCGCCAACGAGAAGAAGAGCGAGCCGGGATCAAACCACTGGTTCGCAAACAAAGTGCGCTGCTGGATTCATTGTCGAGGACATTAAGTCAAATTGTGCCTGAAGAAAAAATGAACTACAAATCAGTAGTCGACAAATTATGGAGGCAAATAGAAGAAATCCATTATGAGATTCATCGGCTAGCGGAAAATCCAGCCGAAGCAGGATATAATATATCTACGTTTGTAGCCGCAGAAAATACAATGCTAAAATTCTGTGTGGCACCAGTAGAAAATGTAGTAATACAATCACCGCCTGTATTGCAATCAATACAATCATTGCAACTACCCAAAATTCCCATTCCAAAATTTGATGGGGATTACCTGAAATGGCAACAATTTCATGACATCTATAAAAAGGTGGTTCATGAGTCAAATGTATCCACAATAGAGAAAATGTGGTACTTAAAATCAAACCTTTCTGGAGAAGCAGAGAGATTGATACGGCACCTGGAATTAACAGAAGCCAATTACAACACTGCTTGGTTAGTGTTGCAGGAACGATTTAATAATAAAAGAGTTCTAGTAACAGCCATACTGGCAAAGCTGTTTGATCACCCAAATGTGGGAAATGACGCAGCTTCTATAAAGAATTTGCATGATAATATTTTTGAATCATTGCAAGCTTTAAAAAATGTAGGCGTTAATATGGAATCGTCAGATGCTGTCATAATGTTTCATATGACAAGGAAATTGAATAGATTCAACCACGCACTATATGAGCAATCTCTGTCCAACACCAGGGAGCTACAGGAAGTAAAGGATTTCCTATCATTCTTGGAACAGCGCTTCCTAACATTAGAGGCGATTGGGAAACCAAGAATTGAAAATCGCAGCATTGAAAAACTAAACCCAAGGAAGACATGCGCGGCAGCATTTGGGACAAACAGTTCCTTGTGTGCTTTCTGCGAGAAGGCAAAGCACAAACTCTGCCAATGTGAAAAGTTTAAAATAAAATCCGCAGCAGAGCGGCTTAATTGGGTACAGAGACACAAATTGTGTGTCAATTGCTTCAAGCCGGACCATATGGCTAAAAATTGCTCTTGGAGGGGATGCTTCAAATGCGATAAAAAACATAACACAATGTTGCATTTGGAAACAGGCAACCAAGTTGCTACATCTGCGTCTGCAGTTTCTGCTTATGGAATTAGCAGAAAATACACTCTATTGGCAACGGCCAAGGTAGTGGTGAAAGGGATCAATGAAAGGAAAGGAGAGTTTCGAGCACTCCTAGATAGCGGCTCACAAGTAAACCTCGTCTCAGGGAGGCTAGTAAAGAAGTTATCGTTAAAAATTAACGAGACTCATGTGCACATAAATGGAGTTGGTGGTCAACCACAGATAAGCAAGGCGCGAGTAAGCTTGGTTGTACGGTCAAGATACAACAAGTTCGCAATGCTAGTTGAGGCATTTGTATTGCCACACATAATAGGTGACCAACCTACAGAACAAATAACGCAGAAAGTGAAATTGCCAGACAACATTGAATTAGCTGACCCAACATTTGATAAACCAGGAAAAATTGATATGCTGTTGGGAGCTGATAATCACTATGCTATACTGCTACCAGAAAGAAGACGGGGCAATCGAAACCGTCCAACATTACAAAATTCAAAGTTTGGATGGATTATTGCTGGCAGAATTAATATGTCAACGTCAGCTTTAATCACATGTATGGTAGGCATGACGAATCCAGAGGAATCTCTAGAAAGATTCTGGCAGCTAGACACACTAGAGCCAACGAAACGGTACAAGAGTCCGGAGGAAGAGTATTGCGAAAAATTCTTCCTCGATAATCTACACACGGCGGCGGACAATCGACTAATTGTAAAGCTTCCATTTGCTGAAGAGGCTTCATCTCTTGGAGAATCTCGGGAAGTAGCCATAAGAAGATTCATGTCGTTAGAGAGGCGAATGAGCCCTGACATAAAAAAGGAGTATGTAAAATTTATGTCAGAATATGAACAGCTCGGACATATGAAGCAGGTAATGGTGGAACAAATTCCCAAAAACCATTACTTTATACCGCATCACTGTGTACTAAAGCCAGAAAGTACCACCACCAAGTTAAGAGTGGTGTTTGATGCGTCCTGCAAAACGTCGTCAGGAAAATCACTGAACGACATTTTATATCCTGGACCAGTTGTACAGAGTCAACTCTTCTCAATTCTTCTGCGGTTCAGGACACACAAATATGTGTTCACTGCCGACATTGAAAAAATGTATCGTCAAGTTTGGATAAACCCTGCCGATCAATTCAATCAGATGATTGTGTGGAGAGAGGATCCAAGTCAAGAACTAAAGTTTTATCGTTTAAAAACGGTAACTTATGGAACCACATCAGCCCAATATCTAGCGACGAAGTGTCTGGAATATTTGGCACTGAAAAACATGGAAAAATTGTCGTCGGGAGCATTGGCATTAAAAAATGACTTTTATGTTGATGACTGTCTCACAGGAGCAGACAGTTTACTAGAAGCCCTGCAAATAAGACAAGAGCTGCTAGAAATCTTGAGACCTAAGGGTTTCAATCTACGAAAATGGTGTTCAAATAGCAGTCAGCTTCTAAAGGAAATTCCAAAGGAAGATACCATTGCTGACATCAATCTCGGTGACATACTGGAACAAACAAGTGTCAAAACATTGGGAATCATATGGGCACCCAAAGAAGATCAATTATGTGGAAAGGCTCAAAAACATACAAAAGGAATAACCAGAAGAGTGGTACTATCTGAAGTCGGTCAAATCTTCGATCCTCTAGGACTGTTCGCACCGGTAGTGGTAAGAGCGAAAATATTTCTTCAACATGTTGCTACCGAACGAATTGAGATGGATGGTGATCTACCGCCGTATTTGGAGAAGCAATGGGAAGCCTACCGAGAGGATATACAGGCACTAAACCACATGAAAATTCCAAGGCATATTTTTGATGGCAAGGTCCCCACTTCAAAGGAACTGCATACATTTGTTGATGCATCAGAAAAGGCTTATGGAGCGGCAGTTTATGTCCGATCAACCTTTAAAAATGGCCAAGTTTCGGTCAGATTGTTGTGCGCCAAGTCAAGAGTGGCTCCCCTTGAAAAGCAGACACTGCCCCGGCTGGAACTATGTGCAGCTGTACTTGGAGCTGAACTTACGGATAGAGTACGACAGGATCTTCAATTAGGATCGGAAAGTGTTGAATCATTTCTCTGGTCAGACTCAACAGTAGTACTCTCTTGGATTAATTCACGGGCATCACACTTCCACACTTTTGTGGCTAATCGGTTGACCAAAATACATGCAGTATCACATCCAAGGCAATGGCGTCATGTGTCATCAACGCTCAACGCAGCAGATGTTCTGTCTCGAGGCATATCAGCAGCCCAGCTTAGCACACATACATTATGGTTATATGGATACCGCTGAAAAGAAAACCAAGGTATTCAGCATGGTGACTGCCACTGCCAACAACACGAGTGAATGGATATATACGGTAAATCACAGAAATTCATTTTACCGGCTACAGCGAATAGTGGCGTATGTGCTACGGTTTTGTTACAAGCAGAACAAGAGACCAACGGCTCATTTAGAGTTGGAAGAGTTAGACCAAGCACGTAGAGTAATTATTAAGCAAATTCAAGAAACAGGATTTGCATATGAATTACGACACTTAAAGAAACGACCTGATCAACCGCTAGATCGCAAAAGCACGGTGGCAACATTGCCACTAATACTGGATGAACATGCAATCATACGAGTAGCAGCTCGGCTGCAACAAGCACCAGTATCAATGGAAACAAGGAATCCATATCTCTTGCCGTATAATGATCCAGTGGTAAAAATGATACTACGGAAACTTCATGAAGAGAATCTTCATTGTGGACATGAGGCATTGCGCGGAATAGCTCGGCGACAGTACCACATCATCAAGGTGAAACCAATGGTCCGGAATGTGATCCAGGGCTGCGTAGTATGCACCAAGCACCGGCCTCAGTTCTTCAAACAAGTCATGGGCGACTTACCTGAGCATCGGGTATCTCAGACTAGACCCTTTCTCAACGCCGGAGTAGACTATTGTGGACCATTCTGGATCCACCATAAGGTTCGGGGAAAACGTCCCGACAAAGCTTACATTGCAGTATTTGTATGCTTTGCAACCAAGGCAGTACACTTGGAGTTGGTTGGAGACCTGTCCACCTCCTCATTTGTGGGCGCCCTTCAGCGCTTTATTGGGCGCAGAGGAAGATGCCAGACATTATACTGCGATAATGCAACAAACTTTGTTGGAGCAAACAACCAACTTACGGAGCTGACCGATACAATACACTCAGAAACGGCATCAGGTAGTATTAAGGAATTTTGCAATCAAAAAGGAGTGCAATTTAAGTTCATACCACCACGGTCCCAATGACTTGACAGCTCTAACCCCAGGCCATCTATTGATCGGAGAACCATTAGTAGCCCAACCAGATGCAGAGCCAGTAACACAGCGATTGATTCCAGAGCAATGGGAATTAGTGCAACGGCTTAAGCATACATTATGGACACAATGGTCTCAAGAGTATCTACAAGAATTGCAGGGTACATCTAAATGGAAAAACCATATAACAATGTCAAAGAAGGCATGATGGTAATTCTAAAGGAGGATAATGTGCCAATCTTACAGTGGCCAATTGGACGAATTGTTAAATTATATCCAGGCCTGGATGGATACGTCCGCGTGGTTGACGTTAAAACAGCCAGAGGTACCTACAAGCGGGCTATCCATAAATTGGCTCCCTTGCTTAAAGAGACGGGGATAAAACGTAAAATCGAGGCAGATGACATAGGATCGAATTCCCAAGGAAACCCTGGTATCGAGGACACCGCAGAACCAGAGACAAAAAGACGTTTGTCGATCGGTCTACCACCGTTAGCAATGACGATCTGCCTAATGCTGTTGCTACTTCCTCTGGTATTTGCTCAAAGGACTAACATAACTCGATTCAACCCCAAACCAGGCATATACTATGAAAGTATTGGCACAGGAAGGATGGCAACGTCTGACTGGACTATTGTGGCATTTTACGATCTCGAACCATATTGGGTCGACCTGAAGACATTTTCAGACGGATTAGTAAAGGTTGGAGAAATATGCGTGTTAATGAAGGTTCCAGAGGCATGCACAGCAACGCAGAGGCATTTTGAGCATGTCAACTCAGAGCTCCGGACAGGAAATGATCTCCTTCACATAGAACGCCAACGACGATCGCCGTTAGATATAATTGGGAACATTGCGAACGGCTTATTTGGTGTGCTGGACTCAAAATATGCAACAGAGATGTCAGGCACCATAAGAAAGGTTAAATCAAATGAAGACTACTTATTGAACTTGCTGCAAAATCAGACATCTGTAATTGACTCAACGATAAATATCATTAAGCGAGACGAAGTCACGATTGAAAATCAGATGAAATTAATGGAACAACAAATGAACGACATGACCAAGGTCCAGGACAATGCAGTAAAGGCATTGCAATGGTACATCACGCTAACTACTCAGATGACAGTTATTGCAGGAAATTTGCAACGAATTCAAACCGAAATATCCCGAGTATTTACAGATGCCCATCATAGCAAAATAAGCCCGTTACTACTATCACCAGGCCAGCTTCGGGAACATCTGAACCAACTTAAGAGACATCTTCCGTTTGGTTTGGATTTGCCAGTTCCAGATAACGATGTCTTGCAATTATATGGCCTTATGAAGGCACAAGGCACAATCGCAAACAATCATGTGATATTTAAGGTCACGTTTCCATTAGTGGCAACGCAGGCAGTGCAACTGTATAACCTGGTACCCATTCCAGCAATTGGAACTCATGGGATTGTAATAATGAACATTAAAATTCCCTTCATTGCTGTCAACAAGGAACAGAATCAATACATTAAGCTCTCAAGAGCTAATTTGGAACAATGTCACCAGCTCAACAACGAGCAATATATCTGTTTTGATAAACAAACGACGTTTACGGCTAATAGCAACTGTGAGTTCCAGCTATTCAAAAAACACAAAATCATCAACATGTCAAATACAACACACAAACAGGTCATTTGTCTGGTACGACACGTATCACAAATTCAGTGGATTTTTGCCACCACCAGACCAATTGAACTCGCCGTGACCTGTGACGATAATAAACAAAGTGTCACTATCAAGAAGACTGGATTGTTAACTCTAGACCCGACGTGTACAGCAAGAAGTTCTGCTATACGAATAACAGGTCACCGTATGACTACGACAGACACAATGAAATTGTCATATGTCCGATTTGGCAACTTCAGCATTGGCCCAACAAAAGTAGCGCCAACAACCACACGATTAACGAAGATGCAACTAAGCTACGACGAATTAAGCAACATTCAAGGAAAACTGGAAACTAAGCAAAACTGGAAGTTACCAGAAGACCCCAGGCAGCCGGCACACCATGTTATCGTCTCCTACGTAGCACTAACTATACCATTGGTTCTTGTGATGGTATATGGAATAAGAAGATGCTCTCAAACCCCAAGGCACAATGGTCCAGAGCAGACAACCGTGAGGATCGTCAATCCTATACCGACTCCCGCTGCATCAAACCCTGCCCCCAGCAATTTTGCGGTCAACGTTGGATAACGTTGAACAGGTGTTCAACGGCCGGGAGTATGTTGGTGTTTAGATTATATAAAATAAGATAACATTAAGACAATTATAATATAGAACAAATGGAAATGTATGCCAATATAAGTATGTAACCCATTATAGATATCGATGGCTCATCAGTCATAAGTAGATCTGATATGGTCAGCAGTTAACAATAAAGACCTTGTTCATCAAGTTGCTATAGTTAGCTATTATCAATAAAGACGTATTTTGCTGACCTAACACTATGTCGAACTATGCACTGGTGAGCTCTCTAGTTTTACTATAAAAGAAATGCATTATTCTTTGTAAGATCAGATACCAATTGTAGCTACATCGGGTGTGCATCGCTGTGTCTTTGGCCCCCATCTCTACAGTCAAAAGATATAAATAATTGCTATTGTCACCAGACAGTTTATATACAGATTCAGCCCTGGGCGAGCGACATGATGCTCAACCCCTGGTGTTATCGATAAGTATCAAAAGGGCTGGTAACAAAACGTTGACGAGAAAGGGTGCGAACGAATAAGCTCCTACGATCGGTGGTAACGAACGGCCATCACGAACGAATCCAACGGCATCGCTTTGCAAACGTCATTTTATTGTTAAGTCGCAATTAGTTAATAAACTTATATTAATTATCTACATAAACGTACGAGTCTGGCATTTCTATTGTTCCCGTAAGCCACACTCCCCGCCGAAGCCTTCCTGACATCTCCATCTACAATCTTCTACTGTGTAATGTGATTTACAACCGACATTCTCAAAAGTGGGTTTTAGGTGTGACAATTTTCAGAAGTGTGTTGGTGTCAAATGTAGAATTCGGATAGTGTGCAAAAAGAAACTGATATTTTTCATAAGTAGAAGTGTTTGAAGAAAAAGGTAATGCGCAATTTTCCGCGGTAGAATAGCGTGGCGTGAGAAACTCGCATTCGCACTCCACGAACTCGTGGAAACGAGAACTAAAGACGAATAAGCAAAACGAGAAATCAACGAACATACAAGTGTGAAAGAGACAACAATAATGCCGCAGAAAAATTACCTGTCAAAGAAAGCTTTGCAGCAAAAATGTAGACAAGCTGTATTGTCAACGTCAGGAAATCGAGAACAATTACAGAGAAAATTAAACACGATCTGTAGTGACGACAAATACACCAATGCGGAAAATCAAGCAATGGCTAAAAAGATAAACAAATTAGAAAAAACGATTAGAGTATTGCAGGAGCGTTCATTCCAATCTGCAATGATTTCCTCACCAATTGAGGTTAGTGACGTAAACGTACAAGAAGTTTCTGGAGAAAGAAACGTGCTTGTGACAAACGAAGGAACAAACGTAACGTATTTGCCA
Source organism: Drosophila equinoxialis (assembly GCA_018150345.1). Classification (NCBI taxonomy): domain Eukaryota; kingdom Metazoa; phylum Arthropoda; class Insecta; order Diptera; family Drosophilidae; genus Drosophila; species Drosophila equinoxialis. The sequence goes on along the minus strand of JAECWI010000425.1, from coordinate 1,508,952 downwards.
AACGAAAACACTGCTACGTCTCAGCAGTACGGTAATGTTGCTACGCTTCAGCAACTCGGTAACACTGCTACGTCTCAGCAGTACGGTAATGCTACGACTCAGCAGTACGATCATGTCGATACTTCGCAACAACTTGGTTATGCAGCTACGTCTCAGCAGCAAGCTTACTTTGCTACGTTTCAGCAACCCAATTATATTGTTACATCGCAACACGGCTATATGGTTACGCCTCGCCAACACGTACCCTTCGCTCCGACTCATCAAAGTGGTAACATTGCTACGATTCAGCAATACAATAACGTTGTTACATCACAGCAAGATGATTATGTTCCAACGTCACGGAATTACGTAAGCAAAAGTAGGTCAAATGTGAATGTAGGTCAGTATGCGGAAAGTTCTCAGGATTTCGCAACCCAACGACAACAACGACACGAAGTCAACTACGAAGAAAAATATAATAATTTTAATCATTCTGTTTATGAACGGATTGCATTTATCGATAATATATGTAGCTATAGGAATCGATTAATACACATACATTAGCATTACACACACATATTTGCGCGCTGCTGCGTCGGCGCTTTTTCTCTTTTTCTTCAGTAATAAATTGGCACTCAACTGATTCAGTAGCAAAGAATCAAAGGAAAATGAATTATTAGTTTGACAAAAGGTACAGTCCACTGCTAGACCAAATCATATTTTGGACGTTCGAGCCGAATAAGGAAATCGGTTTTCGTTCGAATAAGGTGCTTTTCGTTCGAATTTCTTTGGATCTATTGGAAAGTTTTGTGGGTTATTACTCTGGGAAGTTCTTCGCAATGGAAGAACTAAAGGCATTGGTGGGTCGTCGGAGCCGACTCAAGGCCAGCATCACAAGAAACGGGGATTCCATAGCCCTACTGGAAGATGTAGACGGCTATGTGGATCCAGAGGTCGATCACGTGACCTACGAGGAGAAGTACTTGAAAGCATATTCGTTACTTCTAGGAAAAAAACGGTTAGTACAACAACAAGCATCATTGTCTGACGACGGCAATGGCGCCATGGGTATGCAGGCATGTAACGACGACATCGTTCATTTGCTGCAACAACAACAACAACTCTTTGAACAGTTAGCTGCAAACCAGAGCAGTTCGAACTTGTCGATGCCCGCTCGCACAGAGGCGGCTGCTTCGGGTTCGACTTCGGGAAACAACACGACGGCACTCGTGCAAGGCGGCGAATTGCCGAAAATTCAAATCAAACGGTTCGCTGGACTCTACACAGAGTGGCCAGCTTTTCAAGATATCTACGAGAGCACGACACACAACAAAAGGGAGTTAACCAACACTCAAAAGTTTCATCATTTGAAAACACTGCTCGTCGATGATGCTGCCAACTTGGTGCGGCATCTGGCAATAACTGACACGGCTTACAACACTGCTTGGGAGCGCTTAAAGGAAAGGTACAATAGGCCACGCCATATTGTAAACTCATTTTTGGAACAATTCATGGGTCTACCAACGACAAACAAAATTGATGTGTCCATCTTACGAAAGGTATCAGATGGCACAAACGAGATTGTTCGCGGTCTGGATGCGATCAATCAAACAGGACGGGATTGCTGGGTACAATATCTGGTATTGGAAAAGCTTGACGCTGATACACGGCGCAGGTGGATTGAGCGCAGCATGGGCAACGAGGCGCCCACACTGGAGGAATTCTTCAAGTTCTTGGATGATCGTTGTGAAGAATTAGAGCTCAGCAAACGGGAGATTGCGACTGGAGGCAAAACGCCAGCGCAAATCACACACACAAAAAGGGTCACACATTCAATGGTTGCAGTTCAAGGTGGCAGCTGCACCAAATGTCAGGCGACAGATCATAAACTGTATGGCTGTCAACAATTTATGGATTTAACAATTGCACAACGTCGTACGTTCATCAGGGAAAAGGCTTTATGTTATAAGTGCCTAAAATCAGGGCATATGGTCATAAACTGTCCATCACTATTCGCATGCAAGTATTGTAAAGGTAAGCACCATTCTCTGGTCCACGATCCAGGTAACTCAATGGCTTTAAGGAACTTGCAACAAGGTAAAGGGGGAGAATCAGCGTAGTCCAAACGCTTCTCATCACGATTTGTCTACATCAAGTCTAGTAGCTCATAATGGGAGTGCACCAGCAACGGTTTATTTATTTATTTATTTATTTATTTATTTTACGTCAACTAAGTCAGCAGTCGACGAAAAAGCTTAAGCTAAAATACAGATAAAAATTAATTCATGAAGGTAGCTTAGCTTTATGCACAACATCCCCGACCCGGTGGAGGTGTTTTATTTGCAACAAGGTGCCAGCTATGCCCCGATTCACAGCCAATGTGGTCAGGGATGAGTTGCAGCCGATCCAATATCCAGTCCAGAATACTTTCAGTGGTTACGCTGTAGATAATTAAAAAGTATAGCGCGAAGAGAAGTGACAGATAGATGAGGAGAAATAAGGTGAGAAAGGTTGTTAAAAGATTGGCAAAGAACACGAAGAGGTTCGTGAAGAGAGTAGTTAGTCAGACATCTACTAAGGTGAAGAGGAAAAAAAGTTTCTGGTCCGACGTGAGGGAATACAAAAATATAGCGTATCTAGTAAATTGGTAGAACTGACTTCGCCGTTGACTACTTTATGTAGAAAGAGAATCCCAAATACGAGCCTACGGTTGTAAAGTGAAGGAAGATTAATAAGAAGAAGTCTGTCCGAATAAGAAGGTAGGCGAAGATTCGGGTCCCAATTAAGACCGCGTAACGCAAACTTAAGGAATTGCTTCTGTACCGATTCAATACTACGCTGGTGAACATCATATTGAGGGTTCCACACTGGTGAGCAATATTCTAGAGTAGGGCGAACTAACGAAGTGTATAAAACCTTTGTCACATATGGATCATCAAATTCCTTGGCCCAACGTTTAATGAAGCCAAGAAGACTGCATGCTCTATTAACAATTGAAGATATATGAATATTAAAAGAAAGCTTTGGGTCAAACATAACGCCTAAGTCTTTAAATGATGGTACACAATCTAACAGAACAGACTTAATAGAGTAATGAGCTAGGAACGGCGACAAACGACTGAAAGTCATAAAAGAGCATTTAGAGGCATTAAGGTGTAATTTATTAACGTGACACCAAACACAAAACGCATCGATATCTGATTGCAAGTACTGTTGGAAAGAAGGATCATTATATGAATAACAAATCTTGACGTCATCCGCAAACATGAGCACGCGAGAATGAGCCAAGGCCAAAGGCAAATCGTTTATAAACAAGGTAAATAACAGTGGGCCCAGATGACTGCCTTGGGGGACACCTGACGTAACTCGAACAGTTTTAGATATCGAGGAACGAAAAGACACCTTTTTGGGTTCTGCCAATAAGATACGACTTTAACCAAGCCAATAGTTTCGGGGAAAAACCCATGATGTTAAGTTTCATGAGAAGCATAGAATGATCAACCGTATCGAAAGCCTTACTAAAGTCAGTATAAATAACATCAGTTTGACACTTTTTACGGAAGCCATGGTGTACAAGGGTAGTCAATTCTAAAAGGTTGGTAAGCGACGAACGACCTTTCAAGAAGCCATGCTGACAAGGAGAAATAGTGGATCTGGATAGGTGTTGAAGGGAAGACGTAATAATTTTCTCAAACAGCTTAGGTATTGCCGAAAGTTTGGCAATGCCACGGTAGTTAGAAATATCCGATTTGTTACCCTTTTTAAAAAGCGGAATAATAAAAGACTCCTTCCAAATATCAGGGAAGCGACAAGTCTCACTCGATATAAAAAATAACCGAGATAAAGGTTTGTTCGCAAACCTCTGCGAAAACGATAACAGGAAAAGGTTTAAATCGAAGCATATTGCCTACTGCTACGGTTTATGTCACATCACATGTCGTATCTTACTAGATACTGGGTCGGAACTTTTATATGTATCAGAACGATGCATACAAGCACTTGGATTGCCACGGTCGGCATCATCGATTTTGGTCAAAGGAATCTCTTCGGTTCAGGCTGACACCACAAGGGGAAGCAGCACGCTTCAGATGAAGTCAAGGTACTCCAACAATCACTTAACGGTACAGGCTCATGTTCTTGGCAAAATCACCTCAACACTGGAAAGGCAGAACATTGACGCATCGGCACTGGAGGTCCTTAACGATCTTCAACTGGCTGACTCAGAATTCACCACAAACGCTCCAATTGACGTTCTTTTGGGTGGGGAACATGTTTGGTCTACAATTACAGGTAAAAGGTTGTACGACAATACGGGCAAACTCATTGCAATTTCATCGATTTTTGGATGGGTCATCAGCTCTATCACGATGCCACAAGCTAACAACGCTTTCGCTATGACATCATACATTGATATTAACTCTTCGCTCCAGAGGTTCTGGGAGCTAGAGGACATCAGTTCCACATCCAAATTGGAACCTGATGACAAAGAAGTAGAGAAACACTTTCTCGCTACATACACTCGAGATGATAATGGGAAGTACATCGTTAAACTTCCATTTAAGGTTACTAATCCTGAATTTGGGGATACTTTACAAGGAGCTCTAAGCCGTTTCCAATCGGTGGAACGACGGTTACAAAAAGATGAAAATCTAAGAGCAAAATATGTCAATTTCATGAAGGAATACTTCGATTTGGGGCACATGCGCGAAGTGCCACCAGATGAAGTCAATAATGGGCAACGGTTTTATCTACCACATCACCCGGTTTTGGGTCGGAAACTGAGAGTAGTTTTCGACGGATCATTCTGCGACACCAAAGGCAAATCACTAAACGATTATCTATTTACAGGGCCTAGCATTCAACGCGATCTATTCGCAGTCTGCTTGCGTTTTCGGATGCACAAATTTGTATTCTCAGCCGACATAGTTAAGATGTTTCGGCAGACTTGGGTGAACAACAAACACCGCGACTTCCAGAGAATTGTCTGGAGAGAAAGGCCATCGGATCCAATCAAACATTATCAACTTTGTACCGTCACTTACGGCACCTCATGTGCACAGGGTATTAGAGCAACTGGCACTTGATCAACAGCAGGAATACCCGAATGCTGCAAAAATCCTACAAGAGGATTTTTATGTCGACGACGCACAGTTGGGCCTTTTGCTGGAATAGCGTTGCAAAAATACGTTTTTTCATAATCGCGTTTGGGAAAAATGATATATGCAATCGATAGGAAATACTTCAGAGATTATGAATCCAAAAATTTTTTGAAATCGGTTGAGATTCATGGGTGCTAGTGGCTTCCAAAGTTGAGACATTTTTAGTGAATGGGAAAAAATGATAATTTTAAAAAAAAATCGCAACTTTAAAACTGAATATTGGGCGATTTCAACAATCGATCTTGAATTTTTTGGTTTTATCTGAAAAGTATGTTCTTTATGAATAGCATGTTTCATAAATTTTAATAATTACTTAAATCGTTATTGAACTAGAAGCGTTTAAAATATGTACTAAATATTGGCATTTTTTTAACTTTGGTGGAATAAAACTAGCAAGGATCAACGAGTATCAATACCGGACTACATACACTAGGTAGGTGAAATATTTACCTATCAGATGTATATAGTCCCAATATGCGGAGACCTGCGACAGCGATGCGTAAGCCATAAAACTAAGGCAACCTCGCCTAAAAAATGCGCTGCAGGTATAAGGAAGAAGAAGAGCGCATGCGTATCGGCCTGTAGCTTCTTTGTATTTGAATGATAACATTGCGTAATGCTGTTTTGCAAATACTACCTGTTTACAAATATGCCTTTCTACAATGATAAATTGCTAATTGACATAAACTGGACGTTTTTCCCGGATACAAAAAAATTGGATTCGCCAAGAAGGAAGCAGTACCGGCAAATAAAATTATAACAGAGGTATCTGTAGAAATAAAACTCCAGGATTTAATGGATCACACTGCGAGGCGTCTTGTTGAAAGTATGCCTGATGGAGAGGTAGATCTTCTTCCCGAAAATTTGACATTACTCAACAAATAGGGATGTGATGGATCATCTGGACAAAGCGCCTACAAGCAGATTATACACACAGAAGACGAAGATATTTCTGATGAAAATATGTTCATGGCTTCTGTAGTTCCTTTGCGCCTAAAAAGTGAAAGTTCTGAACATTGGAGAAATCTTCGACCGTCATCGACCCACTATTGTCGGCCTTTGTTATTCAAATATGCAAAGGAGTCCTCGGAATTAATCAAATCAACTGTTGGCGACATAAAAAGTCAAATAAGCCAACTGAAACCTGCTGTTTTCCAAACCAAGAGTGGAAAAACATTTACGGTTAACTTTGAGTTTTTCCTGACAATGATTGATGGAAAAGTGTTAAAAGAAATTACAAACACTTCCTCAACGTTAAGGTGTCCAATTTGCAAAAAGAACTCAAAAAGAATTTCAGAACTTAGACGATTCAATGAGTGAGGAGAACTGCTACGAATATGGAATTTCTCCGTTGCATTGCAGAATAAAATGTATGGATTTTATTCTTACACACTTCCTCGGCCAGGAGAAACAAAAACGGATAAAACATCTCGTGGGGATATTCAGAGCAGAAAGGAGATTATACAAGCTGAATTCTCTCGGAAGCTGGGACTGAAAGTTGACTGCCCAAAGTACGGATACGGAAACACGAATGATGGAAATACTTCAAGGAGATTTTTTGAAAATGATGAAATGACATCTCTTATAACAGGTGTTAGTCAAGAGATCATTAAAAGGTTGGCTGTTATCTTGAATGTTATAAATTGCAAGGAAATGGTAAATGGTGAAAAATTTGCCCAATATACTTCAAAGACTGCTCATCTTTTGACTGAATTGTATCCGCAAAAAAAAACTTACCCCAACGGTACATAGGATTTTGGCTCACGGAAAGGATTTAATAGAATATCAGTGTTTACCACTTGGAGAGCTATCCGGAGAAGCACAGGAATGTAAAAACAAGGACTACAAAAGGTTCAGATACACTAATACATTAAAAATTTCTCGTCTTAGACAAAATGAAGACCTTTTTAACATGCTAGCAGCCTCTTCGGACCCACTTATTGCATAACTGAGGCACGTGCGGTCACGAAAGGATTTGGAAAATAGCAACTATAGTCCCGAAATGTTGAGTTTATTAGATATTGATGTAAATATAGAAAATTATTTTGAAGAAAATCAGCCATCAATAGCAAATTTTCAAAATTAACCTAAAAAAAAATTAAAAAAAATTTTTTTTTTTTTTTGTAATTATGTTAAAAAATCAAATTAAAACATTAAAAAATGTTACACAGTCGTCTAAAACAATGAAAAATTCCATTTGTGATTGAAAAAAACCGGGTTTCGATCCATTTTTAAAGGAAAAACATGCTTGGAAATATTTTCTGACTTTGACCTTGAATATTACAGCACCACAAACACCCAGCACTTTTGACAAACATTCCTTTTGAAGCTTAAGGTATTCTTTATCATATGCTTTTAAATTTTTGAAATCGCTTTATTGGTTTAGACGCTATGATTTTTGCAATGCTAAATGCCAGAAATCCCCCACTGTGCGACGTGCTCACTGGGTCAAACAGTGAGGAGGAACTGGTACAAAATCGAAAGGAACTCATTCAACTTATGTCCTGTGCTAATTTGGAGCTTGGGAAATGGGTATCGGACACACTTCGCATACCAACGGAAGGAACTGATTCTACACAATCATCACCAGTGAAGGTTCTTGGGCTTTACTGGCAACCTGGTCTTGATACATTGTCCTATAATGTAGGTCTAAAAGGAAATGTCGATTGTACAAAACGACAAGTTTTATCGGATGTCTCACGGATCTTTGATCCACTTGGGCTATTGGCACCAATTGTGGTCCTATTTAAAATACTCTTTCAACAATTATGGCTTCTCGATTTGGGATGGGATGACAAACTCCCTAAACTGCTAAAGGAGAACTGGCTCAAATGGCGAGCAGATTTGGATATTCTACAACACATTCAAATACCCCGGTTAGTTGTCAACGACGCGGACAACATTGAATTGCATGGATTCTCCGATGCATCTATAAAGGCATACGCTGCTGTAGTGTACAGCAGAGTAATCAACAATGATGGCTCGATTTCTACATCGATTATGGCTGCGAAATCTAGGGTGGCTCCGCTAAAGCAGCCAGCCCAGGTTCTGGGAGCTAGAGGACATCAGTTCCACATCCAAATTGGAACCTGATGACAAAGAAGTAGAGAAACACTTTCTCGCTACATACACTCGAGATGATAATGGGAAGTACATCGTTAAACTTCCATTTAAGGTTACTAATCCTGAATTTGGGGATACTTTACAAGGAGCTCTAAGCCGTTTCCAATCGGTGGAACGACGGTTACAAAAAGATGAAAATCTAAGAGCAAAATATGTCAATTTCATGAAGGAATACTTCGATTTGGGGCACATGCGCGAAGTGCCACCAGATGAAGTCAATAATGGGCAACGGTTTTATCTACCACATCACCCGGTTTTGGGTCGGAAACTGAGAGTAGTTTTCGACGGATCATTCTGCGACACCAAAGGCAAATCACTAAACGATTATCTATTTACAGGGCCTAGCATTCAACGCGATCTATTCGCAGTCTGCTTGCGTTTTCGGATGTACAAATTTGTATTCTCAGCCGACATAGTTAAGATGTTTCGGCAGACTTGGGTGAACAACAAACACCGCGACTTCCAGAGAATTGTCTGGAGAGAAAGGCCATCGGATCCAATCAAACATTATCAACTTTGTACCGTCACTTACGGCACCTCATGTGCACAGGGTATTAGAGCAACTGGCACTTGATCATCAGCAGGAATACCCGAATGCTGCAAAAATCCTACAAGAGGATTTTTATGTCGACGACGTGCTCACTGGGTCAAACAGTGAGGAGGAACTGGTACAAAATCGAAAGGAACTCATTCAACTTATGTCCTGTGCTAATTTGGAGCTTGGGAAATGGGTATCGGACACACTTCGCATACCAACGGAAGGAACTGATTCTACACAATCATCACCAGTGAAGGTTCTTGGGCTTTACTGGCAACCTGGTCTTGATACATTGTCCTATAATGTAGGTCTAAAAGGAAATGTCGATTGTACAAAACGACAAGTTTTATCGGATGTCTCACGGATCTTTGATCCACTTGGGCTATTGGCACCAATTGTGGTCCTATTTAAAATACTCTTTCAACAATTATGGCTTCTCGATTTGGGATGGGATGACAAACTCCCTAAACTGCTAAAGGAGAACTGGCTCAAATGGCGAGCAGATTTGGATATTCTACAACACATTCAAATACCCCGGTTAGTTGTCAACGACGCGGACAACATTGAATTGCATGGATTCTCCGATGCATCTATAAAGGCATACGCTGCTGTAGTGTACAGCAGAGTAATCAACAATGATGGCTCGATTTCTACATCGATTATGGCTGCGAAATCTAGGGTGGCTCCGCTAAAGCAGCAATCTCTGCCTCGCCTAGAGCTTTGCGCGGCACTGCTCCTAAGTCAACTCATACGTTCGATAAAGGCGGCGCTTCGACATCAAAAGGTCACGGTTTTTGCATGGTGCGATTCCACAATCGTACTCTATTGGCTATCATACGCACCCTCTCGACTAAAGACATTTGTTGGGAACAGAACTTTGGAAATTCTGGACACCATTCCAAGGCATTATTGGCGTCATGTGGACTCCAAGTCGAATCCAGCTGATTGCGCATCTAGAGGTTTCATGGCGGCAGACCTAAAAGACTTTCAGTTATGGTGGAATGGCCCGTCATGGCTACGTGACGCGGATCAATTTATGGTAAGGTTAAACAACTCACAAGTCTGTTTAAATATTTCAGAAAAGAGCATACAACAGGAAGTCAAAATCAATTGTCTGACTGCATTAGTAGATGCAGCTCCTGATCACCCACTTGATCATCTTGTTCAACGAGTATCGTCATGGTTGACGCTCGTTAATACGGTTAGCTATGTTATACGCTTTCTACGGCGCACTAAGGGTCCATTTGGGGACAAAGGCTCAAACTGTCTTACATTTGAGGAAATCAGCGCGGCACGTATTGTATGCTTGCGGCACGCGCAAACCTGCTTCCAGGATGACTATCAATTGCTAGTCGCAAATAAACCATTGCGAAGTCGATCTCAGTTGGCTAAACTCTCGCCAATAATCGACAAGGACGGACTACTTAGGGTTGGAGGACGATTGCAACACTCGCAATTGTCCACAGAGGCGAAACATCCAGTTTTGCTACCGAAATCTCATCGCATCACCAAGCTGATACTTGAACACGAACACAGGGTCAACCTGCACCCTGGCGTCTCATCACTCTTTGTTATGGTACGGCAAAGATTCTGGATATTTGGCGCAAGGAACTTGATAAGGAAAGTCACACACGACTGTTTGGCTTGTTTTCGACAACGGCAACATACCTCACAACAAAGAATGGCTGATCTACCCAGCATTCGAGTCACTCAGGCGCTTCCATTTGTAAACACTGGATGTGACTATGCTGGTCCAATCCTTCTTAAGGATGGAAAGGGGCGCAAACCGCGCATTGGTAAGGGCTACATTTGCCTATTTGTTTGCCTTGTCACATCGGCAATCCATCTGGAACTTGTAACGGATTTGAGCACCGACTCATTTTTGGCCGCGCTAAGACGTTTTGTCTCGTTGCGTGGCAAGTGCGACAAAATCTATAGCGACAACGGAACGAACTTCATTGGGGCAAGACGCTCTCTTGATGAAATGCAGAAGCTGCTGGCATCTCAACAACACATGACCAAGGTTGCGGTATTGCCCCGTTCAGAAACTGTGTTTCAGGGCAGGCCGGGATGTTTATGAACGGATTGCATTTATCGATAATATATGTAGCTATAGGAATCGATTAACACACATACATTAGCATTACACACACATATTTGCGCGCTGCTGCGTCGGCGCTTTTTCTCTTTTTCTTCAGTAATAAGTTGGCACTCAACTGATTCAGTAGCAAAGAATCAAAGGAAAATTAATTATTAGTTTGACAAAAGGTACAGTCCACTGCTAGACCAAATCACATTCTTTTGGAAACATGGACGAAATTATAGCTCTTGTTCCTGAATTTAATCCATCGTCCGTAAAGTCATTGGATTCGCATCAGTTAGTTAAACGTGTGGAAACTCTGAAAAACGCATATAACTGGGACGACAGAAAGCTAATTTTTGCAGTTCAACAAAAGATGCAAGGTGCAGCTAGGTTACTGGGTGGATGCAACGGATGAAATATTTCAAACATGGCCAGAATTTGTTTCGAAATTTCTATACGACTTCCCATGTATCAGCAACGCAGCTGATGTTCATTTAAAAATGCTAAAAACCAAACGGGAAACAACGGAATCACCACAAGATTATTTTTATAAAATGCTAGCTATTGTTAAAAAGGATGAGTTAGCTGATTCAGCAATTGTAACACATATCATAAACGGCATCAACGATTACGATCTTAAGAGAAAGATATCTAACCATTATAACTCATGTAACGAACTTTTACGAGATATACATGCCTATGCGGCTCATAACGAAATCAAATATAAATATAGCTTTCAAAATAAACGTGAGTCCAACGGTAATACGCAGAAGTCAAGTCAATCCGTAATAAAACGGACACCCAAAGAAAAGATAGAGCCGTCAATCAAATGCTTTAATTGTCAAGAATTGGGGCATTATTCGTCAGATTGTCCTGAACCACAGCGTAAACCTCGATGTACCCATTCTAATCGTACTAATCACAACTCCACCAACTGCCCTGAAAAATTTAAAAACGTTTCGAAAGCAAATAAAATTGACTCAAACATCAACCCAGATATTTGTAAATTTATTTCAGTTAACGGAAACGAAACAAACGCATTCGTCGATCCAGGTAGTACACATACTCTGATTCGAAAATCATTTGCCGAAAACGTAGGCGTTTTGCCACGATGTGCAATAACACTGAATAGATTTGGAGGAGGAAAATTCTTCTGTAACCAAAAACTAAATGCGAAAATCGTTGTCGACAAGATAGGTCACGAAGTCGAAGTCCTTGTAGTGGAAAATGACTTAATATCTGAAAACGTTTTATTGGGTAAGGATATTCTATTGTCGAGATGGCAATAAACTAATTATTCACGGAAACAAATGTTTTATCGTAAACATACGCCAAATAGAAACGACTCAAAATCGAGCAGATACCGAAAACGAAGAATTGGAAAAGGCCTTAATAGATAATGCTACTTGTTTCGCGCAGAAAACCAACGAATTAGGTAAATGCTCAATATCGAAAATGGAAATCACTTTAACATCAAACGTCCCATGTTATACGAAACCATACCGAACACCGTTTGCGCTCAGACCTATTGTTACGAATATCATATCTGAGCTACTGGAAAACGATATAATTCGTCCTTCGGATTGGCCGTACGCCTCGGGAATCGTCATCGTAGATAAAAAGAATGGAGAACATCGTCTTTGCATCGACTATCGTCGCCTTAACAGTATCACGGTCAAAATTCCATTTCCTATGCCAAACATGGAAGAGCAATTCGCTCAACTAGCTGGAAACGTTTATTTCACGCAACTTGATCTACGTATGGGATACCATCAAATCGAGATAAGTGAATCGTCCAAACAGTACACAGCGTTTGTTACAGCTGAATACAACAGAATGCCTTTTAGACTCATTAACGCTCCGGCAGTCTTTCAGTCGGTAATGAACCACATCATAAAACGTATGGAACCAGGTGAGGTACTCGCATATTTAGATGACGTAATAATCCCAAGTAAGACCTTCGAATCTGGTATGCAACGAATTAAAAAGTTTTTCTTAATCTTACAAGACAGTGGCTTAACCCTACGATACAACAAATGCAAGTTTCTGCAATCCGAAATTACGCTCTTGGGCCACATAGTCAATAAAGATGGAATAAAACCTGGCGAATGTAAAGTAAGCGCAAAATTTTAAAGCACCTACAAACGTAAGAGAAGTAGGTTTCTTCAGAAAATTTATTGAAAATTATTCATTAATATCACGTTCTTTAACAGAACTGCTATGCAAAACGGAGGCGAATACATTTAGTTGGGGAGAAGCCCAGCAACATGCATTTATCGAACTAATCGAAAAACTATGTAGCGAACCTGCAGTTACATAATGACAAAGATTGGAGTCCCGTTTGTTATTTTAGTCGACACTGTACCAACGCCGAGAGTAAATACCACAGTTACGCATTGGAAACGCTTGCAGTAGTAGAAACACTCCAAAGGTATACAGAGTCTACCTTTTGGGATAATCATTCCGTCTGGTGACCGATTGCTCAGCTATTGCCAAGGTTAAAACGAATAAAGAACTCATTCCACAGGTGGCGCGCTGGTAGATTAAAATAATGGATTACGACTGTGAATTTGTTCATCGAGATGGTAGCAAAATGGCTCATGTAGATGCGTTGAGCCGTGCTCCAAATTTACCCCCGGAAGGATCACTATATGATCACGGATCACGATGACTGGTTGTTAACAATGCAACTACAGGACAAAATACTTGCCGAAATAATCGCAGTACTGAACGGAAAGCGTCACAGTGATCAACTGAAGCAACTACGTACTGATTATGTCATCGAAAATCATCGCCTTTATCGAAAAACGGAAATCACTATCGCGTTTGTTGTACCAAAAGCGATTTTGGTTTCCAAAGATGAGGAAATACGTGAAGGACTATATTTCCACATGCATCCAATGCTGCTACTATAAGTCTAAAGGAGGAAAGCCCGAAGGTCGCATGCATTACAACGATGTTAAACCGGTTCCTTTTCGTCGACTTCACGCGGATCATTTGGGTCCTTTTATTCGAAGCAAAAGAGGAAATACTCATATACTGGCTACATCCGATTCATTCAGTAAATTTCTAATCGTAAAAGCAGTTAAAAGTACAAAATCATTACCTGTTCTATCAACGCTAAACGAAGTTTCTAGGTACTTTGGCTTGCCAAATTTTATTATATCAGACCGTGGAACAGCGTTTACGTCAAAATTATTTGAAGATTACTGTAAGCAAAACCATATCCAACACGCTAAGAATGCTGTACGAACACCCCGTGCAAATGGTCAAGTGGAACGCGCTAATCAAATAATTCTCAATTATATACGAACAATGAACGAAAATCCAAGGATTGGGATCTGACTCTTCATAACCTTCAATGGGCCGTCAACTCGCAGAAAAACAGCACCACTGGATTCAGTCCAATTGATCTCGTATTTAACTTCAACGCTATTGATGTCGTGCAGAACAACCTTACTGCAGCGATACACGCAGACCTGGTTAAGCCATATTCCAACGAAACCGTCACCGAAATTCGAAGTCAAGCCGCAGCCAATATCGCATCAGAAAGAGCTAAATGGAAGAAACGTTTTGATGCCAAACACGCTAACCCCTTTGTTTATTCCACAGGTGATCTTGTAGTAGTGGAAAACGAACCAGCCGCGACAGGCGAATCGCGTAAAGTGGAACCACGATACCGAGGTCCTTATCAAGTGGCCAAAATCCCTGGAAACGATCGTTATGTAATCAAAGATATCACCGGCATACAGATTACAGGACGTAAATACTGTTCTGTATACTGCTCGGATAATATGAAACCCTGGTGTTCAAATATTCCCGAATTGGATGTATCTGACGACGAAGATACTCAGGAGGATTGCAGGATTGGCCGAGCTGTCACCAGACAGTTTATAAATATACTGATTCAGCCCTGGGTGAGCGACGTGATGCTCAACCCCTGGTGTTATCGATAAGTATCAAAAGGGCTGGTAACAAAACGTTGACGAGAAAGGGTGCGAACGAATAAGCTCCTACGATCGGTGGTGACGAACGGCCATCACGAACGAATTCAACGGCATTTGCTCAATCTATGTTAATTTTGCCGTTTTGAATGCGTCGTGAGAACGCATATTCTCTCAAATTAATTTATTATTATTATTATTATTATTATTATTATTATTATTATTATTATTATTATTATTATTATTATTATTATTATTATTATTATTATTATTATTATTATTATTATTATTATTATTATTATTATTATTATTATTATTATTATTATTATTATTATTATTATTATTATTATTATTATTATTATTATTATTATTATTATTATTATTATTATTATTATTATTATTATTATTATTATTATTATTATTATTATTATTATTATTATTATTATTATTATTATTATTATTATTATTATTATTACGATTTTCCGGATAACGTAATCAGGACATTATTCAAAAAACATAAACCCCCATTGACAAAACCAACAATGAGAAAACCTGCTTATCTGTCACTTATGTACCCAAATTGTCAGAAAGACTATCACATTCAGAATGTTATATTATGTTATATATTCAACAAGACAAAATCCAAGATAGAGATGACAAGCAGCAATGTAATATACAAAATTCCATGCAGTGGACAAGGAAATATACCGTGCAATAAAATACACATAGGGACGACAAAATCGAAATTAAAAACTGGGATTTCCCAATTTTTAGCATTTAATTAATTTTAAGATTTAAAAGTATATTGGAATATGGATTTGAATACGAATGCATATTGTTTTAGTTTAAAATACTATTAATTTTGTAAAATGAAATAAAAAACAAAAATTTTTTGCAATGGGAAAAACCTTATTTTTTCTATATATTATAAGTCAATTATTATTTTTACATATCACATATTATAATTTGAATTTCCAGGCGATTTATTTGTTATGGTATTTATAGTGGTATTTTGTAAAATATGAAATATTGCTTTATAGTATATTTTTGGTACCAAATTGGTATTTCTCGCGATTCTGAATCCGAAATGCAGTTTATACATAAGTCCACGTGCAGCTCTGTATCTCTTACGGATTATAAGTTTGCATTGATGCTTACTCGATGAAGCTTACACAATTTTAACCAAAATTGTAATAAATGTGGATTCGACTTAGGACGAGGACGCAGGAAAGTTCTTCTCCACTTAAAAGTCTCGTGCCGGAGGAATGAATTAGTCAAAATTTTGAATGTAGTCCGCAGTTCTCACAAAATAAGAGGTTAAATGATCCTTGACGATGTTTCCTGCGCCGAAGCTTTTGTACCCTTGTAGTGCCGGCCTTAATTCTTCGCTGCGCTTATGGCCAGACCTCTGATGTCGGCTTTGGAAGTATTTTTACATATTTTAAATATGGCTAACGACTAGTCCTTTTAGGATACTTAAAAAAATAACCAACTAAAACAGGCGCTGGTCTGGCCAGACCTCTATATAAGTTATAAGGAATAATATTGAATCAAATACAAATCTCTCCCATAATTTCCGATAATTTTCTATAATTTCCGACTGCTTTACAAGGTATAAATATTACCTTTTTAAAGGATCATGAAAGAACTTTGAAAAGAGAATTGTTTTGGTTTTTTTTTTCTTGTAGTTAAAAATCAAAAGTGGTGTTTAATAGCTTTACTACAACGCATAGAAGGAAACATCTCCGACCATATAAAGTATATATACTTTTGATCAGCAGGGCGGGACGAGTTCAAAAAGCCATGTCCGTCCATCTGGATCAGCGCAAACTCCTCCTAGACCGTAGGAGCTACAGAGTTTAAATTTTGAATGTAGGCTTGTATATACTGCAGGACTTGAATATTCCGGATGCAGTCGGAGCGTACAACTATATCATATAGCTCCCATACAAACGTCAAAGGCTGTGACATTTCTCAATAACTTCGTTATTTTCTGAGTTATTGTGGTCAAATTTAATATTAGATTGATGGGTTGATAACACCAGTTGATTAATTGACTGTGCCAAATTTGATCAAGATCGGGTGAGTTATTTGCACCTGATTGAAAGATGTCCTCTTCGTGTACAGTGGGATGCACATCCCACATTCGATCATTCTGAATACGCATTCGACCATTCGACGCATTCCTCGTCGTCTCGGTTAAAGCTCCATGTCTTCATATACTCTGCATATGTAGATGTCACTTTAGGCACTTGCCTACTTTTTCGACATCGTATGTTATGCTTTACCTTCGTAACTTGGTAGGTTCCAAAATATTTTGGTTTTAATTTGAGACCACTGCCAAATTACGTCCTCTCAATTGCATCCATGTCGCCAACATCATGAGATCGAGCTTGCTTACGACGCGTCGCCACGCACAGTTGGGCCTCTGCTCGGATAGCGTTGCAAAAATCATCAATAGCTAATTTTCAAAATTAACCTAAAAAAATTTTTTTAAACTTTTATTTTTTTCTTTTTGTAATTATGTTAAAAAAAAATCAAATTAAAACATTAAAAAATGTTACTTGGTCGCTTAAAACAATGAAAAATTCTATTTGTGATTGAAAAAAAAACGGGTTTCGCTCCATTTTTAACGGAAAAACATCCTTGGAAATATTTTCTGAATTTGACCTAGAATATTACAGCACCACGAAAACCCAGCTGTCTTGACCAACATTTATTTTGAGGCTTGAGGTATTCTTTATCATAAGCTTTTTAAATTTTTAAAATCGCTTTGTTGGTTTAGAAGCATTGATTTTTGCAATGTAAAATGCCTAAAGACCCCACTGTGAGACGTAGGTTGTAGTACATCTCATTTTCCTCTTGTATCTTGAAGATGTGTGCCTTCGCCTTGGCACGGAGTAAGCTTCTTTCATCTACAAATGTGGCCTTCGTCTCTTGGTTGATAAGATCTCTCAGTTGGTGGTCATCTTAGGTCCTCACCTTTACGCCAGTTAGTCTCAAATGGAGAAGTGTCAATACTTCTTGTGTACGTCGAATTGATAGCCTGGAACAACATAGTTTATCGTTCTGAACCGGATGCAGCAAGCCTTCTTGCTTTCTAACTTTACGTCTACTGATAATACAAGGAATACAGCATTCGATATATTTTTGGATTGTTTCCTCAAAATGCAATATAAGGTATTCTTTGCAAATCAAGTCTTTCAACTTTCTTGTCCCGAAATGTCCTGTGTCATGGGCCTGACAAATAATCTGTTTTTGCATTGAATTGGGGACAACAATTATCTCAAAGTCATTGACCAATCTGTACAGGATATCTGCTTAATCATCATAAGTTTTTGAATTATCTTCCAAAACTTCTATAAACGCTCTTTTTTTCTCATGCCAACGCTGATTCCATAGTTATTAATTTCCATAATGGGATATCTGCTGAGTGCGTCGACATGTCTCATGCAGGTACCTGAAGGGTGTCTAACGCTGTTATGACGGCGAGAATCTCCAATTTGTTTGCAGTAAAACTGTCCCAAAGCCTTCAATGGAGCGACTGCTTGTAAATACTCAAAACGGGATTCTCAACTTCTTCAACATCAGAACTGCATTTTTATCTTCAGGACCACATACAAATTTTGATGCATTTTTGGTCAATTCGGTCAAAGGTGTTGCTATACACGCATAATGATAAATATATTCCGAAGAAAAAGGAAAATAACCCAGTCTTCATTCGTTGAATTCAAAATATGAACTGATTTTATTTAAAAACTCTTAAGCTCTAAGAAGCGACAATTGTTCTTAAAAATTCTTATTCTAATGCCCCACGTTTTGGGGGGTTGAAAATTGTTTATATTTCATGCTCAGCGCTGGTTACTTGATATCGCGCCGCTGTTATATTCTTAAATGTCTTCCACAGAGTGTGCATGCATGTTTTGTTTGATATTAAGCAATAATTGTCATATGACTTACTTTTCTTTATGTTTCGTTTTGTATATTTCTTTGGTCAATCTGATTTGGTGAAGCCATTTCAGCTGACCACGATATTTAACCTTAAACACATAATTTGGACTGAAATTTCTAATAAAAACTTTTAAGTTGCTATTGAGATTGAGGCATTATAAACTTCGCAACCGCCTCCATTTTATCTGGAGATGAAGAAATCTTCTTATTCTCGACAATGTGCTCTAAAAATTGAATTTTTTTCTTTAAAAAATTACACTTCTTCAGGTACAGTCTTAAACCATACTCTTCGCAAGTTACATTCATCTCTAGGCAGCGCAATGCCCCTCTTGGATAAATGCCGAAATATTGAATTTGTATGTCTTTGGCATACTACAAGCGAATTAGCAAACCCAAACGGAACGCTCTTGAACTGGAGCTGATCTCCGTGGGTTACAAACAACTTATACTTTCAACTGGATTCTCCGACTGCCGCATAAAAGAACCCGTTCTTTAAATCGATCCAACTGATCCTTGATGAGCACGCGCACACATACCTTGTTAATTTTGCGAAAATCGACACCGAGGCTGTATAGGAATTTCGGCATTTGTCGTCTTTGTTGCTACCGGTTGATACTTAGATATCAAATCGAATACGTATTTTTTAGCATTTGTTCTTGCACTTACGTCAATATCAAGTTCATCTTTATTATCGTCAATCGTAGAATTTTAATTTCATCACTTATATTATCGAACTTTTCTACTCCTAGACAATTTCGACTAAATACAACGTCAGCTTGCAAACATAATTTTTCTTCTATGATCATTTAGACATCTAATAATCTAATCGGAACTACATGAAAATCGAATACGAGTGATTGGTTGTCAATCGAAACGGAACGCACGAAGTGTCCATATGGCTTAATTTTATTTCATTATTGGCTGCCAAGTCCAATTAGAAAACCGTTAAAGCTACTCAACTCGGATTGTTTCAAACGTGTATACAAATCTTCGCGAATGATACAAAATTGACTTCCGGTATCGTACAATGCTCAAATTATCCAGAACTTTACCGCCTGTATAAGCTTACAAGCAATAAAGGAAATTCGCTTTAATTCAAAATGTACACGAGTGCCCACATTGACTGTTCACCGAAGCTGGGTATTGCAGAGGTCATTGACCTAGCCCACCTGCCTCTACGTACACCGCACCTATTGACAGATCTACAAATCGGCGGATAGAACAATTAGTAACGCAAAAACGACGTCTGAGAAAAGAATGAAAAAAAGTACTTGTTCAGCAAAACTTCGCCTAAGGCATGCAAATCGCAACGTTTCCAATGCGTTAAGACAAGAAAGAAAGCTGCGCTTAAAGGAAATACAAAGAAAAGCTTAGTACAACCAGCACTAAACATCCTCTGCCATCCAATAATGGGCCGGCAGTGACGAAACGAGGGCATCGGTGTAGCCAGCCATCTTCAAATGGTTTTCTAGCCAAATCCAACATAAAACTTGTTGCGCTTTGCCCTTCGAGCGCATTGACGGATAGTGAGTATTTTGAACTCTAATCGGATGAAATCTCTGCAGTTATTAAAAACCATTTAAAGCTGAAAAAAGCTCTTGGCCTGGACTTAATTACACCGAAAATGATTATACAATTCCCTATCTTCACCGTACAATACATCTGCAAACAGTTTAACGCTATATTAAGAATTGGCTACTTCCCCAGAGCATGGGGGAAAGGACAAAACCCAGCCATCATCCTTTACGCCAAATAGATTGCTGCCATCTCTATCGAAGCTTTTTGAAAAGGTCTTGAGATCCGACTAAACTCTTTTCTGGCGTTCTAACTAAAAGAATACTGAGCGGATGTTTTCTCGATGTTGCCCAGCCTTTTGTTAGATTTTGGCTCCGTCTCATCAAAATGATTTAAATATACCTAGCGTAAAATCAAAAATACTTACACAGCAACTAATGTATACTGCAAAACTGGATGCACATCCGTATGTACTTGCCAATTTCCTTACGATAACTTATAAAAGAACTCGTCTTAAGTGATTAGGACTGCTTGCAGTATCCCCAGGATTTAGCTTAAGTACTAGACTAAGAAAAATATTTCAAACTTGTTCTAATTTAAGAGTAGGTTTGACAAATATATTAAACGTAAAAAAAAAACGCTAGAAAAAAAAATATTTGATGAACGCAAAAAGTACAATAAAATGCAATTAAGTCCGTTATCTACATTGAGTAAAAGTTTTGATATATACATACATACATGTAGGATTGCGTGACAACCACTAATGGTATCAGAATGCCGATAACGATATTGGTTGGATAGATATCGCTAGGTGATTAATCGATAGAGGAGAGAGGCTCGAGTTGCTGGACGAAGAGGTTGTGTTGCTCTCGTTAAATTAAAAGTGTTCAATAAGATGGTTTCTTTTTCGTTTGTTAATAATTAAATAAATATGATAAGCTAAGATACATAAAAGCTAAGTGGTGTGAAGAGTATTTTATTTTGGTCCAGTGGACTCAGCCCTTCTACTCAGTATTCTTTTAGTTAGAACGCCAGAAAAGAGTTTAGTCGGATCTCAAGACCTTTTCAAAAAGCTTCGATAGAGATGGCAGCAATCTATTTGGCGTAAAGGATGATGGCTGGGTTTTGTCCTTTCCCCCATGCTCTGGGGAAGTAGCCAATTCTTAATATAGCGTTAAAATGTTTGCAGATGTATTGTACGGTGAAGATAGGGAATTGTATAATCATTTTCGGTGTAATTAAGTCCAGGCCAAGAGCTTTTTTTCAGCTTTAAATGGTTTTTAATAACTGCAGAGATTTCATCCGATTGGAGGATTGCGTGACAACCACTAATGGTATCAGAATGCCGATAACGATATTGGTTGGATAGATATCGATAGGTGATTAATCGATAGAGGAGAGAGGCTGGAGTTGCTGGACGAAGAGGTTGTGTTGCTCTCGTTAAATTAAAAGTGTTCAATAAGATGGTTTCTTTTTCGTTTGTTAATAATTAAATAAATATGATAAGCTAAGATACATAAAAGCTAAGTGGTGTGAAGAGTATTTTATTTTGGTCCAGTGGACTCAGCCCTTCTACATTTTGGGGGCTCGACCGGAAAAGCAACAAAGAGCGAGTGAGAGAGAAAACTTTACGAAGAAATCGCGCGTAATTGCAAGAGTGACGCCAACATAAGGAAGCATGAGAGCAAGCGAGACAAAAGAAAATGCGTGCTTTAATTTCACCACTGAAAGACTTGAAGAGAGACGAACACATGAGAAATAAAAACAAAGACGAAAAGATGAGAAACGCTTAAAAGACGACAATTTTGTTCAGAGAGGAACAAAATGTGAAAAGCAACAAAAAAGACGAAAATATGTAAAAGACGAGCAACATCCCAAAGACGAAAATTTGTTCAGAGACGAACAAAATACGAAGAGCAACAAAAGACGAAAGACGACAAAATTTGTTTAGAGACGAACAAAACACGAAGAGCAACAAAAGACGAAAATTTGTTCAGAGAGGGACAAAACGACGACCACATAAGAAGAAAACAGGAGGAACATTGAACTTGCTTGGATTCGGCGCTATCCATTCATTCAGGCAAGCCAAGAAGTAACCTGGAGCAGAGATCGGACTAGGAGTAACACAGAGAGTGGCTGCTAATACGAGGAGTACCAGATCGAGACGAGACGACCCAATTCACCACTACATGCACAGTCAGAAGGCATCATCCATCCAACATTGTGTGTCTGTGAGTGAGAAGAAGAGTAAGAAGACAACTGCGTAAAGAAGACGACACGTAAGAAGACGACACGTAAGAAGGCAACTGCGTAAAGAAGATCACGAGAAACAGACAACAAAGAGGTAAAATAACCAGGGCTACATCGCATGTACATTTATTTTTAATACTAACAATAGTTAAAGAACATAAAAATAAGAAATGACGAATCTAAATTTTGGAATTAGAGAAAAGACGAGTTTAAAATTTTGAAAAATAAGAAAAGATTTAAAATTTAAAAAAAAAAAAGAAAAGTTGATTTAAAAGTTTTGAATAAGCGAAAGATGAATCACAATTTTTCAAATTAGAGAAAAGACGAGTTTAAAATTTTGAAAATTAAGAAAAAGATTTAAAATTTTGGAAGAAAAGAAAAGTTGATTTAAAAATTGTTTGAAAAGAGAAAAGACGAATTACAAATTTTGAAAATTAAGAAAGACGAGTTGAAATTTTTTGGAAAATAAGAAAAGAAGATCTAAAATTTTGGAGAGTAAGAAAACAAGGTGATGTAAATGTTTCGAAATAAGAGAAAATATGAATAACAAATTTTGTTCTAAAATTTCTGGGAAATAAGTAAGAAAGAAAATTCAACAAGAGGAATCAAAATATTTGTAATCATATAAACTAACATCTAATTTAAACGCTAATTTAAATAATTTTGTAATCAATATTTTTACATATGTTGTATAACGAGATCACCGAACTGACCGTTGCAAGGTTAAAAGAAAAGTTAAAAGAGCTGAATTTAAGCGTAAAAGGCAACAAAATTTTATATTTTGATTTAGACACGAATGAGGAACCCTTATATTCAGAAGCTAATATCAGTATTCAAGGCGAAAGTGAAGAAGTTGAGAGAGAAGTGACAATGGCGTTCACATTGAAAGATATTCGTAATTCGTTGACAGAGTTTGATGGGAGCAACAAAAAGGATGTATTAGAATGGCTTTCAGACTTTGAGGGTACTGCTGTAACAGTACGATGGAATGAACTTCAGAAATTTATCTATGGTAGACAGCTGTTGACAGGAGCGGCTAAGTTGTTCGTAAATAGTCAAGAGGGTCTAACAAGTTGCAGTAGCCTTAAGAACGCGCTACAGGTTGAGTTTACCGTTAAATTGTCGTCGAAAGAAGTTAACAAGCAATTAGAGAGTAGAAAGAAGAGATACAACGAGAGTCTAGTTGAGTACTTTTACCTAATGAAGAGTATAGCCAAAAGAGGTAGCGTAGATGAAGAAAGAATACATCATTGAGGGTATCCCTGACTCTAAAATGAATAAAAGCATTCTTTACCAAGCGAGAGATTTAAAGGAATTACGAGAGAAACTAACGATGTACGAGAAATATGCTTCCAACCAAGAATCTAAACCAAAACCACGAATTGAGAAGCTGCAATCAAGAAGTACTTCAGAGGATTTCAGATGCTTTAAATTTTTTTTTTTTTTTTTTTTTAACGTTTAATTTATTTGTTGAATCTACTCTTAAACTAGAGCCTAACAACAAGTTTGAGATATTTTTCTTAATCTAGTACTTATGATATATCCAGGGGATATTGCAGGCGGCCCTAATCATTTATTATTGGGTTGGTCTGTCATTTCTTTTAAGACGAGTTCTATTATTAGTTCGCGTAAGGGAATTGGCAAGAACATTAGGGTGTACATCCAGTTTCGCAGAATACTTTAGTTGTTGACTACCTATTTCATATTTTACGTTAGGTATATTTAGATCATTTTGAATGTTGTCGTTCCGTATGTACCACGGAGCCCCAGTGATTGATCTTAAAATCTTCGACTGCGCCCTTTGTATAATGTCGATATTGCTGGTACTTGCATTTCCCCATAGTACGGCGCCGTAAGTCCAGATGGGTTTCAGTACGGAGTTGTATAGGAGGACTTTATACTCCAGACGTAGAGGGGACCGAGCATTGATGATCCAATGTAAGCTACTCGCTTTCAGTTTAAGCTGTAACTTTTTTGCCTCGATGTGCTTGCGCCAAGTTAGTCTTCTGTCTAGGTGGATACCAAGGTAAGTGACATCCGCGGCTTGAGGAATTGGTACGTCGTTTAGCATTATAGCTGGACAGTTTCTTTTGTTAAGCGTAAATGTAACATGTTTGCATTTTTGCTCGTTGACCCGGATACGCCAGGTTGCTAGCCATTCCTCTACCACCTTGAGGTGTTCCTCTAATTTTGCAAAGGCTTGTATTGGGCATTTGGATCTGCTGAGGATTGCCGTGTCATCGGCAAAAGTGGACGTTGTAAGTCCTAAACTCGTTGGTAAGTCTGCAGTGTACAGCAGGTAGAGCAATGGGCCGAGTACACTGCCTTGCGGTACACCAGCTTTGATTTCAAAGTCAGCCGAGACGGAGCCATTACATCTTACGGCGAATTTTCTATTGTAAAGGTAAGATTCCATGAGTTTGTGGGTGTACTGTGGGAGTTTCTGCCGGATTTTGAACATTAGACCCTCCAGCCAAACTCTGTCGAAAGCCTGGGCAACGTCGAGAAAGACAGCCGTACAGTATTCTTTTAGTTCGAATGCTGTTCGTATTTCGGATGTTATACGATTGACTTGTTCAATTGTCCCATGTTTTTCGCGGAAGCCGAACTGATGTGAAGGGATTGTGTTCTCCGATGCCAGAAATGAGTTTAGACGAATCTGCAGGACCTTTTCAAAAAGCTTCGAAAGACATGGCAGCAAACTAATTGGCCTATAGGATGATGGTTGGGTTTTGTCCTTTCCCACTTTAGGAATCATGATGATAATGGACCTTTTCCATGCTCTTGGGAAGTAGCCAATTCTTATTATAGCGTTGAACATTTTGCAGATGTATTGTATGGCGATGGTAGGGAGTTCTAGGATCATTTTTGGTGTGATTAGGTCATGGCCAGGGGCTTTGTTCGGCTTTATGTGGTTTTTAATAACTGCAGTGATCTCATCCGATTGGAGTTCCGAGTACTCACTATCCGTTAATGTGCTTGAAGGGGGAAGTACAAATGAGTTTGATGTTGGATTTGGCTGGAAAACCATTTTAAGGTGTGTGGCAAATACGGATGCCCTCTCTTCGTCACTGCGGGCCCATCCACCGGTAGTACCCCTTATTGGTGAAACTGTCTCTGTAGGAGCGCTTAAAGTTGGGTGGGCTTTCCACAGAGGATGTTTAGTGCTGGATGGACTGAGCTTTTCTATGTATTTCCTTTGAGCCCAGATTTCCTCTTGTCTTAACTCCTTGGAGAGGTTGCGGCTGGCATGCCTTAGGCGAAGTTTTGCTGCTGGTGATCGAGTAACCTGCCATTCTCTTCTTAGACGTCGTTTTTCCGTTACTAATTGTTCTATCCGCCGGTTCGTAGGCCTGGCAGCAGGTTTAGCGTAAGTAGAGGCATGTGGAGTAGATACTCTTGCTGCAGCTCCCATCATCGACTCAAGTGTAGAGACGCACATGTCAATGTCCTCTGCAGCATCCAGTTTCGGCGAACAGTCAATGTGGGCACTCATGTACATTTTAAATTTAAGCCAATTTGTTTTGTTGTTTGTAAGTATATATGGGCGATCAAGTACTTGAGGTCTTGTTAACAGTGTGAATAGCACTGGAGAGTGATCGGAGGTTAAATCTAGCAGTGTTTCCGCAGTGATCCGATTACGCGGAATCCTCTTGGTTACTGCGAAATCAATCAAGTCAGGCACTTTTTGTGGATCTGTGGGCCAATAAGTAGGCCTACCCGGTGAGACGCAATCCATCTTATTGAGGGGGGTTGACTATTGTGTTGTACAACTGCTTGCCTTTAGGATTTACCAGGCGAGATCCCCAGTGCGTATGTTTGGCGTTATAGTCCCCTGCTGCAATGAAGCGTTCTCCGAGTGTGTTAAAGAAACCGGTGAATTCCTTTTCAGAGATTGAGAAGCGTGGTGGGCAGTACAGGGCAGCCAACGTAGTGTTGCCGCAGCTGGTTTGGACGGTTATAGCAGTTGCTTGAAGGTGCTGTGTTTCGAATCTGTTGAGAAACGAGTGTTTTATACGGTTTTTGATTAGGATACCAGTCCCGCCATGAGCTTTTCCGTCTGGATGGTTTGTTGCGTAGAAGGCATATTTTGGTATTTGAAAATTATTTTTTGATGTTAAATGTGTTTCAGATATCAGCATGACGTCGATTTCACTTGAGTCTAGGAATAGTTGCAGTTCATTTTTGTGCTTGGAGACGCCGTTAGCATTCCAAAGACATAGACTTAGGGGAAGCCATTATTTATTGTCGACAAGCTTCTGGATAAGCAGGTTTTGATTCCGCATCAGTTCCTGCATACAGTTTTGCATGAACGTCATCAAAGCAGTCATGTTTTGATTAAGTGAGATCAATAGGGCCTCTATACCACTTGGAGTTTGCTGGCCAAGTTCTGGTGCGCTAGGTTGCGGATTCTGTAGATGGTGGAGTGACGGGGTCTCTTTCGCGGGCTCCGTCTGTCCAGTTCGGAGTACACTAGCGAAGGATACACTAGGATTGGTTGTAGCAGGCATGTTAGATGATCTAACAGCCTTGG
Source organism: Drosophila equinoxialis (assembly GCA_018150345.1). Classification (NCBI taxonomy): domain Eukaryota; kingdom Metazoa; phylum Arthropoda; class Insecta; order Diptera; family Drosophilidae; genus Drosophila; species Drosophila equinoxialis. Next base: position 1,481,876 of record JAECWI010000425.1, on the reverse strand, counting down.
CGAAGAATACCTCCGGTGTAGTTTTGGAGGCGTTGAAGGTGATTTTTGGTCCAGCTGGGGGTTTACGCCCGTTTAGGGTGCGATTTAAGATCCTTGAAGACAGGACATCCCCTGTAGTTGGCTGTGTGGTTCCCTCCACAGTTACTGCATAGTCTTAGTGCGACGTTGTTTCTGTCCTTGGGGCAAATGCCATCTTTATGATGTTCGCCGCAGCCAACACACACTGACCTAAGATTGCAATTGTTAGCGGTGTGGTTGTATTCCTGGCAGTTTTTACACTGAGGTGGTTGGTATCTCTTATGGGGCTCCTCTACGGTGATTCTTCTGTGCAATAGGAGCTGAAGGTTGTAGATTGGATGCACTTCATTTGGCTTCGTCCGCTTTGCATCTGGTTGGAGCTCGATTTTAAAGAGCGGCTGTGCGACTTTATTCCTGTTGATGATGTTGACAACGGACTTAACTGCAAACCCTTTTTCGGCCTGCTTTAAATGCGGAGGAAAGAATCATATCGCTAGGAACTGCAAAGAAGAGGATTTCAAATGTTTTAAATGTAATCAGATGGGCCACAAAGCTAATCAGTGTGAGACGAAGGATACAACGAAGACAAATGCGAATAATCAACAGATGACTCTAAGGTTTAATCGTCCTTTTAAGGATGTTCCAATAGGTAATGGAGTATTAACTGCTCTTTTTGATTCAGGCAGTGATATTTCTACTATTAGCGAGAGTGCCTATAAGGAAATATACCCCGTTAACTTAAAGAGTGATCGCATGGAGCTCATTGGCGTAGGAGTGAAAAAGATTTGTACCCTTGGATTTTTTAACGTTAATACAGAGTTAGATGGCAACGTCGTAGAAATAGCCTTTCATGTTGTTAGAGGTACTGTTAAAGGTACTTTGTACAAAGGAGTAATTGGAAATGATGTTTTGGAAAACTTAAATGTTACCATTGGTAAAAGGGGAATTGTTTTCCACAAAGAGGATGAGATGCCAAAACCAATCAGCACTGATAAGCAAACCGAAACTAAAGTCCCAGATTTGCAAAAGACGGTTGAAACTATAATGACTATGACCTTAGATGAGGGTAACCCATGCCCAGAAATGAAGACTGTAGTAGCAGAAGAGATCCCAATTCATCAGAGGCCAAGACGTTACCCATATCAGGATCAGACGATAGTAGATCAGCGAATAAAGAGAGATACGAAGGCTGGAATAGTTCATCAAAGCTTTTCCAAGCACTTATCTCTTGTGATGCTAGCTTCGAGGAAAGATGGCAAGAAAATAGTATGCTGCGATAATAGAAAGCCAAATCCGAAGATAATACGACGCAACATTGAAGACCACGATTTTGAGATCAAACATCGACCTGGAACTAAGATAAAACATACAGATGCTTTGAAGATGACTCGTTGTTTAATGTCCGAAGAAACGAAAGACGAAATGAGAACAATAACTAAGCAAGGTTTAAAGTCTAAGTCAGGGGAAAAATGATGTATAGAGTTGCAACGGGAGAAAGATGAAATCCCTAGATTAGCAAAGGATAATATAGCAAAAATACTGGAAGAAAATCGTAAGTCATATACCAAGTTCAGAAAGTCCGAAACAGAATACGAAGTGTGCGATATGGTTGAAGAGAAGAAGAATTATCTACAAATGGTTTGCAAAACTTTGTATACCTCTGTAAGTTTCTTTGTTAGTAACTCTACTTCGCAACTTTTGTTTTATTTTCTTTTTGTTTTTTATTGTATACTTTTTGAAACATTATTTACTAATTGACGATATCCGTCAACGGGTTTCACTATATTGTAATTTTTTTGCTGGGTCTTTCAAACTACTACAGCTACTCAACAGCCAAACCACCACCATTTTTTTTAATGTTTTTTTTTTTGGAATGAAGTATATTTTTGTTCTGGTCCAAATTGAACATTATTGGCATTAACGGAGTTTGCTTGTTTGCTGCAATACAAAGATAGAGCTCCAAAAAAAGCCTATATGAGAACTTTTAACATTTGAAATCGGGCTTTTATTGAGGTTTATATAATTTAGAATACGCTGCTTCAATAAAGTAAGCATAATTTGTCCAAGGGAGCTTGAAAAGTGGTAATTGACCCAAATGTGAAATCGGCTTTTAAACAGTCCTGGATATTCGGTAATTGATCTTTGATTTTAAATCTATAAGTCCAGTAACAAAACCTCAATGTTATTGAGAGTCAAGGTGATTTTTTTGGATGTAGGTATTCACAGAAGGTGAATATGCTCCAAAAATGGTCAAGATATGTCTATAACTAGGATAAAGGAAATATTTGTTGGCCATGCTTCAGAAGCACCTTTTTTACTTAAGTTGTACATGCTGACATGAGCGGCTGCAACCAATTCCTTTCACAATATGGCTAAAGCTTACAACTTGGCAATTTGTACTGCAAGGTTTTTTTGGATGTCCACAAGTATTGCATTTGACTGGGTATTAAATACCATATTATTTATACCATTTTACCCTTCAACCATTCTGTGTTGTATTTTTAAAAATACTTCTTGTTTCTATTGTGCTCTTTGCATTTCTACACAACTTTCGGAGCAAAATTTCTTAGCTTTCTATACCATACACCCATAGGGTGAAATGGTATATTAAAGTCGCTAAAATATATGTAACAGGTAGAAGGAAGCTCTTCCGACCCTATAGAGTTATATTCTTGATCAATATCAACAGCCGAGTCGATCTAGCCAAAGCCAAAGCGTAGATCTCGGAGACTATAAGAGATAGAGCCACCAAATTTGGTATGTAGGCGTAGTATGTAAAGTGATAAAGTTTATTTCAAATTTTTGACCCGCCCTTTTCTGCCGCCGAAATGGAAAAAAAAAACTATTCTAGCTAGAGACACCATATTTGGTATGTATATTTGCTTAGTAAATACGCTTATTTTGAATGTATAAAGATTTTTGAAAATTTGAAATTTTGTTTTACTGGTGTGTGGTATACCTAAGTCAACGTGCCTACTTACTTACTTCATTATTCTGAACAATAGTTATTGTCAACTACTTCGCGACAAATATATATTTGAATAGCCTCAGCTTTTATTGCAGAATAGTATTTATTTTGCCAAATCGAATAAAGTATTCGTATTGATACGGACATTTTGCGTATAAAGGGATTCAGACTAAAGATTAGCAAAAGTTAGCAGAACCATTTGCCATGGAACGATCACAAAGGACCACTCGTATAAATAGATTTATGCAAACATATATTTGATACTAAGTGCTTACCACATATATTTTATACTAAGTGCTTACCAAATATGATGATATTATAAAAGTGTTTCACCAAAGTTTTAAAAAACATTTTGACATGCTTTCAAAATTCTAAAAGTTATCGGTGTGTGTGTGACTATCAATAGCAAAAATGTATTAAAACCGGAATAGATATTGTGGAGAGGTTTTTTTTCAATTGAATTCCATACTTTATTTTTAGATTTATTGAGTACCAAAATGTATGATCGATTTCATGAGAGCCCGGAAAATACAAGAATGTTGCACTCTTTTGACCAAAAAAAATGTTACTTATTTGCAACTGTATATAAATGTTGTACAAAAATATACAAAAGAGTGATTTAACAGTATCATAAAAGGCATGAACAGTTTCGTTTTATCGTTTATGTTAAATTATTTTATAAAATTGTTATTTATTAAAATTGATATGTTCTTACCTTTTATCAGCAACTAATTCCATTATAATATCTTTTTCCAAGATATATAGAGTATAGTGTTCATGACTGATGTTTTGGAATACTTCGAAATGCAAACTGTACAAAGTACTTGTATTTGGCGGAATTTGTGACCTTGGAACAAACCAACTAAACCTTCCGGGAGTTATAGAAGCTCCAGCATCTGAAATGTTTTCTGGTTTATCTTTAAATGTTGTGTAGGGCATCCAAACTTCTAAATTGATCATATTTATGCTATGAAAGGCTTCATAACGCCTGGAAAAACACAAATATATATATATCAAAAGTACTTCAATGACAGTTATAGAACATTCCTGTTTGACTACGAAAAGATCATGAGCTTACCTTACAGAATCCAAAGTATGCCAAGGGCTTAAATGACTTGATATATTTAATAAATTAAGCGAAACAATTTCGACTTTTTTGTGGTTCAGCACATATTTTAAGAACATGTAGAAAATACGCGTCATCACCTGATGAGTGGCCCGATCAGTCACTTGTAATCCTATGGTAAAATCATTCGGCTTGTAGGGCGCGATTTCTAAAAAAACAAAGAAATTAAATTAAATTAGGTTCAAGGTAAATTTTTTCCGATTAAATGGCTCTAAAGATACACTTCAAATATTATAAGTTTTTCTAGTTCCGATATATTTCGGTTGCAATCCGGCATATTTTATTGTGAATTCTACATTTCTGTCAAAAAGAGTTTAATGTGTTTAATCGTCTACATATTGTATTATTACTCTTGGGAACAAATTGTTTGATCCTAAAAAAATCTTATACAATTTTTACATAAATTAAATTTTTTAATAAAACTTCCATTTTAGTTGTTGTTGTTTTGTTTATTTCTTTGCTCTTTGCTTCTTACATCTTACCATTGTAACTCTTGCGCTCGTGCGTACAAACGGTTGCTGAAATTGTTGCGCGTCAAATTGAACATTCCTATTTAGGTTTGATTGCTCTTTCATCTTTTGCCTACTCGCTACTCAGTGATTAGTGTTTTTATACCATTCAGCGATATGGTGAAATGGTATATTAAAGTCGCCAAAATATTAGATGTAACAGGCAAAAGGAAGCTCTTCCGACCCCATAAAGTTATATTCTTTCCGCCCTCCCAATTATAAAAAAACGTTTATTTCAAAAACTGTTCTAGCTAGAGACACCATATTTGACATGTATATTTGCTTAGTAATTGCGCACATTTTGTATGTATAAAGATTTTGCCACACTCCTTTCCGCCCCCGAAATTTGAAAAACTTGATAATCTCTCGTAATATTCTACCTTGTGCGATCAAATTTGGCGCACTTAAATTCGATACTAATATCCACCAAATTTGATCAAAATCGGACAAAAATTTCCAAGTTATGCATATAAACGTTTTTCCATAACGCCGGAGTTGGCCGTTGGCTGCTGCTCGTATGCTTGAGTGACCGAGATACTAAGATATGTTTGTAAAAAGCATGCGAAAATGCATTTGTTTAATAAAGTTGAAATATTTGTTTTACTGGTGTGTGGTATACCAAAGTATAATTTGCAACACTGCCGTGCAGCGTTTGCAGACTGACACCTGAGATGTTTATTTTACACGCCTAAGCAACATGTTGACTAATAAATGTTGCCAACGTACGAGAACTGTCATCATGTGCGGTCCTATATAAGACGGGGCATTGGGCTCAGAGAGGTCAGTAATAGCTAGTCCCGGTTTGGAACTAATAAAGTAATGAAGTGAAGAAAAGAACACAGTGAAATGAAATAAGTGAAGTAAGCCAAATTTTCGTGAAGGATGCCCTGCCAGGGACTTTTTCCTGGTGCTCTACAGTGGATCTCATCTTAGAAGAAAACTCTTTGGAGGGCAGCGCACTTCTAATGGCGCTAAGCAAATCACTAGAAGGCAGCACATCCAACTGGCTTCCTCAAATATCCTTTGCTGGTATCGTATGGGCCCAATTTAAGGAATTGTTTCTGCAGCATTTTTAAGGCACCGAAACCCCAGCTGCGGCAGTTTTCAATATTTTCAATGGTCGGCCAAAAAATGAAGGTTTTGATGCATATAGATAAATTTTTGCAGTACGATATGTTGATTGGCCGTGAAATTCTTAGCCAGGGTTTTGGCGTAACAATGGACGCTAAGAACTGCCAAATTTTTAAAACAAAAAGAGTCCAACTAACTAGTTTAAACGAATATGAGGATGCCATCAAATCTGATAGCGATATAAGTGAATATGATAAGATTGCTCTAATTAATATTGTAAAGCGATACTCTGATTGGTTTATTGGAGGAATCCCAAACATTTGAGTTTCCATAGGGCAGTTGGTAATTAGACTTATAGATCCAAAAAAACAGTACAACGGCGTCCATATAGGCTTAGTGAGGAAGAGAAAAAGCACGTGCGGGGTAAAATATATGAATTATTAAAATCAAACGATGATAATGGTTAAAAAGACAAAGGGCACTAACCGTCTTTGTGTAGACTATCGTATGTTAAATGATAATAAAATCGCCGATAGGTATCCTTTACCACTTATCTCAGACCAGATTGCTAGGCTTCGCGGGGCTAAATATTTTTCATGTCTGGATATGGCGAGTGGCTTCTATAAAATTCCGATACATGAAGATTCTATAGAGCAAACCGCTTTTGTTACGCCTGAAGGGCAGTATGAGTTTTTGGCCATGCCTTTTGGTCTAAAAAATGCACCTTCTGTATACCTTCTGTATATATTAGGGTTTTAGCAGACACCTACGCAGTCGTGTATATCGATGATGTCTTGAATATAGACGAAACCAAAAAAGCAGCTTTAGATACTAGATACTTAATCGTTACACAGTCTTCTTTTCTTAAAACTAGGGTAGAGTATCTGGGCTATGAAATAAGTAATGGAGAAATCAGACCAAACCGACGTATAATTGAAGAGTGGTTGGGACTACTACCTTTCCAGACTGTGACTCAATTCCGACAATTTATAGGTTTGGCCTCTTTTTTCCGACAGTTTGTACCGAAATTTTCAGAGATCCTGAAACCCTTGTATCTCCTTACGTTAAAGAAAAACACGGATTTTGTTTGGAGTCCAGAGCACAAGCAAATCCGATCAAAGATAATAACTTTTTTGACGGATGCTCCAGTCCTAATTATATTTGATCCAAAACACGCAATGGAGTTGCACACAGATGTTAATTTGATTGGCAATGGAGCAATATTACTGCACAGAATTGATACCAAACCCCATGTGGTGGAATATTACAGCAATTGCACTTCTCCTGCCGAATCGAAGTACCACTCCTACGAGTTGAAGACGTTGGCAGTTGTTAAGGCAATTAAAAACTTCTGTCATTATCTCCAGGGCCAAAAATTCGTAGTATATACGGACTGTAATCTTTAAAGGCTAGTCGTACTAAGTTGGATTTAACTCCAAGACTACATAGGTGGTGGGCGTTTTTACAATCATTTGATTTCGATATAGACTACCGAAAAGGCGAGCGAATTGCGCATGCGGTCTTTCTTTCCCGAAATCCAGTGAAAAACAAAAGTAAGGTACTGAGTAAATACCTGAAATGCGTAATCACTTAACTGAGGTAACCGACAACTGGTTGATTTCGGAGCAACAAACATGATTCAGAAATACTAGAAATATCTACTAAATTAAACCAGAGGGCCGGGGTTAACTTCAACAGCGTCGAAGTTTGTATACCCTTGTAACTGTTTTGGTAACTCTTTTCTTATGTATAGCCATCAAAGTGTAAAAACGTTTTATCCAAAAAGTCTAATGTCTGCGAAAGAACGGCCTACACTCTTAGCATAGGAACTAACGAAGTTATTTATCAAAGTCACTGTTTTCCACCGATCACCGATATGATATAGTTACCCGATCTTTATCAAATTTGGCACAGTCATTAACAGATATATTAAACTAACAAATGTTTAATTTTTTTCAATAGACTCACCAATATTAAATTTCACGATAATAGCTGGGAAAATAACGAAGTTATTGAGAAAAGTCACAAACTGTGCAGTATACAAAAGCCTACAGCTATGTAGCTCTAAAGGTCTAGGGGGAGTTCGCGACGATCCGAACGGACTGACGGACGGACATGTCTATTTGAACTCGTCTCTTTATATGGTCGGAAATGCTCCCCTCTATGCGTTACACTTCTGACCAAAATTAATATACCCTTTTTGCAAAGGTATAAAAATAAATGAACTGCCAGAAAATTTAGACAAAACATATGAATTACGGAAGGGAATTTTGCATAGGAAAATACAACGCAACGGAAAAACCAAATGCTCACCGGTAATACCAAGAACTTTCAGATAAGCAATAATAAATCATGTGCACGAATCAATAATGCATCTAGGCTGGGAAAAGACATTGGATAAGGTTTATAGTTATTACTGGTTTGAGAATATGTCCAAATTTGTCCGCAGATTTGTAAAAAATCGCATCACGTTAAATCATTATTTAATTGAACCATTGCCTTCTAAATATCTTCATTTTGTACTGGCTCTGAGATATATACTTTTCCTTCCCCAATTTTCACTTAACTTCCAATGTGAGGTCCTGCCGGGGGCCACAAATTTATTTTCTGAGTTTTGTTGTATTTATTATGAAATTTAGCTTTCTTCTTCTCCCAACGTTGTTCAAAACCTGTGACATCTATTGTTGTTGCCACTACAGATTTATTCTGATTCTGATTCGTCGCGGGACGATCCAACCAAATTGAGTATTTTGGCCTAGCAGGCCATCAATCTTTATAATTCCCCTTTTAAGATTCGGGTATATACGTTTACCCCCATTATTATATCAACCTTACCAGGTTTATTAAAGGTTTGATCAGCTAGAACGTAAGTTTGCCATTTCGACATATCAACGTTTGCTATTTTTAATGGAAGAGTTTTCATTAACTTTGACAACACAATTGCCTCAACCTTAAGATGTCCTTTCCAAGGATTTCCAGTCTTTGCATCTATTTTTACTTTATATTTTGATTAGATTTTATTGAGTACACGCCACTTATTTCTGTATATTGTTTAATTTTAGGTAATTTCAATATTTGAGCGGCCTCTTCGGACAAAATGGTGCTCTGTGAACCACAATCAATAAGGGCTCTTAGAGTCTTATATCCTCCATTTACATTTTTGACTTGTATTATAGTAGTGGCCAACAGTGTTGGTTGTGCGGTTACACAAGTATTAACTCTCTCCTGTGTTTCTTCAAAATGGAGTAAGGTATGGTGTTGCTTACTACACAATGAACAGACCATTTCATTAGTGCACACCTTATTGCTTGAATGGTTCAAGCATCTTATGCAAAGCTGCACTTTTTTGGCTGTCATACCTTTCAGTAGGTGTCAAACCTTTAAACTTATTTCACTTATACCGTTTCGCAAATCGGACATTTATCTTCGACTTCCGCATAATTTAAAACAGTTTGTAGCTGTTTTTTCTCTTCTTTGCTCATATCACTTAGAGCAATATCTTTGCTCCAAGTATTCCATGACATCAGATATCATTTGAATTTGCCTTGTTTTTCTAATCTCTGTCAAATTTCCTTAGTAGGAGTTGTGCGAATATGACGTCAACTTCATCGGACTAATTCGCTTTTATTTTAATTAAGTAAACTGAGTTATTAACTATGTTAATCACTCTTTTAACATAAATAACTCGGTAAATCAACGATCCGAATTAATTGTTCGGAAAATACCCTCCGATTATTTTCATACCGCTTGGTTAACAGTTCCCAAGCGGCACTGTAATTGTCAACTGAGCCTGACAATAGATGGGCTACCATGCTCTTTGCTTCGCTTCGCGGATTTTGAATATGTAATTGAATTTAAGAGTCATACTTAAATCTTCTCTTTTTTCAATTAATTCGGCAAATAATTCCACAAACAGGTCCCTAAACTTTTGGCGACATTGGTAGTTCGCCTCTCACGGTTATACATATTCTCAATCTTTCTTTCCTTATTGTTTATTTTCATTTCGAATACTGACACTGAATTCCGGACATCGAATTTTAAATCATCCATATCATTTTCAAATTTAGCATATTTTGCCAATACCTGGTTCGCCTCAAATTTCTCCCATAAATAATTTATTTTATTAATATATATTATGCATATCCTGCCTGTACTACCTCTAAATATTCCTGGAGCTGTCGAACTCTATCCATAAATATCTCCTGGTTAACATTAGTCTTTTCAATACTGGAGTTCGCATTCCCGTGCGTCTCTTCTTTGCTATCATCCAACTTTTCAAACATTGATGCATCTGTTTCAATGTTTTCCGAATCACCAGTGCCCTTCCTGCTTGACTCTCCTTTGGCTAGTAATTTGGCTGCTATATCTAAACCTTCCTCATACATATATTCTAGATTTGTGTGTGTTTATGCATAAGTTCTCTTAATAATACTAAATTTAGTATTTACATATGTATATGTATTATTTAGATTAAAATGGAAGTACTTAAATGTAGTGATATAAATTTGTTGTTTTTAAGTATTTTAGAATGTTTGATATGTTTGACATTGATCGGTATGAGTTTAGTGCGGTTTTGTCTGTGTTGGGTTTTGAGATTGGGACTATTATACTATTGTTGTAGACTTGGGGGATATAATTGTTCAGAATGGAGTTTTAAAGGTTGATTATTCGACATTTTGCTTTCCTGTCCAAATTTTTGATCTTGGGGTTTTAATCTGTCGAGCCCTGGTCTTTTTCCTTTTAACGTGTTTAGAGCTGACATAAATTCGACTAGTGTTATTTCTTTTTCTATTTCTGTAGCTCTATATCTGATGCTTGTTTTGTGTTTATAAAGATCGTGGAGAAATTGTGGTCGGATAACATGTCTGAGAAGTTTTTGCAGGAGAGTTCTGCTATTTCTGCTTTGTTGGTGGTATTTTGGTTTGTTACTGTGTTGAATGTGTTTTTGGGGATTTAGGTCCAAATTGTTTTTGGAGGTGTGTCCGGTGCTATTTGTGTTGTGAATTTTTGTAGACTGTGCTTTTTTTCTTCTTTTAAGGTCCTTCTAAATTTGGCGTTTGCTCGTTTAAATTGTATGATGTTTTGGGTACAGATGTTGCTTTTTAGCGTGTGCCATTTCTTAACTTTATCGTCTCTAAGTTTTTGTAGATTATTGTTCCACCAAGGTACGTTGTGTGGCTTGGTCATAGGGTTTGTCTGAGGGATTGTTTTATGTGCCCTAGATATAACTATTTTTTGTATTGTGGCTGTTTTTTTGTTTATGTTTAAGCTTATATTTAGTTGTGATGAGTATTCTTCTGTGAGTTTTGAAAATCGTTCCCAGTTTGCTCTGTCGGTGATAAAAATGGGTTTGGAGTATAGGTGTTGTGCCTTTGTTGGATTGGAGTTAAAGAGGTTTATTATGATAGGAAAGTGGTCGCTACCATAGAGATCATTTTCTGTGTACCATATGCTGTCGAGTTGTGAAATTGGGCTACTAAAGGTTATGTCGATGTTTGTTAGTATATTGTGGGTGCTGAGGTGTGTTGGTGAACCGTCATTTAGTAGGATGTAATTTGATTGGGCTATGAATTTTTCAAGTATTTTTCCTCTGAGATTATTGGAGTTTGTGTCCCAGTTTGTATGCCAACCATTAAAGTCGCTAGTGATTAGCACTGGTATGTTTGAGGTTTCTAGTACATTTTGGAGATTATTTAAACAAAATCTCTTGTTAGGTGGAATGTAGGCTGAAATTAGTCTAAATTTGAGGTTTGACATGAATTCTACGCATACCGCGTCAAAATCACCGTTCAATGTTATTTCTCGAATTTGTAGGGAGTTGTATCAAGAGAGCAACACCCTTATTGGAGGTTGAGCTGTTTTTTGTAATTAAGATGTAGTTGATTGGTATGGGGATGCAGTTGAAGTGTATTTTATGTGTTTCTTGTAGATATAAAATATGGGGCATGTGTTTTTTAATTAAAATTTGGAGTTCGCTGTAATTATTTGTGTATCCGTTTGTTTCATTGGATGATCTTAATGGTAATTTGGTTTTATTTATGTTTGAGGAGAGATATGTGAGGGAATTGTGAGTCTATTATTGTGGTAATTACAGCATGTGTTGGACATTGTTATTCTAAGTGTTAAAAACTGTCGCTGTCGTCGTTGTTTTTAAGTTTTGCTTTTTGGCGGTTTTTGTATTTGGTAGGTTGTGCTTTGTGGGTTTAAGATTTGTTGAAAGGGTGCTGTTTTTTCCTTTAGGAAATGTTCTTAATATTAAGTCGTCAGTTTTCCTGCCTACTGAATTTTGTGACTTAGCGAGGAAGTCTATGTCCATTTCCATGTCTTCTTTGCGATGTTGGTGCGATGAACTTGGGTGTTCAGATAATAGGTCGTTGTAAGATGTTGGTAGAGATGAGGTGATCGTTCGCTGGTCCGATGATGGTTTTGTGGTATAGGCCGGGGTCGATGTTGTTGTAGCTGTTGATGTTGACGGGTGAGTGTTATGATTTGTTGTGGCTTTGGTTAATATTGATGCGTAGCTGTTGCTAACTTGCGGGTTGTGACGAGAGTAGTAAATTGATAATGCCGTTTTGTGGTCCACTTTCTCTGTAGTTTTGATTGCTACCAGTTCTTGTTGTTTTTTGAATGTTGGGCATTTGCGGTCCAGTGGGCTGTGTTTAGGGTCAAATTCGGGGTAATTTTTGCAATTTAGGCAAAACTCTTCGTTGGTGCAGGTTTCGTTTTCAGCCGTGTCTGTTATTTGTGAGCAGTTTTTGCAAGTTTCTTCTGAATTTTTGCAGATTGGGGTTGGTTGCCATTTCGTAGACATTTTTTGCATCTCAGAGGAAGAGGAATGTATGGGCGGACACGTGTGTTCTCATACATAATACAATATTAATAGATTCTGGAAGGTTGTGTGTGGCGAATGTAATAATTATAAGTCCCGTTTCCGCACCTTCTTTTTTTTAAATATTTTTCGCACTTCTGTTACACTTTGAGATTTTAGTTTGTTTAGTATTTCTGTTTGCTCTATGTTTCTTAATTCGTTGCTGTAGATTACTCCCTTGGAAAAATTTAGTGTTTTGTGTTCGGTGGCTTCGACTTTAATATCGGCCATGTTTTTGATTTTTAATAATTTCATTGTTTGTAAAGCATTTTTTGTTTTCATTAATAATGTGCCGGCGCGAGTTTTTTTTTGCAAGTGTCAACTTCTCCTCCATATGTATTGTTTTTTGTTTTTAATTAGGAATGGTGATACATTTTCGAAAGATTTGTTGTCTTTTCTGTTAATTACAATGTATTTTGGGTTGTTTAAGTTTTGATATTTGTTGTAGAGTGGTGTTGTTGTTATGCTTATGTCAGGCCGTTTTTATATTTGTTGTTGTTTTTTGGGCTCAGGCCCGCCACTTTAATTTGTGTCTCTTGGTTTTGTTGTTTTTGTTATCGTGTTCTGTTTTATACACTTGGTCGTATGTCTGTTTTCACTGAGATTTTGTATTGCTCTTTGAGCACCACAGAAATGCAGAAGTAACACGTTTGTTCTTGTTTTCAATATTAATTTGCGTTTTAATAATTGACGCAAAAATTTGCACGCTCACGATGGTAGGGAACATTATGTATGGTGTATGTATGTATGTTTGACAATAAATTGATTTTTTTTTTCAATAAGTATTTACTTATGTGAATTTATTTTTTGTATATGTTTTTATATTATTATTGACCCTTCAACGGGCAACTTGCTTAACAATATTATGATATTTTTTCCTACCTAATGTTTCGCATGGCTTTACAGGCTATACTGCTATCGGCCAGATAAGATTCCTCTCAATTTCACAATATTTCTTACAATGTTTTTTGTTTGCAAACAATTTATGATGTATTTGATTGTTGGGCCTCTGCTGGTCCTACTGCATTCAGGGTCTAGCTTGTCGCGTTAGGCGGTGCCGGTGCTGATCTTCGCACAGCCTGTTTGGGCGCCGATACTGGTTTCTTAAATCTCTTTGGCTCCGGGGTCTAGCTTATCGCGCTAGACGATGCCCGTGCTGGTCTTCGCACAGGCGTACTCGCAATAAGGTGAGTCAAATGGTCCAGGGATTCCGTCGGACTCGTCTTCTCCGGTGTGTTTTTTTTTTTTTTTTTTGCTGTGTCGTTGCTCAGCTGTTGTTGTCCAGGGCCTATGGGCTCAGGCGGTACCGGTGCTGGTCATCGCACCAGATTTTCTTGTATTGACAGTGTACGTTCTGCAGCTTCTTCTTTGGATAGTTGTTGCTCTGCTGCTATTTGTAGTTGCCGACCTGCAACATATAGTGCCTTTATTAAGCAATATTATGCTTTTTTTTAATACTCTGTCTCCAACCACTGGTAAAAAAAAAAATTTTGTTTTTTATATTTGCGATATTAGAGTTACATAAAATTAGACTTCAAGGAGCTGATTCACACTCTGAGTCTCTTACCACTAGTGGGGAAAAACTGCAGAGTACCTTTTTTCGAAGGACCAAAATGAATAGGAATTTCCAGAGAGAAGGAAAATAATCCAGTCTTCATTCGTTAAATTCAAAATGTGAACTGATTTTATTTACAAAAATCCGGAGTTTATATAGGATTATCTTAGGCTCTAGGAGGTAACATTTGTTCTTAGAGGATCTTATTCTAGTACGACTCACCCCCCGGGGTGACACTTGACATTCTGCCGTTGTGATCTTTTGGGGTAGTTTAGAATTACAAGAGTTTTTTCCACACCGTATGTCTGATTGTAATTCTAGTCATATGCTAGGTTAGTTGTTTGGGACAAAGGTTGTATTGTATTTTCTTTAGTGCATCTGATTTGGTGAAGCCAGTTCAGATAAACACTATGGTTTTTCTTAAACACCGCCTGTTGGGAAAATACATTCAGAGATACATCCTATTCTCAAGATAGACATACTATGGCATACCGCACACATTGACATAATGGGTAAATTAAGTGGGAAAAAATTCTGAAAGAATACGTAATTGTCATAATAGATGCATTTATGAAATTTGTTTATTTTTATCACACACTGAATATAAATACAGAAGGAAAAATATGTTGAACGCTCTATGAAACCAATCAAAGATCGTGGCAGGATGCATTGGCTGATGTTAAACTGGCATTGAATTGCACGGCAAATCGAGTCACTAGGTTTAGCCCATTAGAATTGCTAATTGGGAAAGAAGCTAGACCTATTGGTTTGTTGTCAATTAATGAAGAAGGATAGACAGAGAAAACTTAAGAAAACATGCTAAACACAATATGGAAAACAATGGACGATACGATAATCGTATAAGGCAAAAAAAATAAGGCAAAAATTTTAAAGCATAACGCGGGCGACCACGTATTGCTAAAGAATGAAGAACGACATCAAACTAAGCTTGATCCAAAGTTTAAAGGTCCGTTTGAGGTAGTTGAAGTCCTAGACGTCAATGACTTTAATAAATATCTAAATCCGTCAGTGGCTTTAATAAATATCTATCTCCAAGCAAGCGAACATATAAATATTCGCATGAATTTTTAAGAACAGTACCTAATGGTCAGGTCTCTGAAGACTTAAGTGAAAATAGAGATGGTATGGTGGATCCTTTAGATCTTATTAATGAAAAAGATGGCACAAGTGATGTGTTAGAGTCCCGAGAGGGAAAATGAAGACCGCGCCATAGCGGAAAGACTTGATATGGCGGCGGTCAAGACCGCACCATAGCAGAAGGACTTGTTGTGGCGAGGGTCAAGACAGCACCATAGCAGAAGGACTTGCTATGGTGGGGGTCAAGGCCGCACCATAACATAAGGGCTTGTTATGATTAGATTTGCCTTAGAATTTACACTAATACTCTATTAAATACGATATAAAAAAAAGTTATAAATAATGTAATATAAATGAAGAAAATGAAATTGAAAGGAAATGTTAAACTATGTAGGAGAGAGATGAAATAAATGGTAATATTTTTACCGACACGAGAACGTGTAGTTTGCCAGAATGGCCGTGTCGGAGAATGAATCAAAGCCCACTATGTGGTTTCTATCAGGTGTCAATGAATCAAAGCTTACTATGTTGCTTTGAGAATTGTCAGGTGTCAGTGCATTGTATAATTTACAACACTGCCGTGCAGCGATTGCAGACTGACACCTGAGATGTTGATTTTACAGGCCTAACCAACGTGTTGACTAATAAGTGTTGCCAACGTAGGAGAACTATATAAGACGGGGCATTGGCCTCAGAGAGGTCAGTAATAGCTAGCCCCGGTCCGGAACTAACAAGTACTGTTCAGTGCAAAGTAATCAAGTAAGTCTAAACATAAGAACACAGTGAAGTAAAAATGGGTGAAGTAATGAGTAGAATTCAACAGGGACTACGACATATACTTTATATGCTCGGAGATGCTACCTTCTATGCGTTGCAAACTACTGACCAAAATTAATATACCCATTTCTCAAAGGTATAAAAATAGGTCATAAAATGCTGATTAAAAATGTATCTTAAAATATTAAAAACAAAAGAAGGTTAATTTCAAAATAAAGTAAGGGCGAAAACAAAAGAAAAAATAGAAAAAAAAAACTTTAGAATCAAAAAATGGGACAAGCACTTATAGCATCAAAAACAAAAAATTTAAAAGAAATTGAAGTTCAAAAACAAAACAGAAATATTAAAATCATTAAAAGGTTAAAATTGCAGGCCAGTTGGTTTTCGCTAGGGTTGAAAGGAGAACACAACGATGCTTCCTTGTCGCAGTCCCCAAGGTGTGACTCAAAATTATATAAATCCAAACACGACCATTATGTTGGATTGTTATAGAGAGTAGTAAATTAATAAAGTAAGTAAGTCGTCTCGCCGACTTAGGTATACCATACACCAGTAAAACAAATATTTCAAATTTGTAATAACTAATGCATTTGCCTATTTTCAAAAATTCTGTTTACATGCTTTTTACAAGCATATCTCAGTATCTCGCGCACTTATGCATATAAGCACCCTAGCGCCCCCACCCGCCAACGGCCATCTCCGGCCAAAAACGTTTTTATGCATAACTCAGCTGTTTTTTGTCCGATTTTGATGAAATTTGGTATTTTGCTGGGTATTAGTATCAAATTTAATTGTGCCAAAAATGATTGCACAAGGTGAAAAATTACGGGAGATAATCGAGTTTTTCAAATTTCGGGGGCGGAAAGGGGCGTGGCAAAAACTTTATACATACAAAATGTGCGCATTTACTATGCAAATATACATACCAAATTTGGTGTCTCTAGCTGCAATAGTTTTTGAGATAAATGTTTTTTTTTTAATTGCGTGGGCGGAAGGGGGTGTGGCAAAATCTTTATACATACAAAATGTGCGCATTTACTATGCAAATATACATACCAAATTTGGTGTCTCTAGCTGCAATAGTTTTTGAGATAAAGGTTTTTTTGAATTGCGGGGGCGGAAAGGGGCGTGGCAAAAATTTGAAACAAACTTGATCACTCTACATACTACACGAGCCTACATTCCAAATGTGGTGGTTCTATCTCTTATGGTCTCCGAGAACTAGGCGTTCATACGGACGGACAGACGGACAGACAGACGGACATGGCTAAATCGACTCGGCTATTGATACTGATCAAGAATATATATACTTTACGGGGTCGGAGAAGCTTCCTTCTGCCTGTTACATACATTTTGGCGACTTTAATATACCATTTCACCCTATGGGTGTATGGTATAAAAAGGGTGTTTTGTGGTCCACTTTCTCTGAAGTTTTGATTGCTACCAGTTCTTGTTGTTTTTTGAATGTTGGGCATTTGCGGTCCAGTGGGCTGTGTTTAGGGTCAAATTCGGGGTAATTTTTGCAATTTAGGCAAAACTCTTCGTTGGTGCAGGTTTCGTTTTCAGCCGTGTCTGTTATTCGTGAGCAGTTTTTGCAAGTTTCTTCTGAATTGTTGCAGATTGGGGTTGGTTGCCATTTCGTAGACATTTTTTGCATCTCAGAGGAAGAGGAATGTATGGGCGGACACGTGTGTTCTCATACATAATACAATATTAATAGATTCTGGAAGGTTTTTTTTTTTAATATTTTTCGCACTTCTGTTACACTTTGAGATTTTAGTTTGTTTAGTATTTCTGTTTGCTCTATGTTTCTTAATTCGTTGCTGTAGATTACACCCTTGGAAAAATTTAGTGTTTTGTGTTCGGGAGCTTCGACTTTAATATCGGCCATGTTTTTGATTTTTAATAATTTCATTGCTTGTAAAGCATTTTTTGTTTTCATTAATAATGTGCCGGCGCGAGTTTTTTTTTGCAAGTGTCAACTTCTCCTCCACATGTATTGTCTATTGTTTTTTTAATTAGGAATGGTGATACATTTTCGAAAGATTTGTTGTCTTTTCTGTTAATTACAATGTATTTTGGGTTGTTTAAGTTTTGATATTTGTTGTAGAGTGGTGTTGTTGTTATGCTTATGTCAGGCCGTTTTTATATTTGTTGTTGTTTTTTTTGGGCTCAGGCCCGGCACTTTAATTTGTGTCTCTTGGTTTTGTTGTTTTTGTTATCGTGTTCTGTTTTATACGCTTGGTCGTATGTCTGTTTTCACTGAGATTTTGTATTGCTCTTTGAGCACCACAGAAATGCAGAAGTAACACGTTTGTTCTTGTTTTCAATATTAATTTGCGTTTTAATAATTGACGCAAAAATTTGCACGCTCACGATGGTAGGGAACATTATGTATGGTGTATGTATGTATGTTTGACAATAAATTGATTTTTTTTTTCAATAAGTATTTACTTATGTGAATTTATTTTTTGTATATGTTTTTATATTATTATTGACCCTTCAACGGGCAACTTGCTTAACAATATTATGATATTTTTTCCTACCTAATGTTTCGCATGGCTTTACAGGCTATACTGCTATCGGCCAGATAAGATTCCTCTCAATTTCACAATATTTCTTACAATGTTTTTTGTTTGCAAACAATTTATGATGTATTTGATTGTTGGGCCGGTCCTACTGCATTCAGGGTCTAGCTTGTCGCGCTAGACGGTGCCGGTGCTGATCTTCGCACAGCCTGTTTGGGCGCCGATACTGGTTTCTTAAATCTCTTTGGCTCCGGGGTCTAGCTTATCGCGCTAGACGATGCCCGTGCTGGTCTTCGCACAGGCGTACTCGCAATAAGGTGAGTCAAATGGTCCAGGGGATTCCGTCGGACTCGTCTTCTCCGGTGTGTTGTTTTTTTTTTTTTTTGCTGTGTCGTTGCTCAGCTGTTGTTGTCCAGGGCCTATGGGCTCAGGCGGTACCGGTGCTGGTCATCGCACCAGATTTTCTTGTATTGACAGTGTACGTTCTGCAGCTTCTTCTTTGGATAGTTGTTGCTCTGCTGCTATTTGTAGTTGCCGACCTGCAACATATAGTGCCTTTATTAAGCAATATTATGCTTTTTTTTAATACTCTGTCTCCAACCACTGGTGGGGAAAAACAAGAGTCATTTTGTTTTTGCTACTTTTAGCTGATCTTAGCATTTATATTTGCATAAGAGTTCAGACTTCAAGGAGCTGATTCACACTCTGAGTCTCTTACCACTAGTGGGGAAAAACTGCAGAGTACCTTTTTTCGAAGGACCAAAATGAATAGGAATTTCCAGAGAGAAGGAAAATAATCCAGTCTTCATTCGTTAAATTCAAAATATGAACTGATTTTATTTACAAAAATCCGGAGTTTATATAGGATTATCTTAGGCTCTAGGAGGTAACATTTGTTCTTAGAGGATCTTATTCTAGTACGACTCACCCCCCGGGGTGACACTTGACATTCTGCCGTTGTGATCTTTTGGGGTAGTTTAGAATTACAAGAGTTTTTTCCACACCGTATGTCTGATTGTAATTCTAGTCATATGCTAGGTTAGTTGTTTGGGACAAAGGTTGTATTGTATTTTCTTTAGTGCATCTGATTTGGTGAAGCCAGTTCAGATAAACACTATGGTTTTTCTTAAACACCGCCTGTTGGGAAAATACATTCAGAGATACATCCTATTCTCAAGATAGACATACTATGGCATACCGCACACATTGACATAATGGGTAAATTAAGTGGGAAAAAATTCTGAAAGAATACGTAATTGTCATAATAGATGCATTTATGAAATTTGTTTATTTTTATCACACACTGAATATAAATACAGAAGGAAAAATATGTTGAACGCTCTAGAAACCAATCAAAGATCGTGGCAGGATGCATTGGCTGATGTTAAACTGGCATTGAATTGCACGGCAAATCGAGTCACTAGGTTTAGCCCATTAGAATTGCTAATTGGGAAAGAAGCTAGACCTATTGGTTTGTTGTCAATTAATGAAGAAGGATAGACAGAGAAAACTTAAGAAAACATGCTAAACACAATATGGAAAACAATGGACGATACGATAATCGTATAAGGCAAAAAAAATAAGGCAAAAATTTTAAAGCATAACGCGGGCGACCACGTATTGCTAAAGAATGAAGAACGACATCAAACTAAGCTTGATCCAAAGTTTAAAGGTCCGTTTGAGGTAGTTGAAGTCCTAGACGTCAATGACTTTAATAAATATCTAAATCCGTCAGTGGCTTTAATAAATATCTATCTCCAAGCAAGCGAACATATAAATATTCGCATGAATTTTTAAGAACAGTACCTAATGGTCAGGTCTCTGAAGACTTAAGTGAAAATAGAGATGGTATGGTGGATCCTTTAGATCTTATTAATGAAAAAGATGGCACAAGTGATGTGTTAGAGTCCCGAGAGGGAAAATGAAGACCGCGCCATAGCGGAAGGACTTGATATGGCGGCGGTCAAGACCGCACCATAGCAGAAGGACTTGTTGTGGCGAGGGTCAAGACAGCACCATAGCAGAAGGACTTGCTATGGTGGGGGTCAAGGCCGCACCATAACATAAGGGCTTGTTATGATTAGATTTGCCTTAGAATTTACACTAATACTCTATTAAATATGATATAAGTTATAAATAATGTAATATAAATGAAGAAAATGAAATTGAAAGGAAATGTTAAACTATGTAGGAGAGAGATGAAATAAATGGTAATATTTTTACCGACACGAGAACGTGTAGTTTGCCAGAATGGCCGTGTCGGAGAATGAATCAAAGCCCACTATGTGGTTTCTATCAGGTGTCAATGAATCAAAGCTTACTATGTTGCTTTGAGAATTGTCAGGTGTCAGTGCATTGTATAATTTACAACACTGCCGTGCAGCGATTGCAGACTGACACCTGAGATGTTGATTTTACAGGCCTAACCAACGTGTTGACTAATAAGTGTTGCCAACGTAGGAGAACTATATAAGACGGGGCATTGGCCTCAGAGAGGTCAGTAATAGCTAGCCCCGGTCCGGAACTAACAAGTACTGTTCAGTGCAAAGTAATCAAGTGAAGTCTAAACATAAGAACACAGTGAAGTAAAAATGGGTGAAGTAATGAGTAGAATTCAACAGGGACTACGACATATACTTTATATGCTCGGAGATGCTACCTTCTATGCGTTGCAAACTACTGACCAAAATTAATATACCCATTTCTCAAAGGTATAAAAATAGGTCATAAAATGCTGATTAAAAATGTATCTTAAAATATTAAAAACAAAAGAAGGTTAATTTCAAAATAAAGTAAGGGCGAAAACAAAAGAAAAAAATAGAAAAAAAAAACTTTAGAATCAAAAAATGGGACAAGCACTTATAGCATCAAAAACAAAAAATTTAAAAGAAATTGAAGTTCAAAAACAAAACAGAAATATTAAAATCATTAAAAAGTCAAAATTCAGGAAGCGAAAGTTTTACAGAGGTAGAGTTGTTGCGGGCCAGTTGGTTTTCGCTAGGGTTGAAGGGAGAACACAACGATGCTTCATTGTCGCCGTCCCCAAGGTGTGACTCACAATTATATAAAACCAAACACGACCATTATGTTGGATTGCTGGAGGGCAAACAACTGTCTGGAAGATGAATCGTAAACTACTCCAAAAAACACAAATGCCTATACCCAAAACATTGACAGAATGTGGCTAGACGCACGGTCGTTCATATCAACCTAGGATGGTCGACTCGACCATATTGATGGGTGTATAGCGGAGTTTCACGTTTAAAATGAAATATAAAAACCATACACATCGGTTACACCATATATTTACTACAATTAGGCAAATGTGCAAATCAAATTAATTCAAGGAATTATTGCCCTTGGCGGCTCTGGATTTGGACCAGCCTAGTTCCTCCTCTTTGGACAATGGTTCCGATGCCCAATTGTAGTGAATATATGGTGTAACAGGAACTATGCTAAACGCCTATGTTCTGGGTTCAGTGTCAATGTATGCGTGATGCTTGAGTCAATTCATACACTGCAGTACACAGTGCACTGTGCGATTTCTACAGGCAAATAAAAGCGAGAGAAAGAGAAGTTAATGGTATAGAGATGATAGAGTATTCGATATCTTAATTTCATGCAAAGTTTAGTTTTTGCGGAAAAGAAGAGAGACAAAAAAGACGGTAATTTTAATCGGTATGTCAGCATCAACAAGAATTCATTTTAAGAGCAGAAAAACTGAACGGCAGAGAGCCAAGAATCTAAAAAAAAATTCCAAGTGGTACATGGTATACTGAAGTCGGCAACGACTTACTTACGTTACTTTTTATGTGAATTGGTTCATAATCCTTTAATCTCAGTGTTTTTTTTCTAAAAATTATTCGTGGTAATAGATTCGGTTTTAAGTCCGAATATATCGCTATATTTTATTTAGTTATGTGTTCTGCTCAGGATTGTCGTGTCATCGTCTTATACTTGTTGGTAAGTCTGCAGTGTACAGCAATTGGCCGAGTACACTGCCTTGTGGTACATTAGCTTTGATTTCAAAATCAGCCGAGACGGCGCCATATCATCTAATTTTATTTTCGCGAATACCATGGTTAGAGTTGCGATCGGCGCGCCATCCGTGCTATTGATTTACATAGGGACGACGAAATCGAAATTAAATACACCAACACTCACTCCATGTCAAACGGTGCTGACGTGTCAAATAATATATGTTAAAACATAGTTAATTGTCACATAATTGTTAAATGTTTCTTGTACTTTATTGTAGTTGCCCTGAAGACGGTTCCCGCTGCACAACCGAAATAAATCGGTACAAAAATAAAATAGAAACTGCGGTTTTTTATTTTTTTAATTAGTGGACCTGAAGCCTGATGACATCAGGTAGGTAGTACCTATTTCAGATTTTACTCTTGGTATATTTAGATCAATTTGAATGTTGTCGTTCCGTTCTTCAACTGCGCCCTTGTATAATGTCGTCGACACTGCTGGAACTTGCATTACCCCATAGTATGGACCGTAGATCCAGATTGGTTTCAGTATGGAATTGTATAGGAGGACTTTATATTTCGGGAGTAGAGGGGAGTGAGCATTGATGATCCAATGTAAGCTACTCACTTTCAGTCTTAGTTGTGATTATTTTGCTTCGATGTGCTTTTTTCAAGTTAGCCCTCTGTCTTGGTGGATGCCAAGGTAAGTGACATCATCAACTTGAGAAACTAGTACGTTGTTTAGCATTGCAGCTGGACAGTTTTTTCTGTTAATTGTAAATGTAACATGTTTGCATTTCTACTCGTTGAGCCGAATACGCCAGGTTGCTAGCCATTCTTATAACATCTTTAGGTTTTTCTCTCTAGTAGAGGCTTGTTATGTGTATTTGGATCTGCTCAGGATTGCCGTGTCATCGGCAAAAGTGGACGTCGTAAGTCCGGAACTCGTTGGTAAATCTGCATGAGCCAAATGCACAGCCTAGCGGTACACCAGCTTTGGTTTCAAAAATTTGCTAAGACGGAGCCATAACATCTAAATGCGAAATTCATATTCTAAAAGTTAGATTCCATAAGTTTGTATGTGTACTCTGGAAGCTTTTTTGAACATCAGTCCCCCAGCCAAACTCTATCGAAAGCCTGCGCAACATCGAGAAAACATCCGCACAGAATTCTTTTAGTTCGAATGCTGTTCATATTTCGGATGTTATACAATTGACTTTTTCAATTGTCCCGTCTGTTGAGCGGAAGCCGAACTGGTGTGAAGGAATTGTGTTTTAGGATGCCAGAAAAGAGTTTAGTCGGATCTCCAAGACCTTTTCAAAAAGCTTCGATAGCAATGGCAGCAAACTATTTGGGCTATTTTGGTCGTGCTTTCTTCTCGTCTTAACGCCTTGGAAAGGTTGTGATTTGCATGCCTTAGGCGAAGTTTTGCTGCTGGTGTGGAAGTACTCTGACATTCTCTTCTCAGACGTCGTTTTTGCGTTACTAGTTGTTCTATCCGCCAGTTTGTAGACCCGTCAATAGGTTCGCTGTACGTAGAGGCAGGTGGGGTAGATACACCCAGCATTGACTCATGTGCAGAGACGCACATATCAATGTCCTCTGCAATATCCAGCTTCGGTGAACAGTGAATGTGGGCGCTCATGTACATTTTGAATTAAAGCGAATTTGTATTGTTGTTTGTACTTATATAGACGGTAAAGTACTTAAAGACTTGTATATAATGTGACGAGCACTGGAGAGTGGTCGGAGTCCGCTTGGTTACTGCAAAATTAGTCAAGTAATGCACTTTCCGTTGGTCTATGGGGCAGTATGTGGGCCTACCCGGTGAGACGCAATCCATATTATTGATTGGGTTGATTAGTGGGTTATTCCACTTGGAATAGTAGCAGTTCGTTTTTGTGCTTGAAGATGCCGTTAGCATTCCAAAAACATAGACGTAGGGAAGCAATTTTTTATTATCAATGAGCTTCTGGATAAGCAGATTTTGATTCCGCATCAGTTACTGCATGCAGTTTTGCTTGATCGTCATAAAAGGTGTCATGTTTTGGTTAAGTGAAATCAATAAGGCCTTTAAAACACTTGGAGTTTGCTGGCCAAGTTCTTGTGCGATAGGTGACGGATTACGTAGATAGTGAAGGAACGAAGTCTCTTTCGCGGGCTCCATCCATTCATCCATATGTTAGATGATCTAGCAGCCTTGGTGTAGTTTAGGAGGCGTTGTAGGTAGCCATTGGACCAGCCGGAGGTACGCGCCCGTTTAGGTGTGATTTAAGATCCTTTAAGACAGGACATCCTCTGTAGTTGACCGTATGGATCCCTCTACAGTTACTGCATGTTCTTCGACCACTTTTACTTCTGTTTTTAGTGCAAATTTTATCTTTATGATGTTCGTCACAGCCCCCACACACTGACCTAAGATTGCGTACATGCGTGTGTACATGCGTGCGGTGCTTTTCTTAGGGACTGTTGTCAGAAGAACAAAAAATTTTAGTAAATGTAGTAATTTAAATGTTTTGGTTGTGTGTTGATGAATTGAGTTGCAGGGAAAGACATTTCAAAATGTAAAAATATTATTGCCGAGGACTGCAAGGGTATATACACTTTGGCATTGCCGAAATTAGCTTCTTTGACATTTTGATTAAATTACTTTTACCAATTTTTAATTAACGCTATAATCGTCGTGAATTTAAGTTAACTTTATTAATACTTATTTATATTAATATCAAAACTTTAGTTTTTGATTTATTTCGGCCCAATCAAATCGCATCAATATCGATCACGCCACTGAAGGGCAACAAATTTAGCTTATAAAGGTTTGATTTAAATTTCAAATAGGTCGTAATCTAACCAGATTATAAATATTACTATAAAACATTTTTGTATTTTAGTTTTAAGTATTCATCCATCGAATAAAGTCCCCGCTTTTAACTAAAACAAAACAATATTTTTTTTCCCCTTTTTTTCCCAGTCGGTAGGATCGGTAAAAGTGAGCTTGTTATTCTATTCGTGTGACACATATAATTATTATCCGTGTGTTACATAGAATTAGTAAATAATCACTATAAAACTCCGATCCGACATCAAGAACATACGGGGACCGCTCAAAAGCTTACAACAGTGAAAAATATTTTCACAAACAGGAAACCTTCGTATGTTTTTAACAGAATTAGAAGACAAATCCTATATTATAACAAACAATCTATGTCTGGAAAACGATGCAAATAAAAGATATAAAAGCAAAAAATTACCCGATAGATAATTTATGACGTTAGCTAGATATAATATTATCACAGTTAGCAAGCTGAAACAAGTATCTCGAAGAGAAGGGTTATACGAGAATAGTATAACAGAAAACAGTAAATCAAATCAAAGCCAAAATCAAAACCAAAAAGGTGGAAAACCCTTTGTACCCAATAGTACGACTCCGTCTCAAACAAAACACAAAACCAACAACTTTTTCAAGAGTTTAAACAAAAATTAAATATTGACAGGGCTCAAAATCCAATGAATTATCAACAGCAAAATAAGTACCGAAAAAATAATGAAGCAAACCAGCCTACAATAAGGCAAAGAGAAAGTAATAGTGGCAGGATTTATATGCCAATTATTCCTTTGCCAGTATTACGCAGGATCTGTTTTGCCAATTATAGGCAGGATCGCCATGTAATGAAAGGCGGGAGCTTCTTTTACGATTAGCCGATGGTCAGGTTACCATTGATCCTTTATTAATAAGTTCGCGCCTTTATATAGGCCAAGGTTATGCTTACATTGCAATCTTAGCTTATGCAGTGGGGCCGTGTGCAGGCCAACATGACTGGCCGTCTTGCAATGAATACGTTAATGGCCTACACTGCGCGTGTGTGTACTTATGGATAAATTGAATATGCCTCTATGGTGTACCGCACCATACAGTAAGTGCTTTATCATAAGAACACTACACCGTTGCTATATGTATATAAAACTGCGATATATAGCTTAAGTGTTGAAGCTGACGAGGCGATGCTTTTTCAGGTTTTTGATTGAAGGCATAAACAAGCGGCATAAGAGTTCTCTATCGTACGTGCTATTCCAAAGAGTTTGACATGATGAGAATGTCGTCAATGTAGCAGAATACAAAGTTAACGCCACGAAATATGATGTCCATGAATCTTTGAAAAGTTTGGTTCGCGTTTTTTAACCCAAAGGGCATGTACAAAAATTTGAAGAGTCCAAAAGGCGTGCAGACAGCTGTTGTTTGAACGTCGCTTGGCTTCATGGGGATTTGATAGTAAGCTTTTACCAAATCGAGCGTTGAGAAAACTTGTTCCCATATAGTTAATCAATGAAATCGTTGATATGAGCGATAGGATAACGATACGGTTATTCAGTTTAGTTTCCGATAATCGCCACAGGCACGCCAACCTCCATATTTTTTAATGACCAAATGAAGTGGGCTTGACCATGGCCATCGAAAGACGACAAATAACTTGTATCATTAGAAGATTAAATTCCTATTTCGCTGAGGCTAGCTTATCAGCCGGTAGGCGACATGGCCAATCCGCAACAGATCTACCATGCGTTTCGATAACATGAGAGACGTCGTTATGGACATTAGTTTTCATTGAAGGTTTGGCTATGTCAATAAATTCGAGAAGGATTTCCGGATATTTGTGGGGGTCTGGGCGTCGAAAGACCTGTGATAGAATCAATGAGACGTTTATTTGCCAAATCAATGAGTAATTCGTTTTTGGTTAGAAAGTCAGCTCCACTGATGGCTACTGGGCCAACAGCGATGATAAAGGGCCAGGTGAAACTACGGCGTAGGCCAAGATTGAGTTCTGCAACGTATTGGCCGTACGTGTTAATGATTGATTGATTGGCAGCATATAAAATGACGTCGCAAGGTTTGGCTTTTTGCTTGCAGAATGAGGCAGACGTCGTAATTTTGATGCAGACGATTCGGCGATTTTCTCAAGAAGACGATTCTTGATGGAAAGATATTTGTCTGTCGCAGGCGGTCGTAGAACCTTATCTTCTACAGCAATGATTATTTCCTTATCCAGATGCACTGTGATCAGATCGAATTTGTCTGCGTCGTTGTTAATGTTGTGCAAGCGAAAAAAGCGTTTGATATGAGCGACCCACAAATGGGGGTTGTCTCTTGCGAAGCGTGGCAAGCGCATGGGCGCACTTTGGCCGGGTGCCTGCATGTAAAACTTCTAATTGGCTTTTCAAATCGTCAAGTTTCCTTGTGAAATTTTCAAACCCGCCAAAAAAAATTGGTGGCACATAACGTCGGGGTCACCACTATGGCTGCTAGGAATGATAAGGCAGCCAAATATACTTAAATATATTAAACGTTTATTAAGATTCCAATCAAAGCGTCTTGGCAAGTTTTACAAGAGAGAGCCAGTGTTGAACAACAATAATAATAGGAATTCATTTTAAAATAGGGAAACGACAAACAGAGGGCGGACTATTATTCTCGGTGTCGCCACATATCTACGGAAGTATTTTTGGCCGCTTACTGCAAGTGCAACCACTGTGCACGGGGACTACAATAAAATTGCTTTAATCTTTCCTCACCTATAGCCGTCAAAATGGAAACTGTTTTATTTAAAAAGCCAAATGTTTGCGAAATATAAATAAGCTTTAGAAGAGATGACTTTACGTAAGCATCGGTGAATAGGGATTCCCGGAGAGAAGGAAAATAACCCAGTCTTCATTCGTTGAATTCAAAATATGAACTGATTTTATTTACAAAAGTACGGATTCTATATAGGATTATCTTAGGCTCTAGGAGGTAATAATTGTTCTTAGAAGATCTTATTCTAGACTCACACCCACGTATTTGGGGGTTGAAAATTTATTATTATTTTGGACACGGCGTCGGCCACTTGACATCCTGCCGTTGTGATCTTTTGGGTTAGTTTAGAATTACAAGTGTTTTTTCCCACATCGTGTGTGGCTGATTGTAATTCTAGTCATATGCTAGATTAGTTGTTTGGTACAAAGGTACAGTTGTATTGTGTTTTCTTTAGTGCATCTGAATTGGTGAAGCCAGCTCAGATGAACTCTATGTTTATTCTTAAACATTCTGCAAAGGGCCACCAAATGCGGCGTTTTGGACTTTATTTTTTATCTTATACAAATTATTATTAATATTATCATTAGCAAGATATCTATTGTTAAGGAATCATGATCAGTTACATGACGGACGTTCAACCTAGACAATCTTATGTTCCTTTACCGATTGTAACTGACTTCCTATTCTTACCAATTCTGCCGTATGTATTACTGAGTTGGCTTCTACTGGTTTTTATAATATTTGGCATATTACCTCACGATTTGTGTTCGGGGATGTCTACCCACTCCTGATATGCATTACTGTGCTGACTTCTAGCCTTTTTATAAGGTGGAGTATTTAAACAATAACTACTTTTACTTTTTGACTTGTTCTAATGTGTTCTTTGCTCCACTATTTTGAAATATCGCTGATTGCTGAAATTTGAGTGGTTATTCTGGTCATTATTAAGTGTTGTCCGTTTATAATTATTTTGCCATATCTGCTTTTTTGGTAGTACAGTTTCGGACAATTTACTACCGGAATCTATTTTAATATTATTTTTTAGATAATCATTATCTAATTGAACCACTGCCTTCTGAATATTTTCATTTTTTACTGGCTCTGGGATATATACTTTTTTGTTCCTAGTTTTCAATTTACCTCCAATGTGAGGTCCTGCCGGGGGCCATAAATTTATCTCTTGAGTTTTGTTCTTGTATTTTGGAATTGGAATTCTTTGGAATTGTATTATTTTTATTTTGAAATTTACCTTTCTTTTTCTCGCATCGTTGTTCAAAAACCTGTGACATCTATTGTTGTTGCCACTACAGATTTATTCTGATTTGATTTGGTGCATCCCGAAACGATCCAACCAAAGTGAGTATTCTGGCATAGCAGGCCATCTTTGTAAATCCCCCTTTTAAGATTTGGGTATATACTTTTACTCCCATTATTATTCTTGTATTTCTTTGGAATTGCATTATTTTTATTTTGAAATTTACCTTTCTTTTTCTCGCATCGTCGTTCAAAAACCTGTGACATCTATTGTTGTTGCCACTACAGATTTATTCTGATTTGATTTGGTGCATACCGAAAAGATCCAACCAAATTGAGTATTCTGGCCTAGCAGGCCATCAGTCTTTGTAAATCCCCCTTTTAAGATTTGGGTATATACTTTTACTCCATTACTCCATTACTCATTATTATATCAATCCTACCAGGTTTATTAAAGGTAGGATCAGCTAGCACGTAAGTTTGCCATTTTGACATATCCACGTTTGCTATTTTTAATGGGAGAGCTTTCATTAACTTTGGCAACACAATTGCCTCAACTCTAAGATGTCCTTTCCAAGGATTTCGCGTCTTTACATCTGTTTTTACTTTATATTTTGATTTATTGGATTTTATTGAGGACAGGTAGGTAATTTTAATATTTGAGCGGCCTCTTCGGACAAAATGGTGCTCTGTGAACCACAATCAATAAGGGCTCTTAGAGTTTTATATCCTCCATTTACATTTTTTACTTGTATTACTGCTGTGGCCAACAGTGCTGGTTCTGCGGTTACACAAGTATTAACTCTCTCCTGTTTTTCTTCAAAATGGAGTAATGTATGGTGTTCCTTACTGCACAATGAACAGACCATTGTATTAGTGCACACCTTATTGCTTGAATGGTTCAAGCATCTTATGCAAAGCTGCACTTTTTTGGCTGTTTCATACCTTTCAGTAGGTGTCAAACCTTTAAACATATAGCACTTATACGCTTTAAAGTTACAGTTGTATTGTGTTTTCTTTAGTGCATCTGAATTGGTGAAGCCAGCTGAGATGAACACTATGTTTATTCTTAAACAATCGGTATCGATTGAATATCGATATGAAACGATATACGATGCATGAGAAATCGAGAGTCTATCAGCCAGTCTGTGGAGTTGCGTGTTGAGAGAAGTGTGCGTGCAGTATGTTTGAAGGGTGTGCAAAGAGCAAAGACAAAACGTTTTGAAATTATGTACCTAATAATTAACTATTATTAATAACTTAATAAGACTATAGTGGAACAATAACCAGAGGGCCGGGGTAGTTTGTATACCCTTGCAACTGTTTTGGTAATTCTTTCCTTACCCGTAGACATCGAAGTGTAAAAACTTTTATCAAAAAGTCAAATGTTTGCGAAAGAACGGCCATCAATCTTAGCATAGGATATAACGAACTTTTTGACAAAAGTCACTGTTTTCGACCGATCGTTCCTATGGGAGGTCTATGATATAGTCACCCGATCTGGATCAAATTTGGCACAATTATTGATAAGAACACAAAACTGACAAATACCAACTTTTATGACAATAGCTATAAAATTAATGAAGTTATTGAGAGTCACTGTTCGTGACTTTGCCGTTTGTATGGGAGCTATATGATATAGTCACCCGATCTTGATCAAATTTGGCACAATTTTAATAATAAAACTGACAAATACCAACTTTTATGACAATAGCTATAAAATTAATGAAGTTATTGAGAAAGTCACTGTTTCGTGACTTTGACGTTTGTATGGGAGCTATATAATATAGTCACCCGATCTTGATCAAATTTGGCGCAATTATTAATAAGAACACAAAACTGACAAATACCAACTTTTATGACAATAGCTATAAAATTAATGAAGTTATTGAGAAAGTCACTGTTTCGTGACTTTGACGTTTGTATGGGAGCTATATGATATAGTGGTCCGATCCGGCTGAATCCGAGATATACAACGCCTGCAGTATATACAAGCCTACGTGCAGCTCTGTAGCTCTTACGGTCTCGGAGGAGTTCGCGTTGATCCAGACGGACGGACGGACGGACGGACATGGCTATTTGAACTCGACTCGTCGTGCTGATCAAGAATATATATTCTTTATATGGTCTGAGATGCTTCGTTCTATGCGTTGCACACTTCTGACCAAAATTAATATACCCTTTTTGCAAGGGTATAAAAACAATAAAACAAAACCGATGCGCGAATAAACTTTCCATTACTTTGGGGCTCATCCGAGATAAGGTTGAATCCCACATAGATAATAGAAATATACATATATAAATAAGATACGAAATTGTGAAATTAAGCGAAATATTATCTGCTCAATAGATGTATAGCCCTCTTAGTAACAGAAAATTAGTCACAAAAAAAAATTTAATACTAGTAAAATATTAATGCATTATTTGCTCGCTCAAAGGCCAACAACAAAAAAAAAATTTAAAAATTTGATAACATACTGTACGTTCAACAATTGCATTACCAAATTTTATGATATAAATACTACTACTTCGTCGTATACCCTTGCAAGTTGTTTGTTACTCTTTCCTCACATATAGCCGTCAAAGTGGAAAAACATTTTATCTAAAAAGTCTTATGTTTGAGAAAAAACAGCCTACAATCTTAGCATAGGAAATAACGACGATATCGATAAAAAGGGACTTTGACAGGGGTTTTCGTCCGATCGTTCCTATAAGAGGTTCATGATATAGTCACCCGATCTTTGTCAAATTTTTGTTTATATGTGTAATAAACTCACCAATATTAAATTTTACGACAAATACTTAGAAATGACCGGAGTTATTCAGAAAAGTCACTGTTCGTGACTTAGCCGTTTGTATGGGAGCTATATGATATAGTGGTCCTATCCGGCTGAATCCGAGATATACAACTCCATATATAGACAAGCCTACATGCGAAATTTTATTTCTGTAGCTCTTACGGTCTAGGAGAAGTTTGCTTTGATCCATAACGCAAAGCCGTTTTGTTATCTCATTAGAGTAATTAAAAACAGCTTCCAAAAAAAAACTTATATAACCATTTCAGAAAAGGCAAACATTCTCTCTGAGATATTTGAATCTTAACATCGCATAACCGAAGCTTACTCTAATGCCGCTACCACAGAGTTAGTTCATATAATGTCAAAATATATATATATATATATGCCGACCAGTGTATATGGATTCAGAGAATACTATAACTGCATTTTTCCACTAGATAAGCTGACCAACTTCGTCAAAGCAAAATTATCCGAAAAGCAATCCGTTCGTTTGGTAACCTTAGATGTTGAAGCTGCTTTTGATACAGTTTGGCACGATGGTCTGATCCACAAACTAAGCACCTGTAACACTTCTACTTACCTAATCCACATCATAAGAAGTTTTCTGACTGAGAGACATTTTTACGTTTTTATCTAAATGAAACCAAATCTACCAAAAAATCCATTAGCGCTGGTGTCCCTCTAGGATCTGTCTTTGGGCCTATCATGTAAGTTGATACGATCCTCTATTTTTCTGGAGCTCAATACTGAGAAATTCACAACGTTTTGCAACGCTCTCTAAAATAAATTAAGCTAAATGCTAATAAAACTAAATCTTTATTTTTTCCTTAGAAGCGAAAGCTGATCTCGAACTTATCGGCATCAAAATCCCTTGGGAAGAATCTGTTAATTATCTAGGATTAAAGTTAGACACAAAACTATTATTTAATGGATATACTTATAAGTAACACAATTGATGAAATCAACAAGACTGTTCGTATATTATATCCATTTATAAATCGTAATTCTCATTTATCGAGTAAAAACCAACTAGCAATATACAAATCAGTAATATTACCAATGGTTATGTATGGGGCAGAAATATGGAACATTTCAGCTAAAACGCATTCAAAAAAGCTCTAAATTGCACAAAATAAAGTTTTAATAATGATCCGAAATTTACCACGTTATCACAGAACGACTTCTCTGCATGAAATAGCCAATGTTAAAAAGATTGATGAGCTGATCTCCCGTGCAACTATAAAATTCACAAATACAACAAATTAGCTAGCTCGATATATAAGTTGACAGGTACTTGTCATACTATACCTGTATAGTGTAGTAGGATGGCTAGTTTAAACTATAACGAACATCGATAGGTTTGCCAACACTGTTGTGGCAGAACAGTATGCACGTTGATGAACACTGAACAATGAGAAGAGAGACAGACAGACGAACAGAGAGAGAGTCATTGAATAGGCGACGATCAAAGAAGACAGACGTTTGAGAAGAAGCGGTTAAGCAAATAAAATTAAGAATGAGCCTAAGATTAAAACATATCAAATAAAGAATAAGCCTAAGATTAAAACATATTAAATAAAGAATAAACCTTGCTACTACAAATTCAGAAGTGGTTCGAGATACACGCCATGGAGGAAGTGAATATCAATAGTTTTCGCACGGTGCAATTAAAAAATTGGCTAGCCGTCGTGGGACTGCCGACAACTGGCAGCAAAGCTGTTTTAGTGGCGCGACTTAACCAGGTCCCGTTAATGGGCCGAGGCAGTGCACCAGCGGTAACTGGTGATAGTGGCCCAGAATCGGAGCAAGGGCAAATTAATCCACTGAGTTGTCAAAACTTAGATCTAGCTGGCAACAACAGTAACAACGAAGACCCAGAGTTGCAGCAACAAATTATGCCAGATGAGCGAAGCGACGCCTTAGCGACAAATTCTGAAAATTGTAACGGAATGCTCAACATAATACGACAGTTAGAAGCAGAAGTCAAGGCCAACCGCGAGCGTCTTCAAGCACAAGCGCGACACGATGGCGCTACCGAAGTAGTTGGCGCCAGCAGCCCAGATATTGCCGACAGCGACAGCAGAGGCGCGCAGACACACGAGGAGCACCAAAAGGGGTCGTTTGCGCTAGCAAAAGAAGTCGCTGTTGACTTCGATGGACAAGACTGTGCAGGCAAGTGGATCGGACAGTTAAAGAGCATTGCGCAGGTTTTCGAGTTGAACGAGAATTGTGTGCGCATGTTGTTTGTGGCAAAACTCAAGGGTGCCGCAAAACGTTGGATTCAAGCGAACCCAACACGTTTGATCGAACCGTTCGAGCAGCTGTGCGAACATTTAATTTTGGCGTTTGGTCAAACAAGCTCGAAGGCAACCTTGCGACGAAATTTTGAACAGCGGATGTGGCAAGGCAAGGAAAAGTTTGCCATTTATTTCGAGGCGAAGATGTCTTTGGCACAAAATATAAATTTGGATACAGAGGACCTATTGGAGCATCTGATTGAAGGCATCCCGTCGGATATTTTGCGTTATCAGACACGCATACGATGTTTTACTGGTCCGATGGAGTTGCTTAAGGCGTTTACCAATATCCAGTTGCCGAATGTGAAATCGGCAGCTGATGGGGTGAAACCACCAATTATTAAGAAGAACGCTGAGGGAAAGGACTGGCGCTGTTACAACTTACGAGGACACATGGCCAAAGATTGCGGTAAGCCGAAGAGACCACCCGGTTCGTGTTATGGATGTGGGATTGATGGTCACTTCATTGCCCAATGCCCAAAGAGAAAAGTGCGCCGAGGAGAGGACGATGACTATGTAAGATATGTTAAGATTTACTTAAGGGGTTATACTAATTTACATATACTCGCAGAATGTCTCATAGACTCAGGAAGCAGTACATCAATAATTAAAAAATCAAATGTGCCGGCTGGAATTTGTCTACATCCGGTTTTGAAGTCATATTTTGGATTAAATAAAAGTCCATTGAGAATACATGCCAAAATTTTCTGTTTCATAATTAAGAATAAAGTAAAAATTAATTTCGAGTTAATTGTACTTGCTGAAGAGTCTATGAGTCAAGATGCAATATTGGGACGAAAATTTTTTGAAAGCCTGTGGCTTGCGTATAGATTTATGTGCCTTGGACGGGATTGTGAAATTGAACCTGGTAAACGAAGAAAAGTCAAACAATAATTTCAAAGTAGATAGAAGTCGATCGTTATGTCCTGTTGAAGATAGTGTTAAAGAGCGAGAGTTATGTAAAGAAATTGTTATGAATCAATCGTTAAGTACTGATGAAGAGAAGTTATGTGAAGAAATTGTTATGAATCAATCGTTAAGTACTGATGAAGAGAAGTTATGTGAAGAAATTGTTATGAATCAATCGTTAACTACTGATGAAGAGAAGTTATGTAAAGAAATTGTTATGAATCAATCGTTAAGTCCTGATGAAGAGATTGTTAAAGACCAGAAATTATGTGAAGAAAGTGTTACGAATCAATTGTTATGTACTTATCCAGACGAGGAGCAAGAGTTAGTTGATCAAGTGTTGTTAGCTGAGAGTCGTGACTTATGTGAGGAGATTATTATGTTAGCTGATAGTAAAGAAAATGGAAAGAAGTCAGTTATGTAAAAAATTCACGGTGATAACTTTGAGAGTGAGATGATGAATATAGACGTAGGAGGCGAAGAAGAAATAGAATGTACGTGCGGAGAAGAAATAGATTTTAGTACGAAAAGTCGACTTATGAAAATATTTAGAGAGAATTATGTTGATGCTAAGAGTCCAAAAGTTCCAATGGTTAGGAGCGAGTTGAAGATTTGTCTAGAGAAGTCCAAACCGTTCAGTTGTTCACCTCGGAGACTGTCATACGAGGAGAAAGAATACCTTCAGAAAATGTTGGACGAGTACTTGAAAGAAGGAATAATTCGTGCTAGTGAATCAGAATACGCCTCTCCAATTGTGTTAGTGAAGAAAAAAACGGGAGGTTTGAGATTATGCATCGATTTTAGGAAACTGAATAAAATTACATTGAAATTACCCGTTGCCCTTAATCGATGATCTGCTAGATAAGCTTGTTAACAAAACAGTTTTTACGAAGTTAGATTTGAAAAATGGGTACTTTCATGTCTTTATGAGCGAGGATTCAGAGAAATATACGTCATTTGTTACGCCATTAGGTCAGTTCGAATTTTTACGGATGCCGATGGAGTTGAAAACTGCACCAGCTGTTTTCCAACGATTTATAAATAAAATCTTTGCTGATTTGATAAAAGAAAATAAGGTTATTGTCTATATGGACAATATTATGATAGCAAGTCTAGATATGGAGGAGCATCTAAGAGTTTTAAAAGAAGTTTTTGCAAGATTGGTACAAAATAAGTTACAGTTACGGTTAGATAAGTGTGAATTTTTGCAATCGAAGGTTAAATATTTAGGATTAAATATTTCAAGTGAAGGTATTAAAGCTGACGATAGTGGAATAGAAGCAGTTAAGAATTTCCCAACGCCAGAAATGGTGCAGACAGTGCAAAGTTTTCTAGGGTTATGTTCATACTTCCGAAGATTTATTAAGGATTTTTCGATAATAGCCAAGCTATTGTACGACCTTCTTAGGAAGGATACTCCTTTTAAGTTTGGAAATGCGGAGCTAGAGTGTTTTTTAACTCTTAAAGAGAAGTTAGTGCAAGCGCCAGCATTAGCAATTTTTGATTATAAGCATGAGACAGAGTTGCACTGTGATGCAAGTGCACTTGGTTTCGGGGCTGCTCTAATGCAAAAGAAGGTCGATGGTAAACTGCACCCGGTATTTTATTTTTCTAAGCGATCAACGGAAACAAAATCAAAATATCACAGTTTTGAATTAGAAACTTTAGCTATTATTTATGCACTTCGCAGATTTAGAATTTATTTGCAAGGCAAAAGGTTTAAGATTTTAACAAACTGTAATTCGCTGACCCTCACATTAAATAGAGTTGAGCTAAATCCTAGAATTGCTAGATGGGCGTTAGAGATGCAGAATTACGACTATGAATTAAGTCATAGAGCAGGAAAGAAAATGCAGCATGTATCCACATGCATTAAGTAGATGTATGGGAGCTATGGTCATAGAATCTAATAGTTTCGAGGAAAACCTAATTATATGTCAAGCCAAAGATTCGGAAGAAAATTAAGATTCATTTAGAGAAAACAGAAGATAAAATGTTCGAAATGCGAAACGGAGTGGTATTTAGAAAATCAAGAGATGGCAAGAAGAAATGGAGAATCAGGTTTTACAAAAATATCATAATGAACTTGGGCATATCGGCAGGGATAAGATGATAGATACGATTTCAAAAAGTTATTGGTTCAGAAACATGAAGGATAAATGCATTAGTCACATAGAAAATTGTTTAAAATGTGTAGCTTTTTCCCCCAAATCCGGAAAAATAGATGGACTATTGCATAGCATACCAAAAGGAGATAAGCCATTTGAGCTAATACATATAGATCATTACGGACCAGTAGCAGCAGGAAGAGCAAACAAACACATATTCGTTGTAGTGGACGGATTCACTAAGATCGTTAGATTGTATACAACAAAGTCCACAAGCACGAAAGAAGTAGTGAAAGCGTTAAGAGATTATTTTAGGGCGTATAGCCGACCTAAGTGTATTGTGTCAGATACAGGGAGCTGTTTTACGTCTAGTGAGTTTGAACAAGCTACAGGCTTGAATAGAGCTTGAAGTAAGATGCTGTTTGGAGTAGAACAGAAAGGTGAGGTTATTGATCAGTTAAGAGAAAAATTAGAAGAAATCCAATGTCCTGAAAAAACGGAAAGTTTAAAAAAGATTCGTAAAGAAGCTATAGAAAACCAGAAAAAAGCGCAGTCGTACAATGAAAAGTATTACAAGTCTAAGATAATGCCAACACAATATAAGAAAGGAGATTTCGTGGTGGTAAAGAATTTTGATAGTACAGCCGGAGTGTCAAGGAAATTGATACCTAAACATAAAGGACCTTACGTAGTTGAAAAAGTATTAAGGAATGATAGATTTATGCTTAAAGACGTTGACGGTTTCCAGGTTTCACGCAATCCCTATCAAGGTGTTTGGAGTGCGCAGAACATGAGACACTGGGTGGGAAAAAAGAGGCCAAATAGTAGAAAATAAGAACAATTGTATATATATAGTAAATTTAAATGAATCATACCAATTGTATATATAGTCTAAGTTTTACAAATGTTATAATGTAAGTAGCAAAATAGGATCAGGAGATCCAACTGTCAGGATGGCCGAGTTGTAGTAGGATGGCTAGTTTAAACTATAACGAACATCGATAGTGGCAGAACAATATGCACGTTGATGAACACTGAACAATGAGAAGAGAGACAGACAGACGAATAGAGAGAGAGAATCATTGGATAGGCGACGATCAAAGAAGACAGACGTTTGAGAAAAATCGGTTAAGCAAATAAAATAAAGAATGAGCCTAAGATTAAAACATATCAAATAAAGAATAAGCCTAAGATTAAAACATATTAAATAAAGAATAAACCTTGCTACTACAATAGTTTCCCTAAAGTGCCTGCTTTTTTAGTTCTAAGTTCTTTATACTTAAAGTCCTTTAAAAAGGTTTCTCGTCCAATTTTTGTTTACCATTTAAAATCAAAATTCTACAAAATAAAAAACGAAATTATAAAATATCTCAGCTGCTTATCCAAAAGTCTAAACTCTGTAGTGAAAACAGCTATCTTTAAGCTAAATGTAATAATAAGGAAATAAAGCATATTATGAAATGAAAATGAAATTCCATGTGATGAAATACTAGGAATCGGTTTCATTAGAAAACAAAACTGTCAATTAGGCTGAAGACAAGAAGAAACTGCCGTCAAAAGGAAATACATAGAAAAGCTCAGTCAGCACTAAATATCCTATGTGGAAAGCCCACCCAACTTTAAGTGCTCCTACAGAGAAAGTTTCACCGATGAAAAGTCCAATCAGTGGATGGGCCCGTAGTGCCGAAGAGAGGACATCCCTGTTAGGCACACATCTTAAAATGGTTTTCCATCTAAGTCCAGAATGAAAGTCGTTTGTATAGTGAGTATTTGGAACTCCAATCGGATGGAAGATCTCTGCGGTTATTAAAAATCACTTAAGGCCGAAAACAGCTTCTGGTCTGGACTTAATTCCACCGAAAATGATCATACAACTCCCTATCATCGCCATACAATACATCTGCAAATGGCTACTTCCCCAGAGCATGGAAAAGGTCCACTATCATCATGATACGTAAAGTGGGAAAGGACAAAACTCAGCCATCTTCCTATATGCCAAATAGTTTACTGCCGTGTCTTCCGATGCATTTTGAAAAGGTCCAGCAGATCCGACTAAACTCGGCTTCCGCAAAAAACACGGGGTAATTGAACAAGTCAGTCGCAAAACATCTGAAATACGAACAGCATTTGAACTAAAAGAATACTGTGCGGCTGTTTTCTCGATGTTACCCTGGCTACATCGATAGTTTTTTACAATAACGCGGTACTTTAACTAAAATACAGGAGTTTCAACTCAATTATTGATTTGTATTTATCCTCTTCAATGCGAACGCTTCAATTGTCAAAAGTACACTAAAATTATAAAATTGAAATAGAGAGAGAGATAAAAGAAAGAGAGTAAAGTCGCTTTCCTTTATAGGCTGCTGTGCGATTGCTGCTTAGCATCTTGGAGCTGGTTCCCACATCCCTTCTTTTCTCACGAGCTTGAGCTTCAATCCCTCGGTTGAGCTTGTGCCATCCTCTTCTGGTGTTTGCTGTCTGGGTTTTATTACAGGATGGGCGGTATGAATTCCGGCAAAAACTGAGATTGATTTCTTATTGAGGACATCCGAGAGTTCCTTCTCACCAGGAACCTTTTAGTGGTGGTTTCCATTTCTTAAGCGTTTTGCCACCCACACCTACTTGTACAACATTCTCTTTTCTTTACAGAACTTCATATTCGGTGGTGTCAAAGTTTGGTGTTAGTTATGAGGAAAAACTACATTCTTGAGAACAATCCTATCTCCTACATTGATGTCTACTTCCTTAGCTTCTCTTCTCTTATCAGCAATTTCCTTTCCCTTTTGTTTATTAATACTGTAGTATATTCATACCAAAAATCAATCAATGCAAAGAGCTCAACTTGTAACACTTTGTTGCAAGTATAAACAATTAAATATGTACGCAATAAAATATAAGTCTGCACTTGAATATGTTTTGGTGTATACATTGACGTATGCACATAAACATAAACATAAATACACAGCTAAGCATGTTCATATATGTATGTACATTTATATGTGGACATACATACATATATGCACTTAAGCAACAATGCACAGGCGTAACATGAGCTAGGTCCAAGCCAGTGTGTGAACGCTGACCAAGCACTTTGATGCAAGCGCCCCAAATAATATGTATATGTATATGTACTGACACTCTTCCTCTCTTTTGTAGCTGTCGCCTAAGTCGCAGCATAAGAATATCTATGTAACAAAAGGTTAAGCAAAAGAATTTTTTTGGGAATAAAAATCAATCTGAATACTACCAGCAAACGGAACTGACGTGTTTATTTCCCCAAACTCTAAACCAAGTGGAACCCAGTCATTACATGGCGACCGTGACATGATCCCTAAGGACCTACAACAATAGTAAATAAATAATATAAATAGAAGCAACCAAGCTCCTAACTAAAATATAAAAATAAACAAGAAAACAACATATGGAAATCCTGATCCTGATTTTGGAAGTTCTCGAAGATATATTCAAAAAGTAATACAACCAGAAAACAACCGTGTCGAAATGACGATAGCCACACGTCTACTCTAAAGAGACAAAAGACAACATGGGCTTCAATTGCATCCCATCCAGCTAAGTCAGCCTAGAGGACAAGATCGACCGCATCTAGCCAGAAAAAGAAAGGTCCGGGAATGCCACTACCACCGATGGTACCTGGAAAACAAAATTTAGTTGTATCTGTTTGGGATTCAAATAAAAAACGCCCGCCAGTGCCGTCTCCGCCCCGTCCAACCGATTGGGCCAGTTTAGATGCCCATTCGAATTTCTCAATACCAACAGCGAAATAACAACACTGGATGACAAGGACCGACAGCACTGCACAGAGTGCCTCATGAACAATACAGTTCAACTTCGCCAAACAGCGAAGACACGCAATGAGTAAATAATTCTCTTGCCTCTAATTATAATTGAAATTTTAAATAAATATTAAGCACAAACACGTACGAGTTTGCACCTACACCTACTAACCAACCATTGATAGGCTAATACTAAAAAGACATGCGTAGGCTGTAATCCCACGCATCTCTCCTCTTCTATCTTTCCACGTCTCTGGCTCACTGTGCAAGACACAGTTGAGATAATTTTTGTTTTTCCAAAAAAAAAATTTTTACATAAAAATAAAAATGAAAAGTAACAAATGCTTCTATAAAGTTTTTTTCAAACACTTTCTTAATAATCGAAAACAGGTATAAACGACCAAAAAGTATGTTTTTTTAGTAAGATGGGTTCCCAAGAATCCAATAGATCATCCAACGGCTAATGTCGTTAACAGCGTAAAAATAATAGATCATAGGGAAAACTTAAAAGAAATAGGCATATTATTGTTAGCTATTCTAATATTGGTAGCCATAAATCTAGCTTTGAAATTAAGAAAAATACCAGAGTAGAGCAAATGGCATAAATACGGTTTAAAAGTGGGTCGGGTAGAAATTAAATATTTAAACAATATACAGAAATAAGTGGCGTGTCCTCAATAAAATCTAATAAATCAAAATATTAGGTAAAAATAGATGTGAAGACGCGAAACCCTTGGAAAGGCCATCTTAAGGTTGAGGCAATTGTGTTGCCAAAATTAATGAAAGCTCTTCTATTAAAAATAGCAAACGTGGATATGTCAAAATGGCAAACTGGAAGGATTGATATAATAATGGGAGTAAACGTATATACCCAAATCTTAAATGGGGGAATTACAAAGATTGATGGCCTGCTAGGCCAAAATACTCAATTTGGTTGCATCGTCTCGGGATGCACCAAATCCAATCAGAATAAATCTGTAGTGGCAACAACAATAGATGCCACATGTTTTGAACAAACTTCGGAGAAAAATAAAGATAAATATCAAAATAGAAATAACACAATTCCAAAGAAATACAACAGCAAAACTCAAGAAATAAATTTATGGCCCCCGGCAGGACCTCACATTGGAGGTAAAGTGAAAATATATATCCCAAAGCCAGTACAATATGAGAATATTCAGACGGCAACGGTTACTGAACCATTGGGTCAATTAGATAATAATTATCCAAAAAATAATATCAAATAAGATTCCGGTAACAAATTGTCCGAAACTGTAGTACCAAAAAGGCAGATCTGGCAAAATAATTATAAAATAAGGCCAACATTTAATTGTAACCAGAATAGCCACTCACACTTCAGCAATCAGCGATATTTCAAAATAGTGGAGCGATCACATTGGAACAAGTCAAAAAATAAAGAGAGTTATTTTATAAATTCTTCACCTTATAATAAAGTCAGCACAGTAATACACATCAAGAGTGGGTAGATATCCCAAAACAGAAATCGTTAGGTAATATGCCAAATATTACAAAAACCAGTAGAAGCCAACTCAGTAATACATACGGGAGAATTGGTAAGAATAAGAAGTCAGTTACAATCAGTAAAGGAACATAATGATTGACTAGGTTCAACGTCCATCATGTAACTGGTCATGCTTCTTTAACAATAGTTATCTTACTAATGATAATAATAATAATTTGCATTAGATAACTAACTAACTATAAAAATAAAATCCAAAACGTCGCATTTGGCGGCCTTTTGCAGAATGTTTAAGAATAAACATCGTGTTCATCTGAGCTGGCTTCACAAAATCAGATGCACCAATGAAATATACAATTCGAAACAGAAACATAAACAAAAGTAATTCATATGACAATTATTGCTTAATTCCAAACAAAACATGCATCCACACTCTGTGGAAAACACTTAAGATTATAACAGCGGCGCGGTATCAAGTAACCAGCGCTGAGCATGAAATATTAACAATTTTCAACCCCCGAAAACGTGGGGCATTAGAATAAGTATTTTCAAGAACAATTGTCGCTTCTTAGAGTTTAAGAGTTTTCAAATAAAATCAGTTCGTATATTGAATTTAACGAATGAAGATTGGGTTATTTTCCTTCTCTTCGGGAATCCCTATTCAGTAGTCATCTTGGCACTCTGCTTTTCACTTTATTAATTAACGATCTTCCATCAGTCATTATTCATTCGCGTGTGCTTATGTATGCTGACGATGTGAAGATTTGTCTTACTTATAAAGAAACAGATTTATTTAGTCGGCTACAAGCTGAACTTAAACATTTTCAATCCTGGTGCCAGTTTAATTAATTAAATCTTAACACTACCAAATGTAAGGTAATGACTTTTTATCGTAATTCTCCTCAACTGGTCACTAATTTTCTAAACAATAGTCCTTTGGAACGTCTAAATAATATGAATGATTTGGGCATACTTATGGACCATAAGTTAAATTTGAATTCCCATATTTCCACCACGGTCGTAAAGGCCACGAGTATTCTGGGTTTCATTAAAAGGTGGTCCAAAGAATTTGATGACCCCTATACCACTAAAATTCTTTTTACTTCGCTTGTCCGTCCTATTTTAGAGTATGGATCTTGCATTTGGTCACCTCAATAAGAGTCGCACCAGATTAGACTTGAATCAGTTCAAAAGCAGTTCTTGCTATTTGCTATTCGCTCTTCTACTCTAGTAGACTTTTTTTGATTAACCTTCCTTCCTTAATTAACCGTAGAATTATGCTTGGTGTTATTTTTATGCATTAGCTCCTAATTGATGATATTGACTCGCCTGAGTTATTGGCTCGGGTAAATTTGGTGGTAAGATGTTCACAGAGTAGACATTTTATTATACCTTTAACCCTAAGTTGTTGTTCTTCTAACCATGCATGAACCTTACAACCTTCTATTCCCTGTAATCTGCCCAGAGTTTTCTATTAATATACTTAAAGCAAATATCCGTTCTTATTTAGTTCATAGGTTGCTAAAGTATTATTTGTTTGTCTGTTTTTCCCGTTGTGTATCTGTCCATGTGCGTTATACGGCTCCACCCCTCAGTCGGTCGGGTGGGAGGTGGGCAGTTATCTGCTTGGGCTCGCGCGTAACAGGCTTTGTCCTGGTTTCGTAGGGGCCACTTGAACGTACTGCGCATAGTATCGTCAACGTCCGCTTAATTATTAACGAAATCTTCCCTAAGCACATTAGAAGCTGGGACTGCGCGTGGAGCGCTATGTTTTTGCACACATATGGAATTATTATTCCGTATCGTTATCAGCTCAAATTTTTTGTAATCAAAGTA
Organism: Drosophila equinoxialis; assembly: GCA_018150345.1. NCBI lineage: Eukaryota > Metazoa > Arthropoda > Insecta > Diptera > Drosophilidae > Drosophila > Drosophila equinoxialis. Next base: position 1,437,336 of record JAECWI010000425.1, on the reverse strand, counting down.
CAACTTATCTGTCCTGCAACCTTTTCTATGTATCTACATTCCTAAGCTGTGATCTAATTATGGTTGCGTAACTTGCTGCAGTTCTCCTCTTAGAACCTGAATATTTTCTAGCATTGTTTTCTGACCGCCGGGGTTGAGCTCCTCAGCTTCCTCTTCAGGATGGTCTTAAAGCATTGCTTCCTAATACATTTGAATTTTCCTGCATTAGTCTCTCAATCTCAACTTTAAGTCTTGACGAAGGATATTCTGGACTTCTAAAAATAACCAAAATACCTATAGTGCTATATATCATAAAAGCAAATTCAAAAACAGGAGCGATTAAGCTATTTGATCTAGCATAGAATTGACCCCTAAAGCAACGACTGGTATTCTGCATTAATTCATTTCTAATAAATATCAGATTATCTCTTTTAGGTCGAACACCGCTGACTAATGAAGGGCAATTAAGTCTGAGGAATATTAACCCGGAATTTTGCAAGGTTCATTGTGAAACATTGGCCTACAATACAAAGGCCTGCAGCACTAGTTGCACTTCTCGTTGCAGTTCTGAAATTGTGTGGACCACTACTCTGTCATATCTAGCACCTTAACTTTTATGAATAGTTATAGCTTCTATCTAAATTGAAAACTTTTTAAACGTTTTCTGAATTGGGGTCCAGGAATTTTGTGCACGATGGCGAATTTTAGCTCGAACGTTCACTTTTACACTATCATTTAAAAATTGTATCCAAAGAATTAATGGACGATTGTATGTATTGAAATCTATATCCATTAAGGTCCCTGTGGCTCCATTCACGATACCATCACGAACACAAACCTTGAGTATCAGAAGTTTTAAAACCCTTGACGTCTTCGAAATACTTGTTTCAAGCTGTTTAATTTAATTGAGATGAGATATACATAGTCTACAGCATCAAAAATATATTCCGCAAGTTCAAAGATCAAAAAATTTAAAATGATCTCACAAAGCCCAACAAAAATGCTGTAAGGGTCGTGGAATAAAGTATCTCATCAGTTATTTAAAGCTTGATCTACCTCGAAGTGTATTCAGAAGATCAGAACTCAAATCCATAAAAGCAGACCTAGACTGTTTCCTAGGAAGAGAATACATCGAATGGAGTGTGGCACCTCCTATTCCAAAGCAGGTTTTCTTGTTTGAGAGCACAAAAGAGTATTTGGGTTGCTTCCTCTCCTACAATTATACTCTACATAAAGTGACTGAAAAATTGCAGAAATAAGCCTACTTTTGCCAACACCTGCACCGCCACCTCATGGAAAATTTTCTTCACGTTTTAAAAAAACTTGACTGAGAAAAGTTTTTTGCCTAATATTTAGAGCCCTAACAACACTTATCATATTTTCAAGCGAAATTATTGGAGGGAGTTTAATGACACGGATATCGTTGTCCGTATCCTGTAGTTGGTCATTGCCATTCAATTTTTTTCTAAATTTTTTTTTCTTTTCTTCTAAACAGTCTAATACAATGTATTTGTTGAACCCGGCCCTAATAATTTGTAAGACTCCTCACAATTTCTGTAAACTAATTCTATTCGCTCGGTATGAATTGAGCAGATTTTTCATTTTGATGTAGAATTCCTTCTACAAATTGCCTATCTTCTTCACTAGCATAAAATGGAACTACTTCGGATTCGTAAGAATCAAGCTCAAGCTTAAGCTCATTGCTCATTATAGGTAATATTATGTTTCCTGTACAATTGTAAACTAAAAATCTAAGTGCCCTTTCGACTCTAGCGGGTCTGACGGTTTCTGCCCTAAAATCGTGACCGTATTCCATTCTACGTTTGAGGCAGAGCTTAATGACATCTGTATCATTAAATGCTCGTGGCACCAAAGTAATTATATTATTGACAGGAATTGGGACGCTGGCGCCATTTAATGCACTTAGAAAGGTAGTCGAGGAGAAATTAGGCGTTTCTCTACAGCAGGCAAATTTAATAGACAATCTGGAAGACAATTAGAAAATTAGACAATTATTTTCTAAGAAGTCGTGAAATTTAAACTTGACGTTATGGGGATCCAGAGACAAATATACAGCAATAACAAATCTAGCTTGGACCAAGCTTTACTATTCTGTTAAATTGAGTTATGAGAGATTCTAAATTAGGTCGACGTCTTGAACCTCTAAGATTCCAAAGGGTATTCGCAAGCTCCAGCTTATTACGTAATGCGTTTCGCCTACTCACTAACTCCCATGTTAACGTTTATAACAGAATCCCGATTTTTCTGCTGCGCTGTAATTTTTGCACTTCGATGAGCCAAATTGTTACGTGCCCGCTCAATAACACTACGCTCTTCGTTTCTTCTAACCTGGGATCTACGAAATCTGTCTTGCTCTATTTCTACATTGCTTCGTTCTACATTTCTATGCCTATTCAGTGATCTATGTGCAGTACTTTCGTGTAGTATCATTCGACTTTGTGTACGGCATACCGTATTGAGTCCCTGTTCTGCCTGCCTATTCAATGGACTTGATCGTCGCACCCTGAATGCATGCAATATTAGTTTTTGATATTGAAAAAGGAAAAATAGTTGCTCTTCGTTGCATCGGATGCCTGTTCTATATCCCTATGTATATTTCGCATTTCTTCTACGGTTTGATCGTCGTACTGAATTAGTCACCTATTCTTCTTTCCTGTTTGCAACTTCCAAATTTGATCTTCCAGCCTGCTGATATTCTAAATTTCTTTGTCTTTCTACTTCTACATATACAATAGAGAGCTGCATGAATAAGAGAAAAGTCAAAGTCAAATAAATCCATTCGAATTGAATTCAAATGAATGAGTGACAAGTACAGAATAAAAATGAATGAGTGTGAGTTAGTACTTGTCAAATCTTTAAGAATACGTAACTCTGTTTAATGAAAAGCAATGAATTAAGTGTCCAAGCATCGAATTGTACTAAGGCACTCGAATCATTCGAATTATTCGAATTGTCTCATTTTTACTGGGACGTCTAAAACCAACAACAACTGATTATTTTATAAGGGCTATTAAAATTTGCTATACGCAAAAACTTTAGTAGGCAGTTTTGGATTGGACATTTTGATACAAATGGATTAAAATAAGAGCGCACACAAACATTCCAAAACTAACATTCATGGAAATAGTACGTTTTTGTATACCAGAGAAAAGATATTTTAAATACAAGGACAACATATATACACAACTGAAAGGAATGCCAATGGGATCTCCAGCATCACCAATAATAGCCGACATAATTATGGAAGAACGACTAGACAAAATAATGAAAACCCTGCAACGACCAGACGAAATATGTAGATGACGTTTTTGCTATAATTAAAGAACGCGTGATCCAAAACACAATTGAGAACCCAAATTCATTTGACGGAAACATAAAGTTCACGACAGAGTTGGAAAATGACAACAAATTGACATATCTAGACTCATCAATACACAGACGAGAAAACGAGGTAAAATTAAAATGGTATAAAAAACCATTAGCATCAGGACGAATCATCAACTTCAACTGGTTGTATATAACGGATGCTTAACTTATCAGACCCAATTTTTCATGAAGAAACGAAGGAAGAAATAAGACGAACTTTAAAAGATAATGACTTTCCAAACCACACCATAAGGATACTACTAAAATCTTACAATAAGAAAACAAATACAGAAACCACGACGAAACATTTTATGTCCGTCATATATGTCCTACAGATAGTACACAAACCCAACAACACGCTACGGAGACCAATGAAGAAAACTAACTTCTACCGCGTCAAAGTTTGTATACCCTTGCAAATTTTTTGGTAACTCTTTCCTTACCTACAGGCATCAAAGGAAAAAACGTTTTATCTCAAAAGGCTAATGTTTGCGAACGGCCTACAATCTAAGCATAGGAAATAACGAAGATTTTGATCAACGTCACTGTTTTCCTCCGATCGTTCCTATGGGAGCCATATGATGTAGTCACCAGATCTTTATCAAATTCAGCATAGTCAACTACAGATCTATTTAACTAACAAATGTTAAACTTGAAAGCAACCGCATCAAAAGTAACGAAATTATTGCTAAAAGTCACTGTTTTTGACCAATCGTTCCTATGGGAGCTATATAATATAGTAATCCGATCTTGATCAAATTTGGCACAGTGGTTTATTTGTGTAATAGACTGACCAATATTAAATTTCACGACAATAACTGAGAAAATAACGAAGTTATTGCGATAACTCACTGTTCGTGACTTTGCCGTTTGTATAAGAGCTATACGGTATAGTGGTTCGATCCGGCTGAATCCGAGATATACAAACTGTACAAGCCTACATGCAAAATTTCCGCTCTGCAGCTCTTACGGTCTAGGAGGCGTTCGAATCGATCCAGACAGACCGACGGACGGACAAGGCTATTTGAACTCGTCTCGTCGTGCTGATCAAGAATATATATACTTTATATGGTCGGAGAAGCTTCCTTCTATGCGTTGCACACTTCTGACCAAAATTAATATACCCTTTTTGCAAAAGTATAATAACCAACAGGTCGCTAAATCAACAAATAACATTGATTTGAGTATCTCACTCACCCCAAGCATTTGAGCACACTAGCGCCGCTACCAGCCAACGGCCAACTCCGGCCTAATGGAAACCCGTTTATATGCCTAACTTGGCTATTTTTAGTCCGCTTTTGTTAAAATTTGGTATTTTGCTGGGTATTAGTAAGGTAAGGTGAAAAATTACGGGACATAATCGAGTGTTTCAATTTTTGGGGGCGGAAAGGGGCTTGGCAAAATCCTTATACATAAAAAATGTGCGCATTTACTAAGCAAATATACATACCAAATATGGTGTCTCTAAGTACAATAGTTTTTGAGATAAACGTTTTTTTTATAATTGCGGGGGCGAAAAAAGGCGTGGCAAAAATTTGAAATAAACTTGACTTGATACTACATGAGCCTACATAGCAAATTTGGTGGCTCTATCTCATATAGTCTCCGAGATCTACGCGTTCATACGGACGGATGGACGCACGGACAGACAGACGGACGGACAGACAGACGGACAGGCAAACATGGCTTGATCGACTCGGCTGTTGATACTGATCAAGAATATATATACTTTAAGGGGTCAGAATAGCTTCCTTCTGACTGTTACATATACTTTGGCGACTTTAATATACCATTTCACCCTATGGGTGTTTGGTATAATTATTCACAATTTTCCAAATAAATAGGTGACAGCAAAAACAAGTCAGATGTTTCTTGCAAAAAATCTCAGTAGCACTCAAAATACACTTTACACCACTTTAAATACTTTTGGAAAGTTAAAAACCACTTTATACAAATTTTATTCTGACTGAAACACCTTCACAAAACGATGTTATCAATTCAAGCCTAAATTTTGAATGAATTAAACTTTGAAACAATTTCAACGTTTTTTAGGTTTTTCAAAAATTAATTTTACTGTACTTTATTGTCAGAGTCATGTCCAGTAGAAGTTACCGCAATTTGTGTTCTATTTTTAAAAAACTAAGAAAGAACAGTTAACTTTTTCTGTGTGGCGCATCTTTGCATGCATTTTTGTGTATCAAAATTATAGCCCACAGTAGCAAATTAGACTTTATTAAGTGCAGAGCGGCTATTTGCATTTACAGACATTATAATTAAGTCAAGTTAGATAATTTTTTAAGAATTGCCGCTTGGAAAACAATTATCGGATTATGAAAAGGGCCGTATTTTCTCACTTTGCGAGTCAGGAGAGTCTATTTCGAGTATTGCACGAAATTTGAAAAGAAGTCGACGTGTAATTAAAAATTATTAAGTGAGCGCGATAAACGCAAAATTATTAATAAAGCCAGTAACAGCTCAACCTCTTGTAGAGCTTTGGCGTCACATGTGGGTGGATCTGCATCAGTGATGACTGTTTGGCGAGTACTTAAGAACTCAAGAATCATAAAGAGCTTTAAACTGACTAATCGCCAATTTGAGACAGTTGGAGATCTCAAAAGGCAAATTCTAAATGAATGGCAAAATCTCGAAAAGGACCTTTTATTAAATTTAGTGGCTTCAACGAGGAAGAGAATTTTTGAGTTAAGTAAGGCAAATGGAGGCCGCACTAAATAATACTAATAAATATTCGTTTTTCCATCATTCCGCAACGGTTTCGGATTTTTTTTGACCAAAACATGAAATTGGGCTATAATTTTGATACAGAAAATTAGGCTTTTTTTTCTTTGTTGTCCCTTCTTCTTAAGAAATCGTTATTAAATCGTTAATTTTAAGTGAATTAAATATTGAACTACTTATTTTGCAAGATTTTGAAGGTAAATATCATTTGGGAAAAATTTTCAGCCAATGTGTTTTTTTCGTTTAAAAGTGGGTTTTTAATATGATAAGCACTGAATTTTCTAACGCCCTTTGACCGAAACTTGAACCACAAATATTGAAATCGCGCAATGTACTTTCCACTACCAAGTGACAAAAACTTAAGCACAGGTATTTACGCTGCGAAAAGGTAAAGATATTCCTTTTTACAATTTTATGTATATGTACCTGTTTAGATTGAAATATTCAATATAACCCCCATTTGTGTATAATTTTGTTTGAATGAATCTTACAGATCGTTAGCATTTTTATTACTTTTAGATACTTATATTGCGTTACATTTCTATCTCCCCGAAAATGTATTGCTTATTTGTAAGATTTTGGTGCTCATATGACCGGTTAATGCCAATCAAGAATGTATATACCTATACATAATTTATAGACTCGCAAATGATTTCATCATACTTACGTGATGCAGACTTTAAGATGTCACTTGGCGCGACGACTTACTTTATTTTTTACTTTAATAAGTCATTGATTACATTTCTTACTAATTCTTCTTCATCTAGACTGAGTCGATATGGTCGTCGTTGAACTTTGATTAATCGTCCCACTTTGATCAATCAGACAAATCTCCAATTGAAAAGTTGTAACTCGGCCACTTGAAATTCCGTCAAAAAAAAAACTTGAATATTGAGTTAAAATATCCAGCAAACGAGACCTATTAATCCCATAAATCTCAGTATCAACATAAATATATAGTCGCATACAGAATTTGTCATAAGAAGTTCGACCCTCTCGCACGACATTGTGCCACTAAGACCTTTGTACAGAATTGTGTGGATAAAATATGCAATCGTTTAAAATAAAATGAAATAGGATTTCAAGGGGATAATTGTTTTTCTTTTAACATATGAGAAAACTTGTAGAGTACTGATAACTGTATGATTTTCCATTCTCTTTGAGAGAACCATTTTGTTAATTGAATTGCTCGAAAGTTTTTGTAACAGTTTTTTCAGCAAACGCCTTTAGTTGATTTCGCATTTCATTTCTGGTCTTGGTTTAAGTTGTAAAAAATGAGCCTGAGCAGCGTGGCTCAAGACAACTGACATAGCGGCCTGCTTTATCTCAATTCATTCCTCTTTGACAGAAGTGAGGTGAGCGGTTAACTTCCATACAAAGACTGATACTGGCAAGGTGATAGTGCAAAATACGTGGGAGTAGTTTTGTACAAGAGCCTTAGCTTTAAATATCACATCGAAGCCCTTCTACAAACGCAAAGAATGAAATGGCTAAAAGTAAACTTGTGTTATAAACTTTGTTAAGGTAATTTTTGAATCGATTCCTTCCTTAAATACAATACAATATGAAAAAAAATGTTTTAACTGTACTTTACCTTAACTTTATTCAAGATTTTGTGTGGCAAGTTTTACTCGGATTTGTTTTTGAAGTTTTTTTTTAGCCCAATGCTTCTCCTTATATAGAACCTCACCTAACAACTTTTCTCATTCTTTAGAAACATTTGTCTATCTTGCTTACTAAGGTTACAGGTTACGCAATTTTCAATTGATTTATTAGGCACTAAATCAATACTATCCGTCATATGTATATACATACATTGTTAATTAGCATGATAAGATACACTTTTTTAGCCTGTGCCAAATTTCAATCGGTCGAAAATAGCGACTTTGATTAAGAACTTAGTTGTTTTAAGGCTTGTCAGTTAAATAAAGCCGTTAATAAATGTGACAAATTTTATTAAAATAAAATGCTATACTGTACACTATTCTTTAAAAAACACCGTTTCTCCTCTATAACGCCTGTACATATGGCAAGACTAACAAACCAAATTTGCAAGAGTTTACAAACTTTCTTTCACAATAAAAACGTACGATTTATATGTATGCTTTTCTTTTTCTTTTTCCTTTTTTTTTCAACAGCACAAAAAAAAAAATTTATTACAGAATCTTCCAATTTTTAAAATTCTTTAACATTGTGGAATATGAATGCCTTTTTTAGCATTAATATGTTTTTTACTTACCCCCTTTGTTAACGCAGCGGTCAAATGATTCTGATTTTGTATGTACAACAAGCAAAATAACAATAGCCTGCAGCAACATTTTCAACCCAGAGTTTATCAGCATTTCAAAATTTAGTTCTGAAATCAAAAACGTAAAAAGTTATATTATATTAGAAACTGATGCTTATCGGTATATTTGATCCATCCAGCATCCAACTACGCCTGCCTATATTGAAAGATAGGAGGAGATGGGATATTTAAACATGTTCTGACAATATTGATCAATAATAGATGCCCCATAAAAAAAATTTTAAACCCTGTCAAAATAATAGAGATAACTAAAGCTAACCAACATTTCTAGTGTAATATTATGGATAAGACCAGAACTCAATAAAGTCCTTGATCAGAAACCAAAAGCAATTATAGGTTGTCAAATGAATCTACCGTATTATATTGACAGTATGACGGGGAAAAATCTCACACACCCGAGAAAGAAACCTACTCGTGGAGTTCAGCAAGGAGAGGACTAATGTAATAATTGTTATGTTCGATATATCAATCAGACACATCAATAAAAAAATATTTAAAAAAATATACTATTTTTTTTATATAGATATTTATATTCATTATATTTACACCTTTGCTTATTTCCATTTCATATACTTATTTAAACATTATTAGTTTCCGACTAAGCGGAGACACATAACAACTATACATACATGTAAGAGAGAGAGAGATACCAGACAGCTGGCAACGTACCATTCTAGGCTGTTTGCTGTGTGATAGGCTTCTGAAGCGAGTGTCGCTGGGTAATAAGTTGACAGTTGGCACGCGCTTTCGTTGGTAGTCAGCCGAAGCGAAAAGTTGTATCGAAGTGGTGTAAAAAGTCGATTTAAATCTATTATTTGCATCATATACATTACTTTGTATTATTATGAACATATTAAATAACTATTATAATAAACATTAAATTAATCTAAGCCTTACATACATATAGACATATATTCCATATATCAAATTTTTACATATCCATACACATATGTATATGGCAGGCACTTTGTGCATACATAAGACTCGCTTAACCGCTGTATACAGCCACAGCTGTAAGATCATGTGCCAAATAACCGGCACACAGCAAACGATCAAAAGTAGCTGTGCTGTATATCCTGGGTTGGCAGGCACTTTGTGTATATATGCTGAAGGGTTACGTTGAGGGAAAATTCGAAAAATATTTAACAGTTGAAAATTCGTGTTCCGAGTCATTTTATCCCATATCCGCTCATTAGATTTTACGTTCCAATTCCATTTCGGCTCAAAAAGCAAAGTTTATTTCTATTCTTTCGGGAAAATACTTGTCCCAATCGTTTCGCTCTGTAGACCAGACATCTCCATTTTAGTTCCACTATGCCAAAAAACATTAAAAAACAAACAGCGCGAACTCCTTACATTGCGTTCCATTCCTCGCGTGACGGTTGGCAACGAATTTACATCCTCAGTTCATTAAAACGTGTTCTAATTATTCCAAGTCATATATTTGGATTTTTTATTCGAATTCCATTTCCAATTTTTATTCGAAATCGCTCCAAATCGTATCTTTCGATTTTTCATTTGAATACGAGTGTTCCAATCGTCCCATGTCGTATCTTTGAATATTTTGTTTGAATTCCAAAGTGAACCAATCGTTGCAAGTCGTGTTTGTGGAATTTATACAAATTTCAAGGAGTTCCAAGCTGTTTCTTGGCATTTTTGGCAACGTTCGAAATTAACCCCAACGTTCCAAGTCGTGTATATGGATTTTATTCAAATTTCAAGGCGTTCCAAGCCGCTCATTGGGCTTCTTGGCAACGTTCCAAAGGAACGAAGAATTTCGCAATCCTTTCATTTTGTGCATTTTGGCTTTTACTAATTTTCAATCCGTGGCAGATTCACAACCATCATAACCACCATTCCGTGGGGTTATAAGCACGAGCACCCCAAAGGATGATAAGGGGGCCAAGATCACTGCTGCCACGCGCAAATCTTCGATTTATTCTCCAAATCCGCGTCAGTGGAGTACTGCTACTCCTCCTTTCAGAGCGCTTCAGACCCTTTTTAGTCCTTTTTCTCTGAATTCCGCGCCATTATGCACGACCTCTCAGCAAGCTACGTCAGAGCCATGTCAGAGCCACGTCGAGCAAGCCACAGATTGTGGTGACCGCCCCAAAAGTCATTCGGCCCAAATCCAATAGGACTCTAGTTGCTTCGACCATGACGTTGCAGAAGTTTATCTCAATAAGCGATAAACTCATTCAGTTTGAGGTCGACACCCAAGTCACCTCATTGTCCTAGGTCAGCGTATTCACGCTCCAAGTCCGTCGTGATCGAGCTCGAGCGTTGAGGGAGAGGGTCGAGCAGAAATATGGGACATGCGAGGCTATTCCAGATAATAAAGACGGTAGCTCTGAAAATTTAGCCATCCAAGCTAAATATGACAAGTGCTACCAAGTTTACGGGCGATGCACGGCTTGATTAAGCGAGCTTCTCCATGAAGCGTCGGCGAATACACCTCCAAGCCGTCATGGCTCCACCACTGCACCAGCAGAATGAGGTTGTCGACTTCCACCCATTCACACAGAGGTCTTTACAGGAGATTTTGGAATTGCCCCTGTTGAAAAGCTGTGACATCTCCTAGCGAAAACGAGAGGTGAAGCCAATGTCATTTTAGTAAAGTTCCCACATACAAATGATTGTTTTGAAACTACATGGAACCCACTCAAGAACCGTTTCGAAAATAAGCGACTTATTGTAAACAGCAAATTCAGAGCAATTCTTGACCTGCCTAAAATTTCCCATGATTCCGGAAATTATAGGATCACGAGAATGCCCTGCAGGCGTTCATTTGTGCTTTTGAGCTCTGTGACCTGCCACTCAAAACGTGTGGTGGCATATTTGTATTTTTTCGTTCAACTAAATTGCCGAAAAACAATCTTTCACTGTGGGAACAATCTCTTGGAGATAAGACTGCCATTTCAGAGTGGCAAACGATGGAAGATTTCCTCACTGCAATGGCTATTTCGGTTCTCACATCCAAACCTCCGCAAAATTCGCTTCCAGTTACCCGAAAGTTCTGTGATCTCTGTTTGAAGGAGAATCACCCGGTGCGTCTATGTTCCCGCTTCCTTTTGATGCCGGTGACAGATATAAAGAAAAAGTCTCTTAGGCAAGGTCCTCGCGAGAAAAGTTGATACGTACAGCCATCGTGGACTTTTGGCTCAAAGCCATTACTTATCCTTCACGGGCTTTATTAGATCCGGCTTCGGAAGCCAATTTTATATCCGAACGAATGTTCCGGCTCATGAAGTTCCAAACTGTCATGGCCGAGGTGACAGGCATTAATGGAATGGACCTTGAAGGTCTGTCACGTAAGTATTCGGTCATCGCATCCTGTTGCCGATGTACTATAGCTCAAGCCACACTGGAAGGAATGCTCAATATTCCGACCCCTCATTTAGATAAAAGGCGAATTTCGATCTGCTTCTTGGTATTGATGTCAGCCAGCGGTGACCTTATTCGGCATCCAGGCCGAAGCGTGCGGCTCTTTAATTGCACAAGAGACGAGATTCTGTTGGCTCATTTCAGGCCCGTTGCAAGCAGTCCCCGTTAGTTCGTGTGCCGCGATCACCACGAGAGTCGTTTTGAGCATAGAGGAAGCATTTGAAAATCTTCTCACAAGGTTTTGGGAGGTGGAGGATCTACCGGTGAAACCAGTAGAAGATTCTGATTCATTTTGCGAGGTCAATTTTTAGGAGACCACAAGGAGAGATGTTTCGGGGAGTTACTTGGTCTTACTTCAGTTTCGAGACCCATCCAACATTAACCTCGATCACTCCAGACCAGGTGCAATGGCTCAGTTCAAAGCAGTAATAACATTTATTTTTCACACTATGCAGTTCGTTAGCTCGACAGTACTACGTCGGGTAGTCTTCAACGCCTCCAGCAAATGTATAAACGAAGTAAGTCTCAATTTTTCAATGCCGATCACAAAAATGTACCGGCAAAATACGCCATATTAGAGACACCTGTTTCGAAATGAGGGTGAACTTGATGATTACGAGCTTAACACTGTCACGTTTGGCATTAACTGTGCTCCGTTCTTTGCTATTCGAGTACTTCAAAAAGATGGCTAGCATTATTATCATTAAGCTAGAAGTTCGCGGGCAGATCGCCAATTTATTCAATCCCGCTGGCTGGCTGGCTCCCTTTGTGATTCAAGCCAAAGTAGTAATGCAAGAGCTTTGACTACAAGAGCTATGGTGGGATGATCACTTGCCCAGTGAACTTTATCACAGGTGGCTTGATTTTACAAATAGCTACTCCATTTTTTGACCGGGTTCGAATTCCACGATGGGTTCTTCATGATCCACAGTGGGTCCATCACAGCGCGTTTATGGTGCCGCATTTTACGTGCGCGTTAGCAATGACCAGGCATATTTGCTGCCTTCTTGCAGCTAAATTTAGTTTCACTGCCCCGCCTTGCGTTATGCGGAGCCACGCTCTTAGCTCAAATGGCAGCTGTAGTTCTTCCACAACTTCCAGTTGATAATGCTGAAACATTTTATTGGTCAGATTCAACCGTCGTACTGTCGTGGTTAAATGAGCCATCCTGCACATGGACAATGTTTGTCGCCAACCGAGTAGCTAACATTGCTAAGGCAACAAGTTGCGCACCATGGAATCGCGTCCGTTCAGAGGACAACCAGACAGATCCCTTAAGTCGCGGCCTGAGTGCGCAGGAACTTGTACACAAGAATTTATGGTGGCATGGCCCACCATGGCTACGCGAACCGCAAGAGTCCTGGCGGCGAGCGACCCCACTCCCACTAGACACTAACTTAGAGCAGCGGGTAGTGAAAGTCCATGTCGCAATCGCCAAACCAGCTAACGAGATACTATTTCGTTTTCCCAATCTGGCACGTGTCTTAGGAGTGGTTGCATACGTGGTCCGTTTTGGCAGAAAGTGTCGGGAACTTCCAAATGACTACTCCTGGAAGCGATCTCTAGTGAGAGCAGTCAAGTATTCCATGTGTTGATCCACGTCACTTAGTTTTAATACTTCCCGACTGAGCATCAGTGTCTAGAGCAGAAGATATCGCTGCTCACGTCTAGTGTCATGCTCATTTTAAATCCGTTCATTGACGCATTTGGTGTGCCGGATGCTGGTGCTTTTCACGCATCAGATCTCTCTGCATTGGGGAAGTCAACTGGTAGTCCGTCTCATTCGACAGAGATACTGGATTCCAAGACTGTGGAGTCTAGTCTAATTGGTCGTCAATTCGTGCAGGGTGTGCGTGATATATAAAAGAAGGCTGCAATCACAACTGGTAGTAATGGACAATTTTCCGTCCCAGCAAACTACCTTTCCACGCCCCTTTACGACCACAGGGATCAATTTCGCAGATCGCTTCGACATCAAAAGTTTCACCGTCCGCGACTGTCGCATATCAAAGGGATATGTGTTTGTATTTGTGTGTGTGTGCTCTTCACCGTGAGGCAACTTCGGACCTAAGTATGGAAACGTTTCTGGCAGTCTACCCAGCAGAAAATTTATCCCACTATAGCCATCAGAATCCTGGCATTTCATCCCTACCGGGGCACCACACAAGGGAGGCTTGTATACCTTCGAGGAGTTTTCAACTCTGCTTGCTAAAATAAAGGCTTGTCTGAGCTCGCCGCCGATTTCTGCTATGTCTAAAGACCCCAAGACAGATTCTTTGAATTTGACCGCGGTCCATTGCTATCCGTCACAGAATCTGAGATCAAAGACCAGGTTCCATTTATCATTAACCGGTGGCAGCGTCTGATGACTGGGAGTCAGCATTTCTGCACCCGTTGGAAAGGAAATATCTAAATACGAAATATGTGGCGATTTTCTTGTAAGAATCTTGAAGTGGGCAACCAGTCGCGAAGCTGATCATTCTTCCTCCAGAAGAAAGAATTCAAACTCTCAATGTGAGACTGTAGTAGCGTCCAGCAGCTGGTCCTTCCTCCTTCCTTCCTCATCGGCTGGACACTGTCCGGAGCGGGCCATTAGCATTCCTGGTCTTGCACTCCTGCAAGGAAGAGGGGCATATTTATGCCCAACGGGCACCACAAGGGTTAAGGGCTGAGGAAGGCGAGCTTTTACCTTACACCGCTCTCCCCAAAAGAACTCCCCACACTTCGGTTCAAGCGGGGTTTAGTCTCTGCTCTTAGTGAAGCTAGTTTTTAGTTCCATAATTGACATGAATAAAATAACAAGTGAAATTGTTTTGTGCGTGCCTACTTTTCTTGGGGAGATACAAGGAAGGAACAAATTTATTTAGTTGCCCTCAATTGAAAAATAAAGTTTTTCTATAAACAATAAATTTTGTTGTTCTGTTATACCATTGCAAAAAAGAACATATAGAAACGTATAGAAATTGTGTAGTCTAGTTAAGACAAACCTAAAATTTCACGGCATTTACATGGGCGGATCACTATTGCTCACGATGAAAAAAAATCGTGAATTATATGTTTGTATTAATTTCCAAGCAATCGCTAAAAATATATTAATTTTTATCGCTCAAGGCACCCCAATGGCAGAATTTCTCTATGAATTTGCCAGACAATTTTTCAAGCAAAGTGTGTTTGAATTTTGTACAAAGAAGGATCACTCCGTACTATAGGTGGAGAACTATCGATAGTAAGCACCATCGATATTCGACGATGTTTTTTTTTTGAACCATCGATAGCACTATCCTCATAAATTGGCCCGCTGAATGCCCTTTTAGATTCTACGGACTTAGCGGATATGCAAAGGTACTTGCAAAATTGGCTTTTAATATAGTGAAAAGCAGTTTGATTCACCTTGTAAAGAGTAATATATTTAATTATATAGAACTCATATCTCTTTGGGCATTTTTTAATCCATAGTAAAGGGTTCGTATCTTAGGTAGCAATTGCAGTCTCCAGATGTTGCATTTTTAGCATCCAATCGGGAGTTTCCAGATTTGTTAGTCGGACGCTCAAATCAATTTTTTCTAGCTCATTTTCAATAAATGTTGATACGTGATTTTTTTCGAAGCGTGCATCTAAAAGCGTAGGTGTTTGCAGATTGTCCTTTGCTCATAAATGGATAGGTGTTTCGTTACTGGCGTTTAAATATTTCTTGCATAGTTTCTCCTTGCAAAGTTTGCTTTCAGAGGTAAAGCACTGTCGATTTTGCGGAAAAGTCCATATGTCATGGGTAAAATTAGCGATATGGTTAAGTACTTTCCAATCAAATTTTTTCACTTGCTTGCTAAAAGAAAACCAATCATATTTCTGTATCTTTTAGCACAAGTATTTTATTAGCAGTAATGGCTGGGATGCATTTCTTGTTGACAATAAAACTTTGGCAATGGCAACGTTTGTTTTTCTAATTGGATCAATCCCAAAATATAAACTATTCCGTCTGGTGGGTGTTTCCTGGTGCAAGGTATACTCTGAACCTTCTTGACCTTATCTAAATTTTTCGTTTCCTATCGTGCTTTGCTTAAAAACCAAACCAACAAGTGATTGGCACTTCGTAAATAAATTTTGAAGCACTTATTTAGTAATATTGATCAAATTTGGCACAGTTATTAATAGATGTATTAAATTGGGCATTTTTTACGAAAATCGAGTCAAAAATAACAAAGTTATTGATAAAAGTCAAAGTTTTCAACCAATAGTTTCTATAAAAGCCATATGATATAGTCTTCCGATCATGATCAAGTATAGCAGACTCATTGATAGCTTTGTTAAACTTAGAATTATAAATTTAAATAACAATTGCGTAAAAAGTAACGAAGCTATTAACAGAATTCACTGTTTTCGACTGTTCGTTCCTTTGGTAGCTATATGATATAGTCACCCGATTTGATAACCTGACCAAAATTAAATTTCAACAGCTCAGAAAATATCTGTTCGCGACGTTTCCATTTGTATAGAAGCTAAATCATACAGTGATCCGATCAAGCTGAATCCGAGATATGTAAACTGTTCAGTTTATCCAAGCCTACTTGCAAAGTTTCAACTATTTAGCTTTAACTGTCAACGGGAAGCTTGCGTTGATCTAAATAGACGGACAGTGGGTCTGATCAAAAATATATATACACTAAATGGTCGAAGATGCTTCCTTCTATGCGTTGCATACTTCTGACTTAAATTAATACAGTAGCGGACACAGAAATCCGGACACCTCGGTAATATGTAAAAAAACATCACTAAAATCTAATAAAAATTTGTTTTGGTTATCAAATACATTTATATAATGAGTTTAAAACAAATTTTTTTGAAACAACAAACACAATTTTTAAAAATTTACGAAACAAAGATTTTTTTGCTTGTCCGGATTTCTTTGTCCCCTACTGTATACATAAATTAATATAAAAATCATTGAATTACTCGGGAACTGACAACAATCCCTGCAGTATGTAGATGTTCAAAATGCCAGCTCTGTACCTTTTACTGTATATTTACTTTGTTGGGTCGAAGATACTTCCAATTATACGTTGCATACTTTGACCAAAATTAATATAAATTTTTATGCAAGTCTTTATATGTATATGCTATAATGCTAGTACTGACATAAGAAAATATCTTTTCCATTGTAAAACACAAAAAAACTAAAAAAAAAAAGCAAAATTTTTTTTAACTCTCGGAATTATTTATCTTTTTTCAAAAAGGCAAATACGCTAGGTTCAAGTAGAATACTAATTTGTCATAGTATTAACGTCAATGCAGTAAAAATGTCCTTTGATAGTTGTAAAATCTCTCTACTTTACTGTCATTTACAAAATTTAAAGTTCTAGAAATTTCCGTTCAAGAAGTAAGAAAGAAAAAAATTAAAGTAACGAAACTTCAAGTTTGTCTCTCTCTCTCTCTCTCTCTCTCTCTCTCTCTCTCTGTCTCTCTCTATCTCTCTTTCTTTCTCTCTCTCTCTCTCTCAATCTGTCATTTTCTCCTTTTAGCAAAGAGAGTCTTGCTTCGGTTACAGTCCAAACAGCCATTTGATTCACCATCATTAGTAGTCCAAGTGCACTTATACTTTATAATAAATGAATGTCGTAAAATGACGCCAAGCAGAAAGACCAAAAAAATACAAAATTTTCAATTGTACGAGGTCACAATTTATTGTGAAAAAATGTAAGTCTCATATTGCGTCTGCACTGTGGTCAGAAAGCAGGATCATTTGACATAAAGATATTTTTTGATGTTTCCAAAACTCAACTTTTAATTTAATTTTTTATTGTAGACATATTAGATAAGAAAGAAACGTTTTTTAAAAAATTTTCAAATTAGTCAATAAACTTTGGCGCAACTAAAATCTGCTGTTTCAATTCATTATCGATATGCAACCATACAATGTATTAAGCTTTGTTTTGAGACTGATTGTTTAAAGAAAAACACAATTGTAAACATGGAAAGTGAAAGCAAAGAAATAAATGTTTACTTATTCATTCATTCATTGTGTGCTTTATTTCCAGTAGTATAAATGTTTCATTAAAGCTAATGTTTAAGTAAGGATAACAGTATTTTTAGGCATAGGCTTTTCATCTGTGACATTCAAATGTCTATTTGACTGAAGGCTTGTACAGTAATTGACATGTTATTATAAAGGAAAAAGGAAAGAAAACCTTTAAGTTTATCTTAGACTATCTTATTTCTAGGATCCAGATACCAAACAAAGCAAATTTCAATTAAGCGGCTTTGTACTAGAACTAACAACCATTGCAATGTGTTGGTGATAATATTCTCTTAAACAATCAGGGAGATTAGTTTTAAGACCTGTCGATTCGTAGAGGCTAGCTGTGCTGGTGAAGTATGGTAGATCTAACAAGAGTTCTAGAAGCTTATTTTCGCACACCTGCAATTCACTGATGTGCGTAGCAGCACAGATGCCCCAAGCACAGATGCTACCAAACAGTAGAATGGGCATGAAAATATTTTTAAAGATGATTAATTTGTTGTAGGTTGATATCTTAGACTTTCGGTGTATTAGTGGGTATAGAAGACAAATTAATTTATGAATTTTGTTAATTGTAAGTCCAATGTGGATTTCGAATGTAAGCTTTTTATCAAACGTAATTCCCAAGTAGCGTACTGAATCTACCCATTGTATCGGGGAGATGCAAATGTTTAAAGGGTCTTTGGGGGAGAAAACAGGGTTTTATTTTTTTGGTGAAGAATAAAACGTTGGTTTTGACTGAATTCACTTGTATTTTCCATACTGGGAATTACCACAATAGATGGCTGTATCATCTGCGAACATGGATAGCTCACAGTTTGGAGGTTTAGGTATGTCGTGGGTATAAACATTGAAGAGGACTGGCCTTAAAACAGAGCCCTGAGGGACGCCAGCAAGTATAGGTCGTTTAGATGATTCATTGTCATTCAGAGCTACATAGAAAGCTACTAACTACATAGAAAACATAACGTAGGGAGCGATTCCGATGGATTTGAGTTTATAAATAAGTGTAAGATGCCAGACAGTGTTAAATGCAGCTTCGATGTCTAATGTGACTAAACCCACGGACTGCTTTTGTTGGAAGCTATTTTGGATAAAGTTCCTTAGCTTGTGGTAGGAACTGAACAGTTGGATCCTTCTCTGAACCCATATTGTTCAAGGGGGAGTATGTTGTGGGATTTAATGTGGTCAATAAGTCTAGTCTTAATAAGTTTCTCCAATATTTTTGAGATACCACTGAGAAAGCTGATTGGCCTGTAGCTAGCAGTGTTGTCAGGGGGCTTCCCTGGCTTAGCTATTGGCACGCCTTTAGCAATTTTCCAGGCACTAGGGAAGTATCCTTTTTGCAGACATAAGTTAAACACGAGAGTCAAGTAGGTTATCGCGTTTGAGTTCCACTTTTCATTGTTGAATATAAAAAGTTCAATTCGGTTAGAGTGGCATAAGTGATTATAACGTACTTTAAATAAGGGTAACCGTGTACGGATCCATTGTCTTTTGTTTCTGTTTCTAATTTTGAAGAGAAAATTTGAGCTTTATATCTTCAACACATTTGTGAGGAGTAGATCTTATGAGGGCGAGATTAATGAGGTTGGTAAAGGAATCGACCATGGAGTCGATGGTACCTGTTGAGATTTGTGAATAATCGATGCTAGCAACTGGAATGGTCAGCGAATCATCGACTAGTTTCTAAAATGACGCCCAATTAGATTTGCTAAAGATTGGGAGCGTTTTCTCACTGAGTTCCACGTAAGAAAAGAAAGGTTTTTTGAGCGATTAGGTTACTTTAACGATTAGGAGTATTAGTTAAGCAAGGGGCGAGAGTGGAGGTCTTACTGTTATGGCACGACCGAATGTAGTTAGGGTCATTTGGATAGATAATGTGAAGTTTGCCTAAAGTTTTAAGCTCGTTGAGAATGTTTCCCCAGCTGTTGGCTCGAGCACAGTTCCAATTTATATGTTGGTATTTTTACGTCGCCAAAGGCAACGTATTAGAGCATCTACTCATCTTTGAGATTATTTCTGCTAGAGTGTGTTTGTTTAACTCTTGAAAGCAAAGAAATAAATTTTTACTCTTAATTTTGCAAGATTGCGAATATTTAGCTGTGTATGTGCGATTAATGTTGGTGTGAAGTGAAATTTAACAACTGTAGTCGTGTTTGATGGTATAGTATTGTTTCTCCGCGCGCTTCAGCGACTGTGCACTTATCATGTGGGTTTTGGAACAAATTAACAAATCTGATCCCGGCGCTGCTCAAGTGGATATATTTATGGCAAAAATTCGGAGTTTCATCAATCACGTCAAAAAATATATGCCGAAAAGTCAATTATTTTGATGTTAGATGAAAAGATGACGGAACTGCCATCTTCATCTGCAAGGGGTAGACTGAAATTAAACTATTCAGATGCTGGAGAGCGCCTAAAAAGAAATTTAGCATGCGACCTTGCATCGGATATTAATTTTTCCACGCCTCATTTGCTTCACGCGGCTTCAGTTTCTGCAAAGAAAACCAAAGAGAATGAATTGGCGAAAGTTCTGAAAGTCGTAAGAGATGAAGACTGCTCGGATCTAAAAAAAAATTGTCTCCAAACAAAGTCGGAGACTTTCGTACCACAAGGCATTATAAAGAAATATACTATATTTGACTCAATTTACGAATTGATACTAAATATTTTATCACATTGTTTTACTGAATGATCACGTTGCTACTCGCAAAACACAAAAAATAGATTTTGTGCATATATGAATTTGCTATTTGCTCACCACTTCATAAAGCTAACAGGACTAACAGGAAAAATGAAGCTGAGAGAAGACTTAAATATTCTGAGCCACAGGACATTCAACAGAGATCAGAATTGCACATTTAAATCAAACAAATAACTGTAACGGTTTTAGAAATATTGATAACATTTTTTGCGCATATAGACATCTTACTTAGGTTGTTTCATCGCCATTGTGTAGCTCTTTTCGAAATCCACCATGCCTTGCTCGAAACAACAGAACTTGCAAATGAGCGTCACTTGTAAGCACTGCAAACAAAATATGAAAGACGTGTAGATATTAAAGCAATATACGCAAAAACCGCATTTCCTAATATTATTTTTGGGACCGCTATATACATATATATATATAGTGAATTTAATATTCCTGTCAAATGAGTTTAGGGTGTCCAGTGTTTTATCGATGTCATCTTGATGTATTATTGATAAAATATCATCTTCATATTTTGTCAATAATCTTGGTGGTCTGGTTAGTTTATCCATGGTAGTGTCCAGAAGATTTTCCATAACGATGTCGGCAACGACAGGTGAGGCCGGAGATCCCATCGGCATTCCTTTTAATTGTATGAATGTTTGGTCCCCATAGGTAAAATATCTATTGTTTTGGATGCAGAATTTTACTATTCCCATAAATAAAGTTTTTGGTATCCTTGTGTGTTCCTGTATTTTAGTCCATTTGTTCCGGATTGGAAATAATGATACCACATCAAACGAAATTAATGTAAGTGTTATTTGTGCGTTGTTTGAATTCTGTGGCGTTTTTCATGTTATATTTCGAGTCCATGTTATATTCCTTAAAATTTGTATAATGTATTTACAAAATCCATAGGATGGTGAGCCAATTGACGAACAAATTGGTCTCAGTGGTGTCCCCTCTTTGTGTATTTTTGATAGTCCATACATTCTTGGAGAGATCGCCGTAGTTGTTGTCATTCTGTTCTTTTCAATCTTTGATACAACCCCCATCTTATATAGTTTGTCCACCAAATTGTTGGTCTTTGTCTGTAATCGTGTTGTTGGACCTTTCCTGAGGATTCTATAGGTGTTTGAGATCCGACAATATGTCCATCATTCTGTGGTTATAATCAATCTTTTTCATTGCTACCGTTTTATTTCCATTGTCATTTGTCAATATCAAAAGATCGTCATGTTGTTTAAGAAATTTGTATGTCCGTTGAGTTATATCTAATATTGCACGATCTGTTGCATTTATGTATTTCGTAGCTCTGTGCTCTTTAACCATTAAAGAGAACGTAGTACGCGCTGCCTCTTGTTTCTCTTTTTCCTTAATCGTCTGAACTCTTTCCTCTCCATCGGCAATGTATTTTATGAGAGGGGATTTCTTATGTTCCATGGGAAGAGCAAACTTTGGACCCTTTGCTAGAAATGATTTTTTAACCGCCGGGAACTCCACTTCTGTCTCATTTACAAACCAATCGTCAGTTCTGTTGTTGTTCAAAAGAGTAAAGTTCCGTTTATTGCTTAGTCTTTCATGTTTCATTCCATGATGTTCTCGCAATATTTTTGTTAGTCTTTCTACTCAGTTTCGTTCTCTTTCCAAAAATGCGCTCATGTTCTGTTCGTCCAGCTGTTTACCAAGAGTTTTTGTTGTCTCAGCTAATTTATTGTTGAGTCTTTTGAGAGTGTTATGTTAATGTTTTATAAGAAGGTTTAAAATTTTTGTGTGAAAGAAATATGTGTATCTGTCCAATGTTTTGTTAATGTCTGGAAATGTGTTATTGTCAAACTTAAAAATATCACATCTTGTGGTATTTTTGATAAAATTGGGAATTAATTTAGATTTTCTACATTTTAACAGAAATTTTAAACTACTTTTCAGTCTTACTTATTTTCGTGGAGGTAGTCTGATGTCTATTAATTGTTGTTTTTGTGTTGCTGTAGTTTAATTTTATTTTCGCAAGTCCCATGGTTTGGGTTGCGATCGGCGGGCCATCGGTTGTTGTCATTGTGATAGTTTTTGCGACCTCTGTGTTGGTATATTTTGACGTCATCAGGCTTCAGGTCAATTAATTAAAATAAAAATAAAAAACCGCAGTTTTTAGTTTATTTTTCTACCGATATATTTCGGTTGCGCATTGGCAACCGTCTTCAGGACAACTACAAGATTACAAAAAACATTTAACAATTATTTGAAATTTTAACTAAATTGCTACACACATTATTTAACGCGTCATCACCGTTCGACGTGGTATTAAGAACTAATTATTGTCAAGTAAATGTCTGTCTGTTGCCAGTGTCAGTTAAGTCAGTTAAGTTAAGTCGTGTCGCGTTCGGAGAATTGAAGATGTGTAGCATTTTCATGGTGAACTTTTTGTTGTAGTGACGCTCTTCATCTAATATTATTGTTGGAAATCCGGTGCATGGTGCATGTGTGTCTGAATAATGCCTCAGTTTATAGTCGGATTTGTGTTGTGAGAACCTAGTTTTTTAATTTGATTTAATCGTCTATATGTATATCTTATAACTTGTTATGTTGCTTGGATTTTGTATATCACATTACTTATATTTATCGTCTCTTTCTTGGATTTTGTTTTATTGTTTATATATAAATTATTATATATATTATGTTTGAGGATATGGTCAGGTTCGTGTGCTATTTTTATTTGATCTTTCTCATAACATTCCGAAAACCCTTTCCGATAATATAGGTACATATTCACATGTGAAAAAAATGAAAACACGTGTAGACAGACATTCATCTGTCCCAGATAAAAAGGTTTTTCCATTTTTGGTTTTGTCAATAGCCGATTTATGTGTTTTGTGCCTCATAGCAAACAATTATTTTTTTCTAGGCTTGCTCCAGATACTTTTGAGATGTCTGTGGCAGCTCAAATTGGTAATATATGCCCTGCTAAAATTTTAATTTAAACGCTTAAGTTTTATAGGCTTCATGAAACATCCTCTTTTTGTTGTACACGCTTCAGCCTTGCCTAACTTGCCCTATATTTCTTGGCTGGTTGATGTTAATCTCTCTTTCTTAATTCCTTCGCCTCAACATGTTTTTCTTGATAGGCTACTTGAACATCCGCTATATCAGTGGAATTCTTTAATTAACTTTTCTAAAAGAATCCTTGATTTTGTTTTGTCTCAAATCCCACTGTTATTTGTGCATGTCAAACACAGCCCCTTTTAAAGCCTGAATATCCCTATCATTAAAGCCATTATTTCTTACAATTCTGTTACTTATTTATTGAATAACATCTCTGTTTCTCGTTGTAGATATTTTTCTAGAACAAATATCAGTCTTCTTAGCCCTATTTCCTCTTTTGATTGGTCATTTCTATTTGAGTGCTGTGACATAGATAACAAGATAAGATTGTGCAGTGAATTTTTTCTACTGTGCTCTTAATTCTCTAATTCATAAATGCGTTCCTTGCGTAAGTGTCTCTACCGTCTCCAATAATTTGTTAATTCTACTTTCCTAAAGGCTTGATCACCAGACAGCTAAGAATTAGTAAGTTGACTCATTTTACTACTGCTTCACATCTCACATCATAACCCTTCTGAATCCCAAATTTAATTTGCTTGTTTTTTCCCAGTATTACTGAAGACTGTATTATCTCTAGCTTATCATTCATGACGTCTTCCTTTGTACCCGAGCCTGATAATATTACTAGTTGCATCCTTAAATCGATTTCCCAATCTAAGCCTTTATTTCGGTTATTCTTTATATTGAGTGAGACTTTTAAATTTCGTAATATTTGATTTATTTTTCCGCTTAATAGGGCTTTTCTTACCAAACGTTTGGTTTGCAAACTTAACATTATGGGTTTTGCCCGAAACTATTGTTCTTTACGAATAAACATAGTGTTCATCTGAGCTGGCTTGACCAAATCAGATGCTCTAAAGAAAACACAATACAACTGTACCTTTGTGACTAGAATTACAAGCATCCACAATGTGGGAAAAACACACATAATTCTAGACTAACCCAAAAGATCACAACGGCAAGATGTCAAGTGGCCGACGCCGTACCCAAAATAATAATACATTTTTAACCCCCAAATACGTGGGTGTGAGTCTAGACTAAGACTCTTCTAAGAACAATTGTTACCTGCTTGAGCATAAGATAATCCTATATAAACTCCGTACTTTTCTAAATAAAATCAGTTTATATTTTAATTCAACGAATGAAGATTGGGTTATTTTCCTTCTCTCCGGGAATCCCTATTCATTTTGGTCCTTCGAGCCGGATCCGTTTTGGTCCTTCGAAAAAAAAAACTGTGCAATTTTCCCCCACCAGGGGTAAGGGACTTAAAGATTGAATCAGCTCCTTAAAGTCTGAATACTTATGCAAGTGTAAATGGTAGCAGCTAAAGGTAGCAACAATAAAATAACTCTAGTTTTCCCCCACCAGTGGTAAGAGACAGAGTATAAAACAAAAAGCAAAATATTGCTTAATAAATAAAAAGTGCGTGCGACCGAGTTTAAAAAATGGCAGTTTGGCTAGTCGAGAAACTGCAATAATTTCGGCGGCGGTAAAAAAATATAATTACAGAATTGGTCTGTGGCGTATTCGAAGCCCTAATATCGAAAGTAAAAAAACAAATTTTTTAATTACATACATAGTGTATATATAGGCTGTACATATAGTTGCAAGTCGGCAACTAGAGACAGCAGCAGAGCAACAAGATAGTTGCAAAGAAGAGGCGACTAGAGGCGAGGCGAATGTAAAGAAACGGCAAACCACCAGCAAACTATCGGCAAACCCCAGCCATTGGCAGACAAGCAGCAACAGACTATCGGCAAAACATACTTGGAAAAACCTACTTGGCGAACGGTGTCAACAACAGGATAATCAGATAAGATATAAATTAAGATAGTTATAACTAGTACATCTATCTATTTTTATTATTATATACTTATATCGATATCCTAATATACGCATAAGACAAAAATGTTCCCTACCAAAACAGAGAAAATGAAAAGATAAAAGAAGTTAGAAGAGTTAGATGCTAGTAAGTTAACTAGCAAGATTCTTTATGAAGTAACTGAGATTCGAGGCGACTGGAGGCGAGGCGAATGTAAAGAAACGGCAAACCACCAGCAAACTATCGGCAAACCCTAGCCATTGGCAGACAAGCAGCAACAGACTATCGGCAAAACATACTTGGCAAACTCTACTTGGCGAACGGTGTCAACAACAGGATCATCAGATAAGATATAAATTAAGATAGTTATAAGTAAATCTATCTATTTTTATTATTATATACTTATATCGATATCCTAATATACCCATAAGACAAAAATGTTCCCTATCAAAACAGAGAAAATGAAAAGATAAAAGAAGTTAGAAGAGTTAGATGCTAGTAAGTTAACTAGCAAGATTCTTTATGAAGTAACTGAGATTCAGAAGCAATCGATTAGTTACCATATCCAAATGCTACAGAGTGGAGTAAACGAACACTATTATTTTACAGATAGGAAGTATGAGGAAGGTTTAGATATGGCAGCCAGATTAAGAGCCAAAGGAGAGTCAAGCAGGCAGGACACTGTTGATTCGGAGAGCATTGAAGCAGATGCAACAATGTCAGAAAATGTTGAGGGCAGCATCGGAGAGTCGCGGTAAAACGCGACCTAAAGTAATGAGAACGCTAATGTTAACCAGGAAAATTTTTAAAAAAAAGCCCATCAGCTCCAGCTATATTTGGACATGGTGAGCAAAGATTTAAGGACGATAGACAATAGAACAGGCAAAATGTATATTAAAAAAATTAAATTCTTGTTCAAGAAGGTACAGATGTGCCAAGCTTATACAGGTGAACTTACACGTAATGAAAGGCTTAAAGAAGTCATAGAAGAATTGGAATTCGACCTTCAGAATACCTTGGTAGCATTAGAAGAGAAAATAAATCAGCAAAATTTGAATGTTGAGAATGTTACTACCGGTGTTGCCAAAAACTCAGGTACCCACATTTTCTGGAGAGCATCGAGAATGGGACCTGTTTGTGGAATTATATACTGAATTAATTCAAAAAGAGAAGATTTAAGTCTGACTCTTAAATTCAATTATTTAAAATCCTCGTTAAAGGGCGAAGCCATGAGCATGGAAGCCCATCTATTGTCAGGTTCAGCTGACAATTATAGTGCCGCTTGGGAATTGTTAACCAAGCGGTATGAAAACAATCGGATGGTATTTTCCAAACAATTAAGTCGGATTGCTGATTTACCTATGATCAACAATGAATCCGCAAAAAGTGTTAAAGGAGTGATTGACATAGTTAATGAGTCAGTTTACTTAATTAAAATAAAAGCAAATTTGTCCGATAAAGTTGACGTCATATTCGCACAACTCTTGCTAAGGAAATTTGACAGAGAGGCTCTACAATTGTATGAGACTCAGATTAGAAAAACAAGGCAAATTCAAGTGCTATCTGATGTCATGGAATACTTGGAGCAAAGATATTGCTGTGCCATGAACAAAGAAGAGAAAAAACCGCTAAAAACTGTTTTAAATTATGCGGAAGTCGAAGATAAATGTCCGATTTGCGAAATTGCAGTGCACAAAGCTTATAAGTGCTATAAGTTTAAAAGTTTTGACACCTACTGAAAGGTATGAAACAGCCAAAAAAGTGCAGCTTTGCATTAGATGCTTGAACCATTCAAGCAATAAGGTGTGTACTAATGAAATGGTCTGTTCATTATGCAGTAAGGAACACCATACCTTTCTCCATTTTGAAGAAAAGCAGGAGAGAGTTAATACTTGTGTAACCGCACAACCAACACTGTTGGCCACGGCTGTAATTCAAGTAAAAAATATAAATGGAGGATATAAGACTCTAAGAGCCCTTATTGATTGTGGTTCACAGAGCACCATTTTGTCCGAAGAGGCCGCTCAAATATTGAAATTACCTAAAATTAAACAATATACAGAAATAAGTGGCGTGTACTCAATAAAATCCAAAAAATCAAAATATAAGGTAAAAATAGATGAAACGACGCGAACTCCATGGAAACGACATCTTAGGGTTGAGGTAATTGTGTTGCCAAACTTGATGAAAGCTCTTCCAACAAAAATAGCAAACGTGGATATGTCGAAATGGCAAACTTACGTTCTACCTGATCCTACCTTTAATAAACCTGTTTATGTTGATATAATAATGGGGTTAACGTATATACCCGAATCTTAAAAGGGGGAATTACAAAGATTGATGGCCTGCTAGGCCAAAATACTCAATTTGGTTGGATCATCTCGGGATGCACCAAATCAAATCAGAATAAATCTATAGTGGCAACAACAACAATGTCACAGGTTTTAAACACCGTTGGGAGAAGAAGAAAGGTCAATTACAAAATAAATACAACAAAACTCAGAAAATAAATTTGTAACCGGCGCAAGCACCTCATATTGGTTCAATTAAATAATGATTATCTAAAAAATAATATCAAAATATATTCCGGTAATAAATAACCACTCATGTTTTGGCAATCAGCGATATTTAAAAATGGTGGATCACATTGGAACAACTCAAAAAGTAAAGATAGTTATTTTTTAAATTCTGCACCTTATAAAACGGGTAGAAGTCAGCACAGTAATGCATATCAGCAGTGGATAGATATCCCGAAACACAAATCGTTAGGTAATATGCCAAATATTATAAAAACCAACAGAAGCTAACAAGTAAAAATATAAAGTCAGATACAATCGGGAAAGGAACATCAAATTGACTAGGTTGAACGGCCGTCATGTAACTGGTCATGGTTCATTAACAATGGTTACCTTACTAATGATAATTATAATAACAATTTCTATAAAACTATTAAAATAATGTCCAAAACGCCGCATTTGGCGGCCAATTTGCAGAATGTTTAAGAATAAAAATCGTGTTCATCTACACTGGCTTCACCAAATCAGATGCATATAAAAAATACAATACAACTGTACCTTGCAATAATCTCCGCCGGGATCCATCTATCCGAGTTGTCGACGACCCATTCCGGAGGCGTGGGGACCCAACTGGGAGCCGCTTGGGTGGCCTCGGGTTTGTAGATTTCCATAGATCATCGTAATGGAGTCCGTGAGCTCAAGCCGGCGCTGCTGCTGGTTTGTTGGGTGATACCGATGTTGCGAGTGCGTGTCGATGGTCGAGATTGGGCCACGGGGCGAGGCAGAGCCAGTCTCCTTTTGGCTAGTGATTATCGGGGAAACACCTGGTGTGATCATCACAACTGTTGCATTTTTTATATACTATTTAAAGTCTTATTCCTTACAATTTGTATAAAGTATTTGCAAAGTCCATTAAATGGTAAGCCAATTGACGAACAATTAGTCTTAATAGTGTCCGTTCTTGGGAAGTCCATACATTCTTGGTGAGATCGCAGTAGTTGTCGCCATTTTGTTCTTTTCAATTGCTAACGAATTATTTCCAACGGATGCTAAACATTTCATGTATGTTATTTGTTGATTTAGCGACCTGTTGGTTATTATACTTTTGCAAAAAGGGTATATTAATTTTGGTCAGAAGTGTGCAACGCATAGAAGGAAGCTTCTCCGACCATATAAAGTATATGTCGGCGCATATCGAGTTTGTGTGTGTGAGGTTATGGTTTTGCACGTGTCGCCGCATGTCGAGTTTGTGTGCGTGTGGTTGTAGTTTCGGATATTTCACATTAATGACAATTTCATCATTATTGTGATATTGCATCAGCCTCTTATTGTGTTGTGATTGGTTGCTTGTACTTTGTCGCTTTAAGAAGTACCGTTTTAGCGGGGCGCCAGCGTTCTGACGAGTGTGGTTCGATGGTAGGCACAAAGAAGAGAGTTCAGATTCAAGGCAGTACGATTTGGAACTCGAGTGCGATCGAAACTCGCTGCGCTATAATGGCCGAAAATAATAGTGACCCGACATCAGAAGTGGGATCTAGCCCTCTACCTTCAACAGTTAATGAATCTTTGAAAACCATAATAGAGTTGCAAAATAAAAACTTAATTGAACTGGTTCGGGCTATACAATCAACGGAATCAGGCAGTGCAGTGCAGAATAAATCAGTGCAACTACCCAAATTCAACCCAGACAAGTCGGGCGCCAACGCTTCATCGTGGTGTACTACCGTTGAAATTATTCTTCAAGAAAATGTATTAAAAGGCAGCACGTTGGTCATGGCCTTGAGCTCAGCATTAGAGGGAAGCGCTTCTCAATGGCTTTCGCAAGTGTGTTACGCCGAAATCACCTGGGCCGAGTTTAAAGAACTGTTCATACAGCGTTTTGATACCGTAGAAACACCAGCCGCAATGTTTCTAAGTATGCTGTCGAATCGACCGACTGACGGCGAGTGTCTCGCAGTGCATGCAAGCCGCATGGTTACAGAGCTGACGACGAAATGGCGCCAAATGGGAATTGAAGAGAATGCTGTCTCTGTCACTCTTGCATTGCTAGCAAGTTTTGATAATCGATTGCAGCGTTTAAGCTTCACGTCGAATGTTACAACAAGAAGCGATTTGCAGTCCGAATCAAAAGCGTTCACTTTTAATAAAAGCAAGTCTGGCTTTATGGAGCATCAATCCGAAACTTTTCCCAAACGGCAAAAACAATCATCGATAGTGTGTCACTTCTGCGGCAAATTGGGCCATAAAATGATTGACTGCCGACTCAAGAAACAACAAAATCATTTTGCAAGTGGTAATGAACGACGTGGTAGGCAAGAAGGTCATCACCGTGACACATCAAGCGTAACATGCTACAAGTGCGGAGAATTGGGTCACATATCTACCCAATGCCCAAAGAAGGAAGCTAATAGAAACAAGCCATTCAACCAGGAAAAGCGAGTGGAGCAGTGCAGCGTTGCAGTACCAAAGGGACACATGGACCATAGAGGAGAAATTTTTGAAATCACCTTCGATTCTGGAGCAGAATGTTCGTTGATGAAAGAAAAGATAAGTAAAAAATTTTCTGGCAAAAGATTCAATAATGTGGTTATGCTGAAAGGCATAGGTAGTGGTGGAATTTGCAGTACTGTACAGATATTAAGTAATGTAAAGATTGATGACAATTGTATTGAAATTCTGTTTTATATAATAAGTGATGATCACATGGAAAACAATATTGTCATTGGACGGGAAATACTAAATCAGGGTTTCGATATTTTTGTGTCATCAAACCAATTTAAAATCTCAAGATCCAAAATAATTAATTCATGTATTGGTGGTGAGTCGACCGATATTGATACAGAACTTGAGGGTCACGACAAAATAAAACTGCATTCATTGTTGGCAAAGTATTCAAATTCTTTTATAAAAGGTATTCCAGGTACTAAGGTCAAGGTTGGCGAAATTAATATTAGATTAATTGATCCAAGTAAAACAGTTCAAAGAAGGCCATATCGTTTAAGTCCATGCGAGCGAGATTTAGTAAGGGAAAAAATTAACGAATTGCTAAAATACAAAATAATTAGACCAAGCTGTTCACCTTAAGCAAGCCCCATATTGTTCGTCAAGAAAAAAAATGGTTCAGATAGACTTTGTGTTGATTATAGAGAGCTAAATTCGAATACAGTCGCCGATAAATACCCGTTGCCACTTATACAGGATCAAATAAATAGACTTCAAGGAGTTAATTATTTTACGTGTTTAGATATGGCCAGCGGTTATTACCAAATTCTCTTACACACCGATTCTATTGAGTATACAGCGTTTGTGACCCCAGATGGTCAATATGAATTTTTATCCATGCCGTTGGGACTTAGAAACGCGCCTTCTGTGTTTCAACGTTTGGTAATGCAAGCTCTAGGTGATTTAGCAAATTCGTATGTTATCGTCTATATGGACGACATAATGATAATTGCCTCAACAAAAGATCAAGCGCTAGAAAGATTAGAAATTGTTTTAAACACATTAACAGAAGCTGGATTTTCATTCAGCATTACAAAGTGTTCTTTTTTGAAAACATCGGTTCAATATTTCGGCTACAATATTAGTGCTGGTGAAATTCGTCCAAACCCTCAGAAAATTGTAGCATTAACTGCTCTTCCGCCGCCACAGTCAGTCACATCGCTAAGACAATTCATTGGCTTAGCATCTTATTTCCGACAATTTTTTGGGGGATTTTCACAATTGATGAAGCCGTTGTATTTTTTAACTTCGGACAAAAAAAAATTCGTTTGGAAAACGGAACATGAGCAGATACGAAAAAAAGGTGTTTCTATTCTTACCGATAAACCAGTCCTTGTAATTTTTGACCCAAATCATCCAATTGAGTTGCATACAGATGCGAGTTGTGATGGCTACGGTGCAATTTTATTGCACAAAATTATTAACAAACCCCACGTAATTGAGTACTACAGTAAAGTTACTTCACCTGCAGAGTCAAGATACCACTCGTATGAGTTGGAAACTCTGGCTGTTGTAAACTCCATTAAACATTTTCGACATTATCTGTTAGGCATGAACTTTATTGTGTTTACCGATTGTAACTCGCTAAAGGCATCAAGAAACAAACAAGACTTGACCACCAGAGCACAGCGTTGGTGGGCTTACTTGCAGGCGTTTACATTCGATATTCAATACAGAGAGGGGAAAAGAATGGCACATGTCGACTTTTTGTCAAGAAACCCTCTTTTACCGAAGCCCATTTGTGCGGTAAGGGTGATTAACGAGAAGAGAGTTAACTTGGCTGAAATTTCAAGCAACTGGCTCATTGCTGAACAGCGTCGAGACGCGGACATAGCCGAAATTGTGCTTAAATTAAAAGATTTTACTCTTGCTGAAGATATTGCGAAAACCTATGAACTAAGGGCAGAAGTTCTTTACCGAAAAATACAGAGGAATGGCAGAACACGTTGTTTACCAGTAGTGCCACGTGCCTTCAGATGGTCCGTTATCAACCAAGTTCATGAGTCGATAATGCATTTAGGTTGGGAGAAGACACTGGATAAAGTCTACGATTTTTATTGGTTTGACAAAATGTCAAAATATGTTAGAAAATTTGTTGATAACTGTATCGCTTGTAAAATATCCAAATCAACCTCAGGAAAAATACAAGCTGAATTGCATCCCATTCCTAAAGTCGATATTCCTTGGCACACACACATCGATATAACTGGAAAACTAAGTGGCAAAAGTGACCAAAAGGAGTATGTAATTGTTCAAGTAGACGCGTTTACCAAGTATGTCTATCTTAGTCATAGCCTCAAATTAGACAGTGAAAATTGCATAAAGGCTGTTCAATCTGCTGTTTCGTTGTTTGGAGTACCAAACCGAATAATAGCTGACCAGGGTAGGTCTTTTACGGGTGGAAAGTTTAGCCAATTCTGTTCAGATAAGAAAATAAACTTGCATTTGATTGGTGCTAGCCGAGCTAGTGGCCAAGTGGAACGAACAATGAGCACGTTGAAAAATATGCTGACTGCGGTTGAAACTGGAACTCAGTCTTGGCAAGATGTGCTAGGAGAGGTACAGTTGGCAATCAATTGTACAACTAACCGCGTGACGAAGGCTAGTCCGTTAGAAATGTTATTGGGAAAGATAGCACGTCCATTAGGACTACTTCCACCTAGTGATATTGAAGATGAGGTTGATCTGTCAGATGTAAGAGCACAAGCTGAAAAGAATGTTTTAGCTACAGCAATTTATGACAAAGAACGATTTAATAAAAATAAGGCAAAAGTAATTAGACACAAAGTTGGAGATTTTGTGCTACTTAAAAGCGAAGAAAGGCATCAAACCAAATTGAGTCCAAAGTTCAAGGGACCTTTTGAAATAATTGATGTGCTAGATGGTGACAGGTACAATTTAAGGTCTTTAACCAATAAACGAAATTACAAATATGCTCATGAAGATTTAAGAAGATTGCCGGAGGGGCAAGTGCCCGAAGAGATGAATGTGTGTGATGATTATAATAATACTGTTGAGATTGATAACACGGTTGCAGCCTGTGATGATAGTGAAAATGAAAATTTTGCGAATCTTGAAGTCACTAAAGAGAGTGAAGTACACCAATAAGGGTGACAAATGATTTGTACGGCTGGCCAAAGAAAAGGGCAGATAATGCAAGCACAAGTGCAAAACATACTAATGTTTGTTTTGATCATGGCG
Source organism: Drosophila equinoxialis (assembly GCA_018150345.1). NCBI lineage: Eukaryota > Metazoa > Arthropoda > Insecta > Diptera > Drosophilidae > Drosophila > Drosophila equinoxialis. The sequence continues at coordinate 1,403,697 of JAECWI010000425.1, read as the reverse complement.
TGTGGGGCATTGATTGTATAACTGTAATGTTAAAAGCAGAGAATTAAATAATGTGAAAAGAAGAATGTTGTTAAAAATTACTTACTAATGAGTTTATACGAAGTAAGAAAGGAAAACTGACTTGTGTTTAGAAGTATTATATTATTTGTTTGTAATAAAAAAAAAAAAGTAAAACGAAATGAAGATAGTTTAAATGTTAGCATTTCCTACACGAGGACGTGTTAAAGTCAGGATGGCCGTGTCGGCGCATACCGAGTTTGTGTGTGTGAGGTTATGGTTTTGCACGTGTCGCCGCATGTCGAGTTTGTGTACGTGTGGTTGTAGTTTCGGATATTTCACATTAATGACAATTTCATCATTATTGTGATATTGCATCAGCCTCTAATTGTGTTGTGATTGGTTGCTTGTACTTTCTCGCTTTAAGAAGTACCGTTTTAGCGGGGTGCACAGTGGTTGCGCTTGTATGGAGTGAGCGGCCAAAAATACTTCTAGTAGAGATATCGAGCTAAAATTTTTACTGAAAGGTCTATAAAAGATTGTAACTATAATATATAAAAATGGATAGATTTGGATTTTTGTTTTTTATTGTAAAGTTCATTTTTTAAACTGTGTCTTCTAATAAATCTATAGTAGACCTTAATAGCATTGACCTTTGTTTATTAGTTAGTTTTCTGATTCCTGAAATTAAAGGATCTGAGCTTAAAAGTAATCTGTTCATTAAATCTGTATTCGTTATTACTCTTGATAGTTTTCGGGTGTGCTTCAATCTAAATATTTTAATGTCTTTATTTCTCGCCTCTGCGGCTTCTTCAGAAAGCTCTCCGATTGGTACCAAGCAATGCTTTATTACTTCAGAGCCGTGTATTAATACCTTATGGACAGTCGGAGGAAGATAATACCAAGGATATTCATCGACAAGCAGCTTAGCGGTTTCAAAGGCATAGTCCCTGAACTTCTCTGCATTTATTTTGTGTCCTGAAGACATGGCCTGAAGAATTGTTGAACATCATAGAATTAAAGCCTCATCGTAATTTTGGCAGATTCATGTGGATTGGTGAAAAACTTTCTTGCTGTGTTGCCATCATTAGAAGTTCCACTTCCACCAGCTTTTGGCTTGTCGACTATTAAGCCCATTAAATTTCGAAAGTCAGACTGAATTTGTTGTTTCCTTTTTAGAAGCATCTGCTTTCCCTCATGAGTGCGAATTTGCCAGGCTTTTTGGTCTAGCCGATACGAAATATGAAGAAAATATTCGAAAAAACGCATATATGAATGTAATGGGGAGAGTCCAAATCTATAGCATTTATCCAAATCATTCATTTCCGTAGGCTTTGCCCCGCATATATAACATTTTGCTAAAGATGTTTGGTTTAAAGCATTACATATCTTTCCATCCACCATAGTGAGCTGTAGTGAGTGATTTATTTTTATCTTTTTATTTTCGCTCTCCAATATTGTGGGCCGAAGCATGTCAATTTTATCATTAAAATATTTTTCTTCATCGATTGACAATTGCGTTGTTTCCTTTTTAAATTGAAATCGAATGGGCCTACAAAAACGAGTCGATGACGGTCGTGGATTCTTCCAAATAATTTTAGACTCATCCGATTCACTTATTAGTCTGAGAGGTACGTACGAGGTTACAAACAAACTGCTATCTGATAAATCAATGTCTGTAACCTTTTGTTTGTACTCAGCTTGCCCAGTGCTTCCATCGAATCCCCACTTCCCAATCAGAATCAGGTTATTGGCCGAATCGTCCTTTATATTTTGAATAACTTCAGTCTGAAGTTGCATAATGCGAGAGGCAGTGTGATCCAGCAAGCTCTGAAGTTCAACTTCAGCATGGGATTCGGTCACCATAATTTCCTTAGGATAGCCTTTGCTTTTGGCACTCAAAATTTTTTCATAACTGGGCAATAAATCGCTTGAAGTTTTTGAAGTTTTGGTGTTTTGTTAAGTTTGTTTCCATGAAAAGCGATAAAACTTCATCAATATTTGCTTCCGAACATATTGCATTCGATGGAAAACTGGTACGCAAAAGTGAAGCAGCAGACTCATCATGTTTTACCAGCTCGGCTATTCTTCGTCGTTTAGTCCTTTGAGAAGACTCCATGAAATCTTTTTTCGGCCTTCCACGCTCAGTTTCTTTTTCTTCTGATTCAGATATTGTGTGGGCACAGCACAATGAAATACATTCCTTCTCATTCAGCCAATGACTTTGAAATTGGACCACTAAAGATCTCGTTCGATTGTAATTTTGCCAAAAAGTTACAATTCTTTTGCATATATATGAAATTCGTCTTTATAAATCGTCCAGTTCGGTAACATAGCCGTTTTTTTCAATTTCTCCGTGTACAATATCATTTAATGCCTTAAATTTTTGTGCATGGTCACCTTTTTCTGTACACCAAAGATCAAAAATGTATAGGCGTGGAAAAATACACTTATACAAATTGTCTACCAAAAAAAAAAATTTTAATGAAAAACCAAGTAAAAAAAATAATAATTAATTAAAAAAGAAATGAATGATTTAACAAAGTCATAGACACCAAAAATCGACGTAGACAAAAAAAAAACAAATGCACGATACACAAAACAGATGTTTAGCAGGGCCAGCTGACCATGAAAAACGTAAGGCGTCGCCACGACGCGCCGTCACTTTATTTACGTTTATAAAAACATTGGCAGATGTTGGCATCTAAGCTTAACATATTTATTACCTTAAAATTCAGACAATTACAATGACATACAACTCAGTTGTGGAATTTTGTGGGAACACAACTAAAACTCCACCTAAACATGAAAAAGACGTTCTCAAAACACATAAAAAATATTAAATCAAATTAATTAATTTCACAAGAACAATTTAATAAGTTGGTTAATATTTTATATCAGAATTTAAAGTAAATACCTTGAACTTCAAAATCCATGCTAATTAATTAAGTTTGTAACACTTAAGCTGATGTCTGACCACTTTGAATTGTAGCTTTGATTTGAAAAAAGCTCACTCAATGCATCAGCTTTGCAAAAATGTACACGTGTTCGCGATTTCAAATCTATTTTTAGAAAATACAGTTACAAATCCAGAAAAAACCGGTTTACCATCAAGAAGTTTGGACATTTACGAGACAATTTGTGTGCATTTTGTTCAAAAAGCTTGTGATGGATTTTTCGATTTTTGGCCTATGAGCGCAACCACTGTGGTGTGGTTCGATGGTAGGCACAAAAAGAGAGTTCAAATTCAAGGCAGTACGATTCGGAACTCGAGTGCGATCGAAACTCGCTGCGCTATAATGGCTGAAAATAATAGTGACCCGACATATATATATTCTTGATCAGCACGACGAGACGCGTTCAAATAGCCTTGTCCGTCCGTCGGTCTGTCTGGATCGATTCGAACGCCTCCTAGACCGTAAGAGCTGCAGAGCGGAAATTTTGCATGTAGGCTTGTACAGTTTGTATATCTCGGATTCAGCCGGATCGGACCACTATACCGTATAGCTCTTATACAAACGGCAAAGTCACGAACAGTGAGTTATCGCAATAACTTCGTTATTTTCTCAGTTATTGTCGTGAAATTTAATATTGGTCAGTCTATTACACAAATAAACCACTGTGCCAAATTTGATCAAGATCGGATTACTATATTATATAGCTCCCATAGGAACGATCGGTCAAAAACAGTGACTTTTAGCAATAATTTCGTTACTTTTGATGCGGTTGCTTTCAAGTTTAACATTTGTTAGTTAAATAGATCTGTAGTTGACTATGCTGAATTTGATAAAGATCTGGTGACTACATCATATGGCTCCCATAGGAACGATCGGAGGAAAACAGTGACGTTGATCAAAATCTTCGTTATTTCCTATGCTTAGATTGTAGGCCGTTCTTTCGCAAACATTAGCCTTTTTAAAACTGGGTATGAGCCGGCTTCAGGTCAATAAATCTTACTAATTTCGTAAGATTTTAAATCATAGGCAGCACAAAAGGTGAGCAGGTTGTCTGTATAGCTATTTCAAGATCTACCAAGTTCTATCATCAGCAGACTTCGCTAAAGAATCCACCGTTGTAATGGCCATACCATATCTTCAACGCTAAAAGTATTTGGGAATTCCAAACGACATGCAGCGAGAAAAGAATGGCAAAGCTTGCAACTGCAGATTCCACCTTTTTAATGTGCATAACCTTGGGCGCCATCAGAATTAGTGTAAAGGGCTTCGCCTTCACCAACTAACCAACGCGCCCAAATTTTTTTTTGTTATAGTATATTGTACTATATGCAAAAAAGATGGTTTACAGCAAGTGTAAAAACAACATGTGTAATACGGCGGGCCTTCCGATTTTGGTATTTGTCTAGATTTCGACCTTATTGAAGTTAATCAAAACTGGGTATGAGCCGGCTTCAGGTCAATAAATCTTACTAATTTCGTAAGATTTTAAATCATAGGCAGCACAAAAGGTGAGCAGGTTGTCTGTATAGCTATTTCAAGAGCTACCAAGTTCTATCATCAGCAGACTTCGCTAAAGAATCCACCGTTGTAATGGCCATACCATATCTTCAACGCTAAAAGTAGTTGGAAATTCCAAACGACATGAAGCAAGAAAAGAATGGCAAAGCTTGCAACTGCAGATTCCACCTTTTTAATGTGCATACCCTTGGGCGCCATCAGAATTAGTGTAAAGGGCTTCGCCTTCACCAACTAACCATCACGCCCAAATTTTTTTTTGTTATAGTATATTGTACTATATGCAAAAAAGATGGTTTACAGCAAGTGTAAAAACAACATGTGTAATACGGCGGGCCTTCCGTTTTTGGTATTTGTCTAGATTTCGACCTTATTGAAGTTAATCAAAACTGGGTATGAGCCGGCTTCAGATCAATAAATCTTACTAATTTCGTAAGATTTTAAATCATAGGCAGCACAAAAGGTGAGCAGGTTGTCTGTATAGCTATTTCAAGAACTACCAAGTTCTATCATCAGCAGACTTCGCTAAAGAATCCACCGTTGTAACGGCCATACCATATCTTTAACGCTAAAAGTAGTTGGGAATTCCAAACGACATGAAGCAAGAAAAGAATGGCAAAGCTTGCAACTGCAGATTCCACCTTTTAAATGTGCATACCCTTGGGCGCCATCAGAATTAGTGTAAAGGGCTTCGCCTTCACCAACTAACCATCGCGCCCAAATTTTTTTTTTTATAGTATATTGTACTATATGCAAAAAGATGGTTTACAGCAAGTGTAAAAACAACATGTGTAATACGGCGGGCCTTCCGTTTTTGGTATTTGTCTAGATTTCGACCTTATTGAAGTTAATCAAAACTGGGTATGAGCCGGCTTCAGGTCAATAAATCTTACTAATTTCGTAAGATTTTAAATCATAGGCAGCACAAAAGGTGAGCAGGTTGTCTGTATAGCTATTTCAAGAACTACCAAGTTCTATCATCAGCAGACTTCGCTAAAGAATCCACCGTTGTAATGGCCATACCATATCTTCAACGCTAAAAGTATTTGGGAATTCCAAACGACATGAAGCGAGAAAAGAATGGCAAAGCTTGCAACTGCAGATTCCAACTTTTTTAATGTGCATACCCTTGGGCGCCATCAGAATTAGTGTAAAGGGCTTCGCCTTCACCAACTAACCATTGCGCCCAAGTTTTTTGTTATAGTATATTGTACTATATGCAAAAAAGATGGTTTACAGCAAGTGTAAAATCAACATGTGTAATACGGCGGGCCTTCCGTTTTTGGTATTTGTCTAGATTTCGACCTTATTGAAGTTAATCAAAACTGGGTATGAGCCGGCTTCAGGTCAATAAATCTTACTAATTTCGTAAGATTTTAAATCATAGGCAGCACAAAAGGTGAGCAGGTTGTCTGTATAGCTATTTCAAGAGCTACCAAGTTCTATCATCAGCAGACTTCGCTAAATAATCCACCGTTGTAATGGCCATACCATATCTTCAACGCTAAAAGTAGTTGGGAATTCCAAACGACATGAAGCAAGAAAAGAATGGCAAAGCTTGCAACTGCAGATTCCACCTTTTAAATGTGCATACCCTTGGGCGCCATCAGAATTAGTGTAAAGGGCTTCGCCTTCACCAACTAACCATCGCGCCCAAATTTTTTTTGTTATAGTATATTGTACTATATGCAAAAAAGATGGTTTACAGCAAGTGTAAAAACAACATGTGTAATACGGCGGGCCTTCCGTTTTTGGTATTTGTCTAGATTTCGACCTTATTGAAGTTAATCAAAACTGGGTATGAGCCGGCTTTAGGTCAATAAATCTTACTAATTTCATAAGATTTTAAATCATAGGCAGCACAAAAGGTGAGCAGGTTGTCTATATAGCTATTTCAAGAACTACCAAGTTCTATCATCAGCAGACTTCGCTAAAGAATCCACCGTTGTAATGGCCATACCATATCTTCAACGCTAAAAGTATTTGGGAATTCCAAACGACATGAAGCGAGAAAAGAATGGCAAAGCTTGCAACTGCAGATTCCAACTTTTTTAATGTGCATACCCTTGGGCGCCATCAGAATTAGTGTAAAGGGCTTCGCCTTCACCAACTAACCATCACGCCCAAGTTTTTTGTTATAGTATATTGTACTATATGCAAAAAAGATGGTTTACAGCAAGTGTAAAAACAACATGTGTAATACGGCGGGCCTTCCGTTTTTGGTATTTGTCTAGATTTCGACCTTATTGAAGTTAATCAAAACTGGGTATGAGCCGGCTTCAGGTCAATAAATCTTACTAATTTCGTAAGATTTTAAATCATAGGCAGCACAAAAGGTAAGCAGGTTGTCTGTATAGCTATTTCAAGAGCTACCAAGTTCTATCATCAGCAGACTTCGCTAAAGAATCCACCGTTGTAATGGCCATACCATATCTTCAACGCTAAAAGTAGTTGGAAATTCCAAACGACATGAAGCAAGAAAAGAATGGCAAAGCTTGCAACTGCAGATTCCACCTTTTTAATGTGCATACCCTTGGGCGCCATCAGAATTAGTGTAAAGGGCTTCGCCTTCACCAACTAACCATCGCGCCCAAATTTTTTTTTGTTATAGTATATTGTACTATATGCAAAAAAGATGGTTTACAGCAAGTGTAAAAACAACATGTGTAATATGGCGGGCCTTCCGTTTTTGGTATTTGTCTAGATTTCGACCTTATTGAAGTTAATCAAAACTGGGTATGAGCCGGCTTCAGGTCAATAAATCTTACTAATTTCGTAAGATTTTAAATCATAGGCAGCACAAAAGGTGAGCAGGTTGTCTGTATAGCTATTTCAAGAACTACCAAGTTCTATCATCAGCAGACTTCGCTAAAGAATCCACCGTTGTAATGGCCATACCATATCTTCAACGCTAAAAGTATTTGGGAATTCCAAACGACATGAAGCGAGAAAAGAATGGCAAAGCTTGCAACTGCAGATTCCACCTTTTTAATGAGCATACCCTTGGGCGCCATCAGAATTAGTGTAAAGGGCTTCGCCTTCACCAACTAACCATCGCGCCCAAATTTTTTTTTTGCTATAGTATATTGTACTATATGCAAAAAGATGGTTTACAGCAAGTGTAAAACAACATGTGTAATACGGCGGGCCTTCCGATTTTGGTATTTGTCTAGATTTCGACCTTATTGAAGTTAATCAAAACTGGGTATGAGCCGGCTTCAGGTCAATAAATCTTACTAATTTCGTAAGATTTTAAATCATAGGCAGCACAAAAGGCGAGCAGGTTGTCTGTATAGCTATTTCAAGAACTACCAAGTTCTATCATCAGCAGACTTCGCTAAAGAATCCACCGTTGTAACGGCCATACCATATCTTTAACGCTAAAAGTAGTTGGGAATTCCAAACGACATGGAGCAAGAAAAGAATGGCAAAGCTTGCAACTGCAGATTCCACCTTTTAAATGTGCATACCCTTGGGCGCCATCAGAATTAGTGTAAAGGGCTTCGCCTTCACCAACTAACCATCGCGCCCAAATTTTTTTTTTTATAGTATATTGTACTATATGCAAAAAAGATGGTTTACAGCAAGTGTAAAAACAACATGTGTAATACGGCGGGCCTTCCATTTTTGGTATTTGTCTAGATTTCGACCTTATTGAAGTTAATCAAAACTGGGTATGAGCCGGCTTCAGGTCAATAAATCTTACTAATTTCATAAGATTTTAAATCATAGGCAGCACAAAAGGTGAGCAGGTTGTCTATATAGCTATTTCAAGAACTACCAAGTTCTATCATCAGCAGACTTCGCTAAAGAATCCACCGTTGTAATGGCCATACCATATCTTCAACGCTAAAAGTAGTTGGAAATTCCAAACGACAGGAAGCGAAAAAGAATGGCAAAGCTTGCAACTGCAGATTCCAACTTTTTTATGTGCATACCCTTGGGCGCCATCAGAATTAGTGTAAAGGGCTTCGCCTTCACCAACTAACCATTGCGCCCAAGTTTTTTGTTATAGTATATTGTACTATATGCAAAAAAGATGGTTTACAGCAAGTGTAAAATCAACATGTGTAATACGGCGGGCCTTCCGTTTTTGGTATTTGTCTAGATTTCGACCTTATTGAAGTTAATCAAAACTGGGTATGAGCCGGCTTCAGGTCAATAAATCTTACTAATTTCGTAAGATTTTAAATCATAGGCAGCACAAAAGGTGAGCAGGTTGTCTGTATAGCTATTTCAAGAGCTACCAAGTTCTATCATCAGCAGACTTCGCTAAATAATCCACCGTTGTAATGGCCATACCATATCTTCAACGCTAAAAGTATTTGGGAATTCCAAACGACATGAAGCAAGAAAAGAATGGCATAGCTTGCAACTGCAGATTCCACCTTTTAAATGTGCATACCCTTGGGCGCCATCAGAATTAGTGTAAAGGGCTTCGCCTTCACCAACTAACCATCGCGCCCAAATTTTTTTTTGTTATAGTATATTGTACTATATGCAAAAAAGATGGTTTACAGAAAGTGTAAAAACAACATGTGTAATACGGCGGGCCTTCCGTTTTTGGTATTTGTCTAGATTTCGACCTTATTGAAGTTAATCAAAACTGGGTATGAGCCGGCTTCAGGTCAATAAATCTTACTAATTTCGTAAGATTTACTTCGCTAAAGAATCTACCGTTGTAATGGCCGTACCATATCTTCAACGCTAAAAGTAGTTGGGAATTCCAAACGACATGAAGCGAGAAAAGAATGGCAAAGCTTGCAACTGCAGATTCCACCTTTTTAATGTGCATACCCTTGGGCGCCATCAGAATTAGTGTAAAGGGCTTAGCCTTCACCAACTCACCATCGCGCCCAAATTTTTTGTTATAGTATATTGTACTATATGCAAAAAAGATGGTTTACAGCAAGTGTAAAAACAACATGTGTAATACGGCGGGCCTTCCGATTTTGGTATTTGTCTAGATTTCGACCTTATTGAAGTTAATCAAAACTGGGTATGAGCCGGCTTCAGGTCAATACATCTTTCTAATTTCGTAAGATTTTAAATCATAGGCAGCACAAAAGGTGAGCAGGTTGTCTGTATAGCTATTTCAAGAACTACCAAGTTCTATCATCAGCAGACTTCGCTAAAGAATCCACCGTTGTAATGGCCATACCATATCTTCAAAAGTAGTTGGGAATTCCAAACGACATGAAGCGAGAAAAGAACGGCAAAGCTTGCAACTGCAGATTCCACCTTTTTAATGTGCATACCCTTGGGCGCCATCAGAATTAGTGTAAGGGGCTTCGCCTTCACCAACTAACCATCGCGCCCAAATTTTTTGTTATAGTATATTCTACTATATGCAAAAAAGATGGTTTACAGCAAGTGTAAAAACAACATGTGTAATACGGCGGGCCTTCCGTTTTTGGTATTTGTCTAGATTTCGACCTTATTGAAGTTAATCAAAACTGGGTATGAGCCGGCTTCAGGTCAATAAATCTTACTAATTTCGTAATATTTTAAATCATAGGCAGCACAAAAGGTGAGCAGGTTGTCTGTATAGCTATTTCAAGAACTACCAAGTTCTATCATCAGCAGACTTCGCTAAAGAATCCACCGTTGTAATGGCCATACCATATCTTCAACGCTAAAAGTAGTTGGGAATTCCAAACGACATGAAGCGAGAAAAGAACGGCAAAGCTTGCAACTGCAGATTCCACCTTTTTAATGTGCCTACCCTTGGGCGCCATCAGAATTAGTGTAAGGGGCTGCGCCTTCACCAACTAACCATCGCGCCCAAATTTTTTGCTATAGTATATTGTACTATATGCAAAAAGATGGTTTACAGCAAGTGTAAAAACAACATGTGTAATACGGCGGGCCTTCCGTTTTTGGTATTTGTCTAGATTTCGACCTTATTGAAGTTAATCAAAACTGGGTATGAGCCGGCTTCAGGTCAATAAATCTTACTAATTTCGTAAGATTTTAAATCATAGGCAGCACAAAAGGTGAGCAGGTTGTCTGTATAGCTATTTCAAGAACTACCAAGTTCTATCATCAGCAGACTTCGCTAAAGAATCCACCGTTGTAATGGCCATACCATATCTTCAACGCTAAAAGTAGTTGGGAATTCCAAACGACATGAAGCGAGAAAAGAACGGCAAAGCTTGCAACTGCAGATTCCACCTTTTTAATGTGCATACCCTTGGGCGCCATCAGAATTAGTGTAAAGGGCTTCGCCTTCACCAACTAACCATCGCGCCCAAGTTTTTTGTTATAGTATATTGTACTATATGCAAAAAAGATGGTTTACAGCAAGTGTAAAATCAACATGTGTAATACGGCGGGCCTTCCGTTTTTGGTATTTGTCTAGATTTCGACCTTATTGAAGTTAATCAAAACTGGGTATGAGCCGGCTTCAGGTCAATAAATCTGACTAATTTCGTAAGATTTTAAATCATAGGCAGCACAAAAGGTGAGCAGGTTGTCTGTATAGCTATTTCAAGAGCTACCAAGTTCTATCATCAGCAGACTTCGCTAAATAATCCACCGTTGTAATGGCCATACCATATCTTCAACGCTAAAAGTAGTTGGGAATTCCAAACGACATGAAGCGAGAAAAGAATGGCAAAGCTTGCAACTGCAGATTCCACCTTTTTAATGAGCATACCCTTGGGCGCCATCAGAATTAGTGTAAAGGGCTTCGCCTTCACCAACTAACCATCGCGCCCAAATTTTTTTTTGCTATAGTATATTGTACTATATGCAAAAAAGATTGTTTACAGCAAGTGTAAAAACAACATGTGTAATACGGCGGGCCTTCCGTTTTTGGTATTTGTCTAGATTTCGACCTTATTGAAGTTAATCAAAACTGGGTATGAGCCGGCTTCAGGTCAATAAATCTTACTAATTTCGTAAGATTACTTCGCTAAAGAATCTACCGTTGTAATGGCCATACCATATCTTCAACGCTAAAAGTAGTTGGGAATTCCAAACGACATGAAGCGAGAAAAGAATGGCAAAGCTTGCAACTGCAGATTCCACCTTTTTAATGTGCATACCCTTGGGCGCCATCAGAATTAGTGTAAAGGGCTTCGCCTTCACCAACTTACCATCGCGCCCAAATTTTTTGTTATAGTATATTGTACTATATGCAAAAAAGATGGTTTACAGCAAGTGTAAAAACAACATGTGTAATACGGCGGGCCTTCCGATTTTGGTATTTGTCTAGATTTCGACCTTATTGAAGTTAATCAAAACTGGGTATGAGCCGGCTTCAGGTCAATACATCTTACTAATTTCGTAAGATTTTAAATCATAGGCAGCACAAAAGGTGAGCAGGTTGTCTGTATAGCTATTTCAAGAACTACCAAGTTCTATCATCAGCAGACTTCGCTAAAGAATCCACCGTTGTAATGGCCATACCATATCTTCAACGCTAAAAGTAGTTGGGAATTCCAAACGACATGAAGCGAGAAAAGAACGGCAAAGCTTGCAACTGCAGATTCCACCTTTTTAATGTGCATACCCTTGGGCGCCATCAGAATTAGTGTAAAGGGCTTCGCCTTCACCAACTAACCATCGCGCCCAAGTTTTTTGTTATAGTATATTGTACTATATGCAAAAAAGATGGTTTACAGCAAGTGTAAAATCAACATGTGTAATACGGCGGGCCTTCCGTTTTAGGTATTTGTCTAGATTTCGACCTTATTGAAGTTAATCAAAACTGGGTATGAGCCGGCTTCAGGTCAATAAATCTGACTAATTTCGTAAGATTTTAAATCATAGGCAGCACAAAAGGTGAGCAGGTTGTCTGTATAGCTATTTCAAGAGCTACCAAGTTCTATCATCAGCAGACTTCGCTAAATAATCCACCGTTGTAATGGCCATACCATATCTTCAACGCTAAAAGTAGTTGGGAATTCCAAACGACATGAAGCGAGAAAAGAATGGCAAAGCTTGCAACTGCAGATTCCACCTTTTTAATGAGCATACCCTTGGGCGCCATCAGAATTAGTGTAAAGGGCTTCGCCTTCACCAACTAACCATCGCGCCCAAATTTTTTTTTTTGCTATAGTATATTGTACTATATGCAAAAAAGATTGTTTACAGCAAGTGTAAAAACAACATGTGTAATACGGCGGGCCTTCCGTTTTTGGTATTTGTCTAGATTTCGACCTTATTGAAGTTAATCAAAACTGGGTATGAGCCGGCTTCAGGTCAATAAATCTTACTAATTTCGTAAGATTACTTCGCTAAAGAATCTACCGTTGTAATGGCCATACCATATCTTCAACGCTAAAAGTAGTTGGGAATTCCAAACGACATGAAGCGAGAAAAGAATGGCAAAGCTTGCAACTGCAGATTCCACCTTTTTAATGTGCATACCCTTGGGCGCCATCAGAATTAGTGTAAAGGGCTTCGCCTTCACCAACTTACCATCGCGCCCAAATTTTTTGTTATAGTATATTGTACTATATGCAAAAAAGATGGTTTACAGCAAGTGTAAAAACAACATGTGTAATACGGCGGGCCTTCCGATTTTGGTATTTGTCTAGATTTCGACCTTATTGAAGTTAATCAAAACTGGGTATGAGCCGGCTTCAGGTCAATACATCTTACTAATTTCGTAAGATTTTAAATCATAGGCAGCACAAAAGGTGAGCAGGTTGTCTGTATAGCTATTTCAAGAACTACCAAGTTCTATCATCAGCAGACTTCGCTAAAGAATCCACCGTTGTAATGGCCATACCATATCTTCAACGCTAAAAGTAGTTGGGAATTCCAAACGACATGAAGCGAGAAAAGAACGGCAAAGCTTGCAACTGCAGATTCCACCTTTTTAATGTGCATACCCTTGGGCGCCATCAGAATTAGTGTAAGGGGCTTCGCCTTCACCAACTAACCATCGCGCCCAAATTTTTTGTTATAGTATATTCTACTATATGCAAAAAGATGGTTTACAGCAAGTGTAAAAACAACATGTGTAATACGGCGGGCCTTCCGTTTTTGGTATTTGTCTAGATTTCGACCTTATTGAAGTTAATCAAAACTGGGTATGAGCCGGCTTCAGGTCAATAAATCTTACTAATTTCGTAATATTTTAAATCATAGGCAGCACAAAAGGTGAGCAGGTTGTCTGTATAGCTATTTCAAGAACTACCAAGTTCTATCATCAGCAGACTTCGCTAAAGAATCCACCGTTGTAATGGCCATACCATATCTTCAACGCTAAAAGTAGTTGGGAATTCCAAACGAGATGAAGCGAGAAAAGAACGGCAAAGCTTGCAACTGCAGATTCCACCTTTTTAATGTGCATACCCTTGGGCGCCATCAGAATTAGTGTAAGGGGCTTCGCCTTCACCAACTAACCATCGCGCCCAAATTTTTTGCTATAGTATATTGTACTATATGCAAAAAGATGGTTTACAGCAAGTGTAAAAACAACATGTGTAATACGGCGGGCCTTCCGTTTTTGGTATTTGTCTAGATTTCGACCTTATTGAAGTTAATCAAAACTGGGTATGAGCCGGCTTCAGGTCAATAAATCTTACTAATTTCGTAAGATTACTTCGCTAAAGAATCTACCGTTGTAATGGCCATACCATATCTTCAACGCTAAAAGTAGTTGGGAATTCCAAACGACATGAAGCGAGAAAAGAATGGCAAAGCTTGCAACTGCAGATTCCACCTTTTTAATGTGCATACCCTTGGGCGCCATCAGAATTAGTGTAAAGGGCTTCGCCTTCACCAACTTACCATCGCGCCCAAATTTTTTGTTATAGTATATTGTACTATATGCAAAAAGATGGTTTACAGCAAGTGTAAAAACAACATGTGTAATACGGCGGGCCTTCCGATTTTGGTATTTGTCTAGATTTCGACCTTATTGAAGTTAATCAAAACTGGGTATGAGCCGGCTTCAGGTCAATACATCTTACTAATTTCGTAAGATTTTAAATCATAGGCAGCACAAAAGGTGAGCAGGTTGTCTGTATAGCTATTTCAAGAACTACCAAGTTCTATCATCAGCAGACTTCGCTAAAGAATCCACCGTTGTAATGGCCATACCATATCTTCAACGCTAAAAGTAGTTGGGAATTCCAAACGACATGAAGCGAGAAAAGAACGGCAAAGCTTGCAACTGCAGATTCCACCTTTTTAATGTGCATACCCTTGGGCGCCATCAGAATTAGTGTAAAGGGCTTCGCCTTCACCAACTAACCATCGCGCCCAAGTTTTTTGTTATAGTATATTGTACTATATGCAAAAAAGATGGTTTACAGCAAGTGTAAAATCAACATGTGTAATACGGCGGGCCTTCCGTTTTTGGTATTTGTCTAGATTTCGACCTTATTGAAGTTAATCAAAACTGGGTATGAGCCGGCTTCAGGTCAATAAATCTTACTAATTTTGTAAGATTTTAAATCATAGGCAGCACAAAAGGTGAACAGGTGTGTATGTTTCTCAAAAATGCGAGCGAGTGGGCGAGTTCCGATTAGCTGTCGGAACGATGCCTATTTTGTGCCTAACGCCAAAAATTCGTTCAACACGATCTTTTATCGTTTTCTAGCGCAGTGACAACAGCTGTTTATATTATTTATTGCAACGAGGTGGAAAGCTATTTTCTTTGCCTAACAAACCAAAAGTAGTACGGTATGCCCCAAAGCCTGAAATTGACAGATGGATTCTGAGGGATACAAATTTTGAAGCAACATTAAATTATAAGGGAATATCCATTGTAACGCCAAATATTGATGTGTTAAAGAATATTTGGGACTTCCTTCTCCAGCTGAGTGTGTAATGCAAAACGGTGTTACAGTGGTCATTGCAGTCATCTACGTTTCACCGAATCATTTCATATATTCAAGTATTCATTCACAGAGTAACTAGTAGAATACACTAAAGCACGCTCAAGACTTCAGAGATATAGCTAGCAGATGTATGAACTTCCAGTAATTTTACCAGATGATTTTAATATTAATTTTTGTAATAAAAAATCTGAGCCAACGATACAGTTTTTTTTGAAGAATTTAAAAAAATTTCAATCTGGCAATTCAACAACAAAATTTAATAAGGCTATTGATGCAGTTTTTTCGAAATACTTGGACAAAATAGAATCTGAAATATTCGTATCTTAACTTAAAAAAATGATTAAAATGATAAAAATGATGATAGATAACTGATCTATTTATCACCATCTCCATATTACTGACCTCTTTCTGACATAAATAGTACAAATGCGTAGACACACTCTCATTTTTTTTTTATTTAATCGCCATGAGTTTAATTCAAGAAATTTATCATTTTTATTGTTTTAGGAAAATAAAAATGGATTTGAAATAGCGGGCTTACATTTTCTGCAAACGACACAATTTGAAATGATTTGAAATAGCGGGCTTACATTTTCTGCACACGACACAATTTGAAATGATTGCCAGTTACAGTTAAACGTTGACACTTCAGATAAATTTTTTCTCTAAATACATGAAAGCTATGCGATTTATTATAAAACTAAAACTGTCATTAAATTAGCAATGTTTTTATTCATATTTTAACACAAAATTTGGTAGTATAACATCAAACATTTTGATTTCGCTTTTCGAACTGGACTATGAAGCAACCATGTAGCTGTCAGCGGATTTATGCCTGTGTTTTGCTAAAACGTAAAATTGAATAAATGATTTATAAAAATTTATAGGTATTCAAAAATAAATGTCAAATAGAATTTAGAAGTCTCCAATTTAAATTATGATTTCAATTGTACAGGTGTGCAACATACATCACAGACAATGCTACCAAAAACGACAAGCAACTCAACAAACATGTAGGATCACAGTATGGGCAGTAGTAGTAGATGTCTTCAGGTAATATTGTCTGGACGTTGACGCGTACAATGCGAAGTACGTTCAAGTGGACCACCAGGACATAGCCTCTTTCGCGCCAGCCCAAGCAGAGCGCTGTCCACCTCCCGCCCGACCGACCGTGGGGCGCAGCCGTATATCGAACGGCACGATCGCGTTGACAAATAAAAATATAACGGACAAACAATAAAAAATATGATTAACTACACTAGTCGGTATAAATATTTTGACGAAATCGTTTTGTGCCTCTTGAAGCTGTCCATGCGTATTACCGTTAAATAACGGTGCGAAAATGAATGTCATAACAAATAATCTATTAACAGCTATGTGCATGCCAAATTTTAAGTTCTTTAGCTTTTGCATTCTCTTTCTGCTTATAAGATTGCAAGCGAACATCAAATTTCTGCGTGGCATAAGTATTTTGACGAAATCATTTTGCACATGTGATTTCAGTTTTGAGCGCGTTTGAACCAAAAATCGTTTGAATTTAAATTTAATAATTATTTAAGATAGTAAAAAAAAAAAATTTAGCAAGGCATATTGTAAACCATGGGTAAAACGGCTGAATTAAGTTTGGAGGTTAGATCGGCAATGGTAGCTAAGTTTCACGCCGGAAAAAAATAGTGGACATTGCCAAAGAATACCACGTGTCTCGAGAAACGGTGCACTACCAAATAAATAAGGAAAAAAAGTATAACTCGGTGAAAAACTTAAAAAGAACAGGCCCAAGACGGAAAATACCCTGACTGATGACCGAGTCCTACTACGGGAATTTAAAGAAACGTAATGCTGAAGCCTCAAAAGCAGCCGATTTGCTGAATTCGACAGCCAATAAGTCAATCAGCAAAGGAGCATATAAACAAAGCAAAGGAGTTCTGAAGAAGAACAACAAAAAAATTTTGTTTTCCTATTTTTAAGTTTGTATTAACCATACATAATATGGAAAATTAAATAATAATTTTCTATAAAGAAATTAAAAACTTAAACAGCAAAATGCGCAACTTTTTCTTCGTCAAAATATTTATGCCGACTAGTGTACAGTAATTACGAGCTAAATGTGCTAAAATGGAGGTTCTCACAAGAGAAAGAGAGGAGAGATAAAATTTCTAGTAGGTATACGTGATACAGATAGATTTAACTGGTTCAATAGCTTAGGAGAGTCTATTTCACCTATTAAAAGTTTATGAATAAAAATAGCACCAAGCATTACTCTCCGATTAATTAACGAAGGAAGATTAATTAAACGAAGCCTACTGGAGTATGATGGCAAATTGACATTGCAATCTGTAGTGATATACATATGCGCGTGTAGTTGCTAGCTGCCTAATTTTTATCTACTTTGCTAACAATAACACAAGTGTATGCTAAAGATCGGGGTCGTGCACTTCTAGCGTTGCTCTTGCTTAGCTCGTCGGATGAGGGGGGGGTTCTTTCCTACTCTAGGCATACGTATGGATCATACAGAAAAAAATATAAGTGCACTATCAGAAACTAAAAGGATGTAAAAAGCAAAAGGTTGAACCAGATCGGGATACTATTAATTGTGCTGACGACTTCTCTGCGGATTAGCTAAAGGTGTTGCTCGCTAACCCTTCCTGTACCCACCCTACCTTGGCAAACTATTGGGTTTAATTGATTGCCCCTTAACATACATTTAAACAATCTTAGACGATTTGTAACGGCAGCATAGTTATGGATTCAGGCGACGGATTACCCAAAGAATTAGTTTACGCAAACATGACGAAATTTCGAGTTATGATTTTAATTCCAAACAAAAGGTTTTCATGACTTATTTTCTAACAAATTTTAAAATAAAGATATGCAAAAAGATATAGCAAAATAAATTTAAATACTGTAATTAGACAATAAAATAGTTTTAAAAATTCATGGTAATTCAAAAGAGATTTGGGTTATGTGGCCGCGTGTGCAAGTTGGCAATTAAACAAATATTTATATTATATTCATATGTGTGTGTGTTAACTCATCGATGCCGCAGGGATTTGCTGTATAATTTAGTTATTAGAAAAATGAAATGTAACAAAGGCAATCTCAACGCATTACATACCAATTAGGTTTCCTACTAAGGAAAACTGATTTTACTTAACTGAATAACGACTTAATTTAAATGATAATATCTAAATTTTCATTACGTTACTTAAACTATGAATTCATTTAAACTTATTTTAGATCAGCAAAATTTACGTTAATAAAGGAGAGAAAAATAAAATTAAGTCATCATCACCAGACTATTCTAGTCTGGCCCATGGCGAAGATTAATGATGAAATGGAAGAGTTGATAAAGTAAGTCCGAGGATTCTTGGTGTCTTGGTTGTTCAAAGAGGTCGCTTTTTGTTCCAACGAAGAAAACATTAGCGATTGGGCTGGGGTACAATAAAACAAATTGTCCCAAAGAAAAAGAAGAATCCAAGGTAGCTTAAAAGCCAAAAGTAGCTTGGTCGACGCCACGCGATCGAAATATAAATTTTACTGAAATATAACGGGGTTTAATTTCTAATATTTTCGATAAATTGAATGTTATATCACTTTATTCTTCGAATATTCACTAATATTTTTATTCACTTTATCCAAATATGTATATTACTGCCTTGTGCAGTCACTGTACTTTTTTTATGATGACGTAATATACACGTGTTTCACTTTATATATATGTACATATGTACATATTTTCTGTAAATATTAATATTCACGTCCATTTGCAATCAAGTATCAAATGAAAATGCCTGTACCAATAATTCTGTTTCTAAGCAAATGCAATGCATGCGAACGGATCTTTTCCATGCTCTCTTCTTTGCATACGCTTTGTGTTCGCTGTGTGAGAGTAAGAACCGTACCAAGTAAGACATGTGCGTAGTACACAAAGGGGGTTGTTAATTAATATTTGCAAACAAAAAAAAAATGCAATTAAAATTATTATTATTAAAGAGGGCTACTACAGATCCCACTATAGACCGCGAAGAGCAAATAGCAGAAATTGCTTTTGAACAGATTCAATTTTACTTTGGTGCGTCTCATATTGAGGTGACCATATGCAAGATCCGTACTCTAAGATAGGACGGATTAATGAAGTATACAGAAGTTTGGTTGTGTGCGGATCGTCAAACTCTTTTGACCATCGTTTCACAAACCCAAAAACATTCATAGATTTACTAACTGTAGCAGAAATATGAGGTTTCAAGGTTAATTTATGGTCCATAAGAACACCTAAGTCATTGACTATATTTAACTGCTCTAAGGCAGTGTCCTTAAAATAATAAGTGCATCTATAAAAAGACATAACTTTACATTTAGGGCCTTTGAGGTTTAGTAGGTTTGTTTCACACCAATTCAAACGATCATTAAGATCCTATTGAAGTAGGCAAGAAGACGATATGTCCTTAAAACTGAGGTAAAACTGTTAACATCATCAGCGTACATAAGCACCCGACAATGTGACACTACCAATGGAAGATCATTGATGAAAAGAGTGAATAGCAATGGACCCAAATGACTACCCTGAGGCACTCCAGAAGTCACTTGGAAGGTCTTAGAAAATTAAGACTTAAAGAGGACCTTTTAGAAAGATATTGAAGAATCCAATATAGCAAAAGGCTGGGGATGCCAAGTTCATTTAACTTATATAAAAGCAGTGTGTGATTAACAGAGTCAAAGGTCTTGCGGAAGTCAGTATAAATGACATCAGTTTGCACGGCAGTCTTGAACCCTTTGATTGACTGAGATGTAAATTCTAATAGTTTAGTAATTGTCGATCCACTTTTTTAAGCCCATGTTGGGATGACGAAATGATTGAGCTTCAAAAATGCTGCAATTGAGGCGTTATTATTTTCTCAAATGCTTTGGGTATGGCAGACAATTTAGAAATACCCCTATAATTAAAGGCTTCGGACATTTTCCCCTTTTTATGAAGAGGAATAATATATGATTCCTTCCAGATGGACGGGAAGGCGGAAGATGTAACGGACAGTGTTAACAACTTAAGTATTGGCTTATTTAGGGCCTCTGCGTAAAACCTTAATACGCAGCCTGGTATTCCATCAGGGCCAGGTACATATATTGGTTTAACGGAACTAAGCACGCAAAGAACCGAACTTTCTTCAAACACAGGGTCTAAAATGCAATTCGACGATTGCAAGTGATAAGGACAAGGAGAATTTGCTTGATAAATCGAAGAGGAATAAGTTGTTTTGAAAAAATTAGCAAACACATCCGCAATTGCCTAATCATTGTCAGCTTTATTGTTTTCGAAAGACAAGTAAGACTGGTGCACTGATTTCTTACGTTTTTCATTGACGAATTTATAAAATTGCTTAGGATCTCGAGAAAACCTAAGTTTACATCTCTGAAGATAATCCTTATAGCATTGTGAATTCAGCACCACAAAATTTGATCGAGCAACTACTTTTAGGGAAAAATCCGATGCTTTACCGGATTTTTTAAATCTTTTATAGCATCTCGATTTTACGTTCTTCGTTATATAACTCACGTGAAAGGAGGTCTATCAGACTGGGACACAAACATCCAAGAACGACATAAGAATTTTATAGAAGACAGAAATGGCAGAGTCCATATCCGTGAAAGTATACAGATATGTCCAATCATTAGTTAACAAGAGATTTTTAAGTTTAGTAAAGTTTGTCTTGCAAAAACATCGGGTTTGAGGTATCGAGTTATTATATCAAGGCATAACCCCAAAAGGAAGGTCAATGGTTACATCCACAGTTGGATGAAAGTTGTCTTCAGGGATAATTAAGGGATCAGACCTGGAAATATGGCAGTCGGAAGAATCCAACACAAATACCAGATCTAGTGATCTGTTCCGACTATTCCGGACCGGATTTATAATCGCTATCGAAAGAATATCGATAAGAAACGATATACGATGCATGAGGAATAGAGAGTCTACCAGTCACTCTGTGTTGTAGAGTCAGTCTAGAAAGTTGCGTCTATTGAGTTGTGTGTTGAAGTATGTATGCAGTACGTTCAGAGTGTGTGCGAAGAATAAAGAGAAACATTGTGAAGTTATGTATTCATTTTGTTAATAAGCTAATAAGACCTTCGAAATACAATAAAGCAAATAAACTCGAACCGGTGTGTGAATTGAATCTCCACAACATTGGGACTCGTTCGGGATATATCGTGCAGGAAATATGGTCCAGAAAATATCGTCCAGAAAATATCGTCCGGGATAAGGTTGAATCTCTACAACTTTCGGGAGTTCGTCCAAGATCGTTAGACGGTAGGACTGTACATCAATCATCAAATTGTTGTAGGCTGAGATCCGTCATCAAATAGTTGTACAAAAAACGTTAAATCCATGCGAAAAATTGTGAAATTCAACCAATTCTTGGAGTAAGTCGCACACAGGAAAGAGACAGCAGCAGAGATTCTTGACAAGAGAAAAGAAAAGAGTACACCGAGCGCCAACTGAAAATTTGTGGAGCCATATCGTAAGAAGAAAAAATCGAAATCCACAAGAGCGACAGAGACGGTAACACGGCAACGAACCAGAGAGACAACGATTTGACCATCCGAAGCTGAACAAGGCAATAATCAGACGAAGACCTAAGAGAGTAGGCATTAACCCCAGAAGTGTGGGTGGCAAGACGCAAAAAACAGCAATAAAAAGGACACAATCGACGTACAAATACTAGTGTTGAGAACCGTCGATCGATACAGAGACGATAAACCAGCTGACGGTTAACATAAGCTCACACTATCATCTATTATAAAGTCGCGTGATTTTGGTCGCGCGTTTAGGCGCTTTCTCAAAGTCCCTTTATAGGCAGAGTAAGTCTTAAGTTAGCGATTAGCTAACTTTTTAGTTCATAAGAGGCTCTGAAACACGAAACCAACAGTGGTCTGCGTATGTGCCAGCGCCAACAACGTATAAAAACCTGACAGCAGGTATAAAATGCAAAAATCTTTTGGAAAAATGGATGAAAAAAAAAGTTTCAAACGTATCAGGCCACGCCCACTCATACCGCCCATATAACTCATAAAAAAAAATTTAATTTTTTACTTAAAATATCGCTTTTATTATGAATATGCACCTAAGGGTTTATAATCCGAATCTGAATCTGATTCAGATTCGATATCTACTAGGGCGAGATTTTCGTGGTCAGTTTTCACATTGGGTTTTCACGAACTTGTTGTTGTGGTTGTTGTTTTTATCCAAAAAATATTTACTTGAAAGTAGAGGACCTGATGAACCAATTGCTCGGTGAAACACATCTACTAAATTATCAATGCGAGTGTTTTTTCAAAAATGCGACAGTGTATCCCATTTGTAAAACCTGTTTCCGCTCTCCGAAGCATTTTCTCCTAAGCATCCAATCTGAAACTAAAGAAGCAGTAATAATTTGGGATCCATGAACCAATATTTTGTGAACAGTCGGCGACATTGGATACCAAAGATATTTTGCCATGTATAAGTCTGAAGCTTTCGTACAGAAATTCTGAAACTTTTGTGGACATATTTCATATTCACAGGAGATTGCAATCAAAAGTGTCCCAAAGCATTCAAAAATATCCTCATCAAAGTTAAAAATGGATGACAATAAGTGAACATTTGAAAAAGCCCTTCTAGCAGTATTCCCATCATTTGTATTGCCGCTTCTACGTGTAGTCCCATTTTTTTCCATAGCTTTTCTTGAATATTTTTTTTCGAGATGCCATAAAAGCCTTATCTGTTTTCACTTATTTATTGCTATCCGATACGAAATATGCAGAGCGAATTCAAGAAACCTTATCCATGCGTGTAATGGGCTTACACCATATTGCAGAGCAAAAAACTTTGGCTTAAATACTTCAGCATTTGTATCCGTGGTCGTAAAAATGGTTTTAGGAGTAGCACCACATATTGGACATGATTGGGTCAAGTTCGTTCCTGTTAAAGCATTTAAAACTTTTCCATCGATATGTGTCATATTTAGATCAAACGAAACAGAGACAGTTCTGCCAGACCAATTGTTGAATAAGTACGTTTTCAAGCTTTCAATTTCGTCCTTCAATCTATTGTTTTCTGCTAAAATATATTCTTTGCTCTCCTTAATGAATTCGATTTTCAGTGGTCTACAAAACCGCACTGATTGAGTTTTAGATGACGATTACCTTCACATCTTATGCTTTCGAATTGAGCAAAAACTTCTTTTTGAAAAATAATTGTTCTTTTTGCAGCATATTTTGTAACGAAACGTGTGCTGAAGTTTCTGTTGCTTGTATTCCGACGGGTCTGATTTAGCTTTAAAAACGTTGTCGTAGCATGGGAATATGTTGCAACCATGCTTCTGGTTTATGGTTCGAATGGCGTTATACTGCTTTTTGGAGAAAGAATTTTCAAGTAGAAATACTAATGCTTCATCTGCGGTCATCGGAACTGGTTTTTGATTGCAATCGCTTTTTCTCTTGACACTGATAATATTTTCTTTTAAAGAACAATCAATACAGTCAGTACATTCATTACATTTTGTTTTTTTGGCGCATATGGTAGCTGCATGACTCGTGGCTGCCCTTGACTAGTCGCGATATCTGAAGCTATCTTTCGTTTTAATCGACTACTGCCTTCATCTTAAGTCAGCCGTGGACGACCAACGGAACACTTTTTCTTTCAATATGTATTGTCATTTTTGAATCAAGGAACTGTTGGTGTGTGTGCGCCCATTATCAATCCAAATTTGAAGCAACTCCGTGTGACTGAACTCTACCTTGTCTGCAATATCAGCAAATATTTTAAAAAGGCGCAAAAAAGCGCAAGCAAAATTATTGGCGTCATCTTAAGAACATTTAACGGAAAATAATTGCATTCTTACTTGCAAGTAGCAACGAGAAGCAGGTAACATTTAGTCCACAAATCACAGAACGTTGAGGTGTGGTTTCTTCTACAAACAATACCAACAATATCAAATGAAACGAAAGACAAAACACAAAAGTACAAATTCTTTGACATTAACCTAATGATCAACATACCTTGAACTATGTTTTCCATATTTAGCAATACCTCTAGCTATTTTATTAAGCGAATTATGGAGCATTAAACGTCAAACAAGCTTTTGAGCAAAATCAACACAAAAGCCACGTGCCACAAACAGCTGATTTTTCAGGGCTAACAGAACGCCGGGCCTGCATGAATAATTTAAATTTTTTTATGATAGTTTTTGCGACCTCTGTGTTGGTATATTTTGACGTCATCAGGCTTTAGGTCAATTAATTAAAATAAAAATAAAAAACAGCAGGTTTTAGTTTATTTTTCTACCGATATATTTTGGTTGCGCAGCGGCAACCGTCTTCAGGGCAACTACAATAGAATACAAGAACATTTAACAATTATGTGACATTTAACAATCTTGTAACATACATTATTTGGCACGCCAGCACCGTTTGACGTGGAGTTAAGAACTAATGTTTGTCTGACAAAGGAAATAAAACGGTAGCAATGAAAAAGATTGATTATGACCACAGAATGTTGGACATATTGTCGGATCTAAACACCGATAGAATCCTCAGGAAATACCCAACAACACGATTACAGACAAAGACCAACAATTTGGTGGACAAACTACATAAGATGGGGGTTATTTCAAAGATTAAAAAAAACAGTATGACAACAACTACGGCGATCTCTCCAAGAATATATGGACTACCAAAAATACACAAAGAGGGGACACCACTGAGACCAATTTGTTCGTCAATTGGCTCACCATCCTATGGACTTTGTAAATACATTATACAAATTTTAAGGAATATAACATTGGACTCGAAATACAACATAAAAAACGCAACAGAATTCAAACAACGCACAAATAACACTTACATTTGTGACGATGAGCAATTAATTTCGTTTGACGTGGTATCATTATTTCCAAGCATACCAACAGATTAAGCATTGGACACAATCCGGAACAAAGGGACTAAAATACAGGAACACACAAGGATACCAAAAACTTTATTTAGGGAAATAGTAAAATTTTGCATCCAAGAGAATAGATATTTTACTTATAAGGACCAAACATTCATACAATGTCATTGCGGACATCGTTATGGAAAATCTTCTGGACACTACCATGGATAAACTAACCAGACCACCAAAATTATTGACAAAATATGTAGATGATATTTTTTTAATAATACATCAAGATGACATCGATAAAACACTGGACACCCTAAATTCATTTGACAGAATATTAAATTCACTATGGAGCTTGAAGACAATGGAAAACTGGCGTATTTGGACTCTATGATCATCAGACGGGGAAACGAATTAAAACTAAAATGGTATAGGAAGCCAAAAGCATCAGAACGAATTATCACTTTCAACTCAAAACACCCTAAGACGATGATAATTAATACAGCAAGGAGCTGTATGCAACGGATGCTAAACATTTCGCATAAAATATACCATGAGGAAACAAAGAAGGAAATAATAAATATTTTAAACGACAACGATTTTCCGGATAACGTAATCAGGACATTATTCAAAAAACATAAACTCCCCATTGACAAAACTAAGAATGAGAAAACCTACTTATCTGTCACTTATGTACCTAAATTATCAGAAAGACTATCACATTCGGAATGTTATGACAAAGATGGAATAAAAATTTCACACAAACCTGACAATACCCACAAACATATATTCAACAAGACAAAATCCAAGATAGAGATGACAAATGGAAGCAATGTAATATACAAAATTCCATGCAATGGACAACGAAATATACCGTGCAATAAGATATACATAAGGACGACAAAATCGAAATGTAAAACTAGGATTTCCCTATATAAAATGAGACATTATTCGGACACACCAAAAACAGCACTAATCACACACTGTGCAACTAGTGGTCATGCACCGAATTTCGAAGAGACAACAATATTAGATGAAGAGCGACACTACAACAAAAGGTTTACAAAAGGTTTACAAAGAGGGCTACTACAGATCCCACTATAGACCGCGAAGAGCAAATAGCAGAAATTGCTTTTGAACAGATTCAATTTTACTTTGGTGCGTCTCATATTGAGGTGACCATATGCAAGATCCGTACTCTAAGATAGGACGGATTAATGAAGTATACAGAAGTTTGGTTGTGTGCGGATCGTCAAACTCTTTTGACCATCGTTTCACAAACCCAAAAACATTCATAGATTTACTAACTGTAGCAGAAATATGAGGTTTCAAGGTTAATTTATGGTCCATAAGAACACCTAAGTCATTGACTATATTTAACTGCTCTAAGGCAGTGTCCTTAAAATAATAAGTGCATCTATAAAAAGACATAACTTTACATTTAGGGCCTTTGAGGTTTAGTAGGTTTGTTTCACACCAATTCAAACGATCATTAAGATCCTATTGAAGTAGGCAAGAAGACGATATGTCCTTAAAACTGAGGTAAAACTGTTAACATCATCAGCGTACATAAGCACCCGACAATGTGACACTACCAATGGAAGATCATTGATGAAAAGAGTGAATAGCAATGGACCCAAATGACTACCCTGAGGCACTCCAGAAGTCACTTGGAAGGTCTTAGAAAATTAAGACTTAAAGAGGACCTTTTAGAAAGATATTGAAGAATCCAATATAGCAAAAGGCTGGGGATGCCAAGTTCATTTAACTTATATAAAAGCAGTGTGTGATTAACAGAGTCAAAGGTCTTGCGGAAGTCAGTATAAATGACATCAGTTTGCACGGCAGTCTTGAACCCTTTGATTGACTGAGATGTAAATTCTAATAGTTTAGTAATTGTCGATCCACTTTTTTAAGCCCATGTTGGGATGACGAAATGATTGAGCTTCAAAAATGCTGCAATTGAGGCGTTATTATTTTCTCAAATGCTTTGGGTATGGCAGACAATTTAGAAATACCCCCTATAATTAAAGGCTTCGGACATTTTCCCCTTTTTATGAAGAGGAATAATATATGATTCCTTCCAGATGGACGGGAAGGCGGAAGATGTAACGGACAGTGTTAACAACTTAAGTATTGGCTTATTTAGGGCCTCTGCGTAAAACCTTAATACGCAGCCTGGTATTCCATCAGGGCCAGGTACATATATTGGCTTAACGGAACTAAGCACGCAAAGAACCGAACTTTCTTCAAACACAGGGTCTAAAATGCAATTCGACGATTGCAAGTGATAAGGACAAGGAGAATTTGCTTGATAAATCGAAGAGGAATAAGTTGTTTTGAAAAAATTAGCAAACACATCCGCAATTGCCTAATCATTGTCAGCTTTATTGTTTTCGAAAGACAAGTAAGACTGGTGCACTGATTTCTTACGTTTTTCATTGACGAATTTATAAAATTGCTTAGGATCTCGAGAAAACCTAAGTTTACATCTCTGAAGATAATCCTTATAGCATTGTGAATTCAGCACCACAAAATTTGATCGAGCAACTACTTTTAGGGAAAAATCCGATGCTTTACCGGATTTTTTAAATCTTTTATAGCATCTCGATTTTACGTTCTTCGTTATATAACTCACGTGAAAGGAGGTCTATCAGACTGGGACACAAACATCCAAGAACGACATAAGAATTTTATAGAAGACAGAAATGGCAGAGTCCATATCCGTGAAAGTATACAGATATGTCCAATCATTAGTTAACAAGAGATTTTTAAGTTTAGTAAAGTTTGTCTTGCAAAAACATCGGGTTTGAGGTATCGAGTTATTATATCAAGGCATAACCCCAAAAGGAAGGTCAATGGTTACATCCACAGTTGGATGAAAGTTGTCTTCAGGGATAATTAAGGGATCAGACCTGGAAATATGGCAGTCGGAAGAATCCAACACAAATACCAGATCTAGTGATCTGTTCCGACTATTCCGGACCGGATTTATAATCGCTATCGAAAGAATATCGATAAGAAACGATATACGATGCATGAGGAATAGAGAGTCTACCAGTCACTCTGTGTTGTAGAGTCAGTCTAGAAAGTTGCGTCTATTGAGTTGTGTGTTGAAGTATGTATGCAGTACGTTCAGAGTGTGTGCGAAGAATAAAGAGAAACATTGTGAAGTTATGTATTCATTTTGTTAATAAGCTAATAAGACCTTCGAAATACAATAAAGCAAATAAACTCGAACCGGTGTGTGAATTGAATCTCCACAACATTGGGACTCGTTCGGGATATATCGTGCAGGAAATATGGTCCAGAAAATATCGTCCAGAAAATATCGTCCGGGATAAGGTTGAATCTCTACAACTTTCGGGAGTTCGTCCAAGATCGTTAGACGGTAGGACTGTACATCAATCATCAAATTGTTGTAGGCTGAGATCCGTCATCAAATAGTTGTACAAAAAACGTTAAATCCATGCGAAAAATTGTGAAATTCAACCAATTCTTGGAGTAAGTCGCACACAGGAAAGAGACAGCAGCAGAGATTCTTGACAAGAGAAAAGAAAAGAGTACACCGAGCGCCAACTGAAAATTTGTGGAGCCATATCGTAAGAAGAAAAAATCGAAATCCACAAGAGCGACAGAGACGGTAACACGGCAACGAACCAGAGAGACAACGATTTGACCATCCGAAGCTGAACAAGGCAATAATCAGACGAAGACCTAAGAGAGTAGGCATTAACCCCAGAAGTGTGGGTGGCAAAACGCAAAAAACAGCAATAAAAAGGACACAATCGACGTACAAATACTAGTGTTGAGAACCGTCGATCGATACAGAGACGATAAACCAGCTGACGGTTAACATAAGCTCACACTATCATCTATTATAAAGTCGCGTGATTTTGGTCGCGCGTTTAGGCGCTTTCTCAAAGTCCCTTTATAGGCAGAGTAAGTCTTAAGTTAGCGATTAGCTAACTTTTTAGTTCATAAGAGGCTCTGAAACACGAAACCAACAGTGGTCTGCGTATGTGCCAGCGCCAACAACGTATAAAAACCTGACAGCAGGTGTAAAATGCAAAAATCTTTTGGAAAAATGGATGAAAAAAAAAGTTTCAAACGTATCAGGCCACGCCCACTCATACCGCCCATATAACTCATAAAAAAAAAAATTTAATTTTTACTTAAAATATCGCTTTTATTATGAATATGCACCTAAGGGTTTATAATCCGAATCTGAATCTGATTCAGATTCGATATCTACTAGGGCGAGATTTTCGTGGTCAGTTTTCACATTGGGTTTTCACGAACTTGTTGTTGTGGTTGTTGTTTTTATCCAAAAAATATTTACTTGAAAGTAGAGGACCTGATGAACCAATTGCTCGGTGAAACACATCTACTAAATTATCAATGCGAGTGTTTTTTCAAAAATGCGACAGTGTATCCCATTTGTAAAACCTGTTTCCGCTCTCCGAAGCATTTTCTCCTAAGCATCCAATCTGAAACTAAAGAAGCAGTAATAATTTGGGATCCATGAACCAATATTTTGTGAACAGTCGGCGACATTGGATACCAAAGATATTTTGCCATGTATAAGTCTGAAGCTTTCGTACAGAAATTCTGAAACTTTTGTGGACATATTTCATATTCACAGGAGATTGCAATCAAAAGTGTCCCAAAGCATTCAAAAATATCCTCATCAAAGTTAAAAATGGATGACAATAAGTGAACATTTGAAAAAGCCCTTCTAGCAGTATTCCCATCATTTGTATTGCCGCTTCTACGTGTAGTCCCATTTTTTTCCATAGCTTTTCTTGAATATTTTTTTTCGAGATGCCATAAAAGCCTTATCTGTTTTCACTTATTTATTGCTATCCGATACGAAATATGCAGAGCGAATTCAAGAAACCTTATCCATGCGTGTAATGGGCTTACACCATATTGCAGAGCAAAAAACTTTGGCTTAAATACTTCAGCATTTGTATCCGTGGTCGTAAAAATGGTTTTAGGAGTAGCACCACATATTGGACATGATTGGGTCAAGTTCGTTCCTGTTAAAGCATTTAAAACTTTTCCATCGATATGTGTCATATTTAGATCAAACGAAACAGAGACAGTTCTGCCAGACCGATTGTTGAATAAGTACGTTTTCAAGCTTTCAATTTCGTCCTTCAATCTATTGTTTTCTGCTAAAATATATTCTTTGCTCTCCTTAATGAATTCGATTTTCAGTGGTCTACAAAACCGCACTGATTGAGTTTTAGATGACGATTACCTTCACATCTTATGCTTTCGAATTGAGCAAAAACTTCTTTTTGAAAAATAATTGTTCTTTTTGCAGCATATTTTGTAACGAAACGTGTGCTGAAGTTTCTGTTGCTTGTATTCCGACGGGTCTGATTTAGCTTTAAAAACGTTGTCGTAGCATGGGAATATGTTGCAACCATGCTTCTGGTTTATGGTTCGAATGGCGTTATACTGCTTTTTGGAGAAAGAATTTTCAAGTAGAAATACTAATGCTTCATCTGCGGTCATCGGAACTGGTTTTTGATTGCAATCGCTTTTTCTCTTGACACTGATAATATTTTCTTTTAAAGAACAATCAATACAGTCAGTACATTCATTACATTTTGTTTTTTTGGCGCATATGGTAGCTGCATGACTCGTGGCTGCCCTTGACTAGTCGCGATATCTGAAGCTATCTTTCGTTTTAATCGACTACTGCCTTCATCTTAAGTCAGCCGTGGACGACCAACGGAACACTCTTTCTTTCAATATGTATTGTCATTTTTGAATCAAGGAACTGTTGGTGTGTGTGCGCCCATTATCAATCCAAATTTGAAGCAACTCCGTGTGACTGAACTCTACCTTGTCTGCAATATCAGCAAATATTTTAAAAAGGCGCAAAAAAGCGCAAGCAAAATTATTGGCGTCATCTTAAGAACATTTAACGGAAAATAATTGCATTCTTACTTGCAAGTAGCAACGAGAAGCAGGTAACATTTAGTCCACAAATCACAGAACGTTGAGGTGTGGTTTCTTCTACAAACAATACCAACAATAACAAATGAAACGAAAGACAAAACACAAAAGTACAAATTCTTTGACATTAACCTAATGATCAACATACCTTGAACTATGTTTTCCATATTTAGCAATACCTCTAGCTATTTTATTAAGCGAATTATGGAGCATTAAACGTCAAACAAGCTTTTGAGCAAAATCAACACAAAAGCCACGTGCCACAAACAGCTGATTTTTCAGGGCTAACAGAACGCCGGGCCTGCATGAATAATTTAAATTTTTTTATGATAGTTTTTGCGACCTCTGTGTTGGTATATTTTGACGTCATCAGGCTTTAGGTCAATTAATTAAAATAAAAATAAAAAACAGCAGGTTTTAGTTTATTTTTCTACCGATATATTTTGGTTGCGCAGCGGCAACCGTCTTCAGGGCAACTACAATAGAATACAAGAACATTTAACAATTATGTGACATTTAACAATCTTGTAACATACATTATTTGGCACGCCAGCACCGTTTGACGTGGAGTTAAGAACTAATGTTTGTCTGACAAAGGAAATAAAACGGTAGCAATGAAAAAGATTGATTATGACCACAGAATGTTGGACATATTGTCGGATCTAAACACCGATAGAATCCTCAGGAAATACCCAACAACACGATTACAGACAAAGACCAACAATTTGGTGGACAAACTACATAAGATGGGGGTTATTTCAAAGATTAAAAAAAACAGTATGACAACAACTACGGCGATCTCTCCAAGAATAGTCCATATATTCAAAATCCAAAAATACACAAAGAGGGGGACACCACTGAGACCAATTTGTTCGTCAATTGGCTCACCATCCTATGGACTTTGTAAATACATTATACAAATTTTAGGGAATATAACATTGGACTCGAAATACAACATAAAAAACGCAACAGAATTCAAACAACGCACAAATAACACTTACATTTGTGACGATGAGCAATTAATTTCGTTTGACGTGGTATCATTATTTCCAAGCATACCAACAGATTAAGCATTGGACACAATCCGGAACAAAGGGACTAAAATACAGGAACACACAAGGATACCAAAAAACTTTATTTAGGGAAATAGTAAAATTTTGCATCCAAGAGAATAGATATTTTACTTATAAGGACCAAACATTCATACAATGTCATTGCGGACATCATTATGGAAAATCTTCTGGATACTACCATGGATAAACTAACCAGACCACCAAAATTATTGACAAAATATGTAGATGATATTTTTTTAATAATACATCAAGATGACATCGATAAAACACTGGACACCCTAAATTCATTTGACAGAATATTAAATTCACTATGGAGCTTGAAGACAATGGAAAACTGGCGTATTTGGACTCTATGATCATCAGACGGGGAAACGAATTAAAACTAAAATGGTATAGGAAGCCAAAAGCATCAGAACGAATTATCACTTTCAACTCAAAACACCCTAAGACGATGATAATTAATACAGCAAGGAGCTGTATGCAACGGATGCTAAACATTTCGCATAAAATATACCATGAGGAAACAAAGAAGGAAATAATAAATATTTTAAACGACAACGATTTTCCGGATAACGTAATCAGGACATTATTCAAAAAACATAAACTCCCCATTGACAAAACTAAGAATGAGAAAACCTACTTATCTGTCACTTATGTACCTAAATTATCAGAAAGACTATCACATTCGGAATGTTATGACAAAGATGGAATAAAAATTTCACACAAACCTGACAATACCCACAAACATATATTCAACAAGACAAAATCCAAGATAGAGATGACAAATGGAAGCAATGTAATATACAAAATTCCATGCAATGGACAACGAAATATACCGTGCAATAAGATATACATAAGGACGACAAAATCGAAATGTAAAACTAGGATTTCCCTATATAAAATGAGACATTATTCGGACACACCAAAAACAGCACTAATCACACACTGTGCAACTAGTGGTCATGCACCGAATTTCGAAGAGACAACAATATTAGATGAAGAGCGACACTACAACAAAAGGTTTACCATGGAGATGCCACATATCATCAATACTCCCAGCGCCACACGACTTAACTTTAAGACTGATACCGACAACTGCGCTCACATATACAGACATTTACTTGACAAACATTAGTTCCTAACTCCAGGTCGAACGGTGCTGACGTGTCAAATAATGTATGTTACAAGATTGTTAAATGTCACATAATTATTAAATGTTCTTGTATTCGAAATATATCGGTAGAAAAATAAACTAAAAACTGCGGTTTTTTATTTTTATTTTAATTAATTGACCTAAAGCCTGATGACGTCAACATATAAAATTTTTTTATTTTTAAATAGATAAAACACTTATTAAGTGAAAATAATATTAATTTAATAGCAATGCTAAAATTTTTTTTTAGTTTATGCCGCTAT
The DNA here is from genome assembly GCA_018150345.1 of Drosophila equinoxialis. NCBI lineage: Eukaryota > Metazoa > Arthropoda > Insecta > Diptera > Drosophilidae > Drosophila > Drosophila equinoxialis. The sequence continues at coordinate 1,370,054 of JAECWI010000425.1, read as the reverse complement.
TTTCTTCAAATCCGCCACTGTGCAGCCGTTCAAGGAATACTCGTTTCACCTGGTTGCGGAGACGAGACACCCAAACGGGCAAGGGAAGCAAGCCCTTGTAATTCCGAAAGCGGAAACTTACCGAAGAAGCTAAACGGAACGCCGCAGGCCCCTGACATGCTGATGGCCGAATTGGGCAAAATCTTAGACGAAACTAACCAAAAGGCTGCAATGGATGAAGGAGGCACACCTTAGGATAAAATCCATTCATCTACAGGTACTGGAGCAGATGCAGGAATATCCGGTGAAGGGTAGACCATGCCTTGCATGCGCAACGCGCAATTCTGCCGCCAAAACCACCAAAGAGGATGCGGAAAAGAAGGAAACCAGGACGGAAGACCCGCCGGCGGCAAAGAAGAACGACAGGAGGAGGATAAACAAGTCACCAATCCAGAAGCCAAATCCAAGGAACCGGAGTCCCTCAACAACAGCAGCATCACCACGACCAGCAGCAGAAAAAACTACACACACAACCAACATCGCTGGAGGGAAATGGCACAAGGTCAAAAGCAAGCCGAGACCTGTCAAAAAAAAGAGGCCGGACGTCAACATGGTGAAATGCAAAGACCCAGTCAATTACGCGATGAAGTCAGTCCACACAGGCACCGAAATCCAGCAGTTCAAGGAGAACTTATGTTCCGTCCGAAGCGCAGCAGCCGGGGAAATACTCCTACAGCTGATCAAACCTACGGACGATGATAGGCGTACAATGATGGGGAACCCGAATCTAGAGAACAAGCTGCTGAAGGCGGGCAAAAGATGAGCTGGCATGAGTATATGCCGAGTACGCTTGAAGACCGAGCCGGGACGGTGCTACAAGTGGCTGGATTTTGGACACAGCATCGCGGTCTAGCAGCGGTCCACCTGCACCTCCTTTTGCATGAAACGCAAAAGGTAGGGAAAAAATCAAATGTAAGCCAGTAAATTGGTGAAATACCAGGACTGCGGATGCCAGGAGCCAATGTCACAAGTCAAGACTACGACAGCAACGTGCCCGTAGAATGCCTACGTTTTCGAAGATGCTAGCAGACTACAAGCGACGCAGAGCGGACTGCTGCAAGAAGCTGTGCACAGATGCCTACAAATTGGTTATGGGCAAAAACGCCAGGCGTATAATGCCAACGGATCCAACTAAGCTGGGACGGGGTGCCGGCGCTTGTGATCAAACTACTTATTTGCAAATACACGTTGACGTTTGTGGAATATTTCAACAAATGCATGATGCAACGGGAGTTCCCGACGAGGTAGAAGCTCCAATGGTTGGTCCTGCTTCCCAAAGGTGATAAAATAGATCACCCATCAGCATACAAACGCCTGTGTTGCATCACTTGAGGAACTGGAACAACGTCATGGATTGTCGGACTGGCAAATCGGATTCAGGAGAAAGCGCATCACTATCAACGCCATCAGTTCGGTGGTAAAGATAGCTACTAAAGCCATCGAAAGGCAAAGCTAGAAATGCGTTAAATAATATTGCCTTATATCAACGTTGGATGTTCGGAATGATTTTAATTCGGCCAGCTGGATCTCCATTATCGAGTGCCTAAGGCGATTAAACATATCTGGGTACATCATTAACCTGATATGCAGCTATTTCCGGGATTGGTTGCTATTCTACGACACAACCAGCTGGTCCACGGAAACACACCATCACAGGCGGAGTACCAGTGATTGGGCCGACATTGTGGAATGTCCTGTATGAAACTGTGCTGCGACTGGATATGCCGACGGACACTCGCATAGTGAGCTTTGCGGATGACATTGCCATAGTCACTGTGGCCATCCAAAAAGCTCAGGATTTTGGATTGGATGCAGGCAAACTCACTAACTATTGCCGACCACAAAACCGAGGCTGTGCTCATAAGCAGCAATAAAAAAGTGGAAACATGATCAAAGTTGCCGGATGCTCTATAGCATCGAAACCTGCAGTTAAATATCTTGGAGTTATGATGGACCACAGGCTATCATTCAAAGCCCACCTGCAGTATACTGCAGATACAGCTGCTAAGGCCCCAGAAGCTATAACTCGGCTTATGGTTAATGTCCGCAACCCCAAACAACGGAGCAGATGGTTTATCTCAACGAACATGCGCAATCAGGACCATAAGCGCGTTTAGAACAGTCTCCGAAAACGCCGCTCTGGTGCTGTCTGATAAGGCCCAACTAGACCTCTTGCCTAACCAGGCTAGAAATAGAGATCGCAAACATGGCCAGACTGAGTTCTATTTGACACAGTAACTGACGGGGCATTGATGCTTTAAATTCTACTTGCATAGGTTTAAACATGAGACAGATCCCTATTGCACGAGAGGGATACGGAGCATAGGGTAGGTTTAAGTGCGGTGCGGTGACCACTAACCAAGGTCGATACCAAGTCCCACACTTCGGATTTCAATGCTTTCCCCCTATTTAAAAAAGGGAAAAAAAGATTAAATGAACGACGAGGCACAGAGAGTGCAAAACCAAGAAGACAAGCATTCAAACACACGACGGCATCAACCATTGCAAGGGTGAGTTGTAAAACGTATAGAGTATCCAGAGAGTAGCATTCACTCAAACGAACACAAAGAGTTTTCAGAGAGCAGCCCAAGCCCCTTTGTAAATAAAATCAGTTCATATTTTGAATTCAACAAATGAAGATTGGGTTATTTTCTCTGCTCTCCGGGAATCCCTATTCATTTTGGTCCTTCGAGAACTCTGCAGTTTTCCCCCACCAGTGGTAAGAGACTCAGAGATTGAATCAGCTCCTTAAAGTCTGAATTCTTATGCAAGTGTAAATGCTAAGATCAGCTAAAGGTAGCAAAAATAAATTAACTCTTGTTTTCCCCACCAGTGGTAAGAGACAGAGTATAAAACAAAAAGCAAAATATTGCTTAATAATTAAAAAGTGCGTGCGTCCGATTTTAAAGACAGTTTGGCTAGTGGAGCAACTGTAGTAATTTCGGCGGCGGGAGTTTTTGTGTGTGGCGTATTCGAAGCCCTAATATCGAAAGTAAAAAATTTTTAATTGCATAGTGTATATAAACGCTATATATATAGTTGCAAGTCGGCAACTAGAGATAGCAGCAGAGCAACAAGATAGTTGCAAAGGAGAGACGACTGGAGGCGAGGCGAATGTAAAGAAACGGCGAACCACCAGCAAACTATCGGCAAACCCCAGCCATTGGCAGACAAGCAGCAACAGACTATCGGCAAAATCTACTTGGCAAACCCTACTTGGCGGACAACAGTGGCGAACGGTGTCAACAACAGGATCATCAGATAAGATATAAATTAAGATAGTTATAAGTACATCTATCTATTTTTATTATTATATACTTATATCGATATCCTAATATACGCATAAAACAAAAATGTTCCCTACCAAAACTGAAAAATTGTTAGGGAAGCAACACGAGTTGCACAAAAGATTAAAGAAGATAGAAGAGTTAGATGCTAGTAAGTTAACTAGCAAGATTCTTAATGAATTAACTGAGATTCAGAAGCAATGGATTAATTACCATAGCCAAATGATACAGAGTGGTGTAACCGAACACTACTATTTTACAGATGGAAAGTATGAGGAGGGTTTAGAGATGATAGCCAGATTAATAGCCAAAGGAGAGTCAAGTGGGCAGGGCACTGTTGAGTCGGAGAGCAGTGAAGCAGATGCAACGATGTCAGAAAATGTTGAGGTCAGCATCGGAGAATCGCGGGGAAACGCGACCTCTAGTAATGAGAACGCTAATGGTAGCCAGGAAAAATTTGAAGAAAAAGTCCGTCAGCTCCAGATATATTTGGACATGGTGAGCAAAGATTTACGTACGATAGACAATAGAACAGGCGAAATGTATATTAAAAAAATAAAATTCTTGTTCAAGAAGGTACAGATGTGCCAAGCTTATACAGGTGAACTTATACATAATGAAACGCTTAGAGAGGTCATAGAAGAATTAGAATTCGATATTCAGAATACCTTGGTAGCATTAGAAGAGAAAATAAATGATCAGAAAAATTTGAAAGTTGAGAATGTTACCGTGAGAGGCGAACTACCGGTGTTGCCAAAAATACAAGTACCCACATTTTCTGGAGAGCCAAGAGAATGGGACTTGTTTGTAGAATTATTCGCGGAACTGATTGAAAAAAGAGAGGATCTAAGTCTTACGCTTAAATTCAACTATTTGAAATCCGCGTTAAAGGGCGAAGCCATGAGCATGGTAGCCCATCTATTGTCAGGTTCAGCTGACAATTATAGTGCCGCTTGGGAATTGTTAACCAAGCGGTATGAAAATAATCGGAGGGTATTTTCCGAACAATTAAGTCGGATCGTTGATTTACCTATGATCAACAATGAATCCGCAAAAAGTGTTAAAGGAGTGATTGACATAGTTAATGAGTCAGTCTACTTAATTAAAATAAAAGCAAATTTGTCCGATGAAGTTGACATCATATTCGCACAACTCCTACTAAGGAAATTTGACAGAGAGGCTCTACAATTGTATGAGAGTCAGATTAGAAAAACAAGGCAAATTCAAATGCTATCTGATGTCATGGAATACTTGGAGCAAAGATATTGCTCGCTAAGTGCCATGAGCAAAGAAGAGAAAAAACCGCTAAAAACTGTGTTAAATTATGCGGGAATCGAAGATAAATGTCCGATTTGCAAAATTGACGGGCACAAAGTGTATAAGTGCTATATGTTTAGAGGGTTGACACCTACTGAAAGGTATGAAACAGCCAAATAAGTGCAGCTTTGCATAAGATGCTTGAACCATTCAAGCAATAAGGTATGCACTAATGAAATGGTCTGTTCATTGTGCAGTAAGGAACACCATACCTTACTCCATTTTGAAGAAACACAAGAGAGAGTTAATACTTGTGTAACCACACAACCAGCACTGTTGGCCACAGCAGTAATACAAGTAAAAAATGTAAATGGAGGATATAAGACTCTAAGAGCCCTTATTGATTGTGGTTCACAGAGCACCATTTTGTCCGAAGAGGCCGCACAAATATTGAAATTACCTAAAATTAAACAATATACAGAAATAAGTGGCGTGTCCTCAATAAAATCTAATAAATCAAAATATAAGGTAAAAATAGATGTGAAGACGCGAAATCCTTGGAAAGGACATCTTAGGGTTGAGGCAATTGTGTTGCCAAAGTTAATGAAAGCTCTTCCATTAAAAATAGCAAACGTGGATATGTCAAAATGGCAAACTTACGTTCTAGCTGATCCTACCTTTAATAAACCTGGTAGGATTGATATAATAATGGGAGTAAAAGTATATACCCAAATCTTAAAAGGGGGATTTACAAAGATTGATGGCCTGCTAGGCCAAAATACTCAATTTGGTTGGATCATCTCGGGATGCACCAAATCAAATCAGAATAAATCTATAGTGGCAACAACAACAATGTCACAGGTTTTAAACACCGTTGGGAGAAGAAGAAAGGTCAATTACAAAATAAATACAACAAAACTCAGAAAATAAATTTGTAACCGGCGGAAGCACCTCATATTGGTTCAATTAAATAATGATTATCTAAAAAATAATATCAAAATATATTCCGGTAATAAATAACCACTCAAATTTCAGCAATCAGCGATATTTCAAAATAGTGGAGCAAAGATCACATTGGAACAGGTCAAAAAATAAAGGTAGTTATTTTTCAAATACTCCACCTTATAAAAAGGCAAGAAGTCAGCACACTAATACACATCAGGAGTGGGTAGATATCCCAAAACAGAAATCGCTAGGTAATATGCCAAATATTATAAAAACCAGTAGAAGCCAACTCAGTAATACATACGTCAGAATTGGTAAGAATAGGAAGTCAGTTACAATCGGTAAAGGAACATAAGATTGACTAGGTTGAACGTCCGTAATGTAACTGATCATGATTCCTTAATAATAGTTATCTTACAAATGATAATATTAATAATAATTTGTATAAGACAACTAACTATAAAAATAAAGTCCAAAACGCCGCATTTGGTGGCCCCTCGCAGAATGTTTAAGAATAAACATAGTGTTCATCTGACCTGGCTTCACCAAATCAGATGCACTAAAGAAAACACAATACAACTGTACCTTTGTACCAAACAACTAATCTAGCATATGTCTAAAATTACAATCAGCCTCACACGATGTGGGAAAAAACACTGGTAATTCTAGAAAAAGATCACAACGGCAGAATGTCAAGTGACCGACGCCGTGCCCAAAATAATAAACTTTCAACCCCCAAATATGTGGGTGTGAGTCTAGAATAAGATCTTCTAAGAAAAATTGTTACCTCCTAGAGCCTAAGATAATCCTATACAAACTCCGTACTTTTGTAAATAAAATCAGTTCATATTTTGAATTCAACGAATGAAGATTGGGTTATTTTCTCTGCTCTCCGGGAATCCCTATTCACAACCTACAACGAGTTTTCAGTAAGCCACATTCACACCGACAGCGGCGTCAACCCCAAAAGTGTGTGCGACGCGACGATCTAGTGCAGAGGCGTACGCAGCGATTTTCACTTAAGAAAGGGACGGCAACTGATTTGAGATACAAGAGCAAGTATTTGATGAAAAAAGGGACATAACCAAAGAGTAAAACATTTGTAAACATATAGATTAATATCAATTCGATTATCCCACTAACGTGTCGTGTATGTCTCACGACAAAATCTTGCAACTCACAGTAGCAGAGCTTAAAGAAAAGTTGAAAGAGAATAATTTTAGTGTTAAGGGAAACAAGGCAGAATTACAAGAGAGGCTAATATCTTTTTTCGAGTCAGGAGTTGGAGAAGCATCCTTCTACGAGGAGTCACTAAAGCTTAGCTTACAAGTACAACAAGAGATACCAAGTAAAATGGCGTTGACACTAAGAGATATTCAGGATTCGTTACCTGTGTTCGATGGCAGCCAGCAGCAAATTGTCAACCATTGGCTTGCAGATTTTGAGAACTGTGCAGAAACAGTCCAATGGAACGATTGACAGAAATTCATTTACAGAAGACAATTGTTAAAAGAAGCTGCGAAATTGTTTGTCAGTAGCGAAAACGGTCACACCGATTGGATTAGCCTAAGGTCAGCTTCAGAGCGAGAATATTCAGAGAAGTTGTTCCCAAAGCAAATATATAAGCTACTCTTGAATAGAAAGAAAAAACAGAGTGAGAGCTTTATCGAATATTTTTATGAAATGAAGAGTTTGGCGAAGCATAACAAGAGTGTATTGTATTGCCAAGATAAAGAGTTACGGGAAAACAAAAAAAAGTGCGAGAAAATCTGTACTGAGAAATAGTCAAAATGGTCTAAAGTTTCAAAGTTCGAGAAGAAGCAGAAGGGTATTGCTATAAATGAGTCAATATGCTGCAGATGGGGACAAAATCACATAACAAATGAAGTAAGTAAGTCGTCTCGCCGACTTAGGTATACCATACACCAGTAAAACAAATATTTCAAATTTGTAATAACTAATGCATTTGCCTATTTTAAAAAATTTTGTTCACATGCTTTTTACAAGCATATCCTAATATCTCGCGCACTTATGCATAGCATCCTAGCGCCCCCACCCGCCAACGGCCATATCCGGCCTTATGCAAAAACGTTTATATGCATAACTCAGCTATTTTTTGTCCGATTTTGATCAAATTTGGTATTTTGCTGGGTATTAGTATCAAATTTAAGTGTGCCAAATTTGATTGCACAAGGTAAACAAATACGGGAGATAATCGAGTTTTTCAAATTTCGGGGGCGGAAAGGGGCGTGGCAAAAACTTTATACATACAAAATGTGCGCATTTACTATGCAAATATACATACCAAATTTGGTGTCTCTAGCTGCAATAGTTTTTGAGATAAACGTCTTTTTTGAATTGCGGGGGCGGAAAGGGGCGTGGCAAAAATTTGAAACAAACTTGATCACTCTACATACTACATGAGCCTACATACCAAATTTGGTGGCTCTAGCTTTTATAGTCTCCGAGATCTAGGTGTTCATACGGACAGACGGACAGACGGACGGATGGACAGACGGACAGACGGACGGACAGACGGACATGGCTAGATCGACTCGGCTATTGATACTGATCAAGAATATATATACTTTATGGGGTCGGAGAAGCTTCCTTCTGCCTGTTACATACATTTTGGCGACTTTAATATACCATTTCACCCTATGGGTGTATGGTATAAAAACTGCAAGGAGAGCGATATTAAGTGATTTAAGCGTAACCAACCTGATCATAAGGCGAATCAGTGTAGCTCGCAGGAATCAGAATTTAAGGTGAATAATCGAGATGCCCAGCAAATAACTCGGAAATTGGTTAATCGCGTGTTTTAAAATATTTAAGTTGGCAATGAGGCTATATCAACATTTTTCAATACATATAGTGATGTCTCGACTATAACACTGTGCAACAAATTGTAGGTTGTTGAAATCAAACCGTACCGGACCTTTTTTTCTGAAAGTACATCTATTGAATAGCAAAACCCTATTTGGGTTTTTCAAAGTTAGCTCGATTTTTTTTTCGCAAGTTGAAATTTTCCATTTTGTGGTTAATTTTTAGTTTGTTTAATGACTTAGACATCGAATTATTTTTTATGCATTCGACGTATATCATCTTTATTTGTTGTAGAAATATTGTTGATGCTTAAATAAATTCATTTTATGAATGTTATATAACCCAAAATGCCTTTTTTACCTACAGTTTTCGAAAAAATTACAATTAAGCCTTTTTTATACCCTTGCAAATATGGTACATATATTAATTTTGGTCAGAAGTGAGCAATTTATAGAAGGAAGCATCTTCGACTATGTAAATTATACATATAATTTCTTGATCAGTACGACGAGACTAGTACAAGTACCCATGTCTGTCCGTCCGTTTGGATCAACGCAAATTCATCCTAGACCGCAAGAGCTATGTACATACATAGATGAAATTTTGCATGTAGTCTTGTATATACTGCACAGTTTGTAAATTTCGTATTCAGCCGGATCAGAACTATATCATATAGCTCTTATACAAAAAAAAAATGTTTATTAATATTTTTTTTGTCAAAAATATTTATAAATTTTATAGAAATCGGATAATTTATTTATATTGCACATTTAAACCAACGATAAAATATCATGCTACATATGCCGGATTGCTTCAGCCTAAGCTTGAGGTCTGTTCTTTCGCGAACATTAGACTTTTTGTATAAAACTTTTTTTCTTTTCGACGGCTATAGGGAAAACAACTTGGAGGGGTATACAAACTTCGAAGCAGCCCATGTTTACCACGGCCCTCTAGTTTAGAGCAGTTTTTGAAATTACATTTTAAATTTATAAATATTTTTTTGTGAGAATAATAAATGTAAAATTACGATTACTCGTCACTCATCGGGGTAGTAGCAGAACTTTAAACTAAGGGCACTGATTTTTACAACAGTAAGCAAGTTTACTGTAAGCTTTGTAAGCGGTGCATGAGTATAGAACGTTACCTTAACTGTGTCAATTGCTATCATATATCATATGATATCATACATTAATTTTATAATTCAAATTTTTCGTTCAAATGCCTTGCATAAATGAACATACAGGAATCTTGAAATAAAGAAAATAATCTTTTTTAAATTATTTTAACTATTATGATTCTGACAAAAAATAGTTATAAATTAAAAATATTTCAAAAATTACCCTAAAAAAGTTTTGTAATATTTTCGAAAACTGTAGCTGAAAATGGTATATTGAGTTATATAACATTCGTTCAAATAAATTTATTTAAGCATGAACAATATTTCTACAACAAATACATTTAGGTTGAAATCATGAAAAAGAAATCGAGATTTAAATCATATTTAGCTCACATGACAAACTAAAAATTAACCTCAAAATGGAAAATTTCAACTCGCTAAAAAAAAAAAAAAATTTAAGCTAACTTTGAAAAACCCAAATAAGGTTTTCCTATTCAATAGATGTACTATCAGAAAAAAAAGGTCCGGTGCGATTTGATTTTTGGTGTTGCACAGTGTAAGCGATAGTGCCAATAAACAAGTTTATTCAGTCCCTTGAGTTCAGATATCAAAGAGTTATTCGAAATGGAAAGCAAGAAAATTTACACTCAAGGATATTTTCAAATAGATACGGCTTTAGATTGAGTTCCTATTAAGATGGGTTTCCATGTAGTGATAGATAGTGATATGTGAAATGATGGTGCAATTGGGATTGACGTATTTGACGTTGTAAATGCTACTACAATGGGAAAAAAGGATTATTGTGTCACAGGATTAATCCTGCAGCTGAGGAAAATCAAGTTATTGCTTGTTATAGTAATTGACAAAATGTACCCAAGTACGCAAGAGAAGTCCAATAGATGAAAAGATGAAACAAGTCGACGCATTAAGAAAAGTTTATTGTTCACTTTCGAGAGATTCTTTGAAGAGTTAGATAGAATTTGCACAGAGAAACGATGAATGCATAAATGCGATTCTAAAAGTGCTAGAGAAAAGAATGGTTGCCGATTATTATATGCAGTACGGAATATTATGTAAAGATCCCGTTAAGTAACTTATTGTAATACCTGCTAGCTTAGAACGAGAGATAATATTGTTTGCTCATCGACAAGGGTACTTTGGAGTTAAGAAGACTACTGATCTAGTGGATAAAGAGTATTATTTCCCAAGTTTGCCGAACAAAGTAGATAGCGGTGAGGTCCTGTAGAGAATGCATTGTGCGTAAGGCAAATAGAACGTAAACAAGACGCGAGAGGAAAACTGGAAATCGTATAATAAAGGTCGAAAATCTGCAGGTGAATATGGGGTTGACGAGCTAGTGGCTGTCAAGTGGACGCACTTTGGTCCTGGCCTTAAGCTTAAGGGGAAACAGTTAGGACCTTATCGGGTAGTTCGGAAAATTGTGTATGTTCGCTATAAGGTTGAAATATTAGTAGACTGTGGCAGAATATTTGAAAAAATAGTGTCCATTATTCGGGGCGAACGTGGTCAGATGGTTGAATGTACGATCGCAGTATGTTCGTAGTTTAAGTATCGTTATACTTCAGTATGAATTAGTGGCAAAAATTGACGCCATGCAGAGACACCATAAAAATACATACAAAATTGCGTTTTTCAATTGACGCCAAGCAGAGACACCATAAAAATACATACAAAATTGCGTTTTTCAATTGGCTCCAATTTGGACCCTGGACCAAAATGAAAATTTGTGGTATGCAGTTTATCTTATTTTTACTAGACCTAAAACAAAGAGTCCAAAGGTGTACAATCAATTTTACAAATTTTGATAATGTGTCTTTTTTTTTGCCAGGTCCGAATTTTGGGTCTTTTCATCAAAATTCATTAAAAAAAAAAAAAAAACGTTAGAGATATGCCCCCGAAATTTACAGAACATCATCTCAATAGAATTGCCAATTGAACGCTATAAATTTACACATCAAAACTTTTCACTAACATTAAATAAAAATGGAATGAAATCACAAATTAAAGTAAAAAAATGATTCAAATTCTTTGCCACCACTGTATATATTCAGTATGTACATAATTTGTATTTGGTCTTGTTATAATGTATTCAATATAAGCATTTTCGCGTCAGCTTTTGCGAATTTCGGAACATAAAATTTTATATTTTAAATTGTTTAATCAAAATTTAATTATTATAATTTACTAAAAATAGATATTTGTTATATTTTGAAATAAGTATTTATTTTTAGAAAATCAAAGAAGATAATATCAGCTATGCCGAAGTTCATATACCCTTGCAGTCTTTGTCAAAAAGAAAACATCGCAGTTATTGAGAAATGTCGAGTCGATCCAGACGGACGGAACTTGGTTCGTCGTATTGATCACGAATATATGCATATGTATATATTTTTGTATATTGTCGAATACGCTTCCTTATATGAGTTGCCCTCTACGGAGATGCTACGATTAAATTAGAAATATATGTATGGTTAGAGTGTCCCAAAAAAATTAAATTGTTTTTTTTTTTTTAACGCATATTTTGTTTGTATGATCTAAAAATAAAGTTTCATCTATATACAATAACGGCAACCCGTGCCGACTTGATGGCAAACATGTCGGTACTTGTATATTACGGCGCGCGCATCCTGTTTACGTGTTTATTTTATTAGTCACTGCGTTGTTTTCGTGTAATCAACTTGTCAATGAAGTAATGCAGTTCCAAAAAGAAAATATTTTCAGTAGGGGATGTAAAACATCAAATCACCTGTTCTCAACTTACCTCTAACGGCCAAGTACTGTCAGTTTTGTCCTATAATATTCGTGAAGTGAACTTAATTGTCAGTGAAAGTGCAGTGAGTGTATTATTTATTGGGAAAAGGCACGTATACCGACAAGATCAATACCCAACTGTGTCAAAAAACTAGTTAATTTATACCAAGTTTGGAGAGAAAAAATGCGAAAAAAAACTAAAGAAGTGTTTAAACAGAGTCGATAGGAATTTGTTTTAAACTTAAGCAATTTGTTTGACATCGTACATGCACATGAAGACAAGATCTTCTTGCAGCGCTAGAGAGAACCAGGTCGGCCCGGTCACTTAGCCGGAGTGGACAAACAAGTAACAGACAAAGAGGAAAGGACGCGGCTTTGAATCATCCAGGAAAATATTGTTCATCCTTGGGAACTACCACTAGAAAAGTCATCTTCTGATTCAGAAATAATAGTATTAGAAAAAATAGAATCAGCGCAAGGAAAGCCTCCTCTCAGCCCGATAGAACTTCTATTGGGAAAAAATATCTTAATTGCTAAGATAGTTGTCGCATTAGACAGGTGTCAGTTAAGTGTGAGGGATTATGTTTTTATAACTGAAGCTACTGTTGAGGCTCTGGGGCACAAAACGAATGAATTCCCTATAAACATGTTTTCCATTCATAGACGCAAAACTGTTTCCAGCCTAGATTCACGTAAATGTAAAAAAGAACGCCTACCGATAGTTATTACATACGATAATCAAGAACAAATAATTGCTGTTCCTAAATTGGATGGCTCGACAGGAAGGGAACAGGCAGATGCAGTTTGGGATGCTATTACGAATTGGAACCTTGAAGACAAAGTACATATTCTCTGTTGTGGTAATACTGCTTCTAACACAGGCCGCATAAATGAAGCATGTGTGCTTCGCGAACAAAAACTGGATAAAGAACTACTTATTTTTGCCTGCCGTCATCACGGTTATGAATTAGTACTTAAAGGCGTGTTTGAAGTGAAAATCAGACAAGTAACTATAAGCTCTGATATGCCATTATTCAAGAAATTCCGAGAAAACTGGTAAAATATCGATCCCGAGAAAATCGAAAGCTGTACAGAAAGGCTATCTTGTTTAAATGTTTCGGAAACTGACAAACTGCTAGAATTATATTATATTTATATATTTATCGTGACATCCTACGTAAAACCCTGTATTTTAGCAGTAAATTCGCCAGATCAGGATTTGTGTTTTTTGAAGGCTCTGAAAAATTACGAAAAAAATATCAAAGAAGCTAACTTCAGCTATGCCGAAGTTTATATACCCTTGCAGTCGTTGGCAATAATATTTTTACATTTTAAAATTTTGTTCCCTGCAACTCAATTCATCAATCATTCAAAACATTCAAATTATTACTCTTTTTACAACAATTTTTTTCTTCTTCTTTCATCATTCCCCAAAGCACGACACGCATACACATACAGTTCATGTAGCGTTGTGTCTGTGTCTGCATGTGCTCTGTTTATTTGATGATGACGTAGTAGGCAGCAATCAGAGCTGCCGGCAGCGCATGAAGCGATTTATACTGACTGTTCTTGTGTTCTATTTATCCGATCAGATTCAAACTTTGGGATCTGAGATTTTATATCTAATTCTATCGTATTGGTAAATTTCATGGGGATACTCCAATTTTTGCATTAATGTTTCTTCTAGAACTATATGATATAGTGGTCCGATCCTGACAATTTTCATACTTTATTTTTTCCGGGTTGTAAGTAGCTCAAATATCAAATTTCATTCCGATAGAATTCAGATGTTTTGTCAGCATTTGTGGTATTTGACAAATGAAGCATCTAGTCTGGCTTTATTTGATGATGATGTCAATCTAGAAACTAACATAAAAATGATTTTTAACTTAACTAGAGAAAACCCAACTGCCCACAATAAACGTTACATTACATCCAACGAAGAACTCTGTAGCCCACATTTTGGTACGTTAATTAATCTTTGAATTTATTATTTTTCAAAGTTTGCTCATAGGTATAATTGATAACTGATCTCTCTGTTTTAATTTCAGAGAAAAACATTGATTCGTCTCTGTCAAAAGCAAGTTCTTGTTTAATATAATAAAAAGAAAATAAATACAAACTACATATATGTTTCATTTTTATTTATTTATTAATCTAAAAATTCAATTCAACACTTTCTATAGTGAGACTATAGCTTTAATACTAACTTTTTAACTTAAAGTTTGACATCAAGTCGTCACGGGTTATTGACATCCGATCTTAATATTCTTTTATATTTCAGTTTTTAGAGTAAAATGGAAAAAAAATTAAGGGTACGCATATTGAGCTTCCGAAAAAAAATTCCCCTTGTAGCCTGGGACAGCCTAATGTATGGTATACAGTTTTCCTTAGTTGTACTAATCGTACTAAGGTATTCCGATTCAAAATTGTACTTAGTTCTGCATTAGAATACACCTGGAAATCAGCTAAAGTAAACTATAAGAAACTATGTATGTACATTAACAAATTAAAACTGTTCGTTACCATTGTTGTAAAATCGTAATTACATACATACATACAAATTCATGTATAAATATTTACTACAAAATTGCATGGTTTATTTTATTTTCAGTTTATCTACGCCCACTAATTAATTCCTCAACTAATATCCAGATAGAAATATATGTAGATACACATACATACATATGTATGTATGTATATATGTACATTCAATCATTTATGAATATATGTACATACATACATACATAATTTTATATAATATAACATACCATTTTAATATTGCGGGGTTCTCAGTTGTGTCTCAGTAGGAGGAGTATGTACATACATACATACATATACATACATACATGTATGTATGTATGTATGTATAAAAAAAGATATCTCAATCTTAATTTTATTACGTATTTTAACTAATTTGTTTTATTTTTACCTGTAATGCAAATTTCATCAAGTATTATAGATAATAACTTCGCCCGAGTACTCGCACTCAATTTCTATGAAATATTTTTAGAGTAGGTACATACATAACATACATACATATGTATGTATACATATTAATATATTTATATACATACATACATATGTATACATACATTTGTATCTACGCTAAAATATTTCATAGAAATTGAGTGCGTAGCATAGGTATGTACATACATATGTATATATGTAAATATGTTCATTGTATATATACAATGTGAAAAATTTTTATAAATAACAAGAACAAGAACAATTTTTCTATGAATCCAAATGCATACATACATATGTATGTATGTACATGTACATGTGAATGTATATCATTGATTCATGGTATGTCATTTCCGGCCTAGCAGCAGTTTAGTATATGTATGTATGTACATACATACATGTATATATGTATACATATGTATGTATAATGGTAAAACTATGAACAGGAAAACTTTTTATCGAGCGCGCGTGAATGGATATTAAACGTATAAAGCTTAATACATGACTGACTGAAAAACGAAGTCAGAACATGGTTGACGGACTCAACGTATGTATGTATGCATACAACAAGGTAAAATTCTGTTTGCAGGCGGCAACGACGACAAAAATACCCTGCATTTACCACAGCAACTATAATTAGCTCTGAGTACGAAACTTATACAAAGATTGATGTAAAAAGAAAAATAATAAGTATTGTTACACAATGTTTTTAATCAAAATCATAACTTTCTACATGTCAATTTTTAACAAATATGAAACTTTCTACATTGAATAGCTTTTCGTCCAGAGAGATTAAAAAATAATTTACTTACCACTTTCCCATAATAGTACAATGGCACTCAAACTGCTGGACAACAGTATGCTGATTAGACGTCTGAAAAGAAGTCACCAACATTTAGACCAGAGATGGACTGGACTGATTTCACCCCCATTTCATGATTACTTTTTATAATTTGTAGCTTATTGTCAAATTACGATAGATTGCAAATAAAAATAAATATAACCCAGAGGGCCGAGGCTAACTTCGACGGCGTCAAACTTTGTTTACCCTTGCAACTTTTTTGGTAACTATTACCCCACAGCCATCAAAGTAAAAAAAGGCTAATGTTTGCGAATGAACGGCCTACAATCTTAGCATAGGAAATAACGAAGTTATTGGGAATATAATTTGTTTTCACTACCCACTCGGGCTAAGCGCGTGCCGCCCTGGTGGGGGTTATATGATATAGTCACCCTATCGTGATCAAATTTGGCACAGTCGTTTATAACTTTAATAAACTTACCAATATTAAATTAATTACGATGATAGCTGTGAAAATAAAGAAGTTACTGAGAAAAGTCAATGTTCGTGACTTCGCCGTTTGTAGGGGAGCTGTATGATATAATAGTCCGACCCGGCTGATCACAGACATACAACCTGTGAATTATATACAAATCTTCATGCAAAATTTCAGCTCTAACGGTCTTGGATGAGGCGGATGGACATGGCTATTTGAACTCGTCTCGTCGTACTAGTCAAGAATATATATACTTTATATGGCCAGATGCTTCCTTCTGTGCATTGCCCAAAAATTATGTACCCTTTTCGCAAGGGTATAAAAATTGTTTGCCGAATGTAAAACCAAATTTATTTTACCTTATGGCGGGGTATAGTGACAGTCATACTTCTGAACCATAACATTGAAATATTTGTATCGTAGTAGCTACATATACATATGTACGTACAATATATATACATATGTATGTATATAGATAAGTATAAAATGTAACATAGTAAATAAGAAGCTGCACAGGAACTTAAGTACGTACATATGTAATAAATTATTTGAATTGTCTTATTTTGATTGGAACATTTTAAACCATCAACAACAAAGTTTTGATCAAAAGTTAATGAGAAAATAACGGTAAAATAAGACTTATCAAAATATGAATATTCAACACCAAAAAAATAGGTGTGCGCGGTTTTGAAAAATGAAACAAATATGTTGTTCAGAGGAGTCCATGCCCCAAATTTTTGTGTGCGTCGACTCGCAAAAGTGACCTTTTTCTCTGCTCAGCCTCTGCCGGTAAAGAGCCACGGGAGCCAAAAGAGTCAAGTTATTGCAGTCAAGTTATTGCTAAAAAAACGAAGTTTGTTTTTATTACTTAAGGCACCTAAATGGTAAGCCTTTGCTTAAAATTTTTGACGTTTATACGACGACAATGAATATTCAGCTAAAAGGCAACTATGTTAATACAACTGGGATTAATTATAACTTAGTATAATTTACGATTTTTTATGCATATTAACATAGTTGGGAATGCAGGCGATTAATTGGCATAGTTGGGAAATATCCATCGATAAGTCCTTTTAAATTGTCAGCACAATATGTCGGCTTGTTTGTCAAAAAAGTTAGCGGTGCTACAATACATCCAGGACTAATGGAGAAAAAAGGAGACCGAACCGAACAAAGCTAAGCGACTCTCATTCGCACTGAAATAGAAAAAAAGCCTATCGACTTCTGGTACAATGTTTTGTGGACAGATGAAGTTGCATTTCAGTACCAGGGCTCATTTCGAAAGCGTTTCACTTACCTAAAAACAAAAAGAAAGAGCAACGCAGTCCATTAATAGATTCTGAGGAGGCACTGTGGTGTTTTGGGTGCTTGTTGTATTGAGGATTTGGCGACTTTATACCAATAGACGGCAAACTAAATCAATGTGGATACCTGAATATTAAATAATTATGCAGAATATCGACCTTTATTAAACGATTTTCAGTTTTCCTCTCGCGTCTTGTTTACGTTCTATTTGCCTTACGCACAATCCATTCTCTACAATATTATTTCTCGTTCTAAGCTACCATGTATTCCTTAACAGGATCTTTAAATAACATACATATCTCTACCTCTCACTATATGGAAACTCTATCTTAATAGAAACTCCATCTAAAACCGTATCTATTTTAAAACATCCTTTAGTGCAAATTTGCTTGCTTTCTATTCCTCTCTCCTATGCAATTTCACTTATAGTCGAGACATCACTACCTGTATCGAAAAATGCTGATATAGCCTCATTGCCAACTTGAATATTTTTAAAAACACGATTACATAATTTCTGAGTCATTTGCTGGGCATTTGGACTATTCACCTTGAACCTAGACCATTTTGACTCTTTCTCAGTACAGATTTTCTCGTAACTCTCTGAAATCCTTGGCAATACAATATACTCTTTTTATGCTTCGAATCCGGTATACCCTCTATTTCATCTAACATGCTCTTTTTGGCCAAACTCTTCATTTCATAAAAATATTCGATAAAGCTTTCACTCTGTTTTTTCTTTGTATTCTAGAGTAGCTTATATACTTGCTTTGCGGACAACTTCTGTGAAAATTCTCACTCTTAAGCTGACCTTAGGCTAGTCCAATCGGTATGATCGTTTTCGCTACTGACAAACAATTTCGCAGCTTCTTTTAACAATTGTCCTCTGTAAATGAATTTCTATAAATCGTTCCATTTGACTGTTTCTGCACAGTTTTCAAAATCTGCAAGCCAATGGTTGACATTTTGCTGCTGGCTGCCATCGAACTCAGTTAACGAATCCTAAATATCTCTTTGTGTGAACGCCATGTTACTTGGTAACTCGACGACCAACAGTTTACTACTTGTAAGCTACGCTTTAGTGAGTCCTCGTAGAACGATGCTTCTTCAACACCTGACTTAATAAAAGATATTAGCCTCTCTCTTGCCTTGTTTCCCTTAACACTAAAATTATTCTCTTTCAACTTTTCTTTAAGCTCTGCTACCGTGAGTTGCAAGATTTTGTCGTGTGACATAATTTAAATTCAAAGAAATGATATAACAAATTTTGAATAAGTATTTTGAGCTAACGTTAGTTAATTAGTTAATAGGGTTAATTCAATTGATATTAATCCATAACAAATATAACAATATATGTTATACAAATGTTTTACTCTTCGGTTAGGCCTTTTTTTCATCAATTACTTTCTCTTATACCTCAAATCAGTTACCGTTCTTATCGTAATCCAAAATCGCTGCGTTCGCCTATGTACTCCATCGTCGCGTCACACACACTTTTGGGGTTGATGTCGCCGTCGGTGTGAATGTATCTCACCGAAAACTCGTTGTGTTTTGTTTACGTCGCTACAGCTCTCTGGATACCCGTGAAGATGTCGTCGATGTGGATGCTGCTCTCTGGATACAATTTGTGTCTTGCTGCCTCGTCATTGCTCTGCTCTTGATCGTCGCGTCACACACACTTTTCGGGTTGATGTCTCCATCGATGTAAGTGTTGCTCTATGAAAACTCTTTATGTCTTTCTGGATACTTAATACGTTTTACAACTCGCACTTGCGATGGTTGATGCCGCCGTCTGTATGAATGCTTCTCTTCTTCGTTTTGCACTCTCTGTGCCTCGTCGTTCGTACCGTCTGTATCTCGTTGTTCGAACCCTGTGTGCCTCGATGCCGTCTCTCGTTGGTCTGCGTCTTGTTGCTACTTTGTTTTGCTGGTCTTCGTCTTGCCACTAGTTATGTAAATTTCAATAAAAAGTTCGATGTTTATGTTCAACAATGGTTTGAATGTTAAAAATCAATGATTAAAAAATCGAGTTAATATCTTGATGCAACGATGTATGTTTGGTGGTAAGGTATTAATAAAATATTGAAACCCGCTGATCGCTTTTCTAATCGTTAGCTTTATCTTTCAAAAACTATTTGATAAAGAATTTACGGGGTTTACTTTCCGAAGTAAAATTTCGATTACCTGATTTGGGCTTATTCAATTTATTGTATCTGTTATTGTTGACGCCACCGGGTGAACAGCAGTGAGCGGCGAAGAGCAGTGAGGAGTGAAGAGGGTTTTTGGATCCTCGGCGGCTTCGGTCACTCTGAGGAGCGTGACTTGGTTTTCAGATGGGCATCGCCATTTTCAATTGAGTACGAGATTTTCATACGAACACATGTTCTTTTTCCTTGCGATTTTTCTATTTTTCGATTTTGTAACACTTTAACCCGAACCATTTGGTGTTTGTTGGGATATCTTGTGAATCTATAATAAATCATAAATATTTTGAAACGAAGTTCTCACGCGTTCTAATTTGATTTTTCACTCACCAAACACAGATAAAATTGGCACCCGCCAAAGTTGCATATCAGCAAATCCGTCCGCCCCTCCACGAACATTGGTCCTTCGAGTCGGATATCCTTCCGCTCCACCAGCTTGCATCGGCGGAATTCCTGATAAGTACAACATTTCTTTATTCACATTTCATTTGCCCCTTTTTTGTTTTTTTTTTTTTTGTGAATTTCCTATATAGGTATAATATATATGTTTAACCTATATATATATATCTATGTATAGTCTTATGAGAAAGAAAAAAAAACCGAATTCTTTAAAAGAAACAAAACTTTATGCATTTGTTAAAGCTTTTCACTCGATTTCAATATTTTCGTACAATAATTATAATGTCGTATGTACTATATAAATATATCTGTATACTATATATTGTATATTCCGATATTTTTAATTTACCGTCACATTCAAGTTCTTTTTTTTTTTAGATTTTAAGTTTTGCCAATTTATTTATTTTACACAAAAGAAGCAAAAAAATAACCAAGAATGGAAAATAAAATTTGCTTTTCATTTGCAAAAGGAAAAAACTAAAAACTACATACTAATAAAAGTGTAAGGTTTCCCACTCTTTCATAGCGACCTACACACTTTTATATACTTGTATGTACATACCTGACCTGTTCCAAAGGTTATATGGTATTTCCCGATCCTTAGTGTGTTTGTCCAACGTTTTTCCATTCCACGCCAACTCACTTTTTCTTCACTAGTCCAATTCCACTTTTATTTTTTCATTTTATATTGACATTGACATATGCTCGAGACTTGAGTCGGCGTTATTAGCAGGCGGGCGCTTATCCTAGCATCAAGTCGGATTCAGAAAGTCCAGATCCACAATCGACGCAATAAACCGTGTGGTTCACCTGGCAACTGAAGCAATCGACGGCTCTCGATGGAAAGGCGGCAGTAAAGAATACTGTATCGTGGTGACACTCGACGTGAAGAATGCCATACCAAGCTACTTGATGAACTGCGTCAGGAGATATTTTCGTAACAGGAGGATTCGATACACGACGGATGGTGGCCTGGAAGAAAGAGGGGTATCGGCCGGGGTTCCACAAGGATCCGTTTTGGGCCCTTTGTTGTGGAACACCATGTGTGACGGAGTCCTGCGTCTGGAGTTAGAGCCGCACACACACATTGTTGGGTTTGCTGACGATATAGCACTGGTGGTTACGGCTAAGAATCTTCACGTCGCCGAAGAGCATTGCAGCGTGGCGATAGCCAAAGTTGGCCACTGGCTATCGGCCGCAGTGCTCAAACTGGCAGCGCAAAAGACCGAAGCAGTGCTCATTCGCAGCCGGAAGCGCGTCGAAACCGCACGCATCAGAGTAGGTGACTACCTCGTGGTATCCAAGCGTGCCATTAAATACCTAGGTGTCATGCTTAACACTAGATTGTCCTTCAAAGAGCACTTGGAATATTGTAGTAACAAGGCAGCTACGTCGGCCCGGTCCCTAGCGCGTATATTGCAGAATAGGCGGGGCCTGAGGCAAGGACGGCGCCTTCTACTTTCCAGCGTCGTAAATCGACCGCCCTGTACGCAGTTCCTTCGTGGATTAAAGGTGTGAAGGTTAGGAGCTACAAGAGGAGCCTCGAGTCAACTCATCGTCTGAGTGCAATTAGAGTGTATAGCGCTTTTCGCACCATTTCCGATGACGCCGCTCTGGTGATCGCTGGAATGATGCCCATCGACGAATGTGGGCAATTGCGTCGGCCACGTTTACAGCATCAAGGCAACCAAGTGGCAGCAGCATGACCCAACCAAGAGAACTGGCGCGGCACACGGCATGGCAGCAATCCATGCGCAGATGGCAAGAGAGATGGGACTCCTCTCCCAAGGGAAGGTGGACTCATGCACTAATCTTAATCACAATGGGTGTCGGGGGAAGCACGGTGAGGTTGACTTTTACCTTACCCAGCTCCTGAGCGGCCACGGGTGCTTCAGGAGTTATAGTTATAGGAGTTATACAAGTCATGTGCTGCAACACTGCCCAAGATTCGACGAGGAAAGACACCGGTTGGAGATGGTCATGTGCGAGCCAGTGACGCAGTATAACCTCGCCGGGATGATGGTCGCTAACTCCAACGTGTGGCAGGCGGCCGCCGCCTTCGTCGCGCACGTGATGAAAAAGCTTATGCAGTTGGACAGGGAAAGGTCGGCGAATTAAACAAGTACACCGTCTGCGATGCAATACCGACAAGTCGTCCAGCAGTAACCGAATACTTTTTTTCTTTATACCCGACTTAGTTTGTCTGTTTCCTTGTGTAACCTGATATATGTATCTGTTAATTGTAATTATAATATATGTATCTGTTATTTGTAATTATGTTATTAATGTTTTAAATGAAATAAAATAAAAAAAAAACACATTGACTTAAAAAAAGGGGAAAGGAGACAGGAACTCAACAAGAGCATTGAATTTCCTATCATCCAATAATGAGGCACGGATTCTGGAGGCCCCAACATCCATAGTAACAAACAGGAAAACTACTGCATCGGTGGCATACTTGGCCGATACAGCGGACTTAAGTACAAGCAGAAACAGCAGCAGCAAAAATCATGGATCAATCAGCAAGGCCCTGCAACATCGAAAGTGGAACCTCACCGAAGAAACTAAAAGGACCGCTGCAGGCACTAAACACGTTGATGGCCGAACTGGGCAAAATCCTAGACGAGATTTTAGATGGCTCTATTAATAAAAAGGCTCCCCCGACGCGTAACACAACCCAATGGATGAAGGATGCATATCTTAAGATGAAATCCATTCAACTACAGGTAATGGAGCAGATGCAGGAATATCCGGTGAAGGCTGGACCATGCCTTGCTTGCACAATTCTGTCGCCAAAACCACCAAAGAGGTTACGAAAAGTAAGGAAACCAGGACGTAAGACCCACCGACGGCAAATAAGAATGACAGGAGGAGGATAAAGAAGTCGCCAATTCAGGAGCGGACCCCAAGGAACCGAAGCTCCGCAGCAATAGCAGTATCACCAGGACCAGTAGTAGCTGAACCAACACACGCAACGAACACCGCTGAAAGAAATGGCACAAGATCAAAAGCAAGCCGAGACCCATTAAAAGGAAGAGGCCGGACGTTATCATGGTGAAATATAAAAACCCAGCCAATTATGCGATGGTACTGAAGTCAGTCCACACAGACGCCAGAATCCAGCGTTCAAGAAGAAATTATGTTCCGTTCGAAGCGCAGCAGTCGGGGAACTACTCCTACAGCTGATCAAACAAGCGGACGAAGCAATGGGCAAATTGCAGCAGGCAGTCAAACAACAGGCACTTGGTGACACTGCTGATGTCAAGGCGATAAGCGATAAGGCCATGATCGAAAAAAAGATCTCGCAGAATTTCACACTACAGACGGTATTCTGCGCGCCGCCCTGGTACTCATCGACAAGGATCTGCCAGCAGAACGCTACCCAAAGATGCGGAAAGCGTACAGTGGTACACAGACTGCAACAATGATGGTGATCCCGAACCTGGCGAACAAGCTGCTGCAGGCGGGCAAAATACGAGTAGGCATGTGCATATGCCGAGTACGCCTGAAGACTGAGCCGAGACCGTGCTACAAGTGTCTGGACTTTGGGCACACAGCAGCACGGTGCAGAAGCAAGCACGATGCATCCAAGCTATGCTTCAACTGCGGTAGCAAGGAACACGCTTCAAAGCAATGCGACAAGAAAGCAGCATGCATACTTTGCACAAGGTATAGGCGGAGCAATACGGCGCATAACACACTCAGCAGAACTTGTCCGTTATTTGAAGACGCTAGCAGTAACAGAAAGGATTAAGTTTCCACAGCTCAATCTACACCACTGCATGTCGGCACAGGACATCCCAAAACGAACCGTACGGGACCTGGAGGTAGATTCTATGCGAGCCATATTCCCATTTACAGGAACACAGCTGGATGCAAAACTAACGCTATGGCGCGGCAATTCGGAGCAACAGCAGGACAAATTTGAGAAATTAGTATATCTCGGGGGAGATATGTAAGGGCGACGTACAATGGAGTATATGTCTACAGCTGCTATATAGCACCGAGCAAATACATCTACGAATTCTGCAGCATACTTGATGAACAAGTGGAGGACGCCGGAACTCACACGCCAACCATCAAAGCCGCCGACTTCAAAGCATGTCAACGGAATGGGTTAGCCAAAAGACCACCAGAAGACCCAGGCATGGAAACAACAAATGTAAGCCAGTACATTGGTGGAATGCCAGGATTGCGAATGCCAGGGGGCAATGTCACCAGGCCAGACGACGACAGCAACGTGACCGCAGAATGCCCACGTTTCCGGAGCTGCTTGCAGACTACAAGCGGAAAAGAGCCAACCTAAATATGGAGATCTAGATAACTAAAGCGGACTTCTGGAAAAAACTGTGCGCAAATGCAGATGCGGAGCCACATGTGACTGCCTATAAATTGGTTATGGGCAAACTTGCCAGGCGCATAATGCCAACGGATCCAACCAAGCTGGGTCATATTGTAGCAACGCTATTCCCTTCAAGGCCGACAAGGAACTAAGTAGCGAGCGGAACGCCATGTGCACAGATATTCACAGATGTAAACATCCATGACGTCCCGGGCCCGGACGGGGTCTAACTGCTAGTTTGCAAATACGCGTTGACGTTTGTGGAACGGGAGTTCCCTACAAGGTGGAAGCTACAAAGGTTGGTCCTGCTTTCCAAATATGATAAAATAGATGACCCGTCAATATACAAACCGTTATGTATGCTTGATGTGATTGGAAAACTTTTTGAGCGCATCATTTGCAATAGACTGGAAAAGGAACTGGAGCAACGTCATGGACTGTCGGACTGGCAATTCGGATTCAGGAGGAAACGCAGCACTATCAACGCCATCAGTTCGGTGGTAGAGATAGGTGCTAAAGCCATCGAAGGGCAACGTCGGATACTGGCTTATATCAACGTTGGATGTTTGGAATGCTTTTAATTCGGCCAGCTGGGACTCCATTATCGCGTCCCTAGAGCGTTTAAACATATCTGGGTACATCATTAACCTAATATGCAGCTATTTCCGGGATCGGGTGGTACTCTACGACACACCAGCTGGTCCACGAAAACACACCATCACAGGCGGAGTACCTCAAGGATCAGTGATCGGGCCAACATTGTGGAAAGTCATGTATGACACTGTCCTGCGATTGGATATGGCAACTGACACTCGCATAGTGGGCTTCGCGGACGATATTGCCATCGTAGCTAAGGCCAAGGATATCTAGCAAGCGGAAGAAAACACCAATGCAGCTGTGTTCAGGATTTTGAAATAGATGGAGGCAAACTCACTATCCATAGCCGCACAAAAAACCGAGGCCGTGCTCAAAGGCAGCAGGAAAAAAATGGAAACAGCCAGGATCGAAGTCACCGGATGCTGTATAACATCAAAGCCTGCCATTAAATACCTTGGAGTCATGATGGACCATAGGCTAACGTTAAAGGCCCACCTGCAGTATACCGCAGATAAAGGCCATCATTTTTGAGGCCGCCGACATATGGGCACCTGCGATGTCATCCCCCACCAACAGCCGGGACTGCAGATTGTCTTACCGAACATGCGCACTCAGGACCATAAGCACGTTTAGAACAGTTTTCGAAGATGCCACCCTGGTGCTCTCTGATATGGCCCCACTAGACGTCTTGGCTAACGAGACTAGAAATAGAGATTCGCCGCCAGTTAGAAGAGAGACGACTCTGGCTAACTGGCAACGCAGATGGCGTGACTCAAATCATGGGAGCTGGACAACGCGCCTTCACCCCGACATTTGGCCATGGCCCAATCGCAAACATGGCCAGACTGACTTCTATTTGACACAGTTACTGACGGGACATTGATGCTTTAAATTCTACTTGCATAGGTTTAAACACGAGACAGATACTTATTGCACACACTGTGCAGGGAACATAGAAGATGCAGAACACGTCCTGTTTGTCTGTCCAAGATTTTCTGCTGAACGGGAAGAGCTAAGCCGTGCCATTGGGAGGCCATTTATAGTCAACGACTTTATCGATTTCCTACTTAGCTCTCAAAACAATTGGCTTTTTGTTAGCCACATGAGAGCAGCCATCATGCGTTGCCCTGAACGTCAGCGTAACCCAAACTTCAGTTCTAGGAAAACTCTAGACGAGGCATACGTGCCATCTCCCCCTCGTGAAGTAGTACTTCAGCGTTGGTTCCGCGAAAGGGTATACGGAGCATAGGGTAGGTTTTAGTGCGGTGCAGTGATCACTAACCAAAGTCGATACCAAGTCCCACACTTCGTTTTTAAGTGCTTTCCCCCAGTACTTACGCATGTACATATATAAAGGCATTTGTTCATATGCACTGATCGTTTTTTTTCTTTCTTTCGCGCACAACACTAGCGGTGTGTAATAAGCGTCCGTTTTTTTTTGGCTCTCCGCACAACCACAAAAAAAAAAAATTATTATAAAACAATTAATCATCAAAACAAAAAAAAAAAAAACCAAATATATGAACAGTGGCCGGTAGCTGTTTCGGAGTAGTGGTGAAACGTGAGTCGAGTCGTGATATGGATAGGCGGCTCGAGTGCGCCAATTTCAAATTACATTATTTCCGATTCCTTTCCTTTGCCTAAATATATATCCGTCCATATTAATAAATAAATATATATATTGAAATAGCGTATTTATTTTCTGTAAAAGATAGCTTTTAATAATGATGGCAACAGATTAGACTTTCTTATTATTGGAGCTAGACGTCTGTCTTGTTGTCTTGTTGCCGGAAGAAGAAGGAGGCCCACTCTAGTGTGGCCCTAAGCCGCATATCGATATTTTCCCTGGGCAACTTAATACTAACAATCGATACTTAAAGATACTGACTTACTACTAACAATCGATACTTATAATACTGACTTACTACTAACAATCGATACTTAAAATACGGGAATCGATATAAGGGAGCCCTCTACGTCCCGGATAACATATCGGTCATTCGAAAGTTTTTTATGATTGACGTACGGACCACGATACCGTTTGATAAGTTTTTTGTTTGCACCTGCCGAAGTATCGACATTCTTAATAACTACGAAATCTCCCTCCGTCATCTCACCCAATCGTTCGATTAGTTCATCCACTATCACGACTCGTTGTTCAACTCCGAATAGGAGTATGGAAGCGGCAAATTTTGATGTGGAGTGGATGGAGTTATTCAATGCGAACTCTATGTTCGGCAGTTGTTGGACCCAATCCGCGTGGTCCACGGGTTCCGTCAGTTTACCCAACATAGGGCCCAAAACCCGGTTAACCCACTCGACTTGGCCGTTGGCCCGGGGGTGCGGCAGTGGCATTTTGCACATGAATTATATTATTGGACCTCAGAAATTGTCCAAATTCGGAGGACGTAAAGCAGGTACCTCGGTCGGCTGATAATTCGTCTACTGTACGGCCTACTGTAATTTGCAAAGTACTGAGTCTTTAACGTCTGACATACTTCACGCGAATTAGTAGTGGCGGCAGGAATGACCACCAAAAAATACTTCTTCTTAGAGCGTATGGGAGGAAGGGGACCTAGATGATCAATGTGAATGGTGTCGAACGGCAGGGGTACTTTCGGAATACTGTGTAGCGTGACACGACTGTCAGGAGCGGAAGCGGAGTAATAGATACATTTGAGGCACTACTCGGATGACATGATTTATCATTTCGGAAGGGACATACAGTTGGGGTACACCCGTCGGCGCCAGGCGGTACACTACTCCGTCTTGCAGTTTGAAATCTGCTATTTCGAATTTCTCTAAATCATCTCGGAGTTTAACAATCTCAAGGTCGCGATTCTGAGTTAGCTGCAGTTGGAAGTCAAGGTTTAAATCGTCAACGTAGGCGGCAGTTTCTATTCTGCTTAGGGCATCGGCATGGGGCATACTAACCCCCGAGCGGTGTACAATCGTATAGTTGTAATTTTCTAACAGCAGGGCCCATCTAACGATCTTAGCGGAATGTCCCCCGTTTCTCAGTGTCAACGCCGTAGGCTCTCAGTCACGATTTTGAACGGGATGAACTTAAGATACGTCTCAAAACGTTTCAAGGCATACACGATAGCTAACGTTTCTAGTTCATAACTGTGTAGTTTCGATTCGGCGGCGGAGGCCATCTTAGAGAATTAGAAAACTGGGTGCAATTTACCGTCGGTTTGTTTCTGGAGGAGCACTGCTCCAAAACCAGTTGAGCTAGCATCACAGTGTAACTCTGTTTCAATTTCGGGTTGTAGATAGATAACACGGGGGATTCGATCAGTTTCGAGTTCAGGGTTCGGAAAGATTCGAGGCATTCCTCGGAGAACACGTAAGGGGTATTTTTCTTTAACAATCGGATAGGCAATCTTGGCAAAACCAGGTACAAATCGGCGGAAGTATGAGAACAGGCCTAAGCAGCGCTCTAATTCCTTGCTATTCCCAGGGACGGGCAAATCCCGTATCGCAACACCGCCGCCGTCCCCTCCAGCATGCAATCAAACGTAGTCGTAGTCGTAGTCATTCAACTGAAGGATTTCAAACGCATCCTCCAGATCGTTCAACCATTTTTTGACATCATATGCCGTATCCGCTGAGAATCGGGCCACCATGCTCTCGATCACACTCAAGTCACTGACTTGCTGCCTCGGCTCTCGGCATTCGTCCATTCTCTGTTGCAGCTTGAGAATCTGCTGCTGCAGCAGTAACACTTCATGCTGTTTCCGAAGCGTCGTCAGTTTATCGTCCAGTCTGGAGAAGGCGGAAGCAGCGGGTGTTGTGGCGGCAACGGCGGACGGCGCGGAGGGTTCTAGAGCGGGCATATCTTCCCATGCGTCCGCAGCACAGGGAACGTCGGTGTCAGTGACGGGTGCGGCTAGCGAGGCCACAGCCCGCATAGCAGACACGTAGGCGGCGGACACAGCATCCGCGGGTACAGCAGTGGATGCGGCGTGTACAGCAGTAGCAGCGGGTGCAGAGGCGGCAGCGGGTGCAGCGTGTACAGCGGGTGCAGCAGCGGCACCGGGGGCAGCGGCGGCAGCGGGTACAGCGGGTGCAGTGGCGGCAGCGGGTGCAGCGGCGACATGTATCGCAGCGGCAGGCACAGCAGTGGGTCTGACATCAGTGGCGGGCCCCATGGCAACCGGCACCGCAGCAGCAGGCACATCAGCGGCCGGCACAGTGACAACAGGCACCGCGGCGGCAGACACGGCAGTGGATGCGGCGGGCGTGGTGGCGGCCACTTTGGATGCGGAGCGCGTGTCCTGCCGTGTACCGCAATATGTATCCTTTCGGGTAGTCATCCCACTTCTTAGTTTTAATAATGATGGCAACAGATTAGTTTTTCTTATTATTGGAGCTAGACGTCTGTCTTGTTGTCTTGTTGCCGGAAGAAGAAGGAGGCCCACTCCAGTGTGGCCTTAAGCCGCATATCGATATTTTCCCTGGGCAACTTAATACTAACAATCGATACTTAAAGATACTGACTTACTTCTAACAATCGATACTTATAATACTGACTTACTACTAACAATCGATACTTAAAATACGGGCTTCGATATAAGTGTGAACATTTAACAGACTTCCAAAATAACTGACATCTTACAATATATATAAATTTTTTCCGGCCATTATTTGCCCATATATATATATATATCCGACAATATTTATACATACATATGTATATATATATTTTTTCCGGCCATTATTTTGCCTACATATATTAATGTATATGCGTCCATATGAATAATATATAAATATAAAATATAAATATATATCCATATTTATAAATAAATATATATAGATCATTTTCTTGCGACCATTATTTTGCCCACATATATATATATTTTCTTCCAGCCATTATTGTGCCCATATATATATATCCGACCATACTTATAAATTATATATATATAAGTTACGAGTTTCCTTTTCCCTCATAGTGGGATTCTTACCATTTCCTTCCTTTGATTGTAGGATGGGACTTGGGAAACTCTGGATTTTCACAGTGAGACACAACACAATACTTGATTTATACGTTATAATGTTTATTCACTTCGTAACTAGATTTAGTTAGTTCTACGTCTAAACTAAGACTGCCCGCTCTGTCGAGCGTGGTCCTTTAAATATACCCCAAGATGTCCAAAGGGCGCTGGCTGCGGCGTTGTGCCGCTGGCAGCGGCGTTGGGATCGTGTCAGAAGTGGGTCGCCTCTTCCGGCGAATTCTGCTTATCGGCAATATTCAAAGTGCTTATACTAGAAAGGGAAGTCAAGTACCTAGTGTGACCAACGAGGGTCGTCTTGGGTCACAATTTGCTTAGGGTCGCATAAATACTAGGAAACATAAGTTGCTTATCTGGCTAAGTGTGTCTACAGGAAATGAAAGATGTAGGTAGCTTAGTTGGCTAAAAGATGCACGCGTGCTGTGTGTGGTCTGATGGCGTGTGAATT
This sequence comes from Drosophila equinoxialis, assembly GCA_018150345.1. Taxonomy (NCBI): domain Eukaryota; kingdom Metazoa; phylum Arthropoda; class Insecta; order Diptera; family Drosophilidae; genus Drosophila; species Drosophila equinoxialis. Next base: position 1,339,260 of record JAECWI010000425.1, on the reverse strand, counting down.
GTGAAATGTGAGTGTATGAAATGTGAGTGGGCTGGTGTCACTTAGATCGATAGTATGGGCCGCGATGTACGCGTGCTGTGTGTGGTCTGTTAGTGTTCCTAACATATGTGAAATGTGAGTGTGTGAAATGTGAGTGTAAGGTCAAGGGCTTAGATCGATAGTGGGTATTTTGCCCGATGCTCGTTCAGGCGTTTCTGGTAAAGTGTGCTGATCGAGTCCCGTTGTGATAGGAGATGCCGAGGTGTGGGGCATGGTCTGGTAACTGAAGGACAAGGCGTCCCAGGGGCGCTGGTTGTATGAGAGGAGGCCTCGCATGAGGATGAGTGCGCTAACTTATATGTAATATTTCCCAGCCATTAGTTGTCCATACATACATATTTCCAGCAAGGCCTTGACGGCCCGAACAGACGAGAAAAGTCTTGCGAACATAAGCCACATCAACGCGAAGCACGAATCCGCTTACGCGGTGTATGTGCGATGATATCGGTGTAGTCCTGTTTCTTCACATCGTCGGAGAGTGGATCAAAAAAGATATTGGTGATTTCGACAGTTTAGAAACTATGTTTGAATGGGTTCTATGTGGAGCTATTATGCCTGATACTCCGGTGGCTCGATTAGATTTCGCTGCACGGACGCGAGTCAATCCGGAAGCAAAACTTGATGTACTTCTCACCAAGTTTTGGGAGGTGGAAGAGTTTCCCGCAAAGCCGGAAAATGAGGATGACGTATTCTGCGAGCGGAATTTCCAGGAGACCATCCGTAGAGGGAAGGACGGCCGATATATTGTGTCCCTACCTTTTAAAGGTCAGAATAGCGTCGAGTTGGGTCATTCAAGACCGATCGCGCTGGCCCACTTCCTGCGAAATGAAGCACGTTTTCTCAAGGATCCCGTTTTAAAAACGCAGTCCGATGCCATCATTCAGGAGTAGGAGGAATTGGGACATACGATTCTGGTGTATGTTGATGATGTCCTAGCTGGCGCTCATACTGAAGACGGCGCCCGTCTCGCCACACAAGAGCTTCGAGCAGCCCTTCAATCTGCTGGTCTTCTGCTTGGGAAGTAGACTTCCAAAAGGAAGGAAGTACTTCAGGCTATCCCAAGAGAGCACCTACTGCGAGACGACTTTCTCGAACTGGAAGACGCGAGCACTGCGAAAACCTTAAAATTCGCTAAACACCAGCGATACTCTCTCGTGGGAGCTTCATGGCTTCTGTGACGCGTCTCAGAATGCGTACAATGCAGCCCTACATGTGCGGGTTAGCTATCGCGATCAAGTAAGTGTCCATTTATTAACAGCTATGACCCGTGTAGCCCCGGTCAAAACAGTCTCCCTGACTCGGCTGGAGTTGTGCGGAGCGGTTTTGCTAGCCGATCTCTTAGCATCGATCATTCCTGAACTTCCAATCCCACCTTCAACCTCCCAGTTTTTGACGGACTCCACCGTGCAGTTGGTCCACCTTCGTGGCCAATCGAGTATCTAGCATCTCCAAAAGCACCAGTGCCCAAGGCTGGTCACATGTGGTAAATCCTGCTGATCTGGCAAGCCGTGGAGTCTCCGCGGAGTTATCGGCCAGTAGCCTCTGGTGGGTTAGGCCGGACTGGCGCCAGCGGGATCCCGAGTACTGGCGAACTCTCAATAGTGAACTTCCAGACACCCAGCTAGAGTAACGAGTCCAGTGCCACACCACCACGAGCACTCTGCTCGACGACGTTAGCGAACGTTTCTCGGACTATGGTAGGGCATTACGAGTCACCGCGTACATCCTACGCGTCGCCACCAAAAGGATTTCGACGCCTTCCACGGTCCACCTCACCAAAGACGAGTTGCTCTCCGCCGAGCGCGCCTTGATTCGGATCTCCCAGCGTCGATTCGTCAAGGGGTGTAAAGTCTGGGTGATCTTCCTCGGGAGGGCATCACGTACTCCAGGCTTTTCACCCTCGCGGGCATTAACTTCGCAGGGCCTTTCGAGATCAAGAATTACACCGGGCGTGCGTGTCTTATAACTAAGGGTTATGTCTACGTCTTTGTGTGTTTCAGCACGAAGGCGATCCATCTCAAAGCTACCTCCGACCTCACCACGGAACGATTTCTCGCAGCCTTCTCTCGGTTTGTCGTACGAAGAAAATGCCCACAACGCATCTACTCCGACAATGGCAAAACCTTCGTAGGGGCCTCAAAGGCGCTCGAAAAAGATTTCCTGAACGCCACCAAGCTTGATATAATGAAGGCATTTCCCCAGCACATTTTATCCTGGCAGATCATTCCGCCGAGCGCGCCCCATATGGGAGGACTATGGGAAGCTGGGGTCAAAAGTTTTAAGACCCTATTTTACAAGTCCCCTTCTACTGTCAAGTACACGTTCGAGGAACTATCCACTCTCCTGTGTCGGATCGAAGCGTGCCTAAATTCCAGGCCAATTTCTCCCATCAGCGAGGATCCAGAGGATCTGCTGGCACTAAGCCCTGGACACTTCGTGGTTGGAGGACCGCTCTTATCCATCGCGGAACCGGAGATCCTAGTCGAGCCTTTGTCGCTAATCAACCGATGGCAGCGACTGAAGGCAATCCAGCAGGCTTTCTGCCGTCGCTGGAAGTGTGAGTACCTCAAGGAGTTCCACAAACGGAATAATTGGAAATCACAGGCTCGCAGTCTCCAGACCGGCGACCTCGTGATTGTGTCCGAAGATAATCTCTCCTCCAACGAGTGGCGCTTGGGGCGAATTGAGCGCACTCTGCCCGGGGCTGACGGTCTCGTCCGAGTGGCTGATGTCACAACAGCGCGTGGGTCTATCCGAAGACCCGCAGCGAAGCTCATCTTGTTGTAAGACAACAGCCTAAAACCCTATCGTGACGTTCAATCCCTCGATATTCCGTCCGAATGTCCTGTCACACCCTGCTCCATATGGCCGACCAACCACCGAGACAACGCTCCGTAGCCCGGCGTCGCAGCCAGTCACCCTCCTCCGGACGTGCTGCACCATCGTCACAACCCCGTTCTCGATCCTCTTCCGACCGTTCTACTTCTCCAGAAGGCGCACCCGAGATCTCTCTCTCCTCTCTGCTACACGCCAGGACGACCACTGTCATGCCAACAGCAGTCCTCCGGTTGGGCAATGGCTGGAAATCCTTCAAGACCGGCGTCCTCCTCGATGCGCGTGCGGCTGGGAGCCGCATCAACCTGTCATTTGCTCGGTCCCTGGGGTTGGCTGTGACTAAGGTCGGGGTCGACCAAGCCTGCACGGCCGTCCTCGAGCCGAGGTCGAACAGTACGTTCCGGCGGAATGTTATCTTCCGGGTCGAAGAGGACCTGCGCATCCGCACTCCCATCCGGGAAGTGTCGGCACCGATCCGGGAGAAATTCGCCACTCTGATCCTGGCCGACCCCAACTTCTATCGGCCCGCGTCGGTGTCCGTGGTGCTCGGGGCAGACCACTAGAGGTCATCCAACCAGGCTGTGTGCCCGTTCTCTGGCTCCTGCGGAATCTAGGCGCTCCACGACGCTGCCGTCCCCCATCCTATATATGTACGAGTTGACAGCAGTGAGCGGCGAAGAGCAGTAAGGAAAGAGGAGGATTTTTGGATCCTCGGCGGCTATGGTCACTTTGAGCAGCGTGACTTGATTTTCAGATGGGCATCGCCATTTTCAATTGAGTACGCGATTTTCATACGAAAACATGTTCTTTTTCCTGGCGATTTTTATATTTTTCGATTTTGTAAAACTTTAACCCGAACCATTTGGTGTGTGTCGGGATATCTTGTGAATCTATAATAAATCATAAATATTTTGAAACGAACTTCTCGCGCGCTCTATTTTCATTACTCACTCACCAGACACAGATGAAACTGGAACCCGCCAAAGTTGCATATCAGCAAATCCTTCCGCCCCTTCACGAACAATTACTATTTTGTCAGTCGGTGAAAACGCCTTTACGTTATCTTTGTTGTCAATTTAAAACAAAAGCGCATGAAGTTTAGCATTTTTAAAGTTTGAAATTGCTTTTTAAAGGCAGCTTCACTGATAAAAATTGTTAAGTGGCAACTACAGTCCGTACTTTGTTGTAAGGCACTCTTTGTGCCTCGTTGCCGTGTTTCTTGGGTCAGCGTCTTATTGCTACTTCGATTTGCTGCTCTTCTCGTTTTGGCACGCACACTTCTCTACTCTACTCTCTCAGGTCTTCTTATTGTTGCCTCGTTCAGCTTCGCATGATCATGTCGATGTCTCTCCGGTTCGTTGCCGTGTTGCCGTCTCCGTCGCTATTGTATATTTCGCTTATTTTTCCTTACAACATGGCGGCAAAAATTTTCAGTAGACGGTCGGTGTGGTTTTTATTGGTGCTCTTGTCAAGAATCTCGGCTGCTGCCTCACTCTCTCCTGTGCGCGACTCATTCCAAGAATTGGTTGAATTTCACAATTTTTCCCATGGATTTAACGTTTTTTGTACAACAATTTGATGACTGATGTACAGTTCTACCGTATCACGATCCTAGACGAACCTCCGAAAGTTGTGGGGATTCAACTTTCCTGGACGAGTCTCAAAGCTGTGGAGATTCAAATTACACAAAGCTTCTGTCCTCATATTGAGCGGCTTGTGGTCTGCGTCTGCGTCGCGTCGACCGGCAGTTTATTAACGAAATTTCGTACCTGGCAGTAGGTATAAAATGCATTTTAGTTCAAACAAATATGGCTGAAAAAAACGAAATTACTCCAGGTGGCAGCCACAAAAGTGGAAATCCACCTGCGAACCAAACCGCGGCCGAGGCACGGATTCTGGAGGCCCCAACATCCATAGTAACAAACAGGAAAACTACTGCATAGGTGACATACTTGGCCGATACAGCGGACTTAAGTACAAGCAGAAACAGCAGCAGCAAAAATCACGCGCAATTCTGTCGCCAAAACCACCAAAGAAGTTACGAAAAGTAAGGGAACCAGGACGGAAGACCCACCGACGGCAAATAAGAATGACAGGAGGAGGAAAAAGAAGTCGCCAATTCAGGAGCCGACCCCAAGGAACCGAAGCTCCGCAGCAACAGCAGTCTGACCAGGACCAGTAGTAGCTGAACCAACACACGCAACGAACATCGCTGGAGGGAAATCGCACCAGGTCAAAAGCAAGCCGAAACCCATTAAAAAGAAGAGGCCGGACGTCATTATGGTGAAATGTAAAGAGCCAGTTAATTACGCGATGGTACTGAAGTCACTCCACACAGACGCCGGAATCCAGCAGTGCAAGGAGAATGTATGTTGGCACAGGACCTCTTAAAACAAACCGTACGGGACCTGGAATTAGATATCTCAATTTTGTGCGAGCCATATTCCCATATACAGGAACACAGCTGGCAAAACCATCGTGATGGCGCGGCAATTTGAAGCAACAGCAGGATACATCTCGAAAATGAGCATAGCGCGGACGGATATGTAAGGACGAGGTACAATGGAGTATATGTCCACATCTGCTATATAGCACGGAGCAAACATATCGACGAATTCTGCAGCATACTGGATGGACAAGTGGAGGACGCCAGAACTCACACGCCAACCATCAAAGCCGCCGACTTCAATGCATGGGCAACGGAATGGGGTAGCCAATGACCACCAAGGTACAGGGCCCTGCTGGACGCTTTTGCCACACTCAACATCAGCCTGCTCAACGTAGGCCACACTCAAACCTACAACAAGGCTGGCAGAGGCTCCGCGATCGATCTCACGTTTCCTAGCCCGCAGCGCGCAGTGGGCAGTTTCGGATCAATGGAGAAGTGGTCGCTGTGCGTGTAGAGAAGTGGGAAGTTTCGGATCAATGGCGAAGTGGTCGCTGTGCGTGTAGTGTGCTCTATCAAGAGTTGTCCACCTGCACAAACACCAACGACGTTCTACAGCTGGGCCCCAAGCACGCTGAACGCAGAAGCGTTATTCACCATGATGATCCAAGTGACAAGGAGCATCAGCGCAGACCGGACACCCAGGCCAACCACATGGGCGACATTCTTCGCAGAGCGTGTGATGCAGCCATGATACGCAAACATCATGGAAACAACAAATGTAAGCCAGTACATTGGTGGAATGCCAGGATTGCGGATGCCAGGGGGCAATGTCACCAGGCCAGACGACGACAGCAACGTGCCCGCAGAATGCCCACGCTTCCGGAGCTGCCTGCAGACTTCAAGCGGAAAAGAGCCAACCTAAATATGGAAATCAAGAGAATTAAAGCGGACTGCTGGAAGAAGCTGTGCGCAAATGCAGATGCGCAGCCACGTGGGACTGCTTATAAATTGGTTATGGGCAAACTCGCCAGGCGCATAATGCCAACGGATTCAACCAAGCTGGGTCACATTGTAGCAACGCAATTCCCTTCAAGGCCGACGAGGAACTGTAGTATATTCATACCAATAATCATTTAGTACAAAGAGCTCAACTTGTAACACTTTGTTGCAATTATAAACAATTAAATATATATGCAATAAAATATAATTGTGCACTTGAATATGTTTATATGTATACATTGATGTATGCACATAAACATATTTACATAAATATACACCTAAGCATGATCACATATGTATGTACTTTTGTATATGCACATACATATATTCGGTATGCTCATGTAGCGTAACATGAGCTAGAGCCAGTTCAGTGTGTGAACGCTGACCAAGCACTTTGTGGCTGTCGCATAGGTCGCAGCATAAGAATATATATGTAAACATAGGTTAAGCAGAAGAATATTTTTCGAATAAAAATCAATTGGAATATTACCACAAAGAGACACTGATGTGTCCGTCTTAACAATTAATTCAAATTTAAAGGAACTCGGTCTTCGCTCTTTTTTCAGAACCTAGCAGCAAGTGGAGCGCCATGTGCACAGATATTCACGGGGTCCCGGCTCTTGTAATCAAACTGCTAGTTTGCAAATACGCGTCGACTATCGCGTCAGCACTATCAACGCCATCAGTTCGGTGGTAGAGATAGCTACTAAAGCCATCGAAGGGCAACGTTGGAAAGGCAGCACTATCAACGCCATCAGTTCGGTGGTAGAGATAGCTACTAAAGCCATCGAAGGGCAACGTTGGAAAGGCAGCAACAAAAAATACTGGCTTATATCAACGTTGGACGTTCGGAATGCTTTTAATTCGGCCAGCTGGGACTCCATTATCGCGTCCCTAGAGCGTTTAAACATATCTGAGTACATCATTAACCTAATATGCAGCTATTTCCGGGATCGGGTGGTACTCTACGACACACCAGCTGGTCCACGAAAACACACCATCACAGGCGGAGTACCTCAAGGATCAGTGATCGGGCCAACATTGTGGAAAGTCATGTATGACACTGTCCTGCGATTGGATATGGCAACTGACACTCGCATAGTGGGCTTCGCGGACGATATTGCCATCGTAGCTAAGGCCAAGGATATCTAGCAAGCGGAAGAAAACACCAATGCAGCTGTGTTCAGGATTTTAGAATGGATGGAGGCAAACTCACTATCAATAGCCGCACAAGAAACCGAGGCCGTGCTCATAAGCAGCAGGAAAAAAATGGAAACAGCCAGGATCGAAGTCACCGGATGCTGTATAACATCAAAGCCTGCGATTAAATACCTTGGAGTCATGATGGACCATAGGCCAACGTTAAAAGCCCACCTGCAGTATACCGCATATAAAGCTGCAAAGGCCACGTCATCTATAACTCGGCTTATGGATAACGTCGGCGGCCCCAAGCAAGAGAGCAGATGGCTTATCTCAACGGTGGTAAGGTCCATCATTCTATATGCCGCTGAAATATGGGCACCTGCGATGTCATCCCCCACCAGCCGGCACTGCAGATCGTCGTACCGAACATGCGCAGTCTCCCAAGATGCCACCCTGATGCTGTCTGATATGTTACCCGCCGCCAGTTAGAAGAGAGACGACTCTGGCTAACTGGCAACGCAGATGGCGTGACTTAAATCATGGTAGCTGGACAAGGCGCCTTTACCACGACATTTGGCCATGGCCTAATCGCCAGACTTTTATTTGACACAGTTACTGACGGGACACGGATGATTTAAATCCTACTTGCATAGGTTTAAACATGAGACGGATCCCTTTTGCACACACTGTGTGGGGAATATAGAAGATGCAGAACACGTCCTGTTTGTCTGTCCTAGATATTCTGCTGACCGGAAAGAGCTAAGCCTAGGCATTGGGAGGCATTTATAGTCTACGACTTTATGGATAGACCCACACTTCGGGTTTCAATGCTTTTCCTATTTAAAAAAAAAAAAAACACTACTGCCATTACCATACATATACATACATATGAAAATAGGAGAGAAATCAACACGATAAGCATAAATTAATGCAACACATATACACGCAATATGATACAAGGTATAAGGGACTGGGGAAGGCAAATCTTTGCCGAAGAAAAGGAGAGAGGAACATATTAGTTAATGTTCCACACAACAAACAAAAACATTACAAGCATCACCCAGGCAAATGATGTGCCAATTATGTCAATTCAGATGCACGAAGACATGAACACTAGCAGAGACACGAACCTTGCAATGCTGTGCCAATTATGCTAATTCAGATGCACGATGACATGAACACTAGCAGAGACACGAACCTTGCAATGCTGTTTAGCCAGCCTTAGTTCAGTTAGCTGACTCAAAAAAGGAAGACTACGTCTGGCCGGTGCCAGATCGTGTCAAAAATACGAAGTGTGAGACGACACACAAAAACCCATTTTAAACAAACGACAAACAAAAAAAAAAAGAAGACGGGAAGACGTAAGAATAAGATAAAAAAGACGAATCTAAGATGACAAAAGAGTTAACTAAACGATAAAAGATATTAAACATTAATTTATTCAAATCTGCTATAGTAAAAAAATTAATACTCATTCAATTATATCCTAATATTAAACCAGAGCGCCGGGGCTAACTTCGATCTGTTTTGGTAAGTCTTTCAACAAACTCTAGGCATCAAAGTGTAAAAACGTTTTATCTAAAAAGTCTAATGTCTATGAAAGAACGGCCTACAATCTTGGCATAGGAAATGACGAAGTTATTGATCGAAGTCACTGTTTTCCACCGATCGTTCTTATGGGAGCTATATGATTTAGTCACCCGATCTATATCGAATTCGCCACAGTCATTAACAGATATAAAAAAGTGACAGATATTTAATTTACCGGACGTTGACGAAACTATGCGCAGTACGTTCAAGTGGCCCCTACGACACCAGGACAAAGCCTGTTACGCGCGAGCCCAAGCAGATAACTGACCACCTCCCACCCGACCGACCGAGAGGTGCAGCCGTATAACGCACGGCACGAATCGAGTGGACAAATACACAATAGCAAAAACAGCCAAACAAATAATACTATAGCAACCTATGAACTAAATAAGAATGGATAGATGTTTTAAGTATATTAATAGAAAACTCTGGGCAGATTACAGGGAATAGAAGGTTGTAAGGTTCATGCATGGTTAGAAGAACAACGGCTTAGGGATAAAGGTATAATAAAATGTCTACTTTGTGTACATGGTACCGCCAATTTTACCTGAGCCAATAACTCAGGCGAGTCATTATCATCAATTATGAGCTAGTGCATAAAAATAACACCAAGCATAATTCTACGGTTAGTTAAGGAAGAAAGGTTAATCAAATGAAGTTTACTAAAATACGAAGACATATTGACATTGCGATCCCAGCTTAAGCGACCAAAAGAAAATAGCAAGAGCTGCTTTTGAACGGATTCAAGTCTAGTTTGGTGCGACTCATATTGAGGTGACTATATGCAAGATCCATACTCTAAAATAGGTCGGACAAGCGAAGTTAAAAGAACTTTAGTTGTATAGGGGGCGTCGAATTCTTTGGACCACCTTTTAATGAAACCCAGAAATGGAAATATGGGTATTCAATTTTAACTTATGGTCCATAAGTACGTACAAATCATTCATATTATTTAGACGTTCTAAAGTACTTTTGTTTAGAAAATAAGTGACCAGTTGACGAGAGGTTCTAAAAAAAATTCATTACCTTACATTTGGTAGTGCTAAGACTTAGTAAATTAAACTGGCACCAGGATTGAAAATGTTTAAGATCAGCTTGTAGCCGACTAAATGAATCTGTATCTTTACAAAGCTAGACATCGTCAACATACATAAGCACACGCGAATGAACAATGACTGATGGAAGATCGTTAATGAATAAGGTGAAAAGCAGAGGGCTAAGATGACTATCTTGAGGTACACCAGATGTCACAGGAATGGAATCGGAAAAAGAAGACTTAAAAAGTACTTTCTGTTTTCTATTTGTTAAATATTCTCGAACCCAAGAAAGTTAAAGAGGTGGAAACCCCATTTTGTTCAGTTTAGAAAGTAATAAAGTATGATTAACAGAATCAAAGGTTTTGCTGAAGTCAGTGTATAAGACATTAGTTTGTTTTGCATTTTTGAACCCCATGATAATTATAGATGTAAATTCTAAAAGGTTAGTGGTTGTAGATCTACGTTTCACAGACCCATGTTGGGATGGCGAAATAATAGAGCTGCGAAAATGTTGCCATTGAGAAGTTATAATTTTCTCAAAAGCTTTCGGAGTAGCGGAAAATTTTGAGCTACGCCTATAGTTAGAGCTTTCGGACTTTTTGCCATTTTTATGCAGAGGAATGATATAGGACTCCTTCCAAATAGATGGAAAAGAGGAAGATTCGACAGACAATAGAAACACTTTTAAAATGGGTTTACATGATGCGTTTGCACAGAACATGAGTACACATCCATCTGGCCCGGAGAATAAACAGGACTAACCACTGGATTGAAAATACAATTAGCCTTTTTTAAATGCAATTGCCGATATGTTTGCGAGTTTTTTTAAAACAACCTATTTCTCAACGGAATATCGAGCAAGTCCGTATCCTTATCACTGATAAGGATCAGTGCTCGCATTTTTATTGTGAAAGGCCAAAAAAGATGGGTGCACAGATGATAACTCTCGTGAGATCCAGAGAGGTTTATTAAGCCGCTTTTTCCTACCAAGAGGTACACAAATAACAAATAGTGAATTCAAAGTATCATAAAAGAAGCGAATAGCTGAGTTCATATATCTACAATTGTACAGATAATACCAATCAGTATTAAAAATATTTTCATTAAGGCTGGCAAAGTCAGTCATACGAAAACTCCTAGTTAGAGGTATCTCATTTGAACCAAGTAATGGTGATAGTGAGAGTAAATCAATTTTTTAATTTAATGTAGGATGAAATTTATTTTCAGGAAGAAGAAAAGGTGTGATCCTAGAAACATCACGATAAGAAGAATTCAATACAAAAATAAGATCTAACGATTTTGCATTAGAATTTAACACAGGATTTACTTGGGTTAAAGATAAGCCTAGAAGGCAATCAATAAAGTCATGTGATTAGGAAGTTTAGATTTCAGTCCTATAATGTTCTGGTAATACAGGTTAAGGGACGAAACTAGTTTTTTGACACACCAACAGATGCGCCAGAAATAGTGTTAGTTGTTGTTATTGGCAGGCGAGTCGGTTGCCGATTTTTCTTCCTTACAGTATATTCCTTAACTATTATATGCTTTGGCCAAAAATCTTCTCGACATTTAATATCGAAGATATTGGCAGAAACACTAATTTTAAAGTACGAGACGTCCCGAGAATACGAAAATTTAAACTTTTCCACCGCAATATTCGAGACGTTAACTTTCTTCCGAATATAGGGTATTACATCATCAGATGTGAAAACAGGGTCTAGCCTAGAAACAAATATATGTTTCTTTGGTGGTATGCCAACGAAAGGCCGCGGTCCCAAAGCGTCAGCCGCAGTAGCAACGTTGGACAAGTCACCCACTGCAGCAGTCAACTTCTTCACGGGCCCTCGATACTTTTAGAGCTATCGGCAATTTCTATTGGAATGGGTAATTGCCCGAACACTTTGGACACTACAGTTGGCATCGTTTTCACGAGCTCATTCCCAGGTGATAGAGGTAATTCCTTACTTATCACCACTGGGCTCTTAAACGATATCATTTACTGTACATTGAGAGAGGACGGTGCATGAGACCGGTCGGGGACGATAAGAGACGCTGCCGGATCTACAGATAGAGAAACACCCCAAGGACTGGTCCTTTTACGTTTCGGAGACTCATTCATAAGCGATAAGCTTCTGAACTGAGACTCCACCGCAGTAAACTCCGCTTGGAGTTTGTTAAAGCCTGCCCTTAAAGTGTCAAAACTATCTTTAGTACGCGCATCTCATTCTCGACCTCCCGGCAAGCATCACATCCATATTTTAAGCCACCACCTTTAGCAATAGACTTCTTGATTCTGCCTGCGCAACCTGCACACTTAACGTGAACCGCATTGTCTCACAGCCAACAAAGAATATAATCATGGGAGTCAACCGCATTAGTGGCAACTATGCAATTATTTTTTGAGCAGACAACCATTTTATCAAATAGTTTAACTTAATAAAAAAAAATAGACAATAAAAAAAATAAAGAAATAAAAATTCTCAAGGTAAAAAATTCGTGTGTTAGAATATACTGACCAGTTCTGACACAAGGGTTAATGTGCAGAGTAAGCCTTCACAACTAAAGAATTAAAAGAGCAAGAATGCACAAAAACAAAAACACGTATCACAGAGTCGCGGGTAGGCCAAAGACGAGAGCGCATAACAAACAAGAATTAGAAAGAGCAGGAGAGCGCGTCAAATTGAACACATGCAACAACAATTTGTACGCAAGAGCGCGAGAGTTAGTTAAAACGGTAAAGACACAAAAGCAAAAGAGTTAAACGAAACAACAGCACAGCTAACGCAAGTATTGTTGTAAGTTTTGATTTTATTTAAATTTAAACAAAAACACAAAAGCGAAAGCAAGAATTCGCGTTATGAAAGTAAAATTCGGATGCTGGAATTGTTACTAATTAAGCCGATAATTAACTTACAAGTTATAGAAAAAATTTTAGTCGCGAGAAAAAATTAAAAGTTGATAACCGCAAAAAAAAAACACGTCCGTCCTCTGCAACGAGTGAAAGTTTTGAGCGAACTTAAACTTGTTAATCCTGTTAATTCTACGGGGCCAGATGGTCTACCTGGATGTGTTCTCAGGTTCTGTGCAAACGCATTATTTAAACTCATTTTAAAATTGCGTAGCTCAAAATTTTCCGCTACTCCGAAAGCTTTTGAGAAAATTATAACTTCTCAATGGCAACATTTTCGCAGCTCTATTATTTTGCCATCCCAACATGGGTTTGTGAAACGACGATCTACAACCACTAACCTTTTAGAATTTACATCTAAATTTATCATGGGTTTCAAAAATGCAAAACCAACTGATGTCTTATACACTGACTTCAGCAAAACCTTTGACTCTGTTAATCATACTTTATTACTTTCTAAACTGAACAAAATGGGGTTTCCACCTCTTTTCCTTTCTTGGGTACTTTTTAAGTCTTGTTTTTCCGATTCCATTCCTGTGACATCTGGTGTACCTCAAGATAGTCATCTTAGCCCTCTGCATTTCACATTATTCATTAACGATTTTCCATCAGTCATTGCTCATTCGCGTGTGCTTATGTATGCTGTAATCCTGGTGTCAGTTTAATCTACTAAATCCTAGCACTACCAAATGTAAGGTTTTTTTAGAACCTCTCGTCAACTGGTCACATATTTTCTAAACAATAGTCCTTTAGAACGTCTAAATAATATGAATGATTTGGGCGTACTTAGGGAGCATAAGTTAAAATTTTACATCCATATTTCCCCTAAGCTGGGATGGAAATGTCAATTTCCCTTCGTACTTTATTGGACTTCTTTTGATTAACCTTTTTTCCTTAACTTACGGTAGAATTATTCTTGCTCCTAATTGGTGATATTGACGCGCCTGAGTTATTGTCCAGGTGAATTTGTGTATGTAGACTGAGTAGTATTATACCTTTAACCGTTAGTCGTTGCTCTTCTAACTATGCCATGTGTTGGTGTTTAGATTATATAAAATAAGATAAAATTAAGACAATTATAATATAGAGCAAATGGAAATGTATGCCAATATAAGTATGTTACCCGATTATAGATATTGTTCGTAGCGGGTCGGAAGGATCCAAATAGGTCACAATGAGAGAATGGTTCGGGTTGGAAAAAATGGTACAATTCGAGGAAAAAAGTACAGTGAAAGAACGGGTGTTCAAATTAGAAGTTCGTACTGGATTAAAATGGCGATTCCCATCAGGAAAATCAAGTGACTCCTCCTGGTGTGACCGTAGACGCCGAGGATCAAAAAAACCCTCCTCACTCCTCACTGCTCTTCGCCGCCCACTGCTGTTCACCCGGTGGCGTGAACATACCGCCCCCTTGCAACATGTTGCAATTGGCACCCTGGACATATGTAGGATGGGAGACGGCAGCGTCGTGGAGCGCCTAGATTCCGCAGGAGCCGGAGATGACCCATCCGAACACGGTGCTCTGGGCTGCGGGAATACCGCTATGACCGGGCACACAGCCTGGATGAATGACCTCAGGATAGATGTCTGCCCCGAACACCACGAACACCGACGCCGGCCGATAGAAGTTGGGGTCGGCCAGGATCAGAGTGGCGAATTTCTCCCGGACCGGTGCCGACACTTCCCGGATGGGAGTGCGGATGCGCAGGTCCTCTTCCTCTTCATGGCGTGGAGCAGAGAGGAGAGAAAAATTTCGGGTGCGCCTTCTGGAGAAGCGGAGCGGTCGGAAGAGGATCGGGAACGGAGTTGTGACGATGGTGCAGCACGTCCGGAGGAGGGTGACTGGCTGCGACGCTACGGAGCGTTGTCTCGGCGGTTGGTCGGCCATATGGAGCAGGGTGTGACAGGACATTCGGACGGAATATCGAGGGATTGAACGTCACGATAGGGTTTTAGGCTGTTGTCTTGCAACAAGATGAGCTTCGCTACGGGTCTTCGGATAGACCCACACGCTGTTGTGACATCAGCCACTCGGACGAGACCGTCAGCCCCGGGCAGAGTGCGCTCAATTCGCCCCAAGCGCCACTCGTTGGAGGAGAGATTATCTTCGGACACAATCACGAGGTCGCCGGTCTGGAGACTGCGAGACGGTGATTTCCACTTATTCCGTTTGTGGAGCTCCTTGAGGTACTCACACTTCAAGCGGCGGCAGAAAGCCTGCTGGATTGCCTTCAGTCGCTGCCATCGGTTGATTAGCGACAAAGGCTCGACTAGGATCTCCGGTTCCGCGATAGATAAGAGCGGTCACCCAATCAGGAAGTGTCCTGGGCTTAGTGCCAGCAGATCCTCTGGATCCGCGCTCATGGGAGAAATTGGCCTGGAATTTAGGCACGCTTCGATCCTACACAGGATCCGTGGGATCGAGAACTTGGTGCGCAGATACCGCACCATCAGTTGATGGCCGCCATGCAACGTGATGCGGTGTGCGAATTCGACAAGCAGGCGCGTGAAGTGAGGGTCAAACGGGACTACTTTTGGGTACTGCTGCTGCCGCAGGGCCCTGGGCAATCATTCCTCGTGCCTCTGACGCTCGAGCCTCCTGAGCTCCTTCATCACAACCGACGCGAAAATACTGACGGCCTCCCAGGCTCGGGGATTAGCGACCATCACCCTGGTCAAATTTTCCAGTGTTGCGCGATGCCCCATTGCACACTCCATGGAGATTCTCGCCGCGTCCACCTTCCCTTGGTCGAGGTGTCCCAGCGCTCTTGCCACCTCTGTATACTATGTTGCCGCGCTAGACTGCGTGTTGCTCCCGGTCCAACTAAACTACCTCGTCTGGCCTTAGCGACTGCCTCGATGATCGCTGCCTGATCTTCGATCGGCATCATTCCTGCGATAACGAGCGCCGCATCATCCGAGATCGTGCGAAATGCACTGCAGACTCTTATCGCGCTTAGCCGGTGGGTTGCTTCGAGTCCTCGTCGGTAGCTTTTCACTTTCATGCCGTCGATCCACGCTGGTAGCAGTAGCCGTCGTCCCTGCCTCGGGCCGCGCGTGTTTAAGAGGATGCGCGATAAAGCGTGTGCGGATTTGGCTGCTTTTTCTGCAGCATGTTGCAGATGCTCCCTAAAACTGAGCCTTGTGTCCAGTAGAACTAGCAAAACCGCTCTGCACAACTCCAGCCGAGGCAGCGAGACTGTTTTGACTGGAGCCACGCGGGTCTTAGCCGTTAATAAGTGGACGCTTACATGATCGTGATACCGAACCCGCACATATACGGCTGCTCCATACGCTTTCTGGGATGCGTCACAGAAGCCATGAAGCTCCCACGAGAGCGTATCGCTGGTGTTTAGCCAACGGGGGATGCGGAGTTGACTGAGGTCTGGGTAATCCTGCAGGAATTCGTGCCATTGCTGCAGCAGGAGAGGTAGCAGAGGGTCATCCCAGGCCAGGTCGGTTAGCCAGATTTGATGCATGAATATCTTCGCTTGGATAACAAATGAGGCTAGCCAGCCAGCGCGGGGTCGAAGAGTTTGGCGATATGGGACAGAACCTGCCTCTTCGAGATCAACTTCTGCAATGGTGGGTCCGCTACGGTGAAGAAAAAAGACGTCCTCGGCGGCTTGCCAGCGGATACCCAAGGTTTTTGCCGTGCTCGCGTCTTCCAGGTCGAGAAAGTCCTCTCGCAACAGGTGCTCTCTGGGGATAGCTTGAAGTACTTCCTTCTTATTGGAAGTCCACTTCCGAAGCGGGAGGCCCGCAGATTGGAGTGCAGCTTGAAGCTCTCGTATGACGAGACGGGCGTCGAGTTCAGTATGAGCGCCGGCAAGGACATCATCAACATACATGTAGTTCTGAAGGATTTCGCTCGCCTGAGGGTACATCGCTTGCACGTCTTGTGCCAGTTGTAAAAGGACTCGGATTGCCAAGAACGCCGCGCAGTTGACCCCAAAAATGATGGTTTGTAGCTCATAGTCCTTAATATTGCCGCAGCGATCTCGGTAGAGGATCCGCTGAAAGGGGGTATGCCTGGGGTCGACTCGGATTTGTCGATGCATCTGCGCTATGTCAGCGTTGAAAACGAATTGAAAGAAACGCAATTTCAGTACCTGAAGCGTGAGATCGTCATGAAGAGTAGGCCCGGTGTGCAAGACATCGTTTAGGCTGACCCCTCGTTTGGAGGGGCTTGACGCGTTAAATACCACGCGTACCTTGCTATCGGGCTTAAACACCGCGTGATGGGGGAGATAGAAGTTTTTCCCATCTTAATGCGGCGTCGCCCGACTCATATGGCCCAATTCCTCGTATTCTTGAATTATGGCATCGTACTGCGTTTTTATGACGGGATCCTTGAGAAGGCGTGCTTCTGGAGGAGCATGTTCGCTCCACACAGAACCCATCCAAAGATGGTTTCCAGCCTGACGAAATCACCCATATCCTTTTTGATCCGCTCTCCGAGGATGTGTGAAAACAGGTCTACACCGATAATCATGTCAATAGGCGCGGGCTTGTTGTAATACGGGTCAGCCAGGGGGCGATCGAGGCACTGCGTCGGAACGTGTTAAGGAATGGAGCCGTCGGAATGGCCCCCGATAATTTGGATACGACCAGGGCGGAGACCTCAATCTTGTTCAGCCTGTCACACGGAGGAGACAGCATCAGCAGACACACCTTGTCGGCGCATCCTCCATCACTCTGGCCCATGCCAGTAACTGCGGCGTCTATTGGATAAAAGGGGGGCTGGACCATGTTAAAGACACGTTCGGATAGGAAGGTTGAATCGGCTCCCGAGTCGATCAACGCCCGAATATGGTGTTCCACCCCGCGATGGTGCAGAGTGACAATCGCAGTGCCTAAAAGCCCTCTGCCTGGAGTAGATGCAAAATAGCTTTGAGCATTTGTGAGCTGATTGCTCGTGGACGGACGCTCTGTGGCACCGAATGGTGTGGCTTGCGCAGCGGACGGCGACACGTCACTAGGATGCAACAGGGTGTGATGACGTTCCTTGCAGGTATGTCAATTATGCGCACTGGAGCAGCCCTTCACTTGATGACCGCGGGCAAAACAGTTCAAACAGAGTCCCTGCTGTCTAATCGTTTCCAAACGCCTCTGAATAGGCATGTCAAGAAAACTAGGGCAAAGCTTGCAAGACGCCGGTTTGAGCTGAGCTTTCGCGGGAAACGCTTGAACCTTCATCGTCGCAGAGGATTTGCGGGGGCCACTGGGGATGGCTTGAACACTTGAAACCGACTTATGTTCTTCGGTGGTATCCAGGACACGATACCGATCGGTGAGAAATTGTTTCAAATCGTACCAAGTGGAGACGACAGTCTTATTTGGCACTGATAGTTCCCACAGGAGGATTGTGGCCTTCCGCAATTTGCTAGTACATATGGCGATAAGTAAGACATCCCAAATCTCAGTGCTAACACCCGAACGCTCAAGAGCGGTAAGACCCCCTTGGAACGCAGTCTGCAGTTCTCGCAATGCTTTGCCCAACTCTAGTGTCATCGCGGGAATCTGAAGGAGTTGTCTGGCTTGAGTCATGACAAGCAGACGGCTATTTTCGTACCGTGCGGTGAGGTTCTCCCACGCGGCCTGGAAACCTTCATTCGTAGGGGGGGACTTCGCCACGATGGTTCTCGTTTCCCCACGAGTCTTGGCGTTCAAGTGATAGAGCTTCTCCACTTGTGACAAATACGGGTTGGCGATATAAATGGCAGGGCGGAACAAATCTCGGAATGTGGGCCATGCTAGGCTGTCGCCATCAAATGTCTCCACTTCACACGGAGGAACTCTATGCCCCGGAGGCCCCGACGAAGCGGTTGGCTGACGCCTAAGACTCGCCATCTCTACCGAGAGCTGTTCGATGCGTTCTCCGAACAACATCCCGCATCGCACATACGCCGCTTAAGCGGATTCGTGCTTCGCCTTGATGTGGTTTATGTTTGCTAGGCTGACCTCGTCTGTTTGGGTCGTCAAGGCCTTGTGACACCGGGAGTATTCCATCTCGACAGTTGACCAAAGGGATTTGAGCTGCTCTAAGTGCATTTTAATGGAAAATAAGGGCACTTCAGAAATTAGAGCTTCACTCTCACGAGCTTCGAACAGAGTCAATGCGTCGCACGCCAGAACGAAATCGGAGAGGGACATTCTGAATTGTTCTCTACGCTGTTGGGATACGAATCGGGTGACGGGAACGTCAGAACAGTGCGTCACAATAACGTGCGGAATCTGAGCCTGAATTGAAAGCTTGGAACGCCCTTTGTGTTCGCTGGCGTCTTTAGTCGAGAAAATGCGCCATTTAGGTAGGCTGGACGAAAACGGACGGTACCTTGGGGATTCGCTGAGGCTGCGAGCAGACGTGGACTTGCGGGGAATGTCCGTACGCTTCGCGATCACCGGAGTCTTCGGAGGCCGAACCTTCTCCGGAGTTGCAGAGGAGGACGAAAGTATGTTTGACTTCGGCGCAGTCTTGTACGGCTCCGTGGACATACTCAGGGGACGACCTTACCGACGAAGACCGTGTTTCGGAAAGACAACGAAAGAAAAAGAGAAGTGGACTGTATGAGGGCGCAAGAATTTTTCACTGTGCCCGCAGGATTGCGGGAGAAACGGCTCGGCTGATCGAAAATTACACGTAGATAAAGCGGAGTGATTACAACACAAGTTTAGCTGGATTCGTAACTAACGATGGGAGTACGTATAAGACAAAAACGCGGATGAAGTAAATAAATAAAGATGTATAGGGCAAAGAAAAAATATACCTTTTTATATAAATCTGGATCTGGATATATATCTGTGCCCAAAATAATGGCCGGAAAAAATTATATATGATTTACAAATATGGACGGATATTTATATGGGCCCGATAATGCTGGAAGAAAATATATACATATGTATTTATTTAGAAATATGGGCGGATATATATATGTGCTCAAAATAATGGCCGGAAAAATTATATATACAATTTGTAAATATGGACGGATATATAAATATGGGCCCGATAGTGCTGGAAAAAATATATATGTATTTATTTATAAATATGGGCGGATATATATATGGACGCAAAATACTGGCCGGAAAATATATATATATTTTATAAATATGGACGGATATATAAATATGGGCACGATAGTGCTGGAAAAAATATATATGTATTTATTTATAAATATGGGCGGATATATATATTCGCTCAAAATACTGGCCGGAAAAATTATATATATAATTAATAAATATGGATGGATATATAAATATGGGCACGATAGTGCTGGAAAAAAATAGATATGTATTTATTTATATATATATATATATATATATGGGCGGATATATATGTGCACAAAATACTGGCCGAAAAAAATATATATATATATAATTTATAAATATGGACAGATATATAATTAGGCGAAAGAAGGGAATCGGAAATAATGTGGTTTGAATTTGGCGCGCTTGAGCAGCTTATCGATATCACGACTCGACTCACTATGTATGTACGTACATGCGTAAGTACGCAGGTAGGTATGTATGTACGTATGCACGCGTAATTCGAACACATAAGCAATCTCGGTGAACACTTTGATTAGTATTTTTTTTATTTTTTTTTATAACACTTTAATAATTTCTTTGTCTTTTAAACCTTTACGCGGACTTGGCGAACAGCTGTGGAAAATACATGTACATGTGAGTGCAACGAGTTTTACATATGTATGTATGCAAAAAAGGAGGAATTGAACAAGTGCGAAAGAGGAAAAAAAAAAAACCTTGTAGTCGTGGAATGGAAAACCGAAAGTTGGACAAACACGTTAAGGATTGGGAACTACCATGTAACCTTGGAATAGGTTAGGTATGTACATACAATATATATAAAAATGTATAGGTCGCTATGGAAGAGCGGGAAAACCTCACACTTTTATTAGTATGTAGGGGCAAATGAAATGAATAATGAAATTTTGTACTTATCAAGAATTCGGCCGATGCAAGCTGGAGGAGCGGAAGGATATCCGTCTCGAAGGACCAATGTTCGTAGGGGGGCGGAAGGATCCAAATAGGTCACAAGTGGTTGGCGGGTGCCAATTTCTTCGAGGGTCTGGTGAGTGAAGAATGAAATTAAAACGCGCGCAAACTTCGTTTATAATTAATTTGGGTATATTTTCTTTATATTACAAAAATGTTCCGACACACACAAGAATGGTTCGGGTTGGAAAAAATGGTACGATTCGAGGAAAAAAGCACAATGAAAGAACGGGTGTTCGAGTTAGAAGTTCGTACTGGTTTAAAATGGCGATTCCCATCAGGAAAATCAAGTGACTCCTTCTGGTGTGACCGTAGACGCCGAGGATCATAAAACCCTCCTCACTCCTCACTGCTCTTCGCCGCTCACTGCTGTTCACCCGGTGGCGTGAACAGATATCGATGGCTCATCAGTCATAAGTAGATCTGATATGGTCAGCAGTTAACAATAAAGACCTACTTCATTAAGTTGCTATAGTTAGCTATTATCAATAAAGAAGTAATTTGCTGACCTAACATTATGTCAAACTATGCACTGGTGAGCTCTCTAGTTTTACTATTATTATTCTTTGTAAGATCAGATATCAATTGTAGCTACATCGGGTGTGCATCGCTGTGTCTTTGGCCCCCATCTCTACCTTTGTAATCTCGCTCCGAGGTCCACCCAATTTATGTGTTGGTTGTCCACCCAATTTATGTGTTGGTTTATGTGCTAGTGCCTATTTGATTATAAATAAATAAACAATTTATAAATTCAAGAAATACTAACGTCTTTCATTGACCATTTTGGTGACCCCGACATTGGCGGCTCCAAGTTGAAAGAGTAACAGACTTGGTGAAACCGTGATCAAGTGAGAATTGGTTTGGTTAACTGAGGCGACCAATTTCTTAACAACAAGGAAACTGGTCAACTAGGCGACCACTTTCTTTGCACGCTTTGGACACAGAACAATCCTAAGCGAGGGCACAAATTGGTGAACATTCCACATCAATCTGAGGTCCCGCCTAATAACATCGCAATTGATTAACTTGGCAATCATTTCGTAACCACCTTGGCGACTAAAAACAATTTATTGGAAAACTAGGAATTGGTTTTCCGCAACGGGGTAGCAGTGCATACCCATTGAATAAAGGTTGATCAACTAGGCGATCACTTTGGCAAAAACGTTTAACAACGATTTTTGTTAACGAGGTGACCAAATCATAAAAAAGTTATTTTTATAAAATGAAGTTTGATCAACACATAAACTCTGATGCATTCCCTGGGGTCAGCAATCTCTGACCTAGTAAACTAGGTCACCGAGGTAGTACGCACAAGTATACAGTTTGGCATTGGTCAGCAATTTTTGAAAATATACAACAAAGAAAAAAACTCAAAAAACTGGTTTCACTGTCGTGGCGTTTATCAGTGTAAAAGAATAGGTATATTGAAAATAAAAATTAACTATTGTTAAAACACAAGTCAAAAGGCGACTTCGATTTATTTCTTATTCTTGTTTGTGCGTTCCCTGTCAGCATTCCCTGTCTTTGGCAGTATAACTAGTATAAATAAGCCATTACATAAGAATATAAAAACATGGAGGAGTTTTATAAGCAGCAGACAGAACGAGGATAAGCAATTCAGGTTTTCATTCGGAACACCAAAAAGGATTCCTTCGCCAGGAAAATGAAGCCATCTTATTTCGAGGAGAAACTTGAGCTCTTGGAATACATGTAGGAGAACTTCGAGAAAAATCATAAGGAGTTAATGGAAAAATTAAACAACGTGCCAACAGAAGATGACTACTTTGTAACGGACTATTCCAACAAAATGAAGGCGGATGTAACTAATTCATCCTCATCCTCTCCAACGAGAGGAAGAGCGAGTCGGGATCAAACCACTGGTTCGCAAACAAAGTGCGCTGCTGGATTCATTGTCTAGGACAATAAGTCAAATTGTGCCTGCACAAAAAATGAATTACAAGTCGGTAGTCGACAAATTGAAAAAATCCATTATAAGATTCATCGGCTAGCGGAAATTCCAGCCGAAGCTGGATATAATCTAGCTACGTTTGTAGCCGCAGAAAATACAATGCTGAAATTCTGTGTGGCACCAGCAGAAAATGTAGTGATACAATCACCGCCTGTATTGTAATCAATACAATCATTGCAACTACCCAAAATTCGCATTCCAAAATTTGATGGGGATTACCTAAAATGGCAACAATTTCATGACATCTAAAAAAAAGTGGTTCATGAGTCAAATGTATCTACAAAAGAGCAAATGTGGTACATAAAATCAAACCTTTCTCTATAAGCAGGGAGATTGATACGGCACCTGGAAGCCAATTACAACACGGCTTGGTCAGTGTTGCAGGAACGATTTTGATAATAAAAGAGTTCCAGTAACAGCCATACTGGCAAAGCTGTTTGATCATTCAAATGTGGGAAATGACGCAGCTTCTATAAAGAATTTGCATGATAACATTTTTGAATCATTGCAAGCTTTAAAAAATGTAGGCGTCAATATGGAATCGTCAGATGCTGTCAACCCAAGGAAGACATGCGCAGCAGCATCTGGAACAAACAGTTCCTTGTGTGCTTTCTGCGAGAAGGCAAAACACAAACTCTTTCAATGTGAAAAGTTTAAAATGAAATCCTCAGCAGAGCGACTTAATTAGGTTCAGAGACACAAATTTTGTGTCAATTGCTTCAAGCCAGACCATATGGCGAAAAATTGCTCTTGGAGGGGATGCTTCAAATGCGATAAAAAACATAACACAATGTTGCATTTGGAAACAGGCAACCAAGTTGCTACATCTGCGTCGACAGCTTCTGCTTATGGAATTAGCAGAAAAACACCCTTGGCAAACGCCAAGGTAGTGGTAAAAGGGATCAATGAAAGGAAAGGAGAGTTTCAAACAGTCCTAGAAAGGCTCACAAGTAAATCTCGTCTCAGAGAGGCTAGTAAAGAAGTTATCGTTAAAAATTAACGAGACTCATGTGTACATAAATGGAGTGGGTGGTCAACCACAGATAAGCAAAGCGCGAGTAAGCTTGGTTGTAAGGTCAACATACAACAAGTTCGCAATGCTAGTTGAGGCATTTGTATTGCCACACATAATAGGTGACCAACCTACAGAACAAATAACGCAGAAAGTCACATTGCCAGACAACATTCAGCTGACCCAACATTTGATACACCAGGAAAAATTGATATGCTGTTGGGAGCTTATGATCACTATGCTATAGTGCTACCAGAAAGAAATCGGGGCAATCGAAACCGTCCAACATTACAAAATTTAGAGTTTGGATGGATTATTGCTGTCAGAATTAATGTGTCAACGTCAGCTTCAGTCACATGTATGGTAGGTATGACGAATTCAGAGGAATCTTTAGAAAGATTCTGGCAGCTAGACACACTAGAGCCAATGAAAAGTTATTGGACTCCGGAGGAAGAGTATTGTGAAAAATTCTTCCTCTATAACCTACACACGGCGGCGGACAATCGACTAATTGTAAAGCTTCCATTTGCTGAAGAGGCTTCATCTCTTGAGAATCTAGCCAGACATCACTGCGGACATTGAAAAAATATATCGTCAAGTTTGGATAAACCCTGCCCATCAATTCAATCAGATGATTGTGTGGAGAGAGGATCCAAGTCAAGAACTAAAGTTTTATCGTTTAAAAACGGTTACTTATGGAACCACATCAGCCCCATATTTAGCGACGAAGTGTCTGGAATATTTGGCGCTTAAAAACACTGAAAAATTGCATTAGCATTAAAAAATGACTTTTATGTTGATGATTGTCTCACAGGAGCAGACAGTTTACCAGAAGCCCTGCAAATAAGACAAGAGCTGCTAGAAATCTTGAGACCTAAGGGTTTCAACTTACGAAAATGGTGTTCAAATAGCAGTCAACTTCTAAAGGAAATTCCAAACGAAGATACCATTGCTGACATCAATCTCGGTGACACACTGGAACAAACAAGTGTCAAAACATTCGGAATCATATGGGCACCCTGTAATAAGCGAAGGCAAGGTTTGACTTAAGGTGATTTATTGGGGCCGCAAGCCCGGTATTTATAGGGGAACATTTACATTGGTCTTATGGCTAGTGTCCTTAACGGTACTTAAAGCTAGACATTATGCTTAAGCTCTAATTACTTATAATCTATCCCTAAAAGTATGTGGCCTAATCCTATCCCTAAAAGTATACTACACCTCCTTTTTTCAAAAAGAAAAATTACTATTTTTCTAATATCCTTTTTATATTATTTTTATTCAATCTAAATCTACTGTTTGCTTTTTGTTTTTATCATCAGTTATTACTATCTTATTGTTGGGACCTATGCTCTGTATTTTGTATTTGCCTGTGTATTTGTTTTCTAATTTATGTCCTGTATCATTTTTTAAAAGTATTTCTTGTTCTTCAGTTAGCGATACTTTTTTTGTGTTTTTATCATATGTTTCTTTTTGTAATGCTTTAAATTTTTCGATAAGAAGTTTCGCTCTATTTTGTGCTATTTGTAGTTTAAATTTTATTTCTTTATTGAAGTCATCAATGTTGTAAATGAGTTCTACAGTTTCGGATGAGAATGGGACAGTTTTGGGATGTTTCGCAAAGACTAGTTCAAAAGGTGCATAACCATGTACGGTGGATGGAGTGGTGTTGAAGCAATATGTGAAGTATGCTAGGTATTCATCACAATCATCCTTTTTAATAGATATATATGACCTGATGTACTCATTGAAAGTTCTATGGCTCCTTTCCACTGTTCCAAGAGTTTGATGATGGTGCGCGGTGGAGTTAATTTTACTTATGTTGAAATTTTTGCAAAGTTCTGTTAAAATTGAATTCATATATTCTGTTCCCATGTCTGTAAGAATTGTTTTAACTGATCCATAAATTAGAATGAATTTTTCAAATATTGCCTTTGCAACCGCTTTTGCACTTTTGTTTGGTATTGGTATTGATATGAGATATTTGGACAGATCGCAGATAATAGTAACTGCGTATTCATTACCATTCATTGTTTTTGGTAATGGTCCAATTGTATCTATTATTATTGTGTCAAAAGTGGTTGCAGGGGTTGGTGTTATGATCAATGGGGGGGGGAGTGGTTGTGTGTAGTTACTTTGGCTAATTTGCACTTTTTGCAACTTTTGATGTATGTTGCAACATCTCGAGACATATTTTTCCAAAAAAATTCTCTTTTTATTTTTCCTAGCGTTCTGTTTACCCCGCAGTGAACTCCCTCTATTGGGTCACTATGATATTTATTTAATGTATTTCTTATTTCTTCTTTATTTGTTATTACTTTTACTTGAGGTAGAACTGCTATTTCCACATTTTTCAATGTGTCATTTCCTTTTTGTTTTAGTTCATTAAGTGTAAGTGACCTAAATAGTTTTTCTGACATGTCTATCTTCAGTTTATAGATTTTTTGAGCACCGGCTTCTTTTACAAGCCTTGGAAGGAATCGATCTTGACCCATTCTTCCAATAATGATCAAATCGCCTATGTTGAAGGCGAGCAATTTTTCTTTATTTTTGGTAATAAAACAATTGCATTTTTGAATTTAATTTGCGCGTATTTTTTGGCTTCGTTAGGATTTATTATTTCATATATTCTTGGTGTTTCTCTTTTGTTATTGTTAATTTTGTTTCCCTAATGTGTTAATTTTTTTGTTTCTGATCTTGTTGCTACTTTAAGTATTTTATTAGTTTCTATGTTTTTTATATTTTCAAATTCAATTCTGGAGAGAGTATCCGCTGCGAAATTTTCTTGTCCCCTGATGTATTCTATAGTAAAATCGAACTCTTATAAATCTAGCCTTATTCTAGTAAGCTTTTACGATGGGTTTTTTATAGAAAATAGGTATGTTAATGTCTGAAGGTCAGTTCTAATTAGGAATTTTTTCAGTATATGTATGGTTTCAAATATTGAATTGCCCAATGTATTGCTGTTAATTCTTGCTCGATTGTAGACTTATTGCTTTCGCCTTTTGTAAATGCCTTAGATGCGTATGATATGGGTAATTGGAGTCCATCAAATTCTTGGCTGAGGACGGCTCCACATGCGATCTTGCTTGCATCAGTTGTGATACCGAATTTGTTATTAAAATCTGGATATTGGAGTATTTGTGGGCTTAATAATTTTTTTTTTAAGTATTCAATATCTGCTTGACAGTTTGCATCCCAGTTAAATTCTACATTTTTCCTAGATAATCTATTGATAAATTGTGCATGGTATGCGAAGTTTGGAATGAATCTACGGTAGTAATTACAGAATGCTACAAATCTTTTGGCTTCGTCGCCATTCTTGGGAGTCGGGTAATCTTGAATCGTTTTGAACTTGCTTTCGTCTGGTAAAATTCCTTAATTTGTGCATTTGTGTCCTATAAAAGTAACTTCATGTCTGAAGATAGAGCATTTGTCAGGGTGCAATTTTAAGTTATATTTTCGGCAGGTTTCAAAAACATCCCTTAAGTTTCTAGTCATGTGATTTTCAGAGCACCCAATTACAATTAGATCATCCATGTAAAGGAATGTTTGGGATGGTGATAGACCCGTGAATGCAAGGGACATCATTCTTTGAAACGAGTTTGGTGCAATTTTTAATCCGTATGGTAATCGCTTGAATCTGAATGAACCCTTATCTGTGGAAAATGATGTTATGTCCCGTGATTTTTCTTCTTATTCAACTTGATGAAATCCTGACATTAAGTCTAAACAAGAGAAGTATTTAGCGCGTCCTAGCTGGTCAAGGATATCGTCCATTCTAGGTAATGGGAATGTATCCGCCACTAGTTGTTTGTTAATTTTTCTATAATCAACTACCAATCTCCACCGATTTTCTTTGCTGCCAGGTAGCGATTTTTTAGGAACCAATAAAATCGGACTATTGAACTCAGACATTGATGGTTCAATAATATCATCATCGATCAATTTGTCCACTTGTTTATTGATTTCGTTTTTTTGACTGTGTGCTATCCTGTAGTTTTTGGTGTAGACTGGTGTTGTGTCTTTGAGTCTTAATTTTTGTTTATAGAAATTGTTGGAGGATATTTGTTCAGATTCTATTGCGAATACATCATCAAATTCTGAGCATAATTTATGTAGAGGTTCTTTCACGAAGTCGGAAAAATGGGGTGCTAGTTTGTTCATTATTGTGGATTTGTGTTTTGAATCATGTTGTTTGTCTATTTTTAAGATTTCATAATCGGACAGTTTTTCATTTAATAAGCTTATATTTGCAATTTGCACGTCTGTGTTGTTAGAATTTAATATGCGGACATATGGGTTAGTCTTAGAAGCAGTAGTGTTTGCGACGAATACCCCCGGGTGTAATTCTTAATTAGGGATAAAGATGTTATTATTGTTTGAGGATATTGCAATGCGTAAAATTTTTCAGTTCTAGGTGGGATATGGAATACATGTGTGTTTTGACTTATCCCTATATTGATTATAATTTTATATCTTGATTTATATGGATCTATTATCAATTTGTTGGTGGAATAATTGAGTGTGCAATTGAATTTTTTTATAAAGTCAAACCCCAGGATTCCGTCACATGGGATGGGGAAATCATTTTCTATTACTTGGAAGGTGTGTACCGTGGAGAGGTTGCTGATCTTTAGTTTGGTTTCACCTATTGTAAATAGGACGTCTGTTGGCCAATTTCTCGGCCATATAATAAACTGCTACTCGGTTGGATTCGATGATTCAAACTTCCCTTGCCGATGTTATGTAGTTTTACATTTATTTTTTGCGTCCATTGCGAATGCGACATTCAAGTTCTCTTGTTACAGTGATTTCATAAATTCTTATATGCTACGAGAGAGAGAGAGTAATTCAAAGTGAAGTGTAAAGGGAAACGCAAGAAGAGAGCCAACAGTGATGCTAGATTGAACTCTCCTTGAGCTTGCGATATATCGATAGTTTAGCTATTTAACCCAATGGTTAATATTTCGGAATAATTAAATTAATGCGTTCAAGTTGAAAGAACCAACTTTCAAATAAATGATTCTGGAAGCGGAGCGATCTTGTGAATTGGCCTTTTGAAGATTCCCTTTGCAGTCCTAAGTTCGACCACTCGAATTTTGTCATCAGGTCCGGCATTTACAGACACTACTCTTGCTAAAGGCCAATGTTGAGCCGGCACGTTGTCTTCGTGTACTATAACTAGTTGTCCCAAGGCCACATTTGGTTTTCCATAAATCCATTTGCTGCGTTGTTGTAAGTTATGAACATAATCTGCCCACAGTGTCCAGAATTGTTGTTTCAAATAAGTCACTCGCTGCCATCTATCCAGATACCGAAGTTCCGTTCCGGGAGGGTCCGTGGAATGGTAAAGTAATGATTCTGGTACTGACGTTAATTCTGTTCCAATCAGCAAATGCCCAGGAGTGAGAGCATTGAAATCGTTGGGGTCATCTGAAGTGGGTGCTATTGGCCTTGAATTAAGGATAGCTCCCACATCCAAGAACACAGTGAGTAGTTCCTCGAAAGTAAGAGATGCGTTTGAAATATTCTTCAGAGCCAGTGTCTTCGCTGATTTTACTGCCGCTTCCGAGAGGCCGCCGAAGTGTGGAGCTCCAGGGGGAATAAAGCAAAAGTTAAATCCTTTAATTGAACTATATGTTTTTATGTGACCTATAACGTCTGAGGTAAACAATTTTTACTTAAACTCAGCTAGCCTTGTAGCAGCGCCAACAAAGTTTGTGGCGTTGTCGCAAACCATGCGCAATGGTATACCACGGCGCGCTACAAATCTACATATATAAAGCAGAAATGCATTTGTTGACAATTCGGATGCTAATTCAATATGAATTGTCCTTGAAGCAAAACATACAAAAATTTACGCATATGTTTTGTACGGCGGCCTTCAGCGAATCCGGAGAGACGTGAAAAATGGGCCGCAAAAATCTACTCCTGTTACTAGGAATGGTCTTTCAGCTCGTAGTCGATCAGCAGATAGATTGCCCATTAGTTGTGTTATGACGCGAGGTTTGAAGTAAAAGCAACGGATGCAGCTTCGCACAACTTTTCTAATCAACGCTCGTGCGTTGATTACCCAAAGTCGTTCTCGTAAAAGAGAAAAAATAAACTTTGGGCCAGCATGAAGATTTTTGTTGTGCAAGAATTCGATGTATAGCTTGGTAAAACGATGATTTTGAGGTAGCAGGGCCTGGTGCTTGGCGTTGAATGGAAGGTCTCCGTTTTCAAGACGTCCTCCGACTCTCATTACACATACTGCAGTTTGTCCAAATGTCATTGTGTGCATGAATGGTGTCAAACGCTGTAGACATGGTGTTAAGGTTTGTTTGGTTTTTAGTAAAGATATTTCATCAGCATAACATTCTTGTTGTATTAGTGCAACAATTTTCCAAAACGATTGAAACATTTCTGTCTCACTAATGCGAATATCGGCTATTGATGATGAACTTAGAGTGCGATCAGGCTTCACTTTGTTCACGCTGCGATAGAGGTATGAAAAAATTCGAACGATTCGAATATACGATGAAGAATTATTTATGATCATATTAAGAATAGATTGTGAATTAGCGTTGTCTGCTCTGCTACAAAGAAGTGCTGACTTGGTTCTTACCTCGCTAGGAGTTCCCTAAGAATTGGCCATTCGGCCTTAGACAATTTTAAAAATGTTGGCCCTGTTATCCACATGCTTGTTTGCAGCTCTGATGTCCGACAACCACGAGAAACAATGTCTGCTGGATTCTTAGTAGAAGGGACATGCTTCCATATTATATCTTCCGTGTGTTGTTGTAACTCTGATACTCTATTTGCTACAAAACAATTTAGTGTTGATGCATGAAGTTTCAGCCATTGCAGAACATTTTTTGAATCGGTCCAAAAGTATACCTTGTCGATGTATAATTTTAATGTCCTTTCCAATTTGCGCCAAGTATGACTGAGCAACAATGCTCCGCACAGTTCTAACTTAGGCAATGACTGTGTCGTGGTAGGTGCTATCTTTGATTTCACAACGAGTAAACTGACTTTGACTCCACTCGGGAACTCTGATCGAACATAAAGACAGCATCCGTACGCTCTTTCGGATGCGTTAGCGAATCCGTGTATTTCGCATCGATACATTTTTGATGTGTTTACATATCACATATTTGATGTCTTTAATATCCTGTAAAAGTTCTTTCCATCTTTCCTTTCGACAGGCTCATCCCAATCTAAACCCTTGAATGTCAAGTCTTCCATAAGAATTTTGCACCGAATAATGACCGGACTTATGAATCCCAGCAAGTCAAACATTCTCGCTACTACTGAAAGAATTGATCATTTGGTAAATGGATCTTGGTGGTCACAAATGTATCGAAATGTAAAAATGTCACTGCTGGGCATCCACGTCATTCCCAGAGTTTTGGTAGTGTCTTGATCTTCAATGGCGATAAATACTTCGTCCTCTGAAGTTTTCGTAATTTCCTTGCAGTTGCTACTAAATTTTGTATGATGCAATCCAGCCTGTGCTAAGATGTCTACTGTATCATTTTTAATGTGTTGAAGCTCGGTTCGCTATCAGCTCCGGTTAGCAAGTCATCCACATATAAGTCGTTGCGTAATGTTTTAGCTCCTATAGGATAATCATGTGAGTACAAATCGGCAATATGGTGAACACCTCTGATAGCTAAGAAGGGCGCAGCTGACATGCCATATGTCACGGTGTTGAGCTCGTACGTCTTTAGTTCTTCTGTTTTTGTTGGTCGCCATACAATGCGCTGATATCTCCGGTCTTTTGGATCTATGACAAATTGGCGAAAATACCTGTTCAGACGAAATGATAAAAATGTTATAAATAGGTCTTGTTGAATTGTGGGGCCAATCATTAACAGCTCATTTAATGATTTTCTCGATGATGTTTTAGCCGAAGCATCAAACACAACTCTAAGTTTCGTAGTAACGCTTTGCGGACGCAACACGCAATGATGAGGTATGTAATAATGCGGTTCGTTCTGGCTTGCATCAGGTTTGAGAGACATGTGGCCAAGTTTTACATACTCGTTGATGAAATCTACATATGCTTGTTTTTGTTGATCGTCGAGGTCGAGACGATTTTCTAAGGATTTGAAACGCCGTACTGCGTTGTCGTAGGAGAATCCTAACTTCTCTGGGGGTTCCTTAAATGGAAGTCGAACTTGGAGTCTTCCATCAGATTTTACCCTTGCATTTTTACAAAAATGGCTTTCGCATTCCTGTTCTTCTTTGGTTTGCCGGTTACAAGCAAACTCACAATCTTCATTTTCCCAAAATCTTTTAACTAGAAGATCAAGTGATGGGTTGACGTGTACCAATAAACATTGTTGTCGAGGCCTTTCTTGTGTGGTTTCCAAATTTCCACCAACTATCCATCCATATTCCGTGTTGATTAAATATGGCATGTTTTCGCCCAAGCCTTGCTGACCATCGAGGATTGCTGCAAACAGCCCATTAGTGTTTATTAAAATGTGTATCTTGTGGGGCTCATTGAAATACGGATCGGCTAGATTGATATCCGTAGGTATGGTCCAATTTGATGTATCGATATGCTCGTGTGGTTGCTGAGCACAAATTTTCTTAATGACGGCAAAGTTGGCAGACCATTTAAATGATGAATGCCTAGAACGTATTGTGGCAAACGCATTGTGTTTAATGCCTTGACTGCTTCCGGTGATGCCGCTGAATTCTTGAGATACGCGAGTCCTATCCAGATTTAGCCGCTTGGCAGTCTCTTCTGTAATAAAATTAAGTTCAGAACATGAATCTAAAAGTGCCCGTACAGTATGTAATTGGCCAGACTTATCCATTATGTGAATCAATGCTGTAGGAAGCATCCCCTTTCTATCAGTGTTCGTTAATAACGAAGTGCTTTGTGAATTAGTTATTGGATTACCAGATTGAATCAATGATGATAGGTTTTTTATCGGGGTGGAGGCGGATTGATGCAATAACGTATGATGAGCCGATCGGCACACCTTGCACCGGTTCCAGTTCGCAGACAGTTAAGACATGCATTGGTCCGTTTGACTGTATCGAACCTTTGCTGTAGCGATAATTCTCCAAATGACTTACAATTACTAACATAGTGCGCCGTCGAATGGCAGTGTAAGCATTGAGAGTTAATATTGAGGAATGCCTTTGACGTTGATGGTCGTTTTCCTCCTAATGAACTATTGCGCTGACCGAGTTGACCTGTCTGATGACTTTCTAGGAACTGGCAGCGGCGATGAAGAATTGTGCAGAATTCCTCCCACGTTGAAAGCTTGTCGAAGCTTTGCTTTTCGTCGTAGACGCCCTTGGTCTCAGCATCAACCTTCGTAAGAAGTATGTGAATCATGATGTTATTCATTATTTCCTCAGTTGATCCTAGTGTAAGAAGTGATCCGCGTATCGCGGACGCATTATCGATGAGCTTCTGCAAAAGTCTTGCTTCTGGTTGCTTGACTAATGGTAAATTGAACAGACTCGATATACAATCATGGAAGATTAGAACGTCGTTGTCGTAGCGAGCTTCTAATCTTGACCAAGCTTGACTGTAGTTTTGTTCGGTGACTTGGAACGACTGCACGACCTCAAGTGCAGGTCCCGATAAACATTCGAGAAGATAATTGAACTTATCAATTGTTGGCATGTGGTGATCGTTGTGAATTAAATTCAGGAAAGACGATTTGAATCTCTTAAACGCTGAATATTTGCCATCGAAACTGGGTAATTTCAGTTTAGGCAATCGTTGACTGTGAACCACTGTAGGAGACATTGAAGAACTCATAAAACTCATATCCGATGTGTTTACTGGACCCGTTGATCGTTTTCTTTGTAAAAGAGACAATAAATGTACCTTGACCTTTATGTACATTTCATCCAAATTACTGCGCTCTTTATCAATTACGTGCAAATTTTCAATTTGTGTTTGAATATGAGTAATTTGCCTGTAATGAGATTCAAGTCTGCAGTCTAGTGTATCGGCATCTTCTTGGTCGCTAGTAGCAATGATCATTTCATGTAAATTTCGAATATGATTTTCAAACTGAGTCCGCTGGGATCTAAGATTTGTTAGTTTGTCTGTTCCCTTTGAGCTTACGGGAGTATTTGAACCGTCTTTGCCCATAATGCTTCCATAAAAGCCAGCAACACCTCCAAGTAGCAGAACCAACGCGAATGTTGATTAGTTATATGTACATACATATACCTATGTTCGCAAACTTAACGGGTTTTTGATGTACAGTTGGCGCGGCACTCACGCTCGTGTTTGGGTATGTAGAGAGTGGAATGACAAACGACGAAAATATAACTGTTCGGTTTTCTTTTATTGTACATGTGCGAGTACAGTAATTGTTTGATTGAATACTTGCGGTTTCATTCCAATGACTTTACTGCAGTATGTGGAGAGTTTAAAAGTGGTTTATGATGTCCACCTTTCTTTCTAGATGTCTCAACGGGTTTTGATGGTTGATTGCCTCTTGCAATCTATTATCGGAAACTTGTGTTGGCTTACGAAATTTTGAAACGACGATTCAACTTAGTTGCATTTGAACAAAAACTTCTTTAACAGCAAGTATAATGTCCTGTCACGGTCGCCAAAATGTTGGCCAATTTCTCGGCCATATAATAAACTGCTACTCGGTTGGATTCGATGATTAAAACTTCCCTTGCCACATTCTTCCCGAAACAGATTAGACGACGTTATGTAGTTTTACATTTATTTTTTGCGTCTGTCGCATTCGAGTTCTCTTGTTACAGTGATTTCATGAATTCTTATATGCTACGAGAGAGAGAGAGTAATTCAAAGTGAAGTGTAAAGGGAAACGCAAGAAGAGAGCCAACAGTGATGCTAGATTGAACTCTCCTTGAGCTTGCGATATATCGCTAGTTTAGCTATTTAACCCAATGGTTAATATTTTGGAATAATTAAATTAATGAGTTTAAATTCAGGAGTTCTCCTCCAAGAACGTCTTTGCCTATTCCACTAAGTTTTGTCCGTCTTTGTATGTCAACTGTATTGTCTTTTCTTAATATTTTTTGTTTTATTAGTGATACATCAGCTCCTGTGTCTAATAGTAATTTTATTGTCCCTGCATCGTCAAAGTTTAAAGTTATGTAGCTATTAAGGTTGCAATTTAAACTATATATTTTATTTGTTCGATTTTTTTACACCAAAGGACTTGCGGAGTTTTCCCAATTTTCTTCTACGTTTGTAAATCTGACATTATTATTTTGTTGTGTTTTAGGAGGATAATTAGTTTTTGTATATCTAGTGTTATAATTTCTTCGATTATAATTATTACTATAGTTATTGTAATTCCTAGTATTGTTATAGTTAGTATTATCATTTGGGTTTTTATTTTGGTAATTATTATTATAATTTCTGTTATTATTGTACAAGTTCCTATTTGTGTAATTGTTTCTTTTAGTATAAAACACGCTGTGAACATCATTCATTTCAATAAAATTGCATGCTTCTATTATTGTTCTGACCTTTTCGTTATCGCAGTTCTTTATAATTGATTTTACTGCTGTTTGAGTTGCATGCTTCTTTGCTGTTTCAGGGTTTACGTTGACTGTTATGAATGCGCGTTTCAATGATTTAGTGAGATTTTCTATTTCTGACATAAATAAACTTGCGTTCTTGCCATTTTGTTTTAAATTCATTAATCTTGCCTCTGCTACCTGAACTGTTTCACCCTTAATTTCTTTCTTTAATGTTTGGATTATACCATTTATAGTGTTTTCATTTGTAACTAGTAGTCTAACGTCCCCCTTAAGTTTTGTTTTTATGACTTTAATAGCTGTTTCTTCATGTTCTGCTTTTATTTCATTGATTAATTCCAGTGAATCTATGAAACTTTGAATCGTTTCTACTCCACCATCATACTCCTGAATCAGCTTAGAAGCTGTATTAAGAAATTCAATCTTTGTTTGCACCATTTTTTTTTTTTTGTACTATTTTGAATGTCGTCTGGGTTATCTTTTACACCTGATATATCTTTAATGTCTTCTGGGTTATCTTTTACAGCTGGTTCTTCTGTGTCTTTTGCTACTAGAAGTTCTAAAGTTGCTTCTAGATTCAAATCTACTGGTATCGTGAATTTTATATTATGTTTTGTTGCTATACTTATTAGTTGTTTATTTAAACTGTATATTAGCTCTGTGAGGATTTTACTGCTTGATTCATTGCATATGTCTGTACTGCTACTCGTTATTCTACTGTAACTCTCGAAGATAGTTTCAAGGTGCTTATTAATGGTTTGAGGGTGTATATAAATTGTTTTATTTAGGCACTTGTATGCTTTCTGAAATTTCTCTTTCAATATTTCTATGTTCTGGTCCATTGAAATTTTGTTACTTTTGGTTTCATCTTTATTTAATTCTCCTAAAATAATTTTGTTTTCTTAATATTTCATTTTTTTTTTTTTTGTTTAGAAAAAAAGTTTTGTTTCTTGTTTTGTTTTTCTTTGTTTTTTGTTTAAAATTATATTTTCTAGTATTTAGTTGTTTTCAAAATTTGTATTTTTTTTCTTATAGGGTATTTAGACTTCGTTTTTGGGCAATTTCGATCTTGTGGAGCTTGGTGCGATCAGAAAGCTTTATGTGTGCTTGCAAGCTTTGTGAAATTTACTTGAGCTTTTTGAACTTTTTTTTTTTTTTTAGAAGCTCGCTTTGATTGCGGCAAACTTTACAACTGTGCTTATGTTGTTTGTGCAATTTTGAGTGCACATGGTTGTTGGGGTATATAAGGCTGATTGGAATTTAATATTTAATTGTATAAATATATGTTTTTTCTTTTTGTGTATTTTTCACTTTAGTGTATATATGCATATGTATATGTATTTATGGGTATGTATGCTGTATGTATTTCCTCTTCTTTTTTTCGAGGGTATTTTTGGCAATGATAGACTTATTCAAAAAATTGTGTAGACAAAATATTAAATTTTTTTTATTTTATTTATATTTTTTTTTCGTTATTATTATTATTATTATTATTAAGAGATTTACGTGAAATTGTAAATTTCACGTAATCTGAGAAATTAAGCTATAGCAACTAAGGCCTTAAGCTTGTAGTGTGTATGTTTAACATAAAATCAAATTAATCTAGTATTAATATTATTATTTACATTTAATATTTAATATTTACATTTGTATTGACTATATGGCTAAATTAGATGGTAGGTATTGGTAGCTTTTAAGAATTCAATAGTATCTTCAAAATTATGGTATGACGTTATTTCTTTTATTGTTGGTTTAAGAAATTTTGATCTCTCCTGTTGAGATCTCCCGGGCAATCAATATGTATATGAAAAATGTTGATTGGTGCGTTGCAGTGTGTACATATTGGAGGAGGGGACTTGTTAAGGATATGGCTGTGGGTTATATTTGTGTGTCCCAGTCTGATTCTGGTAAATTTCAATATATCAGTTCGAGAGGTGTTAGTTGTTGTCGTTTTGTCTTGGGAAACGTTATTTTCGTTATTAATATTTACACATATATTTAAATTGATTTATGATGGCAGCGCAAAGATCGCCTCTTGCCACAAAGATATTGTAGCACACTTTTTTATTTTCTTATTATTGTTTTTCTTTTTTCTGCATCTGCTGCCGTTGGCTCTGC
Organism: Drosophila equinoxialis; assembly: GCA_018150345.1. Lineage (NCBI taxonomy): Eukaryota > Metazoa > Arthropoda > Insecta > Diptera > Drosophilidae > Drosophila > Drosophila equinoxialis. Next base: position 1,301,709 of record JAECWI010000425.1, on the reverse strand, counting down.
TGCTGTTGGTTCTGCTGCTGTTGGTTCTGCTGCCTTGCCTGTTTGGTTCTCTGGTGGGCTTTTTCCAGTTCATCTATTTTATTCCACAGCTTGCATGCTTCCGCCCAGGGTGGTGGTGGATGGTTGTTAATCTGGGCCAGTAGGGCTGCCCGTCGCTTTCGGAAACGGACCTGGTGGCCGCCTCGACGCTTCGGCCTTAGAACCAGGGGGATGGCCCTCATTGCGTCCTCCTCTTGCCTTCTCCTATTGAGCTCTGCTCTGGCCGCTGGTTGTCTGCACGGTACTCTTCTATACTCAACGGCCGTGGACCGTCCAATGGGCAGTCCTTCAATGCCTTCTGGAGTTTTTCACTTATATCCTTTGGCATTTGTCCTTCAGCCTGCTTCCTTTTTGTGTTTTTTTTTTTCCTTCACTTTTATGTTGCCTTTTTATTTGTTGCCGATATTAGGCAGGATCGCCATGTAATAGGCGAAGGCAAGGTTTGACTTGAAGTGATTTATTGGGGCCGCAAGCCCGGTATTTTTAGGGGAACATTTACATTGGTCTTATGGCTAGTGTCCTTAACGGTACTTAAAGCTAGACATTATGCTTAAGCTCTAATTACTTATAATCTATCCTTAAAAGTATGTGGCCTAATCCTATCCCTAAAAGTATACTACAACCCAAAGAAGATCTATTATGTGGAAAGACATACAAAAGGAATAACCAGACGAATGGTACTATCTGCAGTTGGTCAAATCTTCGATCCTCTAGGACTGTTCGCACCGGTAGTGGTAAGAGCGAAAATGTTTCTTCTTCAGCCTACCAAGAGGATGTACAGGCACTAAACCACATGAAAATTCCAAGACATATTTTTGATGGCAAGGTCCCCACTACAAAGGAACTGCATACATTTGTTGATGCATCAGAAAATGCGTATGGAGCGGCAGTTTATGTCGGGTCAACATTTAAAAATGGGCAAATTTCGGTCAGATTGTTGTGCGCCAAGTAGAGAGTGGCTCCCCTTGAAAAGCAGACACTGCCCCGGCTGGAACTATGTGCAGCTGTACTTGGAGCTGAACTGTCGGATAGAGTACAACAGGATCTCAAACTGGGATCGGAAAGTGTTGAATCATTTCTTGATTATTGGATTAATTCACGGGCATCACATTTCGACACTTTTGTGGCTAATCGGTTGACCAAAAACATGCAGTATCACATCCAAGGCAATGGCGTCATGTGTCATCAGCGGTCAACGCAGTAGATGTTCTGTCTCGAGGCATATCAGCAGTCCCAGCTTAGCACACATACATTATGGTTGTATGGACCACTATTTTTGCATGGACCACAACGTGGCTGGCCAGCACCATTCAAACATACAGAGCACACGATGGATACCGCTGAGAAGAAAACCAAGGTACTCAGCATGGTAGCTGCCACTGCCATCAACATTAGTGAATGGATATATATGGTAAATCACAGAAATTCATTTTACCGGCTACAGCGAATAGTGGCGTATATGCTACGGTTTTGTCACAAGCAGAACAGGAAACTAACGGCTCAGTTAGAGTTGGAAGAGTTGGACCAAGCACGAAGAGTAATCATTAAGCAACTTCAAGAAACAGGATTTGCGTGTGAATAACGGCACTGAAAGAATCAACCGCTAGATCGCAAAAGCACGGTGGCAACATTACTAATACTGGATGAACAGTCAATCATACGAGAAGCAACTCGGCTACAACAAGCACCAGTATCAACGGAAACAAGGAATCCATATCTCTTGCCGTATAATGATTCGGTGGTAAAAATGATACTACGAGAAACTTCATGAGGAGAATCTTCATTGTTGACATGAGGAACTACGCGGAATAGCTCGGCAACAATACCACATCATCAAGGTGAAACCAATGGTCCGGAATGTGATCCAGGGCTGCGTAGTATACACCAAGCACCTGCCTCAGTTCTTTAAACAAATCATGGGCGACTTAACTGAGAATCGGGTATCTCAGAATAGACCCTTTCTCAATGCCGGAGTAGACTATTGTGGAAATGGTCCACCATAAAGTTCGAGGAAAACGCTAACATTGCAGTATTTGTATGCTTTGTAACCAAGGCAGTCCACTTGGAGTTGGTCGGAGACCTGTCCACCTCCTTATTTGTGGGCGCCCTTCAGCGCTTCATTGGGCGCAAAGGAAGATGCCAGACATTGTACTGCGATAATGCAACAAACTTCATGAGGAGAATCTTCATTGTTGACATGAGGAACTACGCGGAATAGCTCGGCAACAATACCACATCATCAAGGTGAAACCAATGGTCCGGAATGTGATCCAGGGCTGCGTAGTATACACCAAGCACCTGCCTCAGTTCTTTAAACAAATCATGGGCGACTTAACTGAGCATCGGGTATCTCAGAATAGACCCTTTCTCAATGCCGAAGTAGACTATTGTGGAAATGGTCCACCATAAAGTTCGAGGAAAACGCTAACATTGCAGTATTTGTATGCTTTGTAACCAAGGCAGTCCACTTGGAGTTGGTCGGAGACCTGTCCACCTCCTTATTTGTGGGCGCCCTTCAGCGCTTCATTGGGCGCAAAGGAAGATGCCACACATTGTACTGCGATAATGCAACAAACTTTGTTGGAGCAAACAACCAACTTAAGGAGCTGACCGATACAATACACTCAGAAACGGCAGCAGGTAGTATTAAGGAACTTTGCAATCAAAAAGGAGTGCAATTTAAGTTCATATCACCACGGTCTCCTCATTTCGGAGGATTATGGGAAGCTGCGGTAAAGTCCGCTAAGCATTTACTGATGAAAAACGTATCGACAGCAAACTTAACGTTTGAACAACTGTCTACCATCAGTGTAGAACTCTCGCAGTGTTAAACTCTCGTCCGTTAACCCCAAACTCAGACGATCCCAACGACTTGACAGCTCTAACCCCAGGCCATCTATTGATTGGAGAACCTAATGATGTCAAAGTAGGCATGATGGTAATTCTAAAGGAGGACAATGTGCCAATCTTACAGTGGCCAATTGGACGAATTGTTAAATTATATCCAGGCCTGGATGGATACGTGCGCGTGGTAGACGTTAAAACAGCCAGAGGTACCTACAAGCAGGCTATCCATAAATTGGCTCCCTTGCTAAGAGAGACGGGGATAAGGCGTAAAATCGAGGCAGATGACACAGGATCGAATTCGCAAGAAGACTCTGGTATTGAGGACACCGCAGAACAAGAGACAAAAAGACGTTTTTGGGTCGGTCTGCCACCGTTAGTTAATGAAGGTTCCAGAGGCATGCACCGCAATGCAGAGGCACTTTGAGCATGTCAACTCATAGCTCCGGACAGGAAATAATGTCCTTCACATTGAACGCTAACGACGATCGCCGTTAGATATAATTGGGAACTCAAAATATGCAACAGAGATGTCAGGCACCATAAGAAAAGTTAAATCAAATGAATACTACTTATTGAACTTGCTGCAAAATCAGACATCCGTAATTGACTAAACGATAAATATTATTAGGCGAGACGAAGCCACGATTGAAAATTCGGGAACATCTGAACCAACTGAAGAGACATCTTCCGTTTGGTTTGGATTTGCCAGTTCCGGATAACGATGTCAAGCAATTATATGGCTTAATGAAGGCACAAGGCACAATAGCAAACAATCATGTGATATTTAAGGTCACGTTTCCATTAGTGGCAACGCAGGCAGTGCAACTGTATAACCTAGTACCCATTCCAGTAATTGGAACTCATGGGATTGTAATCATGAACATTAAAATTCCCATCATTGCTATCAACAAGGAACAGAAACAAAAACAGAATACATTAGGCTCTCAAGAGCCGATTTGGAACAATGTCACCAGCTCAACAACGAGCAATATATCTGGTTTGATAAACAAACGACGTTTACGGCTAATAGCAACTGTGACTTCCAGCTATTCAAAAACACAAAATGATCAACCTGTCAAATACAACACACAAACAGGTCATTTGTCTGGTACGATATGTATCACAAAAATCAGTGGATTTTTGCCACCACAAGACCAATTGAACTCGCAGTGACCTGTGACGATAATATACAAGGTGTCACTATCAAGAAGACTGGATTGGATCACGTCGGGTCTAGAGTTTAGACCCGACGTGTACAGCAAGGAGTTCTGCTATACGAATAACAGGTCACCGTATTACCATGACAGACACAATGAAATTGTCATATGTATGTCCGATTTGGCAACTTCAGCATTGGCCCAACAAAAGTAGCGCCAACAACAACACAATTCGCGAAGATGCAGCTAAGCTACGACGAACTAAGCAACATTCAAAGAAAACTGGAAACTAAGCAAAACTGGTAGTTACCAGAAGACCCCAGTCAACCGGCACACCATGTTATCGTCTCCAACGTAGCGCTAACAATACCATTGGTTCTTGTGATAGTATATGGAATAAGGAGAATCTCCCAAGCCCCAAGGCACAATGGTCCAAAGCAGACAGCCGTGAGGATCGTTAATCCCATACCGACTCTCGCTGCAGCAAACCCAGCACCCAGCAATTTCGCGGTCATTGTTGGATAACGTTACATAGGTGTTAACGGCCGGTGGTATGTTGGTGGTTAGATTATATAAAATGAGATAACATTAAGACAATTATTCTATAGAACAAATTGAAATGTATGCCAGTATGTAACCCTATTATATATATCGATGGCTCATCAGTCATAAGTAGATTTGAAATGTTACGCAGTTAACAATAAAGACCTACGTCATTATATAGTTAGCTTTTATCAATAAAGACGTATTTTGCTGTCCTAACATTATGTCGAACTATGCACTAGTGAGCTCTCTAGTTTTGCTATAAAAGAAATGTATTATTCTTTGTAAGATCAGATATCAATTGTAGCTACATCGGGTGTGCATCGCTGTGTCTTTGGCCCCCCATCTCTACCTTTGTAATCTCGCTCCGAGGTCCACCCAATTTATGTGTTGGTTGTCCACCCAATTTATGTGTTGGTTTATGTGCTAGTGCCTATTTGATTATAAATAAATAAACAATTTATAAATTCAAGAAATACTAACGTCTTTCATTGAACATTTTTGTGACCCCGACATTGGCGCCTCCAAGTTGAAAGAGTAACAGACTTGGTGAAACTGTCATCAAGTGAGAATTGGTTTGGTTAACTCAGGCGACCAATTTCTTAACAACAAGGAAACTGGTCAACTAGGCGACTACTTTCTTTGCACGCTTTGGACACAGAACAATCCTAAGCGAGGGCACAAATTGATAAACATTCCACATCAATCTAGGGTCCTGACTGAAAAATCGCAATTGAGTAACTTGGCAATCATTTCGTAACCACTTTGGCGACTAAAAAACAATTTATTGGAAAACTAGGAATTGGTTTTCCGCAACGGGGTAGCAGTGCATACCCATTGAATAAAGGTTGATCAACTAGGCGATCACTTTGGCAAAACATTTAACAACGATTTGTGTCAACGAGGCGACCAAATCATAAAAAGGTATTTTTATATAATAAAGTTTAATCAACTTATAAACTCTATTGCATTCCCTGGCGTCAGCAATTTCTGACCTAGTTAACTCGGTCAGTTACCCAGGTAATACACACGAGTATTTAGTTTGGCATTGGTCAGCAATTTTTGAAAATATATAACAAAGAAACGAAACTTAAAAAAAAAAAAAAAACTTCACGTTTTTCAGTGTAAAAGAATAGATATATTGGAAATAAAAATTAACTATTGTTAAAACACAAGTCAAAAGGCGACTTCGATTTATTTCTTATTCTTATTTGTGCTACACTTGACCAATTTTAGGAAATAGTCGGAGCGTTCCCTGTCTTTGACAAACTAAATAAACTCCCATCGGGTCAAGTCTTAGTACAAAAAAGCAATTACATAAGAATATAAAAACATGGAGGAGTTTTATAAGCAGCAGACAGAACGAGGAGAAGCAATTCAGGCTTTCATTCGGAATACCAAAAATGATTCTTTTGCCAGGAAATCGAGGAGAAACTTGAGCTCTTGGAATACATATGGGAGAACTTCGAGAAAAGTCATAAGGAGTTAATGGAAAAATTAAACAACGTGCCAACAGAAGATGACTTCTGTGTAACGGACTATTTCAGCAAAATGAAGGCGGTTGTAACTAATATAGTGGAAGATTGCAAGGACTATTTGGCAAAGATGAAACTAGAGAGACAAGCTCGCCAACGAGAGGAAGAGTGAGTCGGGATCAAACCACTGGTTCGCAAACAAAGTGCGCTGCTGGATTCATTGTCTAGGACAATAAGTCAAATTGTGCCTGAAGAAAAAATTATTTACAAATCAGTAGTCGACAAATTATGGATGCAAATTGAAGAAATCCATTATGAGCTTCATCGGCTAGCGGAAAATCCAGCCGAAGCCGGATATAATATAATATATATATACGTTTGTGGCCGCAGAAAATACAATCCTAAAATTCTGTGTGGCATCAGCAGAAAATATAGTGATAAAATCACTGTATTGCAATCGACACAATCATTGAAACAGCTCAAAATTCCCATTCCAAAATTTGATGGGGATTATCTGAAATGGTTGCAATTTCATGACATTTATAAAAAAGTGGTTCATGAGTCAAATGTATCCACAATAGAGAAAATGTGGTACTTAAAATCAAACCTTTCTGGAGAAGCAGAGAGATTGATACGGCACCTGAAATTAACAGAAGCCAATTACAACACGGCTTGGTCAGTGTTGCAGGAACGATTTTGATAATAAAAGAGTTCCAGTAACAGCCATACTGGAACTACAAACATACAAAGCTGTTTGATCACCCAAATGTGGGAAATGACGCAGCTTCTATAAAGAATTTGCATGATAACATTTTTGAATCATTGCAAGCTTTAAAAAATGTAGGCGGCAATATGGAATCGTCAGATGCTGTCATAATGTTTCATATGACAAGGAAATTGGATAGATTCAACTACGCACTATATGTGAAATCTCTCTCCAACACAAGAGAGCTACAGGAAGTAAAGGATTTCCTATCATTCTTGGAACAGCTCTTCCTAACATAAGAGGCGATTGGAAAAAAAAAACTAATCCCAAGGAAGAAATGCGCAGCAGCATCTGGAACAAACAGTTCCTTGTGTGCTTTCTGCGAAAAGGCAAAACACAAACTCTTTCAATGTGAAAAGTTTAAAATGAAATCCTCAGCAGAGCGACTTAATTAGGTTCAGAGACACAAATTTTGTGTCAATTGCTTCAAGCCAGACTATATGGCAAAAAATTGCTCTTGGAGGGGATGCTTCAGATGCGATAAAAAGCATAACACAATGTTGCATTTGGAAACAGGCAACCAAGATGCTACATCTGCGTCGACAGCTTCTGCTTATGGAATTAGCAAAAAATACACTCTATTGGCAACGGCCAAAGTAGTGGCAAAAGGGATCAATGAAAGGAAAGGAGAGTTTCGAGCAGTCCTAGAAAGGCTCACAAGTAAATCTCGTCTCAGAGAGGCTAGTAAAGAAGTTATCGTTAAAAATTAACGAGACTCATGTGCACAAAAATGGAGTGGGTGGTCAACCGCAGATAAGCACGGCGCGAGTAAGCTTAGTTGTATGGTCAAAATACAACAAGTTTGCAATGCTAGTGAAGGCATTTGTATTGCCACACATAATAAATGACCAACCTACAGAACAAATAACGCAGAAAGTCCCATTGCCAGACAACATTCAATTAGCGGACCCAATCTTTGATAAACCAGGAAAAATTGATAAGCTGTTGGGAGCTGATGATCATTATGCTACACTGCTACCAGAAAGAAGGAACCGTCTTACATTACAAAATTCAGAGTTTGGATGGATTGTTGCTGGCAGAATTAATATGTCAACATCAGCTTGAATCACATGTATGGTAGGCATTACCAATCACGAGGAATCTCTAGAAAGATTCTGTCAGCTAGACACATTAGAGCCATTGAAAAGGTACATGAGGAAGATCACTGTGAAACGGTACAGGAGTCCGGAGGTAGAGTACTGTGAAAAATTCATCCTCTATAACCTACACACGGCGGCGGACAATCGACTAATTAGAAAGCTTCCATTTGCCGAAGAGGCGTCATCCCTTGGAGGTAAGTAGCCTTTAAGAAGATTCATGTCGTTAGAGCGGCGAATGAGCCCTGACATAGAAAGGAGTATGTGAAATTTATGTCAGAATATGAACAGTTTGGACATATGAAGCAGGTAATGGTAAAGCAAATTCGCAAGAACCATTAACGATTAAAAATAAACCACTGTGTTTAATATCTTATAAGAACTTAACTTTATTTATACTGTAACTGTACTGAACTGTGTCGTCACTGCTAGAACACGTCTTGATCTTTCGTTTACTTGCTTATTACTAAATTTTCAATTCTTACGTAACTACATAGGTCATATAGGTTTTCAAAGGGAGACAGAGACAGAGAGTATCAGACTGACGCCACCATATTCCAGAAAAACTTATTAAAGTATAAAAACAAAAGCATTGCAAGATGTGCAAGATCGTTCATGAGATTTATAGTATAAAAATATGTAGAAATGTAAATGAAACGACAATTAGTTCCTAAACATTCCGGTCCCCCTGAAACTTCGTTTCTGAATCCGGTAGGGCTGCTATCTTCTCGATAGGGCGAGTGACTTCTGCTGATTTGGTGAGGAAACGGATCTGCCGGCAATCCGTTTACATAAGGAGTACCAGCTCTTTCCTAATGTCGAGCAGTTCCTGTTTGTTCATGGCTCCTGTCAGTACGTCATCGACGTAGAAATCATCCAAAAGTATCCTAGCTGCCCTTGGAAACTCGTGTTCGTGATCAGCCGCCAGTTGTTGCAGCACTCTAACTGCCAGAAACGACGCATATGCCGTGCAATAGGCGACTGTTGTAACCTTCTTCCGGCCTCACAATTGGGCGCCATAAATTTTATGTAACCTTTCTATCACAGCGACGATAAATCGATTGATAACCGAATGAAGGCGGTAGGTGAATTGCAGTAGATCGGTATCCTTTGTTTCCGTAGCTCTTGCGAGGTGGGGGGGGTTGTTTACTGAAATATCTACCTTTAATTATTAAATTCAATTTTTTTAGGATCTCTACTGAAACTAACTTTAAATGGCAATGGAATGACTTGCAAGAAAAATACTTATGAGCACAGTTAGGAATTCATATTAATAAAAAAGTATGAAAGAAAGGAAGGAGTATTCTTTTGTTCACAAGCTAGTGGTTGCTGAGGTCAAAGTGTAGATGGACCTGGTCAGTTGTATACCCTCCAAACCATGAATCTTTGTTATTTGTAAAGATTCACATTAAAAACTGAACAATATCAACTCATGTACCCATGTCACTAGGAAAATAAACTATAAAGCTTAAGCAATCATATTAAAATTCATTATTATTTCAGATAGAAGCATTTCTTTTCTTACTGATTAAATTTTAACAAAACATTTACAGACGTATTTTAAACTGCTTGTCTGTTATAACTCAACATTTCGTAATTCAAAACTTTTTCTGACTTGAAAAACAATAGAACTCAAAGCAAATTAAACTTTTCAATAAGAGGGAACATAACTAGTAGTATTAAAGAGAACCTACTAGTTACAGATCATTAATTATTATAGAAGATAACAGAATAAAAAAAAGATCGAAGGAATATCAAATAATTCAAGTTAAATTTTTTTTTTGTATGTTTGGGTGAATTTAGGTTGTCAAGTGTGTTTTGGATCTCGTCTTCTTTATTTATTTATTTATTTATTTACGTCAACTAAATCAGCAGTCGACGAAAAAGCTTAAGCTAAAATACGGATCATAATTAATTCACGAAGGTAGCTTAGCTTTATGCACAACTAAACATCCCCGACCCGGTGAAGGTGTTTTATTTGCAACAAGGTGCCAGCTATGCCCCGATTCACAGCCAATGTGGTCAGAGATGAGTTGCAGCCAATCCAATATCCAGTCCAGAATACTTTCAAAGCTTACTCTGTAGATAATTAAAAAGTATAGCGCGAAGAGAAGTGGTAGATATATGGGAAGAAATAAGGCAAAGAACACGAAGAGGTTTGTGAAGAGAGTAGTTAGCCAGACATCTACTAAGGTGAAGAGGAAAAATGTTTCTGGTCCGACGTGAGGGAACACAAAAATATAGCGTATCTAGTAAATTGGTAGAAATGACTTCGCCGTTGACTAGTTTATGGAGAAAGAGAATGCCAAATACGAGCCTACGGTTGTAAAGTGACGGAAGATTAATAAGAAGAAGTCTGTCAGAATAAGAAGGTAGGCGAAGACTTGGGTCCCAATTAAGACTGCGTAATGCGAACTTAAGGAATTGCTTCTGAACCGATTCAATGCTACGCTGGTAAACATCATATTGAGGGTTCCACACTGGCGAGCAATATTCTAGAGTAGGGCGAACTAACGAAGTGTATAAAACCTTTGTCACATATGGATCATCAAATTCTTTGGCCCAACGTTTAATGAAGCCAAGAAGACTGCATGCTCTATTGACAATTGAAGATATATGAACATTAAATGAAAGTTTTGGGTCAAACATAACGCCTAAATCTTTAAATGATGGTACACAATCTAACAGAACAGACTTAATAGAGTAATGAGCTAGGAACGGCGACTAAAACGACTGAAATTCATAAAAGAGCACTTAGAGGCATTAAGGTGTAATTTATTAACATGACACCAATCAGAGAACGCATCGAGATCTGATTGCAAGTACTGTTGGAAAGAAGGATCATTATATGAATAACGAATCTTGACGTCATCCGCAAACAAGTCCAATGCCAAAGGCAAATCATTTATAAACAAGGTAAATAACAGTGGGCCCAGATGACTGCCTTGCGGGACACCTGACGTAACTCAAACAGTTTTAGATATCGAAGGACGAACAGACACCTTCTTGGGTTCTGCCCATGATGTTAAGTTTCATGAGAAGCATAGAATGATCAACCGTATCGAAAGCCTTACTAAAGTCAGTATAAATATCATCAGTTTGACACTTTTTACGGAAGCCATGGTGAACAAGAGTAGTCAACTCTAAAAGGTTGGTAAGCGACGAACGACCTTTCATGAAGCCATGCTGACATGGTGAAATAGTGGATCTGGATAGGTGTTGAAGGGAATAGGTATTGCCGATAGTTTGGCCATGCCACGGTAGTTAGAAATATCCGATTTGCTACCATTTTTAAAAAGCGGAATAATAAAAGACTCCTTCCAAAAATCAGGGAAGCTACAAATCTCACTCGATATAAAGAATAACCGAGATAAAGGCTTAGATAAAGAAATCGAACACATTTTAAGAATGCAACTAGGTAAAATATCAGGCCCGGGTACAAAAGAAGACGTCATAGATGACAAGCTGGAGATAATACATTCTTCAGTAATACTAGGAAAAAACATACAATTTAAATATGGAATTGAGAAGCGATAAGGTGTTAGATTCGAAGCAGTAGTAGAATAAGTCGACTGAAAGAATTTAGCAAACAGAACTGCAATATCTGAATCATTATTAGCAATCTGGTTATTAAGTCTGAAGGTGGAGGTAGTAACTTAGAGAGTCTTTTGGAATTAACACAGTTGTATAATCTTTTGGGTTCTTATAAAATTCAACCTTACAGCGAACGATAAGGTTAGAGAATTAAGAGCACAGTAGAAAAAATTCACTGCACAATCTATATCACAGCACTCAAATAGAAATGACCAATCAAAAGAGAAAATAAGGCTGTTAAGAAGATTGAAATTTGTTTTACGAAAACATCTACGACGAGAATTTGAGATGTTATTAAATGAATTATTAACGGAATTGTAAGAAATAGTAATTTCAATGGTAGGTTGATAAGTATCTTCAGGCTTCACTAGGGGCTGTGTTTGTGATACAGCACTAACAGTGGGATCAGAGATAAAAACAAGATCGAGGATTCTTTTAGAAGAGTTAAGAAAAGAATTCAACTGATATAGCAGACATTCAAGTAGGCTATCAAGAAAAACATGTTGACATGAAGGAATTAAGAAAGATAGATTATCATCAGCAAGCCAAGAAACATTAGGTATGTTAAAATCACCTAAAGCTATAAAAAAATCACGATCTTTAAGACGACTAAAAATAGTTCGCAAAGCATCAGCATGGTGCATGTAGATCATGATATCAGAAGTTGGAGGAATATATGAACAAGAGATATATAAGCTAAAGTTAGAACATGTAACTTCGACGCAAAGAAACTCAACACCTAAGGGGAGATCAATCGGCACAACACTTGAACACAGATTCGAGTTGACAGCAATGAGTACTCCAGCTCCACGTCGACCAACACGATCAAGTCTATAAGAAATAAAGTTATTAGAAAGAATTTCATTATCCAAAACAGAGGAATTAAGCCAAGTTTCAGAGAAAGCTAATATGTCATCCGAAAAGGTTTGGCTATCACAGAATAGTTTCGAGAGCTTGGTAAGAAGTCCTCTTACATTTTAATAATGAATGCAAAGACTAGACGTTATTAGTTTTTTGAAGCAGAAAATACACTAGGCATTAGACAGGCAAAGGACGGGAGCGCTTATTGGGCGCAAACTCGTGTACAACTAGGCCCTCTAGTCAAAAATTAGGGTCCACCATAGCTGAGAAATACTCATTTGGTACTGTAATTTTAAAAGAGGAGATTTCGCGAGGCCTAGAAAACTTTAACTTTTCAATTAAAACCTTAGCAGGGTATATATTACCAATCTAAGCTGCCACAGACGACTCAGAAGTATCTGGAGCAAGCCTAGAGATAAATAAATGTTTGCGATGACGCACTACAGTTAGTGGAGGCGGAGGAACATTGGGATCCGCAAGTGATTGAGAGCCAGCATGATCCTGTAATTGATCAGTGTTCCTGTGAGGAATATATTGAGGTACACCAGGGCCTGTAGTGGGTACTTCAATCAGAAAAGAAGAGCATAAAGAGGGACAAGAAGATAGTGTAGGCGAAAGTAAAATGGGGGAAGATGTAATAGAGAGTGCGGGCGACTGCTTACGAGGCAACCCAAGGGTGCATTTCTTGGGCAATTCCTTAGAAGGTGGACCAAACTTGAATTGCGACAATAAATGTATGCTCTTAGACAGCTGTTTAGCCATTTTATTTAAAGAAAGAAACTTTAAACGAAGATCCCTGTACATTCGGCTAAAATCAAGCTGCTGGCTGGCACAAGATGGGCAAGTCCAGCGCATTAAGCCAAGCTCAGGCTTAGACACAGACAAACCAGGAAATTTGTCGTAATTGCCGCCGTTGAGGCCAGCACATTTTAAGTGAATAAGATTATGCAAATACATAGTCAACATACATTTGCGATGATGAAAGATTGATATCATTTGATGTAGTATCACTTTTTCCAAGTATTCCAATAAATTTGGCACTTGAGACTATTAGAGAAAAATGGGTTAAAGTAAAAGTGCACACAAACATTCCAAAACTAACATTCATGGAAATAGTACGTTCTTGTATACAAGAGAACAGATATTTTAAATACAAGGACAACATATATAAACAACTGAAAGGAATGCCAATGGTATCTCCTGCGTCACCAATAATAGCCGACAAAATTATGGAAGAACAACTAGACAAAATGATGAGAACACTACAACGACCATCTAGAATTATGACGAAATATGTAGATGACCTTTGCTATAATTAAATAAATGAAGTAAGTAAGTCGCCTCGCCGACTTGGGTATACCTTACACCAGTAAAAGAAATATTTCAAATTTGTAATAACAAATGCATTTGCCTATTTTAAAAAATTCTGTTCACATGCTTTTTACAAGAATATTTTAGTATCTTGCGCACTTATGCATATAGGCACCCTAGCGCCCCCCACCCGCCAACGGCCATCTCCGGCCTTATGCAAAAACGTTTATATGCATAACTCAGCTATTTTTTGTCCGATTTTCATCAAATTTGGTATTTTGAGGGGTATTACAAAGTGTGCCAAATTTGATTGCACAAGGTAAAAAATTACGGGAGATAATCGAGTTTTTCAAATTTCGGGGGCGTGGCAAAGACTTTATACATACAAAATGTGCGCATTTACTATGCAAATATACATACCAAATTTGGTGTCTCTAGCTGCAATAGTTTTTGAGATAAACGTTTTTTATTTAATTGCGGGGGCGGAAAGGGGCGTGACAAAAATTTGAAACAAACTTGATCACTCTACATACTACACGAGCCTACATTCCAAATTTGGTGGCTCTATCCGAGAACTAGGCGTTCATACGGACGGACAGACGGACAGACGGGCAGACGGACGGACAGACGGACATGGCTAAGTCGACTCGGCTATTGATACTGATCAAGAATATATATACTTTATGGGGTCGGAGAAGCTTCCTTCTGCCTGTTACATACATTTTGGCGACTTTAATATACCATTTCACCCTATGGGTGTATGGTACAAAAACACGAGATCCAAAACACAACTGACAACCTAAATTCATTTGACAGAAATTTGAAGTTCACAATCGAGTTGGAAAACGACAACGAATTGACACATCTACCTCATCAATACACAGACGAGGAAACGAGGTAAAATTAAAATGGTATAAAAAATCATCAGCATCAGGACGAATCATCAACTTCAACTCCAAGCATCCGAAATTGATGATAATAAATACAGCAAGAGGTTGTATACAACGGATGCTTAACATATCGGACCCAATTTTTCATGAAGAAACGAAGGAAGAAATAAGCCGAATTTGAAAAGACACTACTAAAATCTCACAATAAAAAAAGAAATACAGAAACCACGACGAAACATTTTATGTCCGTCACATATGTCCCGCAACTGTCGAAAATATTAGCAAACTCGTATTGCTACGACACAGAGAAAATACAGATAGCACACAAACCCAACAACACGCTACGTATATTCAACAGGAAAAAAAACAAGATTGATATAATGGACAAAAGCAACGTAGTTTACAAAAAACCATTTAACGGGACCAAGGAAGTGTATATAGGGACAATCAAATCGAGGCTAAAAACTAAACTATCACAACACAGATCTGATTACAAACTTCGCAAACACTCCAGCATTTAAAAAAGTCACTTACAGCCCACTGTGCCGCCAGTGGATATTCACCGAATTTCGAAGCAGCAAACATAATAGACCAAGAACAACACTACAATAAACGTTATATTTTAGAGATGCTGCACATAATAAATACCCTGACTAATATAAGACTTAATTATAAGGTTGATACAGACAACTGCGCGCATTTATACAGGCATTTACTAGGGACAAATTAGTGTGTAGCTCCACGTCACAGTGTGCGGACGTGTAAAACTAAGTAGGTGTTTCTTGTTGTTATATTAATATTATGTCAATCACAATTCAATGTTATTTATAGTTGCCCTGAAAAGGACCACCGATGAGTGGTCTAAATATATCGGAAAGGAAAACAAAATAAAACTGTTTTTTAATATTTTCATTTATCCAAAAAGTTGACCTCGAGCCGGTCGCTAAAATCAACAAATAAGTTAATACTTTTTTTCTTGTCGTAAATATTAATCTTATTTCGAATTTTTATACCATACACCCATAGGGTGAAATGGTATATTAAAGTCGCCAAAATGTATGTAACAGGCAGAAGGAAGCTTCTCCGACCCCATAAAGTATATATATTCTTGATCAGTATCAACAGCCGAGTCGATCTAGCCATGTCCGTCTGTCCGTCCGTCTGTCCGTCTGTCCGTCTGTCCGTCTGTCCGTCCGTCCGTCTGTCCGTCTGTCCGTATGAACACCTAGATCTCGGAGACTATAAAAGCTAGAGCCACCAACTTTGGAATGTAGGCTCGTGTAGTATGTAGAGTGATCAAGTTTGTTTCAAATTTTTGCCACGCCCCTTTCCGCCCACGCAATTCAAAAAAAACGTTTATCTCAAAAACTCTTGCAGCTAGAGACACCAAATTTGGTATGTATATTTGCATAGTAAATGCGCACATTTTGTATGTATAAAGTTTTTGCCACGCCCCTTTCCGCCCCCGAAATTTGAAAAACTCGATTATCTCCCGTAATTTTTTACCTTGTGCAATCAAATTTGGCACACTTAAATTTGATACTAATACCGAGCAAAATACCAAATTTGATGAAAATCGGACAAAAAATAGCTGAGTTATGCATATAAACGTTTTTGCATAAGGCCTTTGATGGCCGTTGGCGGGTGGGGGCGCTAGGGTGCTTATATGCATAAGTGCGCGAGATACTGAGATATGCTTGTAACAAGCATGTGAACAGAATTGTGAAAAATAGGCAAATGCATTAGTTATTACAAATTTGAAATATTTGTTTTACTGGTGTATGGTATACCCAAGTCGGCGAGACGACTTACTTACTTCATTTTTTTTCAATTTCGTTAGGGTTATTTTAAATTTTCAAGCTGCTCAAATTTACTCATTACTTTTCATTTCGCTTCAATTCAAACATTATTTACGGGAATCATTGTTTTGGTTGTTTTGTTATTTGGTTGATCATAAAACGCTGAAACAGAAATTATATCAACAATTCAGATTATCAATTTTTACCATCACCCCATAGCTCACAAAAACTTGGTTGAGAGTCGCCGAATTGATACCCCTTAATACACTAGGCACTTACCCCATAGTTTAGTCGCTGAAATGCCTTCCATCGATGCACTGGTAGGGTGTTTTGGATGAGAATTTCTCCTTTGCGCTTAATGACCGGGGTCTTCTCAATGTCCAAATGACAATTTCAGTATGCAACGCCAACACAAAGTTCGTCTGCAAGTGCTCCGGGCACCAGAAGTCGGCATTTGAAAAATCGCCGGTTCTCCAGAAAAAAAATCCTCACAAAGGAAAGCTGCCAGAAAAATTGGCCAGAAAATGGGAGATTTCCAATCTATGATATATAGTTAAACGTAGATGGAAGCGGGGTAAACAATTTTCAATAACCTACATTCCTGCTAGAATCTATACTCAAATTTTGGGACGCAGCTTTTTTTTCTCACAACTTTTCTCCTCCGTGTGAAAATAAAATGACGCCTAGCAAAAAAAAAAAAAAGCGTTACGACCTCAAAAAAAAGGTAGATCGCTTATCGCTATCCCAATATTATTATTTTATCGATTGATCGATACCATATTATTTATTTATCTATTGATCGCTATTAGAAAAGGGGTGCGTGAAGTCGTTAAGTTTAAAAATTTGAAAGTTTCAACTAGCGCACGCCACACTGTGGTCAATTTGTAATGCTTTAATGTTGC
The DNA here is from genome assembly GCA_018150345.1 of Drosophila equinoxialis. Classification (NCBI taxonomy): domain Eukaryota; kingdom Metazoa; phylum Arthropoda; class Insecta; order Diptera; family Drosophilidae; genus Drosophila; species Drosophila equinoxialis. Next base: position 1,284,428 of record JAECWI010000425.1, on the reverse strand, counting down.
CCCAGGGTCTTCTCTCCAAAGGATTCGTTAAAAACCTTGATGTTTAGGCGCTACTAAACTCTGTCTAAATACGAAGTGCATCGTTAAGAGATTGTCCAACCCGATCTTGAAATGAATACTCGAACACCACTGACAGCTTGGCACCTATGACTGGGTGGTGTGGCAAATACAATGACATCTTAGAGACATTTGTGGCTACGTCCGCAGCTACTTCCTACACGTGGTCCAGCTGGATACCTTGGTGCTGCTCTGCGCTCTTGTGCTGTATGACATTTCATACAATTACCTGTAATGGCAAGCATGGTGCGTGCTTGCCTTTTTTATCCCTCGGTTTGCTTGCTACATGATCAACAACTTGACTGAGCTCAAGGCGATCGCATCGTGAGTCTAAAATCTTGAGCAACTTTTCAATGCTACGAGTTTAAATATCCTGGCTTATATCGATCCATTCACGTCGGGTAGCCTGATCAACATTGTTGATGAGCAAGTACATGTGCCAACATATCATGTGGATTTTTCGTAACTCACAATCTCTTGTTTTCGGCGTTGCAACCGACTGTGAGTCTGACTGAAGATTGTTGTGGCGAGAGCAATCTCTCAACCAATAGTTGCTATTGTTCCATTTGACATTGCATCTGCAGTTGTATTTGTTGCTGTTGATCATGCATCTGTTGGAGAATTTCCTGGACAAGCGTATCACCGTTACCAGCCGCACCGCATTCTTCCCACTTGCCAGACGAAGCTCGTAAAGCCTTAAGACGAGCATTCGCCGTTTCATGTCTATCCTTGTATACCTGGCAATCTTCAGTAGGGTCCACATAGCCCTCCAGTTTCTCGTATTTGGCCAATTCGTCACCAGATTTGACGATCTTCTTCCACGCATTGCACAAAGTTTCCAATTTGGTGTCAATTGTAAAAATTGTGCTGGATCTTTTGCATATGTATATAAGCGGCTAATTTTTGTCTTCATTCTTCCTCTGGCCTTGATCACCATTTTCTTTTCCTCCATGATGAAATATCAAGAAATTTCTACTGGTTGTGTGGACCAAAATTTCTAGACGCTAGTTTTTTCCTAGAGATGTGTTCTCTCACGATCTCGTCGTTTATATTGATACGATATATCGATAGGCGTATGGCGCCACCATGTGAATTCGCGCTATTTCCAATAAGCACGCGATTGCCTATTCGATAGTAGACCAGAACTATCGACTACTAAATTTAAGGTTAATAATTAATTGCCACCGATTTGCAACAAATTATTAACCAATGAGTAACACACAAACAATGCCCAACGATTCGTCTCGAAGGACCAAACTATGATGAATAATAAACCACTGTGTTTAATATCTCATAAGAACTTAACTTTATTTTTACTGTAACTGTACTGAACTGTGTTTGCCACTGCTAGAAAACGTCTTGATCGTTCGTTTGCTTGCTTATTACTAAATTCAATTTCAATTCTTACGCAACTACGTAGGTCATATAGGTTTTTAAAGAGAGACAGAGACAGAAAGTATCAGACTGGCTCCAGCATACCCCCAAAAAAAATTAAAAAAGTACAAAAAAAAAAGCATTGTAAGATGTGCAATATCATTCATGAGACTAAGAGTATAAAAATATGTAGAAATGCAAATGAAATCATAATTGGTTCTTCAACAATTACTTTATACAGAATCAACTCTTCTCAATTCTTCTGCGGTTCAGGACACACAAATATGTGTTCACTGCGGATATCGAAAAAATGTATCGTCAAGTTTGTATAAACCCTGCCCGTCAATTCAATCAGATGATTGTGTGGAGAGAGGATCCAAGTCAAGAACTAAAGTTTTATCGTTTTAAAACGGTAACTTATGGAACCACATCAGCCCCATATCTAGCGACGAAGCGTCTGGAATATTTGGCACTGACATGGAAAAAATGTCGTCTGGAGCATTAGCATTAAAAAATGACTTTTATGTTGATGATTGTCTCACAGTACCAGACAGTTTACCAGAAGCCCTGCAAATAAGACAAGAGCTGCTAGAAATCATGAGACCTAAGGGTTTCAACTTACGAAAATGGTGTTCAAATAGCAGTCAACTTCTAAAGGAAATTCCAAAGGAAGATACCATTGCTGACATCAATCTCGGTGACACACTGGAACAAACAAGTGTCAAAACATTGGGAATCATATGGGCACCCAAAGAAGATCAATTATGTGGAAAGGCTCAAAGACATACAAAAGGAATAACCAAACAAGTGGTGCTATCTGAAGTCAGTCAAATTTTCGATCCTCTATGCCTGTTCGCACCGGTAGTGCTAAGAGCGAAAATGTTTCTTCAACATGATGCTACCGAACGAATTGAGATGGATGGTGACCTGCCGCCGTATTTGGAGAAGCAATGGGAAGCTTACCGAGAGGATGTACAGGCACTAAACCACATGAAAATTCCAAGGCATATTTTTGATGGCAAGGTCCCCACTACAAAGGAACTGCTTACATTTGTTGATGCATCAGAAAATGCGTATGGAGCGGCAGTTTATGTCCGGTCAACATTTAAAAATGGGCAAATTTCGGTCAGATTGTTGTGCGCCAAGGCGAGAGTGGCTCCCCATGAAAAGCAGACACTGCCCCGGCTGGAACTATGTGCAGCTGTACTTGGAGCTGAACTCACGGATAGAGTACGACAGGATCTCCAATTAGTATCGGAAAGTGTTGAATCATTTCTCTGGTCAGACTCAACAGTAGTACTCTCTTGGATTAATTTACGGGCATCACATTTTCACACTTTTGTGGCTAATCGGTTGACCAAAATACATGCAGTATCACATCCAAGGCAATGGCGTCATGTGTCATCAGCGCTCAACACAGCAGATTTTCTGTCTCGAGGCGGATCAGCAGCCCAGCTTAGCACACATACATTATGGTTATATGGACCACTATTTTTGCATGGACCACAACGTGGATGGCCAGCACCATTTAAGCCTACAGAGCACACAATGGATACCGCTGAGAAGAAAACCAAGGCACACTGGCTGAGTCCATAGGCCAAAAATCAAAAATATCATCACAAAATACTTGGACAAAACGAACATAACTTGACACTAAAATGTTCAATCTTCAAAACGCCAAACCGGTTTTTCCGAAAATCTAATGGAACTTTCTAAAAATAGCATTAAAAGAATGAACTTGTGTACATTTTTGCAGCCCGTCTGAGGTTTGTTTGTACTTTGTCATTGCCAATTCGTTCTTCAAAGTGATCAAACGTTTGACAAAGTGGTCCGATATTAATAATTTAAAATGGATTTTGTAATTGAAGGTATTTACTTTAATAAATGTGTATTTAAAGATTAATTTGATCAATTCAAACATTTTTGTGCGATTTTGAACGGGTTAACCTTTTTTTGTGTAATTTGTGTACGTCTTTTTTTATGTTTACTAAAAGTTTTAGTTGTGTTGCCCCCGGATGCCCCCATAGCTTTAAGGTAATAATCATGAAAGTTTAGTTACTAAAAGTTGCTAATTAGCTTGTATTGATAAATAAACTAAAGTGGTCTTATTTATTTTCATGGGACAAATATCCTCCGTTATCAGTTGTTCTTTGTGTTGTTGGTTTCGTTTTCGTCGTTTGTTTTGTACCTTTTCTTACATTAAATTTACTGTACTAATTTATGTTTGCTTTGCACATTTTATTTTGATTGTATAGGAGCGTCTTATAACTGTGTGTTTTCACGCATCCACATTTTTGATCTTTGGTGCAAAGAAAAAGGCACGAATGCCGAAAAAATGCAAGGCATAAGTAATTTATCGGCAATAAACATAAAAAGGAAAGGCTACGAAGTCAATACGATTGACCTTAAGAAATGTATTCAGTACATTTGCAAAAAGATAGTTGTCTTCTGGATTCAGTACAAAAGAATTAGAAGTTTAGTTGTACAATACAAATCTGAATGTCTAAAAACTAAAGAATTTATTGTCCTGAAGCCTACTAATAGTGCTCAACAAATTGATCTGAGTTCTAGTCGTGTACGGCCCAAAATGGATTTTGTTGAGTCTCAAACAAGGACGAAACGTCGCCGAATAGCCCTACTACAAAAGCATGATGAGTCTGCAGCATCTGTTTTGCGCTCATCTGATTCTCAGTCAAGCCTTAATGCAACTGAAATAAATATTAAAAAAGGTCTTGTGGCTTGTCGTCTACATTGGGTTGTCCAAACACCAATACTTGGTCATTAGATCATTTATAAATTCAGAAGTTTCCTATAACTTATTGTCAAGTTACGAAAAAATTCTTAAGTTCAAAACATTGAGATTTCCAAATAATATTGTTGTAGACGAAACACATGCAGAAGTGGAACTACAAAGTCTTTTAGACAACACGGCTTTAAGTATTTTAGAGCTTCAAAAGAATTTAATTGAAGAACGTTTGGATGAAACTGAAAAAACTTTAACATTAATTGGAAGATGGGGACTCGATGGCAGCACTGGCCACAGCGAATATAAACAAAAGTTTTCCAATTGTATTAATGATGAGAAAAGTTTATTTGTCACATCGTCCCACTTCAGCTTGTAACCGACTCTAAAGTAATATGGAAAAATCCCAGGCCATCGTCTACCCGATATTGTAGGCCACTCAGGCTTCAATTTAAAAAAGGAAACCGCCGCACTTTCCGTCGAAGAAGAGACTTTCCGTCAAGGAGAAAATAGCTAACTTGAAGACAACAGAGCATAAAATTTGCAAAACAACATTTTCTATAAAGCACGCCCTTTAATTAACCATGGTGGATGGTAAAGTTTGCAACGCTTTAAGCAACACGTCCTCGATGAAATGCTTTATATGTGGAGCAAAGCCCACAGAAATGAATAATATTGAAGAATGTGTTGGAAGAGATGTGCAAGAAAAGTATTTTGAATTCGGGCTATCACCACTTTATTCATATATCCGGTTCTTCGAATATTTCTTGCACATTTCGTACAAGCTGGATGTAAAGCTTTGGCAAGTACGATCGGGAGAGCTCAAGTCTATTGTATTAAAAAAAAAAAAACATCAAATTCAAGCGGAGTTTGGAGAGAAAATGGGGTTACTGGTCGATATGCCAAAGGATGGAGGTAGAGGAAACTCCAACGATGGCAATACTGCCAGAAAATTTTTCAGTAACCCAAGCTTAGCATCTCAGATTACAGGCATTGATGAAGAAGTTATTGCCCGATGCGCTGCGATACTGCAAGCCTTAGCATAAGGATACAAAATAAATATAAAAAAAATTCGAAAAATTCGAAATAGATACAGCGAATAAATTAATTGAAATGTATCCATGGTACTACCTTCCAGTAACAGTGCATAAAATTTTAATTCATGCACCAAAGGTTATAGAGCACGCTTTGGTTTCGATTAAAGAGCTCTCAGAGGAAGCTGCAGAGTCAAACAATAAAGAAATAAAAAAGTGCCGGCTGTAGCATACTAGGAAGATGTCTCGTATACTGACAAATACAGATTTAATTAAAATGCCTCTTTTGAAATCAGACCCTTTTATAACAGGTCAAAGTAATCTGCCAAAGAATCTGAAATCCACTTTTTATCATCTACATATGATTTATTGGATGATGTATGTTACCCTTGTTTATTATTTATCTTGAATTTTCATAATTTTTTATGGGGGTCGGGGAGTTTCTCTCTTTTAAAAATATTTACTGTATGCTATCTTAATTCATCTCTAATACCCAGGAAAAAATTTCAACTCTCTATCTCTACTGGAAGAATTTTTGCAAGGTGTTCAGCATGGTGACTGCCACTGCCAACTACATGAGTGGATGGATATATACGGTAAATCACAGAAATTCATTTTACCGGCTACAGCGAATAGTGGAGTATGTGCTACGGTTTTGTTACAAACAGAACATGAAACCAACGGCTCAGTTAGATTTGGAAGAGTTGGACCAAGCACGTTGAGTAATTATTAAGCAAATTCAAGAAACAGGATTTGCATATGAATTACGGCACTTAAAGAAACGACCTGATCGACCGCTAGATCACATAAGCACGGTGGCGACATTGCCACTAATACTGGATGAACAGTCAATCATACGAGTAGCAATTCGGCTACAACAAGCACCAGTATCAACGGAAACAAGGAATCCATATATCTTGCGTATAATGATCCAGTGGTAAAAATGATACTACGAGAAACTTCATATGGACATGAGGCACTGCGCAGAATAGCTCGGCAACAATACCACATCATCAAGGTGAAACCAATGGTCCGGAATGTGATCCAAGGCTACGTAGTATGCACCAAGCACCGGCGTCAGTTCTTTAAACAAGTCATGAGCGACTTACCTGAGCATCGGGTATCTCAGAATAGACAATTTCTCAACGCCGGAGTAGACTATTGTGGATCATTCTGGATCCACCATAAGGTTCGAGTAAATCGTCCCGACATTGCAGTATTTGTATGCTTTGCAACCAAGGCAGTACACTTGGCTTTGGTTGGAGAACTGTCCACCTCCTCTTTTGTAGGCGCCCTTCAGCGCTTCATTGGGCGCAGAGGAAGATGCCAGACATTGTACTGCGATAATGCAACAAACTTTGTTGGAGCAAACAACCAACTTAAGGAGCCGACCGATACAATACACTCAGAAACGGAAGCAGGGAGTATCAACGAATTTTGCAATCAAAAAGGAGTGCAATTTAAGTTAAAGCAGTGTTGAACTCTCGTCCGTTAACCCCAACCTCAGACGATCCCAATGACCCCAGGCCATCTATTGATTAGAGAACCATTAGTAGCCCAACCAGATGCAGAGCCAGTAACACAGCGATTGATTCCAGAGCAATGGGAATTAGTGCAACGGCTTAAGCATACATTATGGACACAATGGTCTCAAGAGTATCTACAAGAATTGCAGGGTACATCTAAATGGAAAAACCATATAACAATGTCAAAGAAGGCATGATGGTAATTCTAAAGGAGGATAATGTGCCAATCTTACAGTGGCCAATTGGACGAATTGTTAAATTATATCCAGGCCTGGATGGATACGTTAAAACAGCCAGAGGTACCCACAAGCGGGCTATCCATAAATTGGCTCCCTTGCTTAGAGAGACGGGAATAAAACGTAAAATCGAGGCAGATGACACAGGATCGAATTCCCAAGAAGACCCTGGTATCGCGGACACCGCAGAACCAGAGACAAAAAGACGTTTGTCGGTCGGTCTGCCACCGTTAGCAATGACGATCTGCCTAATGCTGTTGTTACTTCGTATAGCATTTGCTCAAAGGACCAACATAAATCCATTCAACCCCAAACCAGGCATATACTACGAAAGTATTGGCACAGGAAGGATGGCAATGTCTGACTGGACTATTGTGGCATTTTACGATCTCGAACCATATTGGGCCGACCTGAAGACATTTTCAGACGGATTAGTAAAGGTTGGAGAAATATGCGTGTTAATGAAGGTTCCATAGGCATGCACAGCAACGCAGAGGCATTTTGAGCATGTCAACTCAGAGCTCCGGACAGGAAAAGATCTCCTTCACATCGAACGCTATCGATGATCGCCGTTAGATATGATTGGAAATATTGCGAACGGCTTATTTGGTGTGCTGGACTCAAAATATGCAACAGAGATGTCAGGCACCATAAGAAAGGTGAAATCAAATGAAGACTACTTATTGAACTTGCTGCATAATCAGACATCCGTAATTGACTCAACGATAAATATCATCAAGCGAGACGAAGCCACGATTGAAAATCAGATGAAACAACAAATGAACGACATGACTAAGGTCCAGGAGAATGCGGTAAAGGCATTGCAATGGTATATCACGCTAACTACTCAGATGACCGTTATTGCAGGAAATTTGCAACGAATTCAAACCGAAATATCCCGAGTATTTACAGATGCCCATCATAGCAAAACAAGCCCGTTACTACTATTACCAGGCCAGCTTCGGGAACATCTGAACCAACTTAAGAGACATCTTCCGTTTGGTTTGGATTTGCCAGTTCGAGATAACGATGTCTTGCAATTATATGGCTTAATGAAGGATAAAGTGGCAACGCAGGCAGTTCAACTGTACAACCTGGTACGAATTCCAGCAATTGGAACTCATGGGATTGTAATCATGAACATTAAAATTCCCATCATTGCTGTCAACAAGGAACAGAATCAACACATTGGACTCTCAAGAGCCGATTTGGAACAATGTCACCAGCTCAACAACGAGCAATATATCTGTTTTGATAAACAAACGACGTTTACGGCTAATAGCAACTGTGACTTCCAGCTATTCAAAAACACAAAATGATCAACCTGTCAAATACAACACACAAACAGGTCATTTGTCTGGTACGATATGTATCACAAAAATCAGTGGATTTTTGCCACCACAAGACCAATTGAACTCGCAGTGACCTGTGACGATAATATACAAGGTGTCACTATCAAGAAGACTGGATTGTTAACTCTAGACCCGACGTGTACAGCAAGGAGTTCTGCTATACGAATAACAGGTCACCGTATTACCATGACAGACACAATGAAATTGTCATATGTATGTCCGATTTGGCAACTTCAGCATTGGCCCAACAAAAGTAGCGCCAACAACAACACAATTCGCGAAGATGCAGCTAAGCTACGACGAACTAAGCAACATTCAAAGAAAACTGGAAACTAAGCAAAACTGGTAGTTACCAGAAGACCCCAGTCAACCGGCACACCATGTTATCGTCTCCAACGTAGCGCTAACAATACCATTGGTTCTTGTGATAGTATATGGAATGAGGAGATGCTCCCAAACCCCAAGTCACAATGGCCCAGAGCAGACAACCGTGAGGATCGACAGTCCTACGCCGACTCCCGCTGCAGCAAACCCAGCCCCCAGCAATTTTGCGGTCAACGTTGGATAACGCTTAAAACATCTATCCTTTCCTATTTAGTTGATATAGCTATAGTATTATTTTTTTGTCTGTTTTTTTCCATTGTGTATTTGTTCACGCGATTCGCGCCGTGCGTTATATGGCTGCACTCCTCGGTCGGTCGGGTGGGAGGTGGGCTGTTATCTGCTTGGGCTCGCGCGTAACAGGCCTTGCCCTGGTGTCGTAGGGGCCACTTGAACGTACTGCGCATAGTATCGTCAACGTCCGCTAACAGCGTGCAAACAGAATTTTTGTTTGTGTACATAAATTCATTTGTTATTATAAATTTTAGCTATTTGCTATACTTCTATAAATATATACCTGGTATACCAAATTCAAGGTGGAGAGTGACTTGCTTTATTTAATTATGTACAATGTGGAATTTCTAGATGGAGTGTGGAGTAGTTTTTATAATTCAAAGTTTTTGCCTAAACTTTTTTTGTTATTAATAAGAATATTTTAAAGAATAGAAATTCGTTCAAATTGCCCTTAATTTTTTCCCAATTTTATCCTTATGAAAATAATATATAACACAGTTATTGGAATTCAGCGTATATAAAAATATAACACCCAGAGGGCCGGGGGTAACTGGGACCGCGCCGATAATTGAAGGGTTTACAATTATCGTCGCGGTCCAAGTTTATTATGTCAATCTTTCCTTACTTTTAGCCGTCAAAGTGGAAAACGTTTTATCTAAAAAACCTAATGTTTGCAAAGGAACCTCCTACAATCTTACCATAGGAAATAAGGAAATTATTGATCAAAGTAACTGTTTACCACCGATTGTTCCTAGGGGAACTATATGATGTAGTCACCCGATCTTAAATTTGTATGACAATTGCGTAAAAAAGTAACTAAGTTATTGACAAAGTCACTGTTTTGGAATTACCGTTCCTATGTCAGCTATATAATATTCTCCCCGACCTTTATCAATTTTGGCACAGTCGTTTTACAACACTGTCACTGTTCGTGACTTTTGTATGGGAGCCATATGATATAGTGGTCCGATCCAGCTGCATGCTAGATATACAAGCCCACATGCAATTTCAACTCTGTAGTTTAAGCGGTCTAGAAGGCGTTGATCCAGACGGACAGACGGCCGGTCAGGCGGCTATTTGATTTCGTCTCGTCGCGCGCACGACACTTCTGACTAAAACTAAAATACCCTTTTTGCAAGGGTATAATAAGACAATCATAATATAAAACAACGGAAATGAATATTAAGATTGGAAGAACATAGTATGTAACCAGAATATTTATATCGATGGCTCATCAGTCATAAGTAGACATTACATGGCCAGCAATTAGCAATAACGACCTAGATAATTAAGCTGCTATGATTAGCTTTTATCAATAAATATCAAAGAAGGTAACTTCGGCAATGCCGAAGTTTATATACCCTTTCAGTCTTCGGCAATAATTTTTTTACATTTTGAAATTTGTTTCCCTGCAACTGAATTCATCAATACACAAACAAAACATTCAAATTATTTCTCTTAATATAAAAATTTTTCTTCTTCTTGCATCATTCCCTAAGCGAAGTACAACACGCATACACACACAGTTCTTGTAGAGCTGCGTCTGTGTGTGTGTATGCATGTGCTCTTTTTTGATTTCATGATGACGTAGTAGACAGCAAGCAGCGCTTCATCATTTGAACCGATTTGTGTTCACTGTAACTTCTGTTCTATTTATCCGATCAGATTCAAATTTTGGGATCTGTCAATTTATGTCAAATACTAATGTATTGGTAAATTTCATGGGGATACTCCAATTTTTGCAAAAATGTTTGTTCTAGAGCTATATGATATAGTGGTCCGATCCTTACGATTTTCATACTTTATCTAACCCGGGTAATAAAAAGCCCATACAAAAAGGACATGAAGCAAGAAATAACTGCAATAATTGCAACTGCAGTGTTGCCGCCGAAATCCGATAACTGCGCAGCCACCAATGGGTTAACCCATATTACTTGTTCTCTTTCATGTTCATACTTATATTTAAACGCCGGCCTACGTGCTGGAAAATTCACCGTTGCATCTTACACTTGTAGCTTACATGCGATGTTCTATGCTTGTTACTAAGCGGCGGACAAAACAGTTTGGTTACAACCGCGAGTAAGGACGATTAATTTATAGCGAGCTCGCATACTACGACTAGCTCGCATACTACGATTAGCTCGCTACTAACTGTCGCATAGACACAAACACACACACCTCCTACACTACATTATAAATAAGAACATTACATTAGAAATACACGTGGAAGAAATAACTGAAGTACCACGTAAAAAGTGAAGTGATTCCTTGTGGGCCTGCTACAACATCGAATCTTAGCGTCAGACTCAAAAATTTTATAAATTGAATTAATTCTGTAGATCAATTCTATAAATTGTGCTCGAGATTAATTCTATAATTTGTTTCAATAGATTCAATTCAATTTTTATTTCACGCTTTGTTATAAAGACAGATTTTTTTTTTGGTTTTTTGTGAAGATACCATATCTTACAATGTTTTAAGAGTTTAGACTAAAAACTAGGCATTTTCTAATTAGATATTTATTTGCGTATGCGATGTAATAACTATTAGGAAACCCCCAAGGTAATTTATTACAAGCTAAATTAAAATTAAAATAAGACTAAAACTACACATAAAGTAGAGTGATGCCACGGGAGATTTAAGATAAGCTTCAAGACTTTATTCTGGCTGATTTGCAATTGGCTTATGACCATACTGGTGCACCGTAAAAAGTTACTGCTTGGAAAATTGACCTAAACAAAAACATATTTTTTTCTACATTAAGTCTCGAGTTTCTATTTATGATCGGATATAGCGTACGGACTATATGTTTGACTTTTTTGTTTGTATTGGTTATATGGTCCTTGAATGTAAGTCTTACGTCCAGTGTAATACCCAAGTATCTGACATTTGGTTCCCACTTTATATATTCCGTGCCCAATCTGATATCAGTTGTTGACACGTAGATGTACTGTCGTTTTCTTGTGAGAAATATTTCCTTGGTCTTTTCTGGGCAGACCAACATTTTCTATTGGAAGAAATATATATCTAGGCACTCAAATATATATCTAGGCACTCATATGCTGCTTGGAGGTTTCTAGTTATTTCTGCAGAAAGAATTCCCCCACAAAGGATTGCTGTGTCATCCGCAAACACCGAGGTGGTACATGGCTTACCCGATGCATTGTTACCCAAATGGATACGATGGAAACGGATCCTTACAGCAATAACCGGCTTGATCATCCCGAGAAGTTATTTCAACAGCAGCAAACAAATCCATGATGTCCAGCCACACACAGCTTCGTGGCCTCAAAGGCGAAAGTGTCACCGTTGAGTCCGCTATCTATACCAAGGATGGAACTTCAGGCCGCAGGTATCGGAGCAAAGTTGAATAACCGAATCCAACGCAATCCAAGTTTGTCAATTAATTCGAGTTATTATCGGTTCGACTCAAAGACTGTTCTCAAATGGCTTCGTATGGATCCACGAAAGTTTCAGCAATTCGTCATGCACCGCCTGGGCGAAATACTGGAATTCACAAACGTTAACCACAGGAACTGCGTTGCAACTAAACTTAATCCTGCAGATCGTGCTACTAAAGTTAACTAGTGTATATAGTCATATATCCAACATCAATACCCAATAACTTATAAATATTTCGCCCCCTAAAATTTATTACTTTAAAGTAAACATCCGTTTTTTGGACACTTGCCTTAACAATTGTCCCCTCAAAATCAAAACGTGTGAACGCGAACTCATAATTAAAACACAGGCCAATAAAATCCGTTTTATTCAAAAACAATGAAACACTTGCAATAATAATTGTCCCCCTAAAAATCAAAAGCGTGAGAACGCTAATTCAGCATTAAAATTCGGGCCCATCAAATCGCGTCAATAACGATCACGCCACTCAAATATTACTATAAGACATTTTTGTACTCTAATTTAAGGTATTCATCCCCGCTTTTAACTCAAATAAAACAGTCGGTAGGATCGGTAAAAGTGAACTTGTTAAAGCTGAAGATCATTATCACCCTACCATTGAAGTTACTATTTCTTATAATTCCGTTACTAATTCATTTAATAATATCTCAAATTCTCGACGTAGATGTCTTCGTAAAACAAATTTCAATCTTTTTAACAGTCTTATTTTCTCTTTTGATTGGTCTTTTCTTTTTGAGTGCTGTTGTATAGATTGTACAATGAATTTTTTTCTACTCTGCTCTTAATTCTCTAATTGTCTCTAGCGTCTCCAGTACGCCAGTCTTGTTTACACGTAGGCTTTCTAATCTCCGTAACATTAAATTTAAAAGATTTGAAAAAAAACTGGTTCGCGACTTGACTATGCAAATTATTGTGTAGCCAAATCTAAATTTTGTCTTTTAAATACTCAATGCTACAAGAAGTATATCGTTCGCTGTAAGGTTGAATTTTATAAGAACCCCAAAAGATTTTACAACTGTGTTAATTCCAAAAGACGCTCTAATTTACTACCTTCCACCTTCAGACTTAATGACCAGATTGCTAATAATGATTCAGATATTGCAGAGCTGTTTGCTAAATTCTTTCAGTCGACTTATTCTACTATTGTTTCGCATACCACCTCTTATCCCTTCTCAATCCAACATTCAAATTGTATGTTTATTCGTAGTATTACTAAAGACTGTATTATCTCTAGCTAGTCATCTATGACGTGTTCCTTCGTTCCTGGGCCTGATAATATACCTAGTTGCATCCTCGGTTATTCTTTATATCGAGTGAGGCTTATTATTCCGCTTTTTAAAAAGGGTAGCAAATCGGATATTTTTAACTACTGTGGTATTGCCAAACTTTTGGTCGTTTACCAACCTTTTAGAATTGACTACCCTTGTACACCATGGCTTCAGTAAAAAATGTCAAACTGGTGTTATTTATAATGACTTATAATGACTACTAGATACGCTATATATTTGTGTTCCCTAACGTCGGACCAGAAACTTTTTTCCTATTTATCTTAGTAGATGTCTGACTAAATACTCTGTTCACGAACCTTTTCGTGTTATTTGCCAATCTTTTAACAACCTTTCTCGCCAGCGATGCCCGATTCACAGCCAATGTGGTCACGGATGAGTTGCAGCCAATCCAAGTTCAGAATATTTTCAGTGGTTTCGCTTATTAATATATAAATAAATAAATAAATAAATAAATAAATAAATAAATAAATAAATAAATAAATAAATAAATAAATAAATAAATAATAAATATATATTCTATCCGTGTGACACATAAAATTATTATCCTTGTGTTACATAGAATTGGCGAATAATCTTTATAAAACTCCGATCCCAACTTACGGGGACCACTCAAAAGCCTACAACAGTGAAAAATATTTACGCAAACTGTGCGCAAAAATATCAACTGTGTGTTGCAACCATAAATTCCAATTATGGAACAAAATCGCGAACTTGCGTGCAAACTATGATGGAGCACCAAAGAACAAGGAGGATAGATTTCATCATGCACTTATATCCAACCCATGATGTAAGGCAACATAACATATTGCTCAAAGCAATCAAAATGCAGCTCACTGGAGAGGCACAACGGCTCTCGCAAATTGGGCAAGCCAACACGTGGCCGGAACTACTATCAGTCCTCATCACAGAATTGAAGACGCAGACCTCCTGTTTGGAACTACTTCGACGCCTCTACATTACCAACTATACAGGAAACTTTCGTAAGTTTGTAGCAGAATTATAAGACAAATACTGTATTATCACAAACAAACTAAGTCTGGAAAACGATGCAAATAACACTATTCTTTATACAAATGCTTTAAATAACACTATAAGAGATGTAATAAACAAAAAATTACCCGATAGATTATTTATGACGTTAGCTAGATATTATATGATTCCCAACTACTTTTAGCGTTGATGATATGGTATGGCCATTATAACTGTGGATTCTTTAGCAAAGTCTGCTGATGATAGAACTTGGTGGTTCTTGAAATAGCTATACAAACAACCTGCTCACCTTTTATGCTGCCTATGATTTAAAATCTTACAAATAAATTTGAAAGATTTAACGAAAATTAAATATTGACAGGGCTCAATTCATTCGATTTTGGTAATTCATTGGATTTTATTAACAGCAAAATAAGTATCCAAAAAAAATTGTAGCAAACCAGCCTACAAAAAAGCAAAGAGAAAGTAATAGTGGAATTAGCAAAATGGACACATCTCTCCCACGTTTATCACAAGCAAAGCTCATTTGTTGTTGTCTTGCAATTTTTTTGAGTTCTTGTTGCAGTGTTTTTGTTATTGTGATTTTTAACTCTCGCGCTCGCGCTCTTCGACTTTTTTCTTCTCGTTTTCGTTTCACTCGTCGCCGTTATTGCGCTCATATTGCAGTCTGTAATATAGACTCTATATCTCTTAGTCAATGCTCTCTTTTTCTTTTAACCCTTGTGCACCCTCAAACTCTCTCTTTTTATTATTTCTGGACCTCAGAGTGAGTTATATATTTTATTACCAAAACAGTTCTCATTTTTCTTTGTTTGATTACCAATTTTTCTTATAACCTTATAATGCCTGTTTGTTCGCTTAAAAATTGTTTGCACCCCGCCCCACTCCTGAATAGTTTTATTTACTGTTGGTTATGTAAAACTACAGTACATGTTAAGTGCACCGGCTTTACATGCAGGGTGAAGGATCTTTTAGATCAAAAAAAGGGTCTCAAATGGGATTGTGAGTCATGCCGGATCGTGGAAGATGAAATGGAACTTTTCATGCGGCAAACAAAGGATAACCTAAGTCTGTCCGCCAGTTTTCTTAAGCTCTCGCAAGAGTTTAAAGCTGTCGAGTCTAGTCGTTTAACGCTACTGACTGAGTCTTGAAAGCGTAAGAAGGCGGTAGAACAGACTCCTGATTTGTCCTAGCGTTTGCCGGTCTCCACATCTATATCGGTTTCGACCCCTTCTCAACCAATGCAAGCTCCAATTCCGCAGACGATGTCTGTAGTGTCCGTTTCGTCTGGGCAAGAATCTACACCCATGGATTTTGCCGACAGGGATTCTAGTGATAGCAATATCGGAGTGCCACTTGTTGCAACTGATGCTACAATTAATGCGGTGGCTGATGCAATACCTAGAATGCCGAAACCATTGGTGGGAGTGCCACCTAAAAAACACATTTTTGTTTCATGGCCCACATTCGGGCTAAACGGAATGTCTCCAATATATCCATAGAAAAGTTAAAATTTTCATATTCTAGAGAAATTTCATTTTTTAAAAGAAAAAGGGGCCAAACAAGGATTCCTTCACCAGGATTCATTCCCCTTTCATCTTCATCTATTTCCACTCCTTCATTACCTATTCCTTCTGTCACACTATCAAAAAACTAACAAATTCCTTTTTTGTCGGCTATCAGAATGACAGAGGCGTTAATAGTAAACTTACTAAACTCTTTGTAGATAGTCTGTCTTTTGATTTTGATTTAATTGTCTTTACTGAGACTTGTTTAAAACCTGACGTTTTTGACGCCACAGTTTTACCCTCTAATTTCAGTATTTTTAGACGTGATCGTACTGATCGTAGGGGTGGTGGAGTTCTTATTGCTGTAGATTCTACCCAATCATCGGGTCTGATAACAATACCTGTCTCAAGTAGTATCGAATTTATATGCGTTAAGGTATCTTTTACTCGTTTTTCCATTTTTGTTACATGTTCTTACATTCCGCCCCAATCGGAATGGCCTACCTTCTTACTACTCTTAGAATCTATTAAATTTATACTTGAACTACTTTCTAACAGAGACTCATTAATTATCCTTAAAGACTTTGTGGGTAGCACTATAACTTGGTCAACACTTAATGGTAGCAAAACGTTGCTGCCCTCTGCTTGAGCTTTCGTTGGCCCAGCTGAATTCGATTTCTAATACGACTGGCAGATTTCTGGATCTGATTTTTACTTCTGATCTTAGTTTTGTGAAGTATCTTGAACTAGTCGAATGGTGTTACCAGAGGATAGTTTTCATCCAACTTTAGTGTTATCTATTAAGTTTTCCAGCTGCGAGCCCATCTCCGAATATGATCCTACGGTACGCACCCGATGATTTCGGAAGACTGACTTTGTCGCACTAAACAATGGATTTCTTAATACCGATTGGACTAATTTATACACTTGTATG
Organism: Drosophila equinoxialis; assembly: GCA_018150345.1. NCBI lineage: Eukaryota > Metazoa > Arthropoda > Insecta > Diptera > Drosophilidae > Drosophila > Drosophila equinoxialis. The sequence goes on along the minus strand of JAECWI010000425.1, from coordinate 1,267,347 downwards.
GATATAAATTCCGCCATTTCTTTATTTTATACCATTGTTGACTCAATCTTTAGTGACTGTATACCCCTAGTGTCCCCTGTGGTAAAGAAAAAATCACCATGGTTTACGCGGGGCTGTCAAAACTGAAGAATCTTAATTCTAGGTATTACAAAAAGTATAAAGTCACGGGTCTATCATCGGATCTTTCTCGTTGCTTGGTTGCTAAATCGAACCTAATTCTAAATGCTATAATAATTACTTACAACGTTGCAAGTTGCATTTCTCCGAAAATCCTTAAGAGTTCTATAGTTTCGTTAACTCAAAGCGAAATTCTATCTCCCCTCCATCGTTTGCAGTTTTTAATAATGTTTCGGCCTCTATTGATCAACCTATTTCTAATTCATTTGCTTACTTCTTCTCGACTACTTACATATCCACTAAGTACAACTCTAGTCAGATATATTCATATCCTATAACGAAATCCAACTGCATTTTGAATCCTATTATAACGGAATGTTCAGTAGCTAAGGAACTAATGACGATTAAGCCGGGCCCAGACGGTATTCCCGCTTGTGTCATGATGTTCTGTGCGGAGTCATTGTGCTCGCCTTAAGCTTTTTGAGTTGTCCGTTACACTGTCCGAGTTTCCAACTATATGGAAGTATTCGTTTAATTTACCTCTTCACAAATGTGGCAATAAATCCGACGTCACTAATTCTAGAGGAATTTCTAAATTGTCAGCGATACCTAAATTGGTTGAGAAAATTATGACGTCTCAAATACAGCATTTATGTAAATCTATTGTATGGGTTTGTCAAAAATAGGTCTACCACAACTAACCTTCTAAAGTTTACATCTTTTGTATTCCAAGGTTTTAAAAAACAAAAGCAAACTGATGTCATTTTACGGATATCAGTAAGGCTTTCGATTCGGTAAACCATGTCTTACTATTACATAAGCTGAATTTACCTGCCTAAGCAATAGGAGGCAGAGGGTTCTTTTTAGGTCCTCTCTTTCTAAGATCATTTGTGTTGAATCGGGAGTCCCACAGGGCAGTCACCTTGGCCCATTACTATTCACCATTTTTATTAATGATCTCCCCACCGTTCTTTTAAATTCCAGAGTTCCTATGGATGCCGATGATGTAAAAATCGCTAATCGCATCTGTTCACGCCACCGGGTGAACAGCAGTGAGCGGCGAAGTGCAGTGAGGTGTGAGGAGGGTTTTTTGATCCTCGGCGGCTACGGTCACTCTGGGGGAAGTGACTTGATTTTCCGATGGGCATCGCCATATTATTAACGTACAAGCCTTTCATCCGAACACCCGTTCTTTTTCCTTATTCTTTCTATATTTTTATTGATTGTCACTTTTTTCAAACCGAACCATTTCGTGTGTGTCGGGCATTCATTAAACCTTGTGATCCAAATAAACCATCATTAGTTTAAACGAAGTTCTCGCGGGTTTCTAATTTCACTACAAACTCACTAGACCCAGAAGAGAATAAGCACCCGCCAAGGTTGTACCGCAGCAAATCCTTCCGCCCCTCCACGAACATTGGTCCTTCGAGCCGGATATCCTTCCGCTCCTTCAGCTTGCATCGGCGGAATTCCTGATAAGTACAACATTTCTTTATTCACATTTAATTTGCCCCTACATACTAATAAAAGAGTGAGGTTTCCCACTCTTTCATAGCGACCTCCACACTTTTATATACTTGTATGTACATACCTGTCCTGTCCCAAGGTTACATGGTAGTTCTCAATCCTTAGTGTGTTTCTCCAAGTTTTTTTTCCTTTCCACGACCACGCATTTGTTTCCGCACTTGTCCAATTCCACTTTTATTTTCTTCATCTACCATACATACATACACTGGTCGGCATATATATTTTGACATTATTTACATTAGTAATGTAATAGTGAAATGTAAATAATGTCAGTGTATGTAAAACTCGTTTACACCCACATGTACATGTACTTCCCACAGCTGTTTGCCAAGTCCGCGTAAAAATGTAAAAGACAAAAAAATTTATTAAAGTGTTATACAAAAAAAAAAAAAACAATTTAATTAAAGTGTACACCGCGATTTCTTGTGTGTTCGAATTTCAATTGGCCAATTAATTTCCTCACACGCGTATTCTCAAACCGGTGCACTTTCTTACATACATACATACATCGTCATATATTGATGCACGCTTATATGTACATATCCACATACACATAATACATTTCGGTGTATTAACAAAAAAAAAAAAAAAAAAAAAAGGAACCCAACAAGGGCGTTAAGTTTCCTATCATCTGATCGAGTTAGCTAAATAACAAATTACTTACGTTTTTGTGAACAACGCGCGTGCACATATACATACATATACTTACCTGTGTACTTACGCCTGTATGTACATATATTCAGGCATTTGTCCATATGCACTGATCGTTTGTTTTATTTCTTTCGCGCACAACACTCGCGGTGTGTAAAAGCGTTCGTTTTGTTTTATTTTCCTCTCCGCACAACCACAAAAAATTATTATAACACAATTAATCACCAAAACAAAAAAAAAAGGAAAACCAAATATATAAACAGTAGCCGGCAGCTGTTTTCGGAGTATCGATGGGCGGCTCGAGTGCGCCAAATTCAAATTACATTATTTCCGATTCCCTTATTTAGCCTAATTAAATACCCGTCCATATTTTTAAATAAATAAATATATATATTTTTTTTCAGCCCTTATCGTGCCCATATATATATATATATCCGTCCATATTTATAAATTATATATATAATTTTTTCCGGCCAGTATTTTGCGCATATATATATAGCCGCCCATATTTATCAATTAATGCATATATATTTTTTTCCAGCCTTTATTGTGCTCATCTATATATATATATCCATTTCCATCGATATTTACATAAATATTTATATTCTTTATCTACGATCCGCATTTCGTATATTGTGCGTTCGTATATTGTTCCGCATATATCTCCATTAAAAGGGCTCCTTTTTCGAGCCACACGCGAGAGAATTCTCCTGCAATCCTGCAGTGCACAGTGAGAAAAATTCTTGCGTCCTCATACAGTCCGCTTCTCTTTTTTTCTGTTGTTTTTTCCAAAACCAAACTCGGACTTCGTCGGTAAAGTCATCCCCTGAGTATGTCCACTGAGCCGTCCAAGACTCTGCCAAAGTTTAACAGTCTTTCGTCCCCCTCTGCAACTCCGGAGAAGTTTCGGCCTCCGAAGACTCCGGTGACCGCGAAGCGTACGGACATTTCGCGCAAGTCCACGTCTGCTCGAAGCCTTAGCGAATCCCCAAAGTCCCGACCGTCCTCGTCCAGCATATCTAAAGGTAGCAGATTCTCGGTTAAAGACCCGAGTGAACACAAAGGTCATTCTAAGCTTTCAATCCAGGCTCAAATCCCGCACGTTATTGTGACGCACTGCTCTGACGTTCCCGTCACCCGATCCGTATCCCAACAGCGTAGAGAACAATTCAGAATGTCCCTCTCCGATTTCGTTCTGGCGTGCGACGCATTGACTCTGTTCGAAGCTCGTGAGAGTGAAGCTCTAATTTCTGAAGTGCCCTTATTTTCCATTAAAATGCACTTAGAGCAGCTCAAATCCCTTTGGTCAACTGTCGAGATGGAATACTCCCGGTGTCACAAGGCCTTGCCGACCCAAACAGACGAGGTCAGCCTAGCAAACATAAACCACATCAAGGCGAAACACGAATCCGCTTAAGCGGCGTATGTGCGATGCGGGATGTTGTTCGGAGAACGCATCGAACAGCTCTCGGCAGAGATGGCGTGTGAAGTGGAGACATTTGATGGCGACAGCCTAGCATGGCCCACATTCCGAGATTTGTTCCGCCCTGCCATTTATATCGCCAACCCGTATTTGTCACAAGTGGAGAAGCTCTATCTGTTGAACGCCAAGACTCGTGGGGAAGCGAGAACCATCGTGGCTAAGTTCCCCTGAAGAATGAGGGTTCCAAGCCGCGTGGAACAACCTCACCGCACGGTACGAAAATAGCCGTCTGCTTGTCATGACTCAGGCCAGACTACTCATTCAGACTTCCGCGGTGGCACAAGCGTCGGGCAAAGCCTTACGAAAGCTGCAGACTGCGTTTCAAGGGTGTCTTACCGCGCTTGAGCGTTCGGGTGTTAGTACTGAGAATTGGGATGTCTTACTTATCGCCATATGCATTAGCAAATTGCCGAACGCCACAATCCTCCTGTAAGAACAATCAGTGCCAAATAAGACTGTCGTCTCCACTTGGTACAATTTGAACAAATTTCTCACCGATCGGTATCGTGTCCTGGATGCCACCGAAGAACATAAGTCGGCCCCAAGTGTTCAAGCCATCCCCAGTGGCCCCTGCAAATCCTCTGCGACGATGAAGGTTCAAGCGTTTCCCGCGAAAGCTCAGCTCAAACCGGCGTCTTGCAAGCTCTACCATCGGGAGAATCACCCAATACGACTCTGCCCTAGTTTTCTTGACATGCCTGTTCAGAGGCGTTTGGAAACCATTAGACAGCAGGGACTCTGTTTGAACTGTTTTGCCCGCGGTCATCAAGTGAAGGGCTGCTACAAAAAAGCAAAGAGAAAGTAATAGTGGAATTAGCAAAATGGACACCTCTCTCCCACGTTTATCACAAGCAAAGCTCATTTGTTGTTGTCTTGCAATTTGTTTGAGTTCTTGTTGCAGTGTTTTTGTTATTGTGATTTTTAACTCTCGCGCTCGCGCTCTTCGACTTTTTTCTTCTCGTTTTCGTTTCACTCGTCGCCGTTATTGCGCTCATATTGCAGTCTGTAATATAGACTCTATATCTCTTAGTCAATGCTCTCTTTTTCTTTTAACCCTTGTGCACCCTCAAACTTTTTCCTTTTTTTTATTTCTGGACCTCAGAGTGAGTTATATATTTTATTACCAAAACAGTTCTCATTTTTCTTTGTTTGATTACCAATTTTTCTTATAACCTTATAATGCCTGTTTGTTCGCTTAAAAATTGTTTGCACCCCGCCCCACCCCTGAATAGTTTTATTTACTGTTGGTTATGTAAAACTACAGTACATGTTAAGTGCACCGGCTTTACATGCAGGGTGAAGGATCTTTTAGATCAAAAAAAGGGTCTCAAATGGGATTGTGAGTCATGCCGGATCGTGGAAGATGAAATGGAACTTTTCATGCGGCAAACAAAGGATAACCTAAGTCTGTCCGCCAGTTTTCTTAAGCTCTCGCAAGAGTTTAAAGCTGTCGAGTCTAGTCGTTTAACGCTACTGACTGAGTCTTGAAAGCGTAAGAAGGCGGTAGAACAGACTCCTGATTTGTCCTAGCGTTTGCCGGTCTCCACATCTATATCGGTTTCGACCCCTTCTCAACCAATGCAAACTCCAATTCCGCAGACGATGTCTGTAGTGTCCGTTTCGTCTGGGCAAGAATCTACACCCATGGATTTTGCCGACAGGGATTCTAGTGATAGCAATATCGGAGTGCCACTTGTTGCAACTGATGCTACAATTAATGCGGTGGCTGATGCAATACCTAGAATGCCGAAACCATTGGTGGGAGTGCCACCTAAAAAACACATTTTTGTTTCAAGGCCCACATTCGGGCTAAACGGAATGTCTCCAATATATCCATAGAAAAGTTAAAATTTTCATATTCTAGAGAAATTTCATTTTTTAAAAGAAAAAGGAAGACACGGGGCGAAACAAGGACTCCTTCACCAGGATTCATTCCCCTTTCATCTTCATCTATTTCCACTCCTTCATTACCTATTCCTTCTGTCACACTATCAAAAAACTAACAAATTCCTTTTTTGTCGGCTATCAGAATGACAGAGGCGTTAATACTAAACTTACTAAACTCTTTGTAGATAGTCTGTCTTTTGATTTTGATTTAATTGTCTTTACTGAGACTTGTTTAAAACCTGACGTTTTTGACGCCACAGTTTTACCCTCTAATTTCAGTATTTTTAGACGTGATCGTACTGATCGTAGGGGTGGTGGAGTTCTTATTGCTGTAGATTCTACCCAATCATCGGGTCTGATAACAATACCTGTCTCAAGTAGTATCTAATTTATATGCGTTAAGGTATCTTTTACTCGTATCGATGCGGGATGTTGTTCGGAGAACGCATCGAACAGCTCTCGGCAGAGATGGCGAGTCTTAGGCGTCAGCCAACCGCTTTGTCGGGGCCTCCGGGGCATAGAGTTCCTCCGTGTGAAGTGGAGACATTTGATGGCGACAGCCTAGCATGGCCCACATTCCGAGATTTGTTCCGCCCTGCCATTTATATCGCCAACCCGTATTTGTCACAAGTGCAGAAGCTCTATCACTTGAACGCCAAGACTCGTGGGGAAGCGAGAACCATCGTGGCTAAGTTCCCCTGAAGAATGAGGGTTCCAAACCGCGTGGGAGAACCTCACCGCACGGTACGAAAATAGCCGTCTGCTTGTCATGACTCAGGCCAGACTACTCATTCAGACTTCCGCAGTGGCACAAGCGTCGGGCAAAGCCTTACGAAAGCTGCAGACTGCGTTTCAAGGGTGTCTTACCGCGCTTGAGCGATCGGGTGTTAGTACTGAGAATTGGGATGTCTTACTTATCGCCATATGCATTAGCAAATTGCCGAACGCCACAATCCTCCTGTAAGAACAATCAGTGCCAAATAAGACTGTCGTCTCCACTTGGTACAATTTGAACAAATTTCTCACCGATCGGTATCGTGTCCTGGATGCCACCGAAGAACATAAGTCGGCCCCAAGTGTTCAAGCCATCCCCAGTGGCCCCTGCAAATCCTCTGCGACGATGAAGGCTCAAGCGTTCCCCGCGAAAGCTCAGCTCAAACCGGCGTCTTGCAAGCTTTACCATCGGGAGAATCACCCAATACGACTCTGCCCTAGTTTTCTTGACATGCCTGTTCAGAGGCGTTTGGAAACCATTAGACAGCAGGGACTCTGTTTGAACTGTTTTGCCCGCGGTCATCAAGTGAAGGGCTGCTACAAAAAAGCAAAGAGAAAGTAATAGTGGAATTAGCAAAATGGACACCTCTCTCCCACGTTTATCACAAGCAAAGCTCATTTGTTGTTGTCTTGCAATTTTTTTGAGTTCTTGTTGCAGTGTTTTTGTTATTGTGATTTTTAACTCTCGCGCTCGCGCTCTTCAACTTTTTTCTTCTCGTTTTCGTTTCACTCGTCGCCGTTATTGCGCTCATATTGCAGTCTGTAATATAGACTCTATATCTCTTAGTCAATGCTCTCTTTTTCTTTTAACCCTTGTGCACCCTCAAACTCTCTCTTTTTTATTATTTCTGGACCTCAGAGTGAGTTATATATTTTATTACCAAAACAGTTCTCATTTTTCTTTGATTGATTACCAATTTTTCTTATAACCTTATAATGCCTGTTTGTTCGCTTAAAAATTGTTTGCACCCCGCCCCACCCCTGAATAGTTTTATTTACTGTTGGTTATGTAAAACTACAGTACATGTTAAGTGCACCGGCTTTACATGCAGGGTGAAGGATCTTTTAGATCAAAAAAAGGGTCTCAAATGGGATTGTGAGTCATGCCGGATCGTGGAAGATGAAATGGAACTTTTCATGCGGCAAACAAAGGATAACCTAAGTCTGTCCGCCAGTTTTCTTAAGCTCTCGCAAGAGTTTAAAGCTGTCGAGTCTAGTCGTTTAACGCTACTGACTGAGTCTTGAAAGCGTAAGAAGGCGGTAGAACAGACTCCTGATTTGTCCTAGCGTTTGCCGGTCTCCACATCTATATCGGTTTCGACCCCTTCTCAACCAATGCAAACTCCAATTCCGCAGACGATGTCTGTAGTGTCCGTTTCGTCTGGGCAAGAATCTACACCCATGGATTTTGCCGACAGGGATTCTAGTGATAGCAATATCGGAGTGCCACTTGTTGCAACTGATGCTACAATTAATGCGGTGGCTGATGCAATACCTAGAATGCCGAAACCATTGGTGGGAGTGCCACCTAAAAAAACACATTTTTGTTTCAAGGCCCACATTCGGGCTAAACGGAATGTCTCCAATATATCCATAGAAAAGTTAAAATTTTCATATTCTAGAGAAATTTCATTTTTAAAAGAAAAAGGAAGACACGGGGCGAAACAAGGACTCCTTCACCAGGATTCATTCCCCTTTCATCTTCATCTATTTCCACTCCTTCATTACCTATTCCTTCTGTCACACTATCAAAAAACTAACAAATTCCTTTTTTGTCGGCTATCAGAATGACAGAGGCGTTAATACTAAACTTACTAAACTCTTTGTAGATAGTCTGTCTTTTGATTTTGATTTAATTGTCTTTACTGAGACTTGTTTAAAACCTGACGTTTTTGACGCCACAGTTTTACCCTCTAATTTCAGTATTTTTAGACGTGATCGTACTGATCGTAGGGGTGGTGGAGTTCTTATTGCTGTAGATTCTACCCAATCATCGGGTCTGATAACAATACCTGTCTCAAGTAGTATCGAATTTATATGCGTTAAGGTATCTTTTACTCGTTTCGATGCGGGATGTTGTTCGGAGAACGCATCGAACAGCTCTCGGCAGAGATGGCGAGTCTTAGGCGTCAGCCAACCGCTTCGTCGGGGCCTCCGGGGCATAGAGTTCCTCCGTGTGAAGTGGAGACATTTGATGGCGACAGCCTAGCATGGCCCACATTCCGAGATTTGTTCCGCCCTGCCATTTATATCGCCAACCCGTATTTGTCACAAGTGCAGAAGCTCTATCACTTGAACGCCAAGACTCGTGGGGAAGCGAGAACCATCGTGGCTAAGTTCCCCTGAAGAATGAGGGTTCCAAACCGCGTGGGAGAACCTCACCGCACGGTACGAAAATAGCCGTCTGCTTGTCATGACTCAGGCCAGACTACTCATTCAGACTTCCGCAGTGGCACAAGCGTCGGGCAAAGCCTTACGAAAGCTGCAGACTGCGTTTCAAGGGTGTCTTACCGCGCTTGAGCGATCGGGTGTTAGTACTGAGAATTGGGATGTCTTACTTATCGCCATATGCATTAGCAAATTGCCGAACGCCACAATCCTCCTGTAAGAACAATCAGTGCCAAATAAGACTGTCGTCTCCACTTGGTACAATTTGAACAAATTTCTCACCGATCGGTATCGTGTCCTGGATGCCACCGAAGAACATAAGTCGGCCCCAAGTGTTCAAGCCATCCCCAGTGGCCCCTGCAAATCCTCTGCGACGATGAAGGTTCAAGCGTTCCCCGCGAAAGCTCAGCTCAAACCGGCGTCTTGCAAGCTTTACCATCGGGAGAATCACCCAATACGACTCTGCCCTAGTTTTCTTGACATGCCTGTTCAGAGGCGTTTGGAAACCATTAGACAGCAGGGACTCTGTTTGAACTGTTTTGCCCGCGGTCATCAAGTGAAGGGCTGCTACAAAAAAGCAAAGAGAAAGTAATAGTGGAATTAGCAAAATGGACACCTCTCTCCCACGTTTATCACAAGCAAAGCTCATTTGTTGTTGTCTTGAATTTTTTTTGAGTTCTTGTTGCAGTGTTTTTGTTATTGTGATTTCTAACTCTCGCGCTCGCGCTCTTGGACTTTTTTCTTCTCGTTTTCGTTTCACTCGTCGCCGTTATTGCGCTCATATTGCAGTCTGTAATATAGACTCTATATCTCTTAGTCAGTGCTCTCTTTTTCTTTTTAACCCTTGTGCACCCTCAAACTCTCTCTTTTTTATTATTTCTGGACCTCAGAGTGAGTTATATATTTTATTACCAAAACAGTTCTCATTTTTCTTTGTTTGATTACCAATTTTTCTTATAACCTTATAATGCCTGTTTGTTCGCTTAAAAATTGTTTGCACCCCGCCCCACCCCTGAATATTTTTATTTACTGTTGGTTATGTAAAACTACAGTACATGTTAAGTGCACCGGCTTTACATGCAGGGTGAAGGATCTTTTAGATCAAAAAAAGGGTCTCAAATGGGATTGTGAGTCATGCCGGATCGTGGAAGATGAAATGGAACTTTTCATGCGGCAAACAAAGGATAACCTGATAAGTCTGTCCGCCAGTTTTCTTAAGCTCTCGCAAGAGTTTAAAGCTGTCGAGTCTAGTCGTTTAACGCTACTGACTGAGTCTTGAAAGCGTAAGAAGGCGGTAGAACAGACTCCTGATTTGTCCTAGCGTTTGCCGGTCTCCACATCTATATCGGTTTCGACCCCTTCTCAACCAATGCAAACTCCAATTCCGCAGACGATGTCTGTAGTGTCCGTTTCGTCTGGGCAAGAATCTACACCCATGGATTTTGCCGACAGGGATTCTAGTGATAGCAATATCGGAGTGCCACTTGTTGCAACTGATGCTACAATTAATGCGGTGGCTGATGCAATACCTAAAATGCCGAAACCATTGGTGGGAGTGCCACCTAAAAAACACATTTTTGTTTCAAGGCCCACATTCGGGCTAAACGGAATGTCTCCAATATATCCATAGAAAAGTTAAAATTTTCATATTCTAGAGAAATTTCATTTTTTAAAAGAAAAAGGAAGACACGGGGCGAAACAAGGACTCCTTCACCAGGATTCATTCCCCTTTCATCTTCATCTATTTCCACTCCTTCATTACCTATTCCTTCTGTCACACTATCAAAAAACTAACAAATTCCTTTTTTGTCGGCTATCAGAATGACAGAGGCGTTAATACTAAACTTACTAAACTCTTTGTAGATAGTCTGTCTTTTGATTTTGATTTAATTGTCTTTACTGAGACTTGTTTAAAACCTGACGTTTTTGACGCCACAGTTTTACCCTCTAATTTCAGTATTTTTAGACGTGATCGTACTGATCGTAGGGGTGGTGGAGTTCTTATTGCTGTAGATTCTACCCAATCATCGGGTCTGATAACAATACCTGTCTCAAGTAGTATCGAATTTATATGCGTTAAGGTATCTTTTACTCGTTTTTCCATTTTTGTTACATGTTCTTACATTCCGCCCCAATCGGAATGGCCTACCTTCTTACTACTCTTAGAATCTATTAAATTTATACTTGAACTACTTTCTAACAGAGACTCATTAATTATCCTTGAAGACTTTGTGGGTAGCACTATAACTTGGTCAACACTTAATGGTAGCAAAACGTTGCTGCCCTCTGCTTGAGCTTTCGTTGGCCCAGCTGAATTCGATTTCTAATACGACTGGTAGATTTCTGGATCTGATTTTTACTTCTGATCTTAGTTTTGTGAAGTATCTAGAACTAGTCGAATGGTGTTACCAGAGGATAGTTTTCATCCAACTTTAGTGTTATCTATTAAGTTTTCCAGCTGCGAGCCCATCTCCGAATATGATCCTACGGTACGCACCCGATGATTTCGGAAGACTGACTTTGTCGCACTAAACAATGGATTTCCTTATACCGATTGGACTAATTTATACACTTGTACGGATATAAATTCCGCCATTTCTTTATTTTATACCATTGTTGACTCAATCTTTAGTGACTGTATACCCCTATTGTCTCCCGTGGTAAAGAAAAAATCACCATGGTTTACGCGGGGCTGTCAAAACTGAAGAATCTTAATTCTAGGTATTACAAAAAGTATAAAGTCACGGGTCTATCATCGGATCTTTCTCGTTGCTTGGTTGCTAAATCGAACCTAATTCTAAATGCTATAATAATTACTTACAACGTTGCAAGTTGCATTTCTCCGAAAATCCTTAAGAGTTCTATAGTTTCGTTAACTCAAAGCGAAATTCTATCTCCCCTCCATCGTTTGCAGTTTTTAATAATGTTTCGGCCTCTATTGATCAACCTATTTCTAATTTATTTGCTTACTTCTTCTCGACTACGTACATATCCACTAAGTACAACTCTAGTCAGATATATTCATATCCTATAACGAAATCCAACTGCATTTTGAATCCTATTATAACGGAATGTTCAGTAGCTAAGGAACTAATGACGATTAAGCCGGGCCCAGACGGTATTCCCGCTTGTGTCATGATGTTCTGTGCGGAGTCATTGTGCTCGCCTTAAGCTTTTTGAGTTGTCCGTTACACTGTCCGAGTTTCCAACTATATGGAAGTATTCGTTTAATTTACCTCTTCACAAATGTGGCAATAAATCCGACGTCACTAATTATAGAGGAATTTCTAAATTGTCAGCGATACCTAAATTGGTTGAGAAAATTATGACGTCTCAAATACAGCATTTATGTAAATCTATTGTATGGGTTTGTCAAAAATAGGTCTACCACAACTAACCTTCTAAAGTTTACATCTTTTGTATTCCAAGGTTTTAAAAAAAAAAAAGCAAACTGATGTCATTTTACGGATATCAGTAAGGCTTTCGATTCGGTAAACCATGTCTTACTATTACATAAGCTGAATTTACCTACCTAAGCAATAGGAGGCAGAGGGTTCTTTTTAGGTCCTCTCTTTCTAAGATCATTTGTGTTGAATCGGGAGTCCCACAGGGCAGTCACCTTGGCCCATTACTATTCACCATTTTTATTAATGATCTCCCCACCGTTCTTTTAAATTCCAGAGTTCTTATGGATGCCGATGATGTAAAAATCGCTAATCGCATCTGTTCACGCCACCGGGTGAACAGCAGTGAGCGGCGAAGTGCAGTGAGGTGTGAGGAGGGTTTTTTGATCCTCGGCGGCTACGGTCACTCTGGGGGAAGTGACTTGATTTTCCGATGGGCATCGCCATATTATTAACGTACAAGCCTTTCATCCGAACACCCGTTCTTTTTCCTTATTCTTTCTATATTTTTATTGATTGTCACTTTTTTCAAACCGAACCATTTCGTGTGTGTCGGGCATTCATTAAACCTTGTGATCCAAATAAACCATCATTAGTTTAAACGAAGTTCTCGCGGGTTTCTAATTTCACTACAAACTCACTAGACCCAGAAGAGAATAAGCACCCGCCAAGGTTGTTGTGTTTCTCCAAGTTTTTTTTCCTTTCCACGACCACGCATTTGTTTCCGCACTTGTCCAATTCCACTTTTATTTTCTTCATCTACCATACATACATACACTGGTCGGCATATATATTTTGACATTATTTACATTAGTAATGTAATAGTGAAATGTAAATAATGTCAGTGTATGTAAAACTCGTTTACACCCACATGTACATGTACTTCCCACAGCTGTTTGCCAAGTCCGCGTAAAAATGTAAAAGACAAAAAAATTTATTAAAGTGTTATACAAAAAGAAAAAAAACAATTTAATTAAAGTGTACACCGCGATTTCTTGTGTGTTCGAATTTCAATTGGCCAATTAATTTCCTCACACGCGTATTCTCAAACCGGTGCACTTTCTTACATACATACATACATCGTCATATATTGATGCACGCTTATATGTACATATCCACATACACATAATACATTTCGGTGTATTAACAAAAAAACAAAAAAAAAAAAAAAAAGAACCCAACCACAAAAAATTATTATAACACAATTAATCACCAAAACAAAAAAAAAAAGGAAAACCAAATATATAAACAGTAGCCGGCAGCTGATTTCGGAGTATCGATGGGCGGCTCGAGTGCGCCAAATTCAAATTACATTATTTCCGATTCCCTTATTTAGCCTAATTAAATACCCGTCCATATTTTTAAATAAATAAATATATATATTTTTTTTTCAGCCCTTATCGTGCCCATATATATATATATATCCGTCCATATTTATAAATTATATATATAATTTTTTCCGGCCAGTATTTTGCGCATATATATATAGCCGCCCATATTTATCAATTAATGCATATATATTTTTTTCCAGCCTTTATTGTGCTCATCTATATATATATATCCATTTCCATCGATATTTACATAAATATTTATATTCTTTATCTACGATCCGCATTTCGTATATTGTGCGTTCGTATATTGTTCCGCATATATCTCCATTAAAAGGGCTCCTTTTTCGAGCCACACGCGAGAGAATTCTCCTGCAATCCTGCAGTGCACAGTGAGAAAAATTCTTGCGTCCTCATACAGTCCGCTTCTCTTTTTTTTCTGTTGTTTTTTCCAAAACCAAACTCGGACTTCGTCGGTAAAGTCGTCCCCTGAGTATGTCCACTGAGCCGTCCAAGACTCTGCCAAAGTTTAACAGTCTTTCGTCCCCCTCTGCAACTCCGGAGAAGTTTCGGCCTCCGAAGACTCCGGTGACCGCGAAGCGTACGGACATTTCGCGCAAGTCCACGTCTGCTCGAAGCCTTAGCGAATCCCCAAAGTCCCGACCGTCCTCGTCCAGCATATCTAAAGGTAGCAGATTCTCGGTTAAAGACCCGAGTGAACACAAAGGTCATTCTAAGCTTTCAATCCAGGCTCAAATCCCGCACGTTATTGTGACGCACTGCTCTGACGTTCCCGTCACCCGATCCGTATCCCAACAGCGTAGAGAACAATTCAGAATGTCCCTCTCCGATTTCGTTCTGGCGTGCGACGCATTGACTCTGTTCGAAGCTCGTGAGAGTGAAGCTCTAATTTCTGAAGTGCCCTTATTTTCCATTAAAATGCACTTAGAGCAGCTCAAATCCCTTTGGTCAACTGTCGAGATGGAATACTCTCGGTGTCACAAGGCCTTGACGACCCAAACAGACGAGGTCAGCCTAGCAAACATAAACCACATCAAGGCGAAGCACGAATCCGCTTAAGCGGCGTATGTGCGATGCGGGATGTTGTTCGGAGAACGCATCGAACAGCTCTCGGCAGAGATGGCGTGTGAAGTGGAGACATTTGATGGCGACAGCCTAGCATGGCCCACATTCCGAGATTTGTTCCGCCCTGCCATTTATATCGCCAACCCGTATTTGTCACAAGTGGAGAAGCTCTATCTGTTGAACGCCAAGACTCGTGGGGAAGCGAGAACCATCGTGGCTAAGTTCCCCTGAAGAATGAGGGTTCCAAGCCGCGTGGGACAACCTCACCGCACGGTACGAAAATAGCCGTCTGCTTGTCATGACTCAGGCCAGACTACTCATTCAGACTTCCGCGGTGGCACAAGCGTCGGGCAAAGCCTTACGAAAGCTGCAGACTGCGTTTCAAGGGTGTCTTACCGCGCTTGAGCGTTCGGGTGTTAGTACTGAGAATTGGGATGTCTTACTTATCGCCATATGCATTAGCAAATTGCCGAACGCCACAATCCTCCTGTAAGAACAATCAGTGCCAAATA
Source organism: Drosophila equinoxialis (assembly GCA_018150345.1). NCBI lineage: Eukaryota > Metazoa > Arthropoda > Insecta > Diptera > Drosophilidae > Drosophila > Drosophila equinoxialis. The sequence continues at coordinate 1,252,190 of JAECWI010000425.1, read as the reverse complement.
AGACTGTCGTCTCCACTTGGTACAATTTGAACAAATTTCTCACCGATCGGTATCGTGTCCTGGATGCCACCGAAGAACATAAGTCGGCCCCAAGTGTTCAAGCCATCCCCAGTGGCCCCTGCAAATCCTCTGCGACGATGAAGGTTCAAGCGTTTCCCGCGAAAGCTCAGCTCAAACCGGCGTCTTGCAAGCTCTACCATCGGGAGAATCACCCAATACGACTCTGCCCTAGTTTTCTTGACATGCCTGTTCAGAGGCGTTTGGAAACCATTAGACAGCAGGGACTCTGTTTGAACTGTTTTGCCCGCGGTCATCAAGTGAAGGGCTGCTCCAGTGCGCATAATTGCCATACCTGCAAGGAACGTCATCACACCCTGTTGCAACCTAGTGACGTGTCGCCGTCCGCTGCGTAAGCCCCACCATTCGGCGCCACAGAGCGTCCGTCCACGAGCAATCAGACCACAAATGCTCAAAGTTATTTTGCATCTACCCCAGGCAGATGGACTGCATGTATGTTGATGATGTCCTTGCCGGCGCTCATACTGAAGAGGACGCCCGTCTCGCCATACGAGAGCTTCAAGCTGCCCTCCAATCTGCGGGCCTCCCGCTTCGGAAGTGGACTTCCAATAAGAAAGTACTTCAAGTACATCTGCTGGGAGAAGACTTTGTCGAGCTGGAAAACGTGAGCACTGCGAAAACTTTGGGAATCCGCTGGCAAGCCGCCGAGGACGTCTTTTTCTTCACCGTAGCAGACCCACCAGTGAAGAAGTCGATCTCCAAGAGGCAGGTTCTGTCCCGTATCGCTAAACTCTTTGACCCCGCTGGCTGGCTAGTCCCATTTGTTCTCCGAGCGAAGATATTCATGCAGCAAATCTGGCTAACCGAACTGGGCTGGGTTGACGCCTCGCCTGCTGCAGCAATGGCACGAATTCCTGCAGGATTACCCAGGCCTCAGTCAACTTCGCATCCCACGTTGGCTAAACTCCAGCGATACGCTCTCGTGGGAGCTTCATGGCTTCTGTGACGCGTCACAGAAAGCGTACGGAGCAGCCTTATATATGCGGGTTCGGTATCGCGATCATGTAAGCGGCCATTTTTTAACAGCTAAGACCCGTGTAGCTCCGGTCAAAAAAGTCTCGATGCATCGGCTGGAGTTGTGCGGAGCGGTTTTGCTAGCCGATCTCTGGGCGTCGATCGTTCCTGAACTCCCAAACCCACCTGCAACCTCCCAGTTTTCGACCGACTCCTCCATTGTGTTGGCTTGGCTTAATAAACGGCCGTGTAGTTGGTCCACCTTCGTGTCATCTCCAAAAGCACCAGTAACCAAAGCTGGTCACATGTGCGTTCCGAAGACAATCTCGCTGATATGGCAAGCCGTGGAGTCTCCGTGGCCGAGTTATCGGCCAGTAGCCTCTGGTGGCATGGGCCGGACTGGCTCCGTCGGGATCCCGAGTACTGGCCAACTTTCAATAATGAACTTCCAGACACCCAGCTGGAGCAACGAGATCAGTGCCACACCACTGCGACCACCGTACTCGATGACGTAAGCGAACGTTTCTCGGACTATGTTAAGGCATTACGAGTCACCGCGTACATCCTACGCGTCGCCACCAAAAGGATTTCGACGCCTTCCACGGTCCACCTCGACGCTGGGTCGAGAATACGTCGCGGAGATACGAGCCCTTGGTGAAGGCCGACCCCTTCCATCCAGCACGCTACTCAATTTGAACCCATTTCTCTACCAACATGGGATACTCCGCTCCTGCGGGTGACTCAGGGCCGCTGAATCCCTCCGTTACAATGAACGTCACCCTATTCGCCTCCCCTATAATACCCATTTCACGCGTCTGCTCGTTGAATTCGCCCACCGCATCACGTTGCATGGCGGGAATCAACTGATGGTGCGAAATCTGCGCACCAAGTTCTGGATCCCACGGATCAAGAACCTGGTGAAGTCCCACATCAAGGGGGTGTAAGGTCTGCATCTGCATAATAAAGGCATTTCCCCAGCATATTTTATCCTGGCAGTTCATTCCGCCGAGCGCCCCCATATGGGAGGACTATGGGAAGCTGGGGTCAAAAGTTTTAAGACCCTATTTTACAAGTCCCCTTCTACTGTCAAGTTCACGTTCGAGGAACTTTCCACTCTCCTGTGTAGGATCGAAGCGTGCCTAAATTCCAGGCCAATTTCTCCCATGAGCGAGGATCCAGAGGATCTGCTGGCACTAAGCCCTGGACACTTCCTGATTGTAGGACCGCTCTTATCCATCGCGGAACCGGAGATCCTAGTCGAGCCTATGTCGCTAATCAACCGATGGCAGCGACTGAAGGCAATCCAGCAGGCTTTCTGCCGCCGCTGGAAATGTGAGTACCTCAAGGAGCTCCACAAACGGAATAAGTGGAAATCACCGGCTCGCAGTCTCCAGACAGCCTAAAACCCTATCGTGACGTCCAATCCCTCTATATTCCGTCCGAATGTCCTCGTCTCCGTGCATGTTCTCCGTTCCCGTGCATCGACTAATCCACTCTCCCCTACGTAATTTCTTTCGTTGCAGTTCGTTCAGCTCGCTCCTCCATAGCGACATGGCCCCTAAGCGTCTGCCGCACCACCGCAGCAAACGATAGGTTCCACACGGGACGAACGCGTACTGATGCAGGGTCTGCCGGTGCTTATAAATAAGTACTGCCCCAATTGTTTGGCACACGAGCACTCATCCAACGCGTGCCGGAGTCGCCATGGTTGCCAACGATGCGCCTAAATTCACCACACCCTGCTCCATATGGCCGACCAACCGCCGAGACGACGCTCCCTAGCCCGGCGTCGCAGCCAGTCACCCTCCCCAGGACGTGATGCACCACCGCCACAACCCCGTTCCCGATTATCGTCCGACCGCTCTGCTTCTCCAGAAGGCGCCCCGAGATCTCCTTATCCTCTCTGCTCCAAGCCAGGACGACGACTGTCATGCCAACAGCAGTCATGCGGTTAGGGAACGGCTCGAAGTCCTTCGAAACCCGCGTCCTCCTCGAGCGTTATATTCCGGGTCGAAGAGAACCTGCTCATCCGCACTCCCATCCGGGGAGTATCGGCGCCGGTCCGTGAGAAATTCGACACCCTGATCCTGGCCGACCCCAATTTCTATCGGCTGGCGTCGGTGTTCGTGGTGCTCGGGGCAGACCTCTACCATGAGGACCTAGGCGCTCCATGACGCAGCCGTCACCCATCCTTCATATGTTCAGGTTGACAATTGCCTCATGTTGCAAGGGGGCGGTATGTTCACGCCACTGGGTGAACAGCAGTGAGCGGCGAAGAGCAGTGAGGTGTGAGGAGTGTTTTTTGATCCTCGGCGGCTACGGTCACTCTGGGGGAAGTGACTTGATTTTCCGATGGGCATCGCCATATTATTAACGTACAAGCCTTTCATCCGAACACCCGTTCTTTTTCCTTATTCTTTCTACATTTTTATTGATTGTCACTTTTTTCAAACCGAACCATTTCGTGTGTGTCGGGAATTCAATACACCATGTGAATCGAATAAACCATCATTAATTTAAACGAAGTTCTCGCGCGTTTTTAATTTCACTACAAACTCACCAGATCCATAAGAGAAGTGGCACCCGCCAACGTTGTACCGCAGCAAATCCTTCCGCCCATTCACGAACAGCATCGTAGACTCTCTCTCATGTCATACCTTGCAAGCTGACCTGAATTCTTTTCAGGGGTGGTGTAGGGCTAACTTGTTATCGCTAAACTGTTCTAAGTGCAAAATTATGTCTGTTTATAGAGGTTCTCCCCAATTAACAAGTTACTTTTTAAATAAGTTCCCGTTAGAAAGAATTATTAATACTTCTTTGGTTGTAAAAGATTTGGGGATCTTAATAACCCACAAACTTTGTTGTAATCAGCATATATCGCTTACTGTTAGTAGGGCTAAGAGTGTTCTTGGCTTTATAAAGCGCTGGTCGGACTGTACAACTTCCATCTTATTTTAGTCGACTTCAGTTAATTAACCTTCCTTCTTTAACTAATCGTAGAACTGTGATTGGCGTATCTTTTCTTTACAAACTTTTAAATAGTGAGATTGACTCTTCCGAGCTGTTGAGCCAAATTAACATTTCTGTTCCACTTAGAAGGACCCGCAATTTCACACCGCTTATACTTTCTACTTGCACAACTAACTTTTCTCTGCATGATCCTTTTCGTATACTATGTAGTGACTACAACAGACTTTGCCACTTTATTATACCCTTGCAAAAAGGGTATATTAATTTTGGTCAGAAGTGTGCAACGCATAGAACGAAGCATCTCAGACTATATAAAGTATATATATTCTTGATCAGCACGACGAGACGAGTTCAAATAGCCATGTCCGTCCGTCCGTCCGTCCGTCCGTCCGTCCGTCCGTCTGGATCAACGCGAACTCCTCCGAGACCGTAAGAGCTACAGAGCTGAAATTTTGCACGTAGGCTTGTATATACTGCAGGCATTGTATATCTCGGATTCAGCCGGATCGGACCACTATATCATATAGCTCCCATACAAACGTCAAAGTCACGAAACAGTGACTTTCTCAATAACTTCATTCATTTTATAGCTATTGTCATGAAAGTTGGTATTTGTCAGTTTTATGTTCTTATTCATGATTGTGCCAAATTCGATCAAGATCGGGTGACTATATCATATAGCTCCCATACAAACGGCAAAGTCACGAACAGTGACTTTCTCAATAACTTCATTAATTTTATAGCTATTGTCATAAAAGTTGGTATTTGTCAGTTTTATGTTCTTATTAATGATTGTGCCAAATTTGATCAAGATCGGGTGACTATATCATATAGCTCCCATAGAAACGATAGGTGGAAAACAGTGACTTTCATCAAAAAGTTCGTTATATCCTATGCTAAGATTGAAGGCCGTTCTTTCGCAAACATTAGTCTTTTTGGATAAAACGTTTTTACACTTTGATGGCTGTGGGTAAGGAAAGAATTACCAAAACAGTTGCAAGGGTATACAAACTTCGACGCGGTCGAAGTTAACCCCGGCCCTCTGGTTTTCTATTTCTTTAGTATAAGTTTATGTTTATATCTGTAATATGCCTATGCTCTCAGGTCGGAATGGATAGAGGTTGTAATATTAACTTTTCTTAGGGTCATTCGCAAAAGGCCCGGGCCTTGTGTCATATGGGCCACTTGTTCGTACTGAGCGTTGCACGACTACGGATATATTTATAATAACAACAGAAGGTATGAAACCTAATGCCAAAAAAATACAAGCAATTAAAAATTGTCCAATTCCAAAGGCTCAAAAAATAAATAAAATCATTTTTAGGTTTATGCGGATTCTTTCGGAAATTCACACCAAACTTTGCACATATTGCAAAACCTTTAACTCTTGGATTAAAGAAATCAGCTAAAATTAACATAAACGACCCACATTATATTTCATCCTTTGAAAAATTAAAATATCCTCTTATGAACGACCCCATACTTACATATCCCGATTTCGAAGAACCATTTTTTCTAACCACAGATGCTAGCAATATAGCTTTAGGTGAGTTCATTTCACATGACCATAGACCTATTTCTTATGCTAGTAGCAAAGGAAATACTTTCTATCGTATGGGCAACCAAATATTTTACACCATACCTCTTCGGTAGACATTTTGAAATCCTAAGTGATCATAAACCCCTTGTCTGGTTGAACAATATCAAAAAACATAACATGAAATTACAGATGGGGGATTAAATTAAATGGATTCGATTACAAAATAAAATACTTGCCAGGAAAAGAGAATCACGTAGCAGATGCCCCTCCAGAATTAAAACAGATTAAATTTTTTTAGGATCAACAGAAAGCACCGCAGCTACAATACATAGTGCTCATGAGGATAATGAAAATTACATTCCAATAGTTGAAAAACTCATTAATTATTTTAACAGGCAAATAGAATTTATAAAAGGTTCAGAAGACAAAGCAGAAAGAACAACTTACTTTTATAAATCAAATAATCAAGTAACATACAAAGAAATGACCAATGCTTACGCAACGGATATAATCAAAAGATATGCTTGCAGTAAGAAAACTGTACTACATTTTCATAACGAACAAGATTTTCTCATATTCCAACAAACCTTTATTGACATAATACGATCGAACGCAAAAACAAAAACCTCAAAATTTAGCATTAAGTTAGAGGACCTTCAAACATTTGCACAATTTAAAGAAATAATCCTTAAACAACATAAAGAATTATTACATCCAGGAATCGAAAAACGATTAATTTGTTTAAAGAAAAATATTATTTTCCCGATTTTCAAAACCTAATTGAAAACATTATTAATGAATGCTCAGTATGCAATATCGCAAAGACAGAAAATAGAAATACAAAACTAACTTTTGAAATAACACCAGAATTTTTTAATATCAGAGAAAAATACGTCATGGACTTTTACATGATCGACAATTTACAATTGACATTGCATTGACATTTACTCCAAATTTGCAACACTTGTAGAAGTAAAGTCTAGATATTGCTTAGAAGCCAAGAGAGCAATTATGAAAGTATTCACTGAAATGGGCAAACCAATAGAAATAAATTCAGACAAAGATTCAGAATTTCTGTGTATAGCACTAAAAAATTGGCTACAAAAAGAAAACATAAAGTTAGAAATCACAACAAGTAAAAACGGCATTTCAGACGTAGAAAGATTCCACACAACAGTAAATGAAAAACTCAGAATTATAAATAGTGAAAATGACATCGAAAATAAATTAATCAAATTTGAAAAAATTCTTTACATATACAACCACAAGACGAGACATAAAACAACTAACCGAACACCAGCGGACATTTTTATCTATGCAGGATCACCGGACTATAATACCCAATCGAATAAAACACATCAAATAAACAATTTAAATAAAGATAGAGACGACTTTGAAATCAATACTAGATTTAAACAAGCACCATTAGTAAAGTCAAAAACGAAAAATCCATTCAAACATTTTTTGGAAGAAAGAAATAGAGGACAAATGGACACACACTACAAATCTAAATTCAAGTAGAAAAAGAAAGTTAATAAAAGCAAATACGACAATTGATTAATTAGGATCAGCATCTCCCTCTAACATGACCTCCGTCATCACGTCCGTGCCCAGGAATAAAGACACCGACGACGGTCGGTAGAAAGTATCATCCGCCAGGACGATGCCCTCCAACTTTTTGGAGATTTGCGGGTCCACCGGAGAGCTTGGAGTGCGGCAGCACAAGCCATCGACCACCTTCAGGATTGCCTCCAATCGCCATCCTTCACTGATCGGGGACCGGATCACTGCTGCCACCGCTTTCTCTGCCCCTATATTGACGGCTGTCAATTTAAAGGCCGTGGCCAGTGACGTCGCCATCGACGATACCGCCGAACAAGGATCCACGAGGGCCTTCATGTCGAAGGTTTTTTCTCCAGTCTCAAGACGTACCATCGCCGTTGGCATCAGATGTGGATTGCGGTGCTGCAGCAGTGTGGCCAGTGTCAGCTTAGGATCGGAGGCTGGCGTTGGTGCGATCCTTCGTCTGGAGGACTCAGGGGTGACTCGCCGTACGACGGAGCATGGAGTGCGTCGACGTAGCTGTTCGTGGATCTATTGATCAATGCTAGGAATACTGCGATACACTGTCCTCAACATCTTTCAAAGTAAACCATGATCTCTCGGGTATATTTCTGCCAGAATGTTTATTCCCGCGTTCGCTGTTACCACTGACTGATCATCTGATTTTTTATCTTACATACTCTTTTCCCACCTTTTGTTCGTCCCACATCGCTCGTCTATGTTTAACAGTCTTATCGCAACTTTCCTTCAGAAGTCCTCTTCCAGCACTATCGAAACTTTCCGACAACCATTGAGTTTTTGCCACTGCCAAAACTTTCTCACAACGCACAGTGGGGCCTTGTGGCATTATACATTTCAAAAATCACCGTGGTGCTGTAATATTCAAAGTAAAAGTCAGAAAATGATTCCGAGTATGTTTTTCCTTTAAATATGGAATGAAACCCGCTTTTTTTAAACACAAACAGATTTTTTTTTGTTTTAAACAACTATATAACATTTTTTAATGTTTTAATTCAATTTTTTAACATAATTACAACAAATAAAAAATAAAAATTTGGAATTTTTATAGGTTAATTTTGAGAATTTGCCATTGATGGCTGATTTCCTTCAAAATAATTTTCAATATTCACATCAATAATAAACATCTAATAAACTCAAAATATCGGGACAATAGATACTATTTTCCAAATCCTATCGTGATTGCTCAAGGATGCAATAAGTGGGTCCGAAGAGGCTGCCAGCATATGGAAAAGGTCTTCATTTTGTCTAACACGAGAAGTTTTTAATGTATTATTGTATCTGAACCTTTTGTAGTCCTTGTTTTTACATTCATGTGCTTCTTCGGATAGCTCTTCAATTGGTAAACACTGAAATTCTGCTAAATTCTTTCCGTGAGCGAAAATCCTATGACCCGTTGGGGTAAGTCTTTTTGTATTTCCGTATCCGTACTTTGGGCAGTCAACTTTCAGTCCTAGCTTCCGAGAGAATTCAGCTTGTATAATATCCTTCCTACTCTGTATATCCTCACGAGGTATATTATCCGTTTTTGTTTCTCCTGGCCGAGGAAGTGTGTAAGCTAGCTTCAGAATAAAATCCATACACTTTATTCTGCAATTTCGCAGCAGTTCTCCTCACTCTTTGAATCGTCGTGAAATTTTCTTTGCGTTTTTTTTTTCAAACTTGACACTTTAATTTTGAGGAAGTGTTTGTAATTTTGTTTAAGACTTTTTCATCAATCATTGTCAGGAAAAAAACAAACTTAACCGAAAATGTCTTTCTACTCCTGTTTTGAAGAACAGCAGTTTTCGGTTGCCTTATTTTATTTTTTCTGTCGCTAACAATTCCGAGGGCTCCTTCGCATATTTGAAGAACAAAGGGTGACAATGACCCACTCCAATAATTCTTATACAAAGTTTCGTAGTAGAGTATATGTATATATATATTTATTAAGACAATTATATGGCAAACCGATTGGTACGATGAAAGAAAAACAACTAATTGAATTTAATGAATACATATATATGTATATATGTTGAAAAAATAATAGGTAAGATAATATTCTTAAATTATCAACACTCCTCAACAAATTACTTGTATGCTTCAGTACTAATGACAATTCATTTCAGTGATACATACTTAAGCCCACTAGCATACATAAACACATTTCCAGTACTTGACTTTTTGGTCTATGGATTCGTTCGCCCAATCAGCATTCACGTACCCGTTGATTTGGGTCCCAGTCATCTCGTAGTGAAGCTATACGCCAGTTGTGCCCGTTAAGTTGCGCAGCACTCTTTTTACCGCCACTTCATGTTCTTTATGGGGTCTCAAATTTATCTGCGCTAACTTTACAACGCAATGTAAAATATCTGGCCTGGTTGTTACTGCGAAATACATCAATAACTCCACTAGCGACTGATATTTCTTCTCATCAGTACCCACTGATACCCAAGCATACCCATGCAGGAAGTGTTTTCACATTTGACTTAATATCCTGCTTCCAGAGGTGTAGACATCGCCTTGCAATCAGACATTCCTCACGTGCGTAACAGTTCTTCAATGTATTGTTAATGCCCAATAGCAACTTTACCAGTCTCTGTCTCTCGCTCGACTTCTATGCCTGAGAAGCGCCTAAGAAGTTCATCTAGTCTGTTATTCCATTCTCTACCACTCTGCTTCAAACCATAAAGCGAGTTCTTCAATTTCAAAACTATTTCTAGATAGGCTTCGCTAACAAATCGGCTAGGCTGCTTCATATGAACTGACAAGTCACTATTTAGATATGCCGACGATACGTCTAGTCGATGGAGATAAAGTTAAAACTCTACTGCTAGAGCTAATATCAATTTTATTGATGAGTATCTTACTACTGGCGAAAAAGTTTCAAAGTAATCAATAGCAAACTATTGCGCACAAACCTTAGCGACTAACCTGGCTCTTCTTCAAAAAATTATTTTAAAAACACCCAAACACCATTACGCTTGAATAATGCTTGTATACTATCAAGCCTTTTCCGTTTGTAATAGCTAACCGCGTGTTCGTTTCGTAGATGTAGATGTAAAACTATCATAATTTTACATTTGTTCAAGTGCATGCATTCATAGATGCACCCTAGTTAGACATTGAAAAATTGTTATGTGTATTGTTATTTTTTTTTTTCTGTTTTTTTTTTTAAAACGCTCAGTACGAACAAGTGGCACATTTGACACCAGGCCCGGGCCTGTTACGAATGACCCTAAGTAAAGTTAATGTTACAAACTCTACCCACTCCGACCTAAGGGCATAGGCGTATTACATATATAAACATAAAATTAAACTAAAGAAATAGAAAATATTAAATGTAATAAGATAATAAGTTACATATAAAAAGAAAACAGGATAGGTTAAAATAAAGATGATTACAACTAGTTACGAGCGAGGAAGGACAAGATCGCAGTTTTTATACCGGGAAGCGATGTTTCGGAACCGATAACGTGCCAAAGTCTGATGTAGTCACTACACAGTATACGAAAAGGTTCATGCAGAGAAAAGTTAGTTGTGCAAGTGGGAAGTAAAAGCGGTGTGAAATTGCGGGTTCTTCTAGATGGAACAGAAATGTTAATTTGGCTCAACAGCTCGGAAGAGTCAATCTCACCATTCAAAAGTTTGTAAAGAAAAGTTACACCAAGCATAGTTCTACGATTAGCTAAAGAAGGAAGGTTAATTAACTGAAGTCGACTAGAATAAGATGGAAGTTGTACAGTTGGATCCCAGCGCAAATCACGAAAGGCAAAGAGTAAAAACTGTTTTTGTACAGATTCTAATTTGTTTTGATAAAACTCATATTGAGGAGACCAAACACAAGATCCATACTCCAATATGGGACGGACTAAAGAAGTATAAAGTATTTTGGTAGTATATGGATCCTTGAACTCCTTCGACCAGCGCTTTATAAAGCCAAGAACACTTTTAGCCCTACTAACAGTAGTCGATATATGCTGATTAAAACTAAGTTTGTGGTCTATTAAGATCCCCAAATCTTTTACAACCAAAGAAGTATTATTAATTCTTTCTAACGGGAAATTATTTAAAAAGTAACTCGTTAATTGGGGAGAACCTCTGTAAAAAGACATAATTTTGCACTTAGAACAGTTTAACGATAACAAGTTAGCCCTACACCACCCCTGAAAAGCATTCAGGTCAGCTTGCAAGGTATGACATGAGAGAGAGTCTACGATGCGATTAGCGATTTTTACATCATCGGCATACATAAGAACTCTAGAATTTAAAAGAACGGTGGGGAGATCATTAATAAAAATGGTGAATAGTAATGGGCCAAGGTGACTGCCCTGTGGGACTCCCGATTCAACACAAATGATCTTAGAAAGAGAGGACCTAAAAAGAACCCTCTGCCTCCTATTGCTTAGGTAGTGTAACAACGAAACCAACAAATTCAGCTTATGTAATAGTAAGGCATGGTTTACCGAATCGAAAGCCTTACTGATATCCGTAAATATGACATTAGTTTGCTTTTGTTTTTTAAAACCTTGGATTACAAAAGATGTAAACTTTAGAAGGTTAGTTGTGGTAGACCTATTTTTGACAAACCCATACAAAAAATAGATTTACATAAATGCTGTATTTGAGACGTCATAATTTTCTCAACCAGTTTAGGTATCGCTGACAATTTAGAAATTCCTCTATAATTAGTGACGTCGGATTTATTGCCACATTTGTGAAGAGGTAAATTAAACGAATACTTCCATATAGTTGGAAACTCGGACAGTATAACGGACAACTCAAAAAGCTTAAGTAAAGGCGAGCACAATGACTCCGCACAGAACCCAGGACACAAGCGGGAATACCGTCTGGGCCCGGTGAGTATACCGGCTTAATCGTCATTAGTTCCTTAGCTACCGAACTTTCCGTTATAATAGGATTAAGAATGCAGTTGGATTTCGTTATAGGATATGGATATATCTGACTAGAGTTGTACTTAATAGATGTGTACGTAGTGGAGAAGAAGTTACAAATAAATTAGAAGAAGGCCGAAACATTATTAAAAACTGCAAACGTTGGAAGGGAGATAGAATTTCGCTTTGAGTTAACGAAACTTTAGAACTCTTTAGGATTTTCGGTGAATTGCAACTTGCAACGTTGTAAGTATTTATTATAGCATTTAGAATTAGAAACAATAAAATTCGATTTAGCAACCAAGTAACGAGAAAGATCCGATGATAGAGCCGTGACTTTATACTTTTTGTAATACCTAGACTTAAGATTCTTCAGTTTTGACAGCCCCCGCGTAATCCATGGTGATTTTTGCGTCACCACAGGAGACACTAGGGGTACATAGTCATTAAAGATTGAGTCAACAGTGGTATAAAATAAAGAAATGGCGGAATTCATATCCGTACAAGTGTATAAATTAGTCCAATCGGTATTAAGAAAGGCATTGTTTAGTGCGACAAAGTCAGTCTTCCGAAAACATCGGGTGCGTACCGTAGGATCACACTCGGAGATGGGCTCGCGGCTGGGAAACTCAATATATAACTCTAAAGTTGGATGAAAACTATCCTCTGGTAACACCATTGGACTAGTTCTAGATACTTCACAAAAACTAGGATCAGAAGTAAAAATCAGATCCAGAAATCTGCCAGACGTATTAGAAATCGAATTCATTTGGGCCAACGAAAGCTCAAGCAGACCATCAACAAGCGACCCAGAGGGCAGCAACGTTTTGCTACCATTAAGTGTTGACCAAGTTATAGTGGGCAGGTTAAAGTCCCCAAGGACAATTAATGAGTCTATGTCAGAAAGTAGTTCAAGTATAAATTTAATAGATTTTAAGAGTAGTAAGTAGGTTGGCCATTCCGATTGGGCGGAAAACGAGTAAAAGATACATTAACGCATATTAATTCGATACTACTTGAGACAGGTATTGTTATCAGACCCGATGATAGGGTGGAATCTACAGCAATAAGAACTCCACCACCCCTACGATCAGTACGATTACGTCTAAAAATATTGAAATTAGAGGGTAAAACTGTGGCGTCAGTAACGTCAGGCTTTAAACAAGTCTCAGTAAATACAATTAGGTCAAAATCAAAAGATAGACTATCTACAAAGAGTTTAGTAAGTTTAGTATTAAGGCCTCTGACATTCTGATAGCCGACAGAGAAGGATGTTGTGAAGGAGTGGGAATAGGTTAAGAAGAAAGAGGAATAGATAGTGAAGGGGAATGAATCCTTTTTAAATTTTTGTTAGCGGACGTTGACGATACTATGCGCAGTACGTTCAAGTGGCCCCTACGACACCAGGACAAAGCCTGTTACGCGCGAGCCCAAGCAGATAACTGCCCACCTAACATCCGACCGACCGAAGGGTGGAGCCGTATAACGAACGGCACGAATCGCGTGGACAAATACACAATAGAAAAAACAGACAAACAAATTAATAAAAAATACTATAGATATCTATTAACTAAATGGGATAGGATAGAAGTTTAAATCCATATTAATAGAAGGCTCTGAGCCAATTACAGGGAATAGAAGGTTGTAATCAGAGCAGAGGACCCTAAAAGGTTCATGCAGGGCATAGTTGGAAGAACAACGACTAAGGGATAAAAGGTATCAAAGGATGTCTATCTACCGCCTACATGGTACCGACAGATTTCACCTGAGCTAATAACTCAGGCGAGTCGATATTACCAACATTAGGAGCTTGTGACATAAAAATAACAGCAAGCATAATTCTACGGTTAGTTAGGGAAGGAAGGTTAATCAAGAGAAGTCTACTAGAATACGAAGGCAAATTGACATTGCGATCCCAGCTTAAGCTAAGAAGAGCAAATAGCAAGAACTGCTTTTGAACGGATTCAAGTCTAACCTGGTGCGACTTATATTGAGGTGACCAAATGCAAGATCCATACTCAAAAATGGGACGGACAAGCGAAGTAGTTGTATAGGGGACAAAGAGGAGAAAAGAGAAAAAAAGAAGTTTGTATACCCTTGCAACTGTTTTGATAACTCTTTTCTATATTCATAGCCATCAAAGTGTAAAAATTTTTTATATAAAAAAGTCTAATGTCTGTGAAAGAACGGCCCGCAATCTTAGCATAGGAAATAACGAGAGTTATTGATGAAAGTCACTGTTTTCCACCGATCGTGCCTATGGGAGCTATAAGATATAGTCACCCGATCTTGATCAAATTTGGCACAGTGGTTTTTATGTGCAATAGACTGACCAACATTAAATTTCACGATAATAGCTCATAAAATAACGAAGTTATTAAGAAAAGTCACTGTTCGTGACTTTGTCGTTTGTAAAGTGGGAGCTATATGATATAGTGGTCCGATCTGGCTGAATCCGAGATATAAAAGCCTACATGCAAAATTTCAGCTCCGTATTTCTTACGGTCTAGGAGGAGTTCGCGTTGATCCAGACGGACGGACAGACGGACGGACAGAGGGCCGGACATGTCTATTTGAATTCTTCTCGTCGTGCTGTACTGCTGTATATATACTTTATTTAATATACCCTCTTTTGCAAGGGTATAAAAATGATAATATATTTTTATATTAAAACACACAACAATCAAAACCTGCTTATCCAGAACATTATCGAGAATAAATAATGGCTTTCCTAAGTCTATGTCTTTGGAATGCTAACGGCGTCTCCAAGCACAAAAATGAACTGCAACTATTCCTAGACTCAAGTGAAATCGACAACATGCTGATATCTGAAACACATTTAACATCAAAAAAATATCAAAGAAGCTAACTTCGGCAATGCCGAAATTTATATACCCTTGCAGTCCTTGGCAATAATTTTTTTACATTTTGAAATTTCTTTCCCTGCAACTGAATTCATCAATACACAAACAAAACATTCAAATTATTTCTCTTTTTATAAAAATTTTTCTTCTTCTTGCATCATTCCCTAAGCGAAGCACAACACGCATACACATACAGTTCTTGTAGCGCTGCGTCTGTGTGCGTGATTAACCTTTGGGGAATGTAAAAAAATGACGATTGTGGTTTGATATAGCAAATAAAGAACTTGATCAAAATTACTTCAAATTGTCCTTATGGACCACCCTTCCCCTTAATAAGTACAGAAGTTCGCAGGTCTGCTTGTAGGCGTCCCTCAGAACACAACGGGGATAATTTGTTTCCCAAGCTTTTATTGTTCTTAATGAATACCTTGTCGCCTACGTCAAATACCCTATTTTGCCTATCTGGGTTGCATCTGTTGAGTTGATCTTGTTGTGCTTTGTTTATTCTGTCTTTAATATTTTCCCGCAAATCAGTGTGTTGTGCATGGATAACGTCTATTAGCTTTTATCTTTCATCTGGCTATCTCTAGCAATGTACTGTGGAATCGTTCCACTTTTCCATTCGAGCAGCTATTTCGAATTAATTTTTTAACATCGAAGTAATCGTTTCTAAATTAAACGATGCTTCGTTGTCACAATAAATTGTCTTTATTTTTGGAAAAATATTGAGTAATTGCAATATGGGGATAGTAATATCCGTTATTGTTCGGGATGTCAAGGGTTGTACAACAGCAAATTTGGAAAATTTGTCCACGCAGGCCAGGAATAGCTTGTGGTCAGTGGAGAATTTATCGATATGCAGCATTTCGCCAGGATAAGACGGAATAGGTGTTTGCCCAAGTTCTTGTTTTTTTGGGTGACGGTCGTACTTAGCTGTAGTGCAGGCTTTGCAATTTAAGACGATTTCATTGGTTAATTTGGCCATTTTTGGGAAGTAATACTCCCGAAGTATTTGTTTGATATTTTCTTGCGCTGCTCTATGTGCGCGATTATATTCGGTGTTAACTAATCTGATCATCTTTGTTGGTTATATTAGTAACCATGTTCTTGCAATGCCAAAATTTTGTTGTGGGGAAAAGTCGCACTAATTCATGTTGAAAGGTGGCTAATGTAGGAAGATCGCAATGAAATGCATTTTCATTATCACGGTTCACTACAAGCTTTAAGGATTCAAGGAGATCGTTCTTGTCTGTGAATTGTACCACATGGCGAGTTTTGCTGCCGAATAGAATTAGTCTCCGATGCCAGTTGTAGCGCCGCTAGGATTACTTGGATTACTTGGTTCCTAAAAAGATTAACATGCTTGTCCGTTGTCTCGATTGTGTAGGTCAAGGAAAGCTCACTGTGGACGGTGGCAGCACATGACTGAATTTCATCTTGTAGGGCATTCACATTTTGCCTTGATAAGGCATCTGCCACCAGGTTTTCTTTCCCTGGCTTGATAATGAATTTGAGCGTTACGTTCTTCAATAAATGCCATCCCGGTAAAGGGTTTAAAATGATATTTTATCTTAGCATACCTAAACAGAGATGGGCCGAGTATATACAGATGCACATCATATCAAGTTCAGCATTTTTAGTATCATCAGGGCAGCTACGTGAATATTTGAAACAACATAACTTTCATGCGGCCTTTAGATGGTATATAAATGCGTCCTTCTTTTGACATGACTTAATCAAGGTACAAATACGCAACAAATTCTAAGCCATAAGATATTTCCATCTGTGCGGGTCACCGTCGACTATGGCTAAATGTTTTGAAAGAACCCAACACGGTTTTCCAGTTACATTCATTTTTAGAACTAACGTTGAGCTTGCCAGAATGCTTTGCTTTAATTTGTTGTTAGATAAGCACATGAAATTAGTACTTTGAATAAAAAATACAGTTAAATCTTTTAAAATTAACAAAAAACCAGAGGGCCGGCTAACTTGGACCTCGCCGAAGTTTGCATACCCTGGCAAGTTGTTTGGTACTCTTTCATCACTTATAGCAGTCAAAGTGGAAAGACGTTTCATCTAAAATGAGTAATGTTTGCGACAGAACGTCCCACAATCTTAACATAGGAAATAACGAAGTTTTTGATCAAAGTCACTATTTTCCACCGATCGTTTCTATGGGAATTAAATGATATAGTCACCCATCCTTTTTAAATATCCGCACAGTCATTAACATATATATTATAGACGTAATCGTACAACGCTCAGTCCGAACAAGTGGCCCATATGAAACCAGGCCCGGGCCTTTTTTTACGAATGACCCTAAGTAAAGTTAATGTTACAACCTCTACCCACTCCGACCTAAGGGATAGGCGTATTACATATATAAATATAAAATTAAACTAAAGAAATAGAAAATATTAAATGTAATAAGATAGTAGGTTAGATATAAAAGGAAAACAGGATAGGTTTAAATAAGATTAGTTAAAGAAGGAAGGTCAATTAACTGAAGTCGACTAGAATAAGATGGAAGTTGTACAGTTGGATCCCATCGCAAATCACGAAAGGCAAAGAGTAAAAATTGTTTTTGTACAGATTCTAATTTGTTTTGATAAAACACATATTGAGGGACCAAACACACGATCCATACTCCAATATGGGGCGGACTAACGAAGTAAAAATTATTTTGGTAGTATATGGATCCTTGAACTCCTTCGACCAGCAGCTCCATAAAGCCAAGAACACTCTTAGCCCTACTAACAGTAGTCGATATATGCTGATTAAAACTAAGTTTGTGGTCTATTAAGATCCCCAAATCTTTTACAATCAAAAAGGTATTATTAATTCTTTCTAACGGGAAGTTATTTAAAAAGTAACTCGTTAATTGGGGAGAACGTCTATAAAAAGACATAATTTTGCACTTCGAACAGTTTAGCGATAACAAGTTAGCCCTACACCACCCCTGAAAAGCATTCAGGTCAGCTTGCAAAGTATCACATGAGAGAGAGTCTACGATGCGATTAGCGATTTTTACATCATCGGCATACATAAGAACTCTGGAATTTAAAAGAACGGTGGGGATATCATTAATAAAAATGGTGAACAGTAATGGGCCAAGGTGACTGCCCTGTGGGACTCCCGATTCAACACAAATGATCTTAGAAAGAGAGGACCTAAAAAGAACCCTCTGCCTCCTATTGCTTAGATATTGTGAAATCCAAGCAAGCAGAGCATCCGGAAAGCCAACTAAATTCAGCTTATGTAATAGTAAGGTATGGTTTAGCGAATCGAAAGCCTTACTGAAATCCGTATATATGACATTAGTTTGCTTTTGTTTCTTAAAACCTTGGATTACAAAAGACGTAAACTGTAGAAGGTTAGTTGTGGTAGACCTATTCTTGACAAACCCATGCAATGGATTTGACAAAAATAGATGTATATGAGATGCAGTAATTTTCTCAAACAGTTTAGGTATCGCTGACAATTTAGAAATTCCTCTGAAATTAGTGACGTCGGATTTATTGCCACATTTGTAAAGAGGTAAAATAAACGAATCCTTCCATATAGTTGGAAACTCGGACAGTATAACGGACAACTCAAAAAGCTTAAGTAAAGGCGAGCACAATGACTCCGCACAGAACCCAGGACACAAGCGGAAATACCGTCTGGGCCCGGTGAGTATACGGCTTAATCGTCATTAGTTCCTTAGCTACCGAACTTTCCGTTATAATAGGATTAAAAATGCAGTTGGATTTCGTTATAGGATATGGATATATCTGACTAGAGTTGTACTTAGTGGATGTGTAAGTAGTGGAGAAGAAGTTAGCAAATAAATTAGAAGTAGATTGATCAAAAGAGGCCGAAACATTATTAAAAACTGCAAACGTTGGAAGGGAGATAGAATTTCGCTTTGAGTTAACGAAACTTTAGAACTCTTTAGGATTTTCGGTGAATTGCAACTTGCAACGTTGTAAGTATTTATTATAGCATTTAGAATTAGGATCAATAAAATTCGATTTAGCAACCAAGTAACGAGAAAGATCCGATGATAGAGCCGTGACTTTATACTTTTTGTAATACCTAGACTTAAGATTCTTCAGTTTTTACAGCCCCGCGTAAACCATGGTGATTTTTGCGTCACCACAGGAGACACTAGGGGTACATAGTCATTAAAGATTGAGTCAACAGTGGTATAAAATAAAGAAATGGCGGAGTTCATATCCGTACAAGTGTATAAATTAGTCCAATCGGTATTAAGAAAGGCATTGTTTAGTGCGACAAAGTCAGTCTTCCAAAAACATCGGGTGCGTACCGTAGGATCACACTCGGAGATGGGCTCGCGGCTGGGAAACTCAACAGCTTTAAACTCTTGCGAGAGTTTAAGAAAACTGGCACACAGACTCATCAGGTTATCCTTTGTTTGCCGCATGAAAAGTTCCATTTCATCTTCCACGATCCGGCATGACTCACAATCCCATTTGAGACCCTTTTTTTGATCTAAAAGATCCTTCACCCTGCATGTAAAGCCGGCACACTTAAAATGTACTGTAGTTTTGTGGGATGCAAACAATTTTTAATCGAACAGTCATTATGAGGTAATAAGAAAAAAATTGGTAATCAAACAAATAAAAATGAAAAATCTGAAATGTTTGGTATTAAAATATATAACTCACTCTGAGGTCCAGAAATAATAAGAAATAAAGATTTTGAGGGTGAACAAGGGTTAAAAGAAAAGAGCACTGACTAAGAGAATATAGACTCTAAATTACAGACACACAAGAGACTGCAATATGAGCGCAAATAACGGCGACGAGTGAAACGAAAACGAGAGAAAAAAAAGTCAAAGAGCGCGAGCGCGGGAGTTAGAAATCACAATAACAAAACACTGCAACAAGAACTCTATGAAATTGCAAGACAACAACAACAGAGCGTTGCTTGTGATTTGCAAGGCAGAAAAAATGAGATTAAGGTGGGAGAGAGAGGAAGAAAAGAAAGAGAGAAAAAAAAAAAAAAAAAACCAACAAAGGTTATAAGCGGAAATTTAAGTTGCTAAAAATTGTTAACACAAACACACGAAAACGCAACGAGTGATACGGTGCAAGTTAGATTTACTAATTAATTAATATTTCGATCGCGATGCCGATAAAACAAAATAAAATAAATGTAAATCAGTTAAAAACGCGGGAGCTTGAAAAAACACGTCCGTCTTCCTCGAGAGCGTTGATGAGATTATGTTATGGTATTATATAATCGGTCATTTATTTGCAACGTACGGAAGAAGAAGTTTCTTTCCGTCTGTACGCACGGTATATACTTTACGCCTTCAGTTTGAATGTTATTAGAATGAAACTTGTTATTTACGCTATTTATACCCTAGGTAAGATAATCTATGGAAATAGTACCGATTAGAACACAGATGATTGTAGGGGGGGTAGAACTGCCTTCTTAACGGGGGTAGCTAAATTAATTTTCTCCTTATTGTCTTCCTTCAAAATATGGGGACACGCAGAAATTTCGTTTTACTTGCTTTATTCACTTTTCTTGTTGAACTAAAAAGTTACTTATCTAAGAGCGGGGAAAAAGCCCCGCTTGAAGAGAAGTGTGGGGAATTCTTTTTGTGGGGAGAACGGTGGGCATCATCGGGAGAGCGGCGTGAGGTGAAAGCTCGCCTTCCTCAGTCCCCAACCCTTGTGTTGCCCGTTGGTCATAAACATGTTCCCCCCTTGCAGGAGTGCAAGACCAAAAAGTTAAATGGCATGCTCCGGACATGGTCCACCAGAAGACGGTGTGCATTGCGATTGGCCTGGTAGACTCTCCTTCAACATTGCCTCCGTCATAAAGTCCGCGCCCAAGACCAGGGACACAGACGACTGTCGGTTAAAAGTGTCGGCCGCCTCGAACTTTCCGGCAATTTGCGGATCCACCGGAGTACTGGGGGTTCGACAGCACAGGCCATCGACCACCTTCGCCTCAGGTCGCCATCCTTCGCTGATCGGGGACCGGATCACTGCTGCCACCGCTTTCTCCTTCCCAATATTGACGGCTGTCAATTTAAATGCCGTATCCAGAGACGTTGCCTTCGACTATACTGCCGAGTAAGGCATCATGTATGGATTGCGGTGCTGAGGCTGTGTGGCCAGTGTCAGCTTAGGATCGGACGCTGGCGTTGGAGCCATCCTTCGTCTGGAAAACTCAGGGGTGACGTGGCTGACGACTGATCGCGGAGTGCGTCGTCATGTCTCCTCGTGGAAGGGGAGGAGTGTGTGGTGATCCTCTTTGCAAATACGGCTACTATCACCGCTCAGGCAGGTCCTCTTGGAATGCTGGTGGGCCAGGCAATTGCCGTAGTGCTTATTGGCAAGCACTGCCCGCATCCTCTTTTCCACGTTCAGGCGCAGGAAGCGAAGGCATCGCTTCAGAGGAAGGACTCAGTTCCTCGCGATCATCTGCGCTCCTCTTTCGAACGTGGTCTCGGAGCCATGGAAACGGGATATAGGTTGACGGATATCAGGAAGCTGCCGGGACAAATAATGAAGAAAGCGGATTAATGAAGGACTATAGAATACACATATTACTACTGGCAGCTCGGCCTTTCTTATTTGGGAGGAAGGGCCAAGTGCTGGACGCTACTGTAGCTGTACGTAATGAGTTCGAATTCTTTCTTCTGGAGGAAGAAAGATCAGCTTTGCGACTGGACGCTTCACAACACCGCGAGCGGTAAGCAGTTCGACGACGCAGACGTTGCCGTCACTGCCAGGGTATGTTTGGTGGATACGCCCGAGACGCCATTCATTAAATGGAAGATTGTCATCTTTGAGTACCACCAGATCGCCAACGTCAAGATTTTAAGAAGGGAATCGCCATTTATTGCGCTTATGTTGCTCCTTCAGAAACTCGTCTTACCATCGGGTGCAAAAATGGTGACTCACAGCCTTCAGACGCTGCCACCGGTTAATGATAGACGGAACCAGATCCTTGATTTCAGGTTCCGTCACGGATAGCAATGGACCGCCCACTAGGAAATGGCCTGGGGTCTAAGCTAAAGAATCGGTGGGGTCTTCAGACATAGGAGAAATCGGCCGTGAGTTCAAACTTAGCCAGCAGCGTAGAGAACTCTGCAAAAGTATAACTTTGGTTGGAGGTGGCCTTGTAGAACAGAGTTTTAAAACTCTTAACTCCACCCTCCCATGTGTGGTGCCCCGGGAGGGATGAAATGCCAGGAAAGATTCTGATGGCTGTAGTGGGATAAGATTTTCTGCTGGGTAGACCTAAATCTACGAAGTTTTTACCGTTGTCGGACTGCACTTGCTGGGGACACCCTCGCCTCGATACAAAGCGAGCGAATGCTGCCAGAAATGCTTCGGTACCTAAATCCGAAGTTGCCTCAAGGTGAATGGCTTTGGTGGAAAATCAAACAAAGACACACATATCCCTTTGATATGCGACAGGCGCGGCCGGTGAAACTCTTGAGGTCGAAAGGACCTGCGCAGTCTATCCCGGTGGTCGTGAAAGGACGTGCGAAAGTAGTTCGCTGGGACGGAAGTGTGCCCATTAGCTGTGATTGCAGCCTTCTTTTGTAAATCACGCAGACCTTGCATGAATTGACCACCGATTTGACTAGATTTCGCAGTCTCGGAATCCAGTCGGATGTCTCTGTCGGATGAGACGGACTACCAGCTGACTGGCTCCATGGAGAAAGATCTGATGCGTGAAAAGCACCAACAGCCGGGACAATGGACTTACTACTGGCAACAGAATGGAGTTACGCTCATCGTAACTGAGGGCCGCTGCTTGTTGCACGCGCCCACATGCTCGGATCATACCTAATGCGTCCATGATCGGAATCAAATTGAGAATGGTACTAGACGTGGGCAGAGATTTCTTTTGCTGTAGACACCGATGTTCCGTCGGGAAGTAGTCACGCTGAGTGACTTGGATCAACGCCTGGAGTACTTGATTGATCTCGTTAGAGGTCACCTCCCCGGAGTAATCATTTGGAAGTTTTCGACACTTTCTGCCGAACCTCACCACATATGCTACCACTCGTAAGGCACGTACCAGATTGGAAAAACGAGACAGTATCTCCTTGGCTGGCTTAGCGATCGCGACGAGGACCTTCACTACTCGCTTCTCCAAGGTAGTGTCTAGTGGGAGTGGTAGCAATGGTGGGCCGTGCCACCACAAATCCTTGTGTACAAGTTGTCCATGGGGAACTATTTGTTGCCGTCACAATTTTTGCTACCCGATTTGCGACAAACGTTGTCCATGTGCAGGATGGCTTATTTAACCACGACAGTACGACGGTGGAATCTGACCAATAAAATGCCTCCGCATTATCAACTGGAAGTTGCGGAGGAACTGCAGCTGCCAATTCAGCTAAAAGCGTGGCTCGCCATAATTCAAGGCGGGGCAATGAAACCGTTCTAGCCGGGGCTACTCTAGATTTCGCTGCAAGAAAGCAGCACGATATGCCTTGGTCGCTGCTAACGCGCACGTAAATTGCGGCACCATAAGCCCGCTGTGACGCATCGCAAAAACAATGGAATTGAATGTCGGAATTCGGATCATCGGATCTGGTCAAGGAAGGAGTAGCTCTTTGTAAAATCCTGCCACCTGTGATGGAGTTCACTGGGCAATTGATCATCCAACCCTACCTCTTGTAGCCAAAGCTCTTGCATAAACACCTTGGCTTGGATTACAAAGGGAGCCAGCCAGCCAGCGGCATCGAATAACTTGGCGATCTGCCCGAGGAATTCTCGCTTATAAGCTGACTTGACATCTTGGGGTGAGATGACAAAGTAAAACTCATCCGTGGTCGCTTTCCATCGGATTCCAAGTGTTTTTGCTGCGCTAGCTTGTTCGATATCGAGGAAATCAGTATTCAGCAAATGACACCTTGGAATGCAACTGAGCAGGCTCTCCTCAGTAGAAGCCCGCTTATGAAAGGAAAGCCATCTGAACCAAGAATGTCCTGATGTTCATTGACCATTGCGACTGCATCAGTGTGAGCCCCTGCCAGGACATCATCGACATACATATAGGACTTAATAATATCGGTAGCCAACGGAAATTCGGATTGTAAATCATTTGCGAGTTGCTGAAGTATTCGGATGGCTAAGAACGGGGCACAGTTAATGCCAATAACCAATCGCAATCACCAAGATGACCCTCTTTGTGTCGGAACAGGATTCTCTGAAATGGCATATGGATTGGATCGACCATAATTTGTCGGTACATTTTGGTGATGTCGGCATTGAAAACGACTCGGAAAAAACGAACCTGAGAACCTGAGTCGTGAGATCTGACTGAAGTACTGGACCAGGGTAAAGTATGTGATTGAGACTTAATTCGTTTGTAGATTTGCTGGAGGCGGTAAAATCTACAGGTAGTGGTACTATCGCGCTTTAAAACTGCATGGTGTGGCAAATAAATGTTGTTATTACTGCTGTCAAATGGCCTCAGGCATGTGGCTCTTGGATAAAGGCGAGTATGAAGTTTTGCCCGGAATATTTTTTTGGAGACGACCTTCGTTTTTTAGGACCTTAGCGGTAGATCCTCCACCTCTCAAAACCTTGTGAGAAAATTTTCAAATGCTTCCTTTATGCTCAAAACGATTCAAGTGGTGATCGCAGCACACGAACTAACCGCGACCCCTTGCAACGGGCCTGAAATGACCCAACAGAATCTTGTCTCTTGTACAATTAAAGAGCCGCACACTTGCCTGGATGCCGGATAAGGTCTCCGCTGGCTGACATCAATCCCAAGAAGCAGATCGAAATTCGCCTTTAATCTAAATGAGGGGTCAGCTAGCGGAATATTGAGCATTCCTTCCAGTGTGGCTTGAGCTATTGTACATGACGGCAAATCATCCGCAATTTTGGAAAGGATGCGATGACCGAATGCTTACGTGACAGACCTTCAAGGTCCGTTCCGTTTATGCCTGTCACCTCGGGCATGACAGTTTGGAACTTCATGAGCCGGAACATTCGTTCGGCTATAAAATTGGCTTCCGAAGCCGGGTCTAATAACGCCCATGAAGGATAAGTAGTGCCCTTGTGCCAAAAGTCCACGATGGCTGTACCTAGCAACTTATCTCGTGAGGACCTTGCGTCAGAGGTGAAGTATTTCCGGACAATATTGTGAGAACTGGGCTGCGCTGGGACTGGCGTTGGACTATTCTTCAGTCGGGCGTCTTTATGCAAGAGCGTATTGCGACGCCCCCTTGCATGTGAAGCAGTTATGTTGACTCGGGCAATCTTTTTCTTGATGCCCACTTGCGAAACAGTTCAGACACAGGGACCTCTCTGGCACCGTCATCTGAAGGAAGCGGGAACATAGACGCACTGGGTGGTTCTCCTTCATACAGAGATCACACGATTTTGGTTTGGTGGTCACCGTGGCTTCAAATGTATTAGCCTTTCGGGTGGCTGGAAGCGGATTTCGTGGAGGTTACGATGTGGGAACCGAAATAACCATTGCAGTTGTATTTTTAAAAGCTTCAGTGAGGAAATCGTCCATCGTTTGTCACTCTGGAATGGCAGTCTTATCTCCAAGAGATTGATCCCACAGTGAAAGGGTGTTTTTCGCCAATTTGGTTTGAACAGAAAAATACGAGCTTTTCAACGGGGGAAATTCGCGAATCGCTTATGTAGATGGCTGTAAACTAGTCACGGAACGTGGGACATTTTAAGTAATCTCCCGTAAAGACTTCAGTGTCAATGGGTGGCGATCGACAGCCTCGTTCTGCTGTTGCAGAGTTAGACCCGTGACAGCTCGGGGGAGTAGGAGCAGATAAGTGGATAAGCTCGTTTAATCGAGCCATGCATCGCTCATAAACTTCATAGCATTTGTCATCTAAAACTAAATCTTCCGAGTTATCGTCTTTACCTTCTAGAAGTGACTCGCATTTCTCATATTCCTGCTCGACCTTCTCCCACAACGCTCGAACTCGATCACGACGGACTTGGAGCGTGAATACGCTGACCTCGTACAGGGACAGGATGTCGACTTTAAACTGATTTAATTTGTTTATCGCTAATGGAGACAAACTTCTTCAAAGCCATGGTGGAAGCAACTAAAACCTTTTTGGTTTCGGACCGAGTGACTCTTGGAGCGGTTACCAAAAACTGTAGAAGTGGTACCAATGATTTGACCTCCTTTTGGCTTTCTCGTGTCGCTCTGACGTGGCTTGCTGAAAGGTCGTGCTCGATGGTGCGGACGTGAGAGTTAATGGACTAGAAAGGGTCTGAAATGCTCGGGAAGGAGTAGTAGGGCTGGTACTCCTCTGGCGCTGACCTGGAGCAGCAATTGAGGATTTGCTTGTGAAAGGCAGTGTTCTCAGTTTCTTTCTCGTCTTTTGTGAGCTGGTTTTGCACGGCTCGAAAATTAGCGAAAAAGTCAAACAGGAACGTTTGGGAAAAACAGGAACACTACCAAAAAACCCTAGGAATGGCCTGAAACGCCTTGGAATTGAAATATAAAACCCAAAGATACGACTTGGGACACTTGGAACACCTTGGAATTCAAATATATAACCAAAGATACAACTTGGAATGCGTGGAAACACTATGGAACTGAAACCTAACTCCAAAGATACGACTTGGAACGCGATGAACACTTTGGAATTGAAATGTAACCAAAGAGACGACTCGGAACGCGTGGAAACGCTTTGGAACTAAAGTCTAACTCCAAAAATACGACTCGGAACGCGTGGGAACACTTTGGAATCCAAAGATAAGACTTGGAACGCGTGGAAACACTTTGGAATTGAAATATAACCAAAAAGACGACTTGGAACGCGTGGAAACACTATGGAACTGAAATATAACTCCAAAGATACGACTTGGAACGCGTGGAAACACTTCGGAATTGAAATATAACCCCAAAAATACGACTTGGGACACGATTGGGACAATTTGGAAGTTCAATATTAAAAAAAACCTAAAATGCGACTTGGAAACGATTGGAACAATTTGGGAGTTCAATATTAAAAAAAACCCAAGATACGACTTGGAAACGATTTGGAATCATAATAAACAAAAGCGTGAAACACAAATTTTTAAGAATTAAATATTATTCGATCTTTCCCTCAACGTGATCCTTCAACATATAAACCCCACAAAGTGCCTGCCAACCTAGGGTATACAGCACAGCTACTTATGGTCGTTTGCTTTGTGCCGGTCTTTGGCACATGAGCTTGCAGCTGTGCTGGTATACTGTAGTTAAGCGGGACTTATGTATGCACGTATGTATGCATATAGACTGCATGGGGTAGCGGGATTTTGTTCGCGGTGATGGAAAAATATATTTTGTGTGCGAAAAAATTAAAAAATTTGTGGAATATATGTATGGATATGTTTGTTTTTTTTAAATTCATTTATTGATTTAATACAAGAAAACAAAAATACATATATACATAAAGTTTCACAATATAGACTGCGTTTGTTAGAAGGGGGTATGGCGAGTGATCCGTGACAGCACATGCGGTACCGCCAATTTGGCATTGCTTCGCATGCGGCTTTACCAGATCCTAGCCTCTCTCTCTCTCTCTAGCCTTCTAAGCTCCTTCATTACGGTAGCGGCAAACTTACTGGCAGGTAGCTTCTAAAACAGCCATGGCCACTCAAGAGCTGAGTTAGGTAAAAATTTACCTCGCCATGCGTTCTGTTCAACCAGGATTCGAGCTTCGGAATGAGCCGGTGCAAATAGGCGATAGGTCCCAGCGCCTCTGCCACCGGCGATGGCGTCCGCCGCAATATTGACCACCCTGTTTATGGCGTCAGTAGTGGACCGTGGTTTCCTGAAGCCGAACTGCATTTCGGATAGGTCGCCATGTCGTTCGATTTCTTGCTGTAGCCGAGCTCCTATGATAGATTCAAGGACCTTTCCGGCGGTATCTATCAGGCAGATCAGGTTTGCCCGCCTTAGGGAGAAGCAATAGGTTTTGCCATTTCCAAAAGCTCGGAAATTTTCGTTCTCGCAAGCACTGGTTGTACATCTCCGTGAAAACTTCTGGGACAAGTGAGACTGCCCAACCGAGAGCTCTGTTCGGGATAGCGTCTAGGCCAGGGGCCTTGTTCGGTCTCATCCTGCGCACTATGGAAATTACTTCCTCGCATGAGCAGTCCTTTAATCTATCTTCGCTGTGACGAAGTGGATGGTCACGAAAAGCGTCCTCGCAGTTGGGAAACAGAGTCGTCACGATTAGCTCTAGGAACAGTAGGTCGCAGGGGGTATCGAGTGGGTCCAAACGCAGTCTCTTGACTATCGTTTGGTACGCCTTGCCTCAAGGATCCTGCTCGGCCGTATCTTCAGAAGTCTTCTCCGGAGTTCGTACTGGCTTTTTAGAGGCTCGAACTGAGTGGTTCCACTGGACCTTTGGTAAAGCCTTCTCGCTCTAAGGCAGTTTCGCCTGGCCTCCTCAATTTTTTCGTTCCACCGGCACACTGGCTTGTGGTGTCTGCCGTACGACGTACGCTGCGCCATGCTACCTTCGCAGGTTGCTCTTAATGTGACCATGACATGGATTGCGGAGTTTTCAGCGGTCGAACGTACTTGCAGCCCCGCCAGCTTCGCTTGAAAAGTTGGTACATTTAGAGTGTCAGGGCGGAAGGATTTTCGCTGTGGGAAAACTCGTTGCCGCGCTCTAGGACGACCTGCCAGGGTAAGCAGTATGGCCTCGTGATCGCTCGCCGTGTAGAAATCACCGATACCCCATGATGACAACCTGGCGATAGTCTCGCTTGCGAATGTCAGGTTTATTATGGAACCAGTTCCCGCTTTGCTGAAGGTATTCCTGCCCCCTGTATTCAGCGTCTCAAGGTTGAGCGATGCAAAAGCCTCTAACAGGATACGTCGCCTTGCATCAGTTCTTGGACAGCCCCAGTCAATTGCCCAGGCATTGAAGTCGCCCGCAACAACGACTCGTGGCCGGCCTCTGGCGTCCTCTACGAGGTCATCCAAGACCTCACCAAAGCGAGTAATTGGTAAACTGGGTGGCAAGTAGCAGCTATACAATACCAGATCATTCACCGTGGCTCTGCTGAAATGTTGGAAGGACCTTGTGTCTTGCAGAGGGCTTGATGTCCCACAAGACCATATTGCGGATCTCCTGTCGGCGTCAGTCACCCACTTGGATGACTTTCCAGTAGAGTAGGGCTCGCTTAGAAGAGCTACATCGATTGACTGCTCTCTGATCGTCTGTTGCAGTAGGTCCTGCGCTGCGATGCAGTGATTTAGGTTCAGCTGCAGGATCTTCATGGATCCAGGATGTATGGATATGTATATATATGTATGTGTATGGATATGTAAAATGTTGGAGTATATGTATAGATATATGTATACATATGTATATGTGTATTGATATGTATATACACCCTTCAGTACAGGTCGCCGCAAATTCCTGACATTCAGGGGACATGCCATACAAATTTGCGGCGACATTTAGCATTGCATGTCCTAGCGCCTCGGACATTCTTTCGATTTTTCGGCGACATGGTCGCCGGAATTACCTCTGAAGACGAATAACAAAGTCGCTTGTGTGTTCAACGGAACTTGCGGCGATCATGTCGACGGAATGTCTGTGCAAAGTGGTGGTTGTTTTTTCAATCGAAGTTGCGGCATGTCGACACAATGTCCCAGCAAAATTATAGCTCGGATTTACAATCGAATTTTCATGTCGCCGCAAATTCGATGGTATTTGCGCATTTTATTCCTCCTTGTGTGAGGAATATTATAAAGGATAATAATATCCCACACAACAAGCAAGCAGCAACACAATCCAACGATGTAAATGGGGCATCGGATACAAGATACAGCCGAGACACAAACCAAATGTACGATATACGACCAAGCCTGCTATTGGTCGATCGAACCGATTCATAGCAAATGGTTTACGATCAAACATGGTCGATCGAGCCACACGCAACCGCTGGTGATTTCGTACAAGCGGGAAGATGCGTGGGAAGCATAATGCAAAAAAACCAATATGCACACACATGCGATGGGCAACCAAGTCCAACATGGCTCGATCGAACCAACTCGAACCTATGACGTACGATCGAACCAAATCGAACCTATGACGTACGATCAAGCATGGCTCGATCGAATCACAGGCAACCGCTGGCAATTTCGTACAGGCGGGAAGTTGCGTGGGAGGCAGAATGCACAATACCAACGGTATAAGGGTAAATGGAACCAGGCTTGAGGGCATAATTGCACACAAAAGGGGGCATTGGCCTTCTTATGCAAATCAAGAGCACAGAGAGGCAAATATTTATGCATGCATTAGCATACGCTGAATAAGCATATACGCACGTCACACGTACACTGTGCGTGAGAGAGAATACCGATGACCAATAGCGTGCTCTCTGCCTACGTCACGCTCATGAGAACAAAGCCGTTAGATTGCGAGCAGCCAAGAGAATAAGAGTGAGGGCCAAGCAAGCTCGTGAGACGGGTGCGGGGGTGCATGCGGATACAAACGATAATGGTTTGTGGATCGGATAGGGGAATATGCGAGCCGAAGGGGGAGTGAACAATGGGGAAGCCCTCTATCTAATAGATACGATATGCGTATGAAAGAGGATGGCATATGAAATTAATATTAATCAATAAGTTAAGTTAAAACAATTAGCATATACGTATGTATGTAAATCTAATATGGAGCGAATATGGGCGAAATTGGATATGACGTGTAGATCAAAGGGAGCGACGGGTGACGGCAGCGCTGACAAAAGCAGAGAAAGTCAACGGGATACGATGAGCGGCCAATAGAAAGGCGACGCCAATGGGTGAAAGTGATGGAAGCACATAGATGCAAGGGAGCTAGACAAGGACAAGGAAATAGATGGGCGCGCAGCCACAAAGAAAGTGGACACATATGCGTCAAGAATACGGGACTTTCACCACGCATGGCAACAAGTGGATGCGTGGGTGAAAGTGGACGGCGGATGGAAAATTACCAGCTGTATAGCGGTAGTACACCAGCCAGTGCCTGAGGACGGAGGAGCTGCCTATATAAAGGCGGCACAAATCAGATCAAAGCATCAAGTCGTGATCAAGTATCAAGCAATTAAGGCCTTACGAGTAACCTTAAGAGCTTACCAAGGAAACACAAGGAGCAGCAGAAAGCTAGGAACTATACAGGCCTTACGAGTAACCTGTACAGTTCATTCGACAGCAATAAGTCCTTAAATAAGGACAATAAACACCGCACCCAAGCTAGAGTGAGTTGGAGAGAAGCCAAGCATTTCCAGGAGTATCCAAAGTCAGTGGTAGGCACGAGGATATATCCTACTGCCGGAAATTCCAGGATCTATACATCCTGACGATTACCAATTGCTGAGGAACATCCTGCTTCGTGATAGTAGCTACGGGATTTATCCCAGAGCCGTAAAGCAAAAGCCATCTCGACAAGCATAGCGAAAGGGGTGCAGAGGTGTGGAGCATCAACCAAGCACACGATACAGGCCGAGACAACAACAGGCAACGGCTGCAGGAGCCAAAGGAAGGCAAGAAGGGACGACGAGGGATTCGAAGTGATACGACAACGCTGTCCAAGTCCAGACCTACCGTAGAGAAACTTGTCATATCCAATCAAGCCCATAAACGATCGCAAATAAACGTATTACAAAACCAAGTCAATAAACAAACCTGTTCTGATTTGTTGTTGTGCCGAACCTTGCCCAAGAGATATTGTGAATATCCCGAAAGACGAGAAAGGATCGTTACACTTGATTTAATTTAGTTTTTTAACATGCATTAGTTTTTATTTAATAACATATTTACATATATTTATTTTATTTCTATTTCTGTAAGATATTAAATTAAGTTTAATTATTATTACGTTTACATTTTTCTCACTTTTTTATTGTTTTGCTTGTTGTATTATTATTTTGCCTGTTCATCCGGAATCGAATTTTGGATGGATTCTGAAAAGAACAAAATTTTAGTGGGGAATGAAAAGTGCCTAATATCTTAATAACTCTTACATTAATTGTTGTATACATGGACATAGAAAAAAATTACCTAAAATTGTACATATGTAACAATTTGAGCTAGGTCGTACCCTTATGAAAATCAATCGCAAATGCACAGAGAAACGAAAGATAAAAAGCGCGGCGAGTATAAATGGGAGAAAAGAATAGCAACAATGCACAGACGAACGAAGTGAAGCACATATGTAAAGTATTCTTCACTGCTGTACTTCTTGTCTAATTTTTTTTTTTTTTTTTTGAAATGAGAATAAAAAAATTGTTGCTTTTCGGCAGCCAATCGGGTTTTAATGACGACATTAGGTCGTTCGAGTGCCGTCGGCTAACCTCAGCATGAAATACTCTGGCAGAATTTTTTACTGCCGACGTCAGTGGCTCGGAATATGTGTCGATTTTGTGCCCGGCGACATTTGGTACTGAAGGGTATGTATGTGTATGGATATGTAAAATGTTGGAATATATGTATAGATATATGTATATATATGTATATGTGTATTGATATGTATATGTATATGTATAAATTTTTTTTTTTTTTTTTTAAATATGAAAATATGGAATGGAAATATGCGGAGGTGTGAATGGATCGGATTTCTTTATACGAATTAATAATTTTTTTTTTTATGTGTCTATCTGATACGCCCCAACTGTATAGGGTGTCGCGGGACACAAGAAATGTCTAAGTGTGGCCTTTATATGTGAGAGGGTGGCTCACTTTCCTTTTTTTGTTTAAAAAATCATTATTAATTTGTATTGAAAATTTTTTTCTCTTCGTTGGAACCACCTTTCACTTCGCGCACACTTTTCCCAGGAGTGGACTGTATTGCACAAAAACTTTTATTTTGGGATACTGGATTTAGCACTGGATAAATTTTGTAATATTTTTTGCCACATTCACACACTCTGCTTGCATATATATATATATATATATATGTGTGTGTAGGAGATCACTTTTGAATATCGTAAGTTTGTTTCAAATCATACATACATATGTGTTAATATTTTTTTGAAAATTGCGAAAAAATATATATTGGAAATAGGCACATAAATATGGTGCCTTATATACTTGGCCTATATGTAAATAAAAAATTGGGGACCAAAAATTTTCTCCCCTTTGAATAGGAAAAATTTGCGCGAAAATAATTTTACTTTGATTAGGAAAATCAAGGGAAACAATTATATGTATGTGAGTATGGGTACGGATGCTGGAGGCATGTACATGTACTCATATACATATAATTTGGAAAAAATTACTTAGCTTGAAATTCGGTATGAAATTCCACCGATGGTAATGGTTCGAGAGGATCTTGGTATCCGACTTGAAGGACCAATGTTTATGTAGGGGGTTGAATCTCCTTGATAGGCAGCTAAATGAATTTGTGGTTTTTTATCTTCCTTCGCACAAGAAAAAGTTAACGCAGCGATTCCTCTATTCTCGGTGTCTTTTATTCACTTGTAAATTATTAACTAAAACTAGCTTAATTAAGAGCAGGGCACCAAGCCCCGCTTGGAGCGAAGTGTGGGGAGTTCTTTTGTGGGGAGAGCGATGGGCATCATCGGGAGAGCGGCGCGAGGTGAAAGCTTCCGCCTCCTTTAACCCTTGTGTTGCCCGTTTGGGCATAAACACGTAGCAACACTATAGGCTATGCAAACCGTCTTGGGTGTTGGTATACCGAAATGTCATCCTTCAAAGTAATTCTCATTTTGATCTTCGCGTTAGGCTTTTGGCTTATATCCCTAAACTATCATTTCGACCTCTTTAGCGTGTTCTTGACTTCAATGAGACAGCTCTAAAACGACTTCGTCCATCCCCTAAAAAACTGTGCAGACATAATCAAATTGCTTCATCTAATCCCCAACGGATTCGATATCTTCTCCTAATAACTTCTGCTCATTGCTAATCAAAAATTGACCAGGACCTGTTAGTTGATTAACTCCTAGCTTCCAAAAAACGATACTACACTGAGCTGCACAATGACCTGGCTGGTCGAATTTGAAACACTGATCGGACGAAGAACAATTCTTTTGTTGGAGAAGACGTCATCGATAACTTAGATTTGTATATTTTAAGATTTCTTACATTATTTGTTTAAGATTATTGCAATTTCTACTATTGTATTTACTTTGTTGTCCCGAAAAAGCGCTGTTTTTCTGGAGTCTGTTCGGTGATCCGTTTATTGGGTGGAGGGGGTATTGAACAATGGCATTCCCATCTCGTCCTTATGTAAATCCTACTGTTCGCAAATGAAGTTTGAAACCAAAAATTAAAATTTTTTTCCTAATCTAGACACTTTTTCGGATCGCTGGTAGCAAAACTGGAAAAAAATTGAAAATTAAAAAAAGTTAAGCTTTTTAGAAAACAAATTATTTTTGGCGCTTTTCATTACTAACTATTTCTTTAAATGAACAATTTTTGATATTTGTCGCCAATTCTATATGTGGAGCGATGCACAAAATCCTAAAGAACATGTGTAAAAAAGTAGTCTTAAGAAAAACACGTTTAAAAATTTGCGCTGCATTTAACGGCCAATAACTTTCTTAATTTTACACAGCATTCATGAATTATATATCCACCTAAAAATACAAAAAAAAAAAAAAAAAAAATGCATTTTTTTATAACACAAAGCAGCAACCCCCGTAACATGTTTCAAAAGCTTATGTTAGGTGGCTTATGAAGATCTTCTAACTCATAAAACTGAAATATTAAAATGACTTCTTTCTGGAAATCGAAGAGGGGAAGACTTATTTTCCGTCCTCCAATCCACATGCTAATGAGCATTGAATTCTTGTACCATCTGCAACTGGGCAGATCAAACATTGGCGACCGTGACAGGATTTTTGCACTCCGCGAGTCCCAACATATAAACTTAAAAACTATTTAAATTCGTTTATTCGCTCATTTGAGTGCATTTCATTGTTACATAATCATCTTGGATAGTCGTTATCGAATTTCTTCATTGGCCTTTGCAAGACATACCATCGTGGGACATTCACATTGGAGACCATAACATAAATCAACTTGAGTGTAAATTTACATTATCAATTTCTACTCAAGTTTTGCTTTACATGCTTTAGACTCACATGTAAAACACTCGTAAGCTTTAACACGTGCTAAGTAAGCACATCGAAGTAAGTCCTCAATCTTCCATATAGAGAAACGAAAGAAACTTAATGCATTTGACTGGTTTCTTAAATCTAGAACTCGTCTAGCTCAGGTTTTGTTTATTTCTACCTTGCTACATTTCTTTCGTTAAAGACCCAAAATGTCTCCATCAGTTGAAACGCAGCTCCTACCTTTTAGACAACAACGGAATAAACTGCAATATAATATTGCAAGTTTAGGAGGAAAAACCAGAAGAACTTAGTTTTTAAAATTCATCTGCTTGTCGTGTTAGACATCATAATCGGCTTCCATCCCTCAAATTACCTTCATCGACGGCAAATATGGGCAATTCAAAAAATGTATTACTTCATTTATAAATATGGTACATGAACACAACTCATTGTCCAATGTGGAAAAATTTATTTACCTGATAAGTTGTCTATCTCGCCAAGCTCCAAGCGTAGGCCCGCCATTTCATTTCATTTCTTTTCACAACCAAATGATCCCAAGGCTCTAGACCGCCTCAACGAGCAAGACAGTTCTTATTTTAGTAGAACATATTTCAAGTTTATTCAACATTGCTAGCATGAAAAAGGCAGAAGCTGTTACGCAGCTCTCCGCGGAACATTGTTGTCTCTTGGGTCTGAGGTTGATGTATTTATTAAACGCAGTAGTTATTTATATTGTCCAAACAATCCAAACAAGCATATGATCGGGCTCAAGAATACGATAAATTGACAGACAACCCGACAAGAGGAAAGGCCCATCAGAGACAGAATTCATAGCACTTCAAATGTATTTGTTGCAGCCCAAAGAAGATGCATTCAATGTCAGTCAACTGAGCATTCTTTAGCATTCTGTCCAGTTTTTATTTCGTTATTTTTTATTAAGCGATTTAAGTTGTTAATCACTTTGTTTGAATTGCCTCAATAAGGGTCATAGAGCCTCAAAGTGTCCTTCATTGAATAGATGTCGACATTGTCACAGAAATATGCGTAAAGATTCAAACGTCCAGCGAAACTATCAACCAGATGGACCTTCTATTCATCATAAATCGCAACTTATCATTCATAACACACATGACATATGTAAAACATTTGCAACATCGATGTGGACGCCAAGTTCGGAGGGGATTGCTTCCAACAGCAATAGTTCTAAATCAAGTCAAACTTGGTAGCTTTGGTAACTTCGTTCAAGAATATCTCGATTCAAAGACTAGATGTGTCAAATTGGGCCATTGCCAATGAAATTAAGTTAGCCGACCCATAAGCCCGGAAAGGTAAATTTATTACTTAGCGTAAAGGAGTTTTTTGATCTTCTTAAGACGGGTAGAATTAGTTTAGGACTTGGTCTTCCTCATCTAGTGTAAACTGCATTAGGATGGATCGTCGGGGGTAAGATTGCTGAACCCCAATCCACTCAACATTACACTTGTAATTTTAGGCAACAACAAGATCTTAACATATTATTAGAAAGGTTTTGGAAAATGGATGAAATACATGGAATTCAAAATAAAGATATTTCGTTAACCTCAGACGAACAAGAATGTGAAACTCATTTTTAGGTGCACACAAAATTCCTGGATTCAGGGCGCATACAGGTTTAGTTGCCGTTCAAGGAATCGCCTGAACAACTTGGAGACTTGTAGTCCTGTGAAAAAAGACGTTTTCTTCAACTCGAAAAATGGCTTGCATCTCAACACAAATTAAAGGAAATGTACATCGAATTTTTAGATTTTAAAATCACATGATACTCATGGTTGGTCCTACTATTCAACAAGATCTGATCATTACTCTCGTTTCGTTTGTATTGCGATGCCGTGACAGCTGACGTAACAAAAATGTACAGGCAATTTTAGGCCCCTTCAATCGATTGCAATTAAAGTGGAGGCGATATTGAACTCTCGTTCAATATCCAGTCACAGATATGACGGGGAATCCCTGACGCCTGATCGTATGTTCATTGCGAGCGATCCCCAAACCGGTAGTAAATGACTCAAAACTTTCTTATCTATCTCGTTGGCAAAGGGGGACCTATCTCAAGCACCGCTTCTGGGAAATCTGGAAGCGCGACTACGTATATCAAATGAAAGTACGCTCCAAGTGTATGCATCCCGAAAACAACATAGCAAAGGATCAATTAGTTCTCATCCATGAAGACAATCTTCCTGCGTTCCAATAAGTCACCGCACAATCTGTATAGAGATGACGTTTATATTGAAGGAGTCATACTTCTTCCTTCAATAGTGGAGTATGTTAGAGGAGACTTCATTGTTAACTTAGATTTGCATATATTAAGTTTTTTATATTATGTTTAAGATG
Source organism: Drosophila equinoxialis (assembly GCA_018150345.1). Lineage (NCBI taxonomy): Eukaryota > Metazoa > Arthropoda > Insecta > Diptera > Drosophilidae > Drosophila > Drosophila equinoxialis. Next base: position 1,214,917 of record JAECWI010000425.1, on the reverse strand, counting down.
TTTATTGTTTAAGATTATTGGAAATTTTACTATTGTATTTACATTAAAATGTAAAAAATTTGGTTACATGGCTCATGAAGAGCTTCTAACTCATGAAACTGAAATATAAAAATGACAGCTTTCTAGAAATCGAAGAGGAGAAGACTTATTTTCGTTTCTCCACTCCACACGGTAATGAGTATTGGAGTCTTGTACCATCTGCAACTGAGCAGATCAATCACTTTTTTTAAATGAGTCGATTCTTCGCAACCAAATCATATTCTCTCTTGAGCCTGTACTGCCCGTGATTTAAATGAACTATATACCTTACTTTCAAATCTATTTATTGCCTTATATGAATCTCGTGCTTTCTTATAAACTTCGATTTTAAACTTTAACTTTGAAATATTAGAAGCTTGGAATAACATAATTTTGTTAGTTTTTGTATCTGGAATACTTTTAACGAAGTACTCTACCAGACTCTCTTCATCTACGTTATCGGCATTGCAATTTCCATCAATGCGTATAAATATTTATTAAGAGTTGCACTGCAGCTGAAGATATTCATACACTGAACTCAGCATGACGAGCTGTTTTCCAAGAACTACATTTTTTTATATATCTCCGACTCTTTATGAAAGATTTTGCTGCCCTCCACCAAATAACTGTTTTTCATTTTCAAAAAGCTGTAATTCGTTCCACTGTACCCTGGCTGTACATTCTTCTAGTTCTTCAATCTATTGATCAATGCTATGAGTATCTGTACCAGAATACTGCGATACACTGTCCTCAATATCTTTCAAAATATGATCTCTCGGGTATGTTTTCTGCTAGAATGTTTATTTCCCCGTTCGCTGTTACCACTGACTGATCATCTGATTCTTCATCTTACTGCTGCCAACCATAATGGGTGAGTAACCAATTCTGCAAATCCCGCTTCCTTCAAGTTTTCTTATGCTACATATGCTAGTTTTATTTTCTTGATTTGTAAATTGTTGTCAGTTTACGCTAGATCTGAATACCATACTCTCTATGTTTAACAGTCTTATCGCAAATTTCCTTCAGAAGTCCTCGTCCAGCGCTATCGAAACTTTCCGACAACCATTGAGTTGTTGCCACTGCCAAAACTTTCTCACAACGCACAGTGGGGCCTTGTGGCATTTTACATTCCAAAAATCATCAAGGTGCTGTAATATTCAAAGTCAAAGTCAGAAAATAATTCGGAGCATGTTTTTCCTTTAATTATGGAATGAAACCCGCTTTTTTTTAAACACAAACAGAATTTTTTTTTTTTTTAAACGACTATATAACATTTTTTAACATTTCTGAACCTTTTGTAGTCCTTGTTTTTACATTCCTGTGCTTCTTCGGATAGCTCTTCAATTGGTAAACACTGAAATTCTGCTAAATTGTTTCCGTGAGCGAAAATCCTATGTACCGTTGGGGTAAGTCTTTTTGTATTTCCGTATCCGTACTTTGGGCAGTCAACTTTCAGTCCTAGCTTCCGAGAGAATTCAGCTTGTATAATATCCTTCCTACTCTGTATATCCTCACGAGGTGTATTACACGTTTTTGTTTCTCCTGGCCGAGGAAGTGTGTAAGAGTGTGTTGAGGAAGTGTTTGTAATTTCGTTTAAGACTTTTCCATCAATCATTATCAGGAAAAAAACAAACTTAACCGAAAATGTTTATCCGCTCTTGTTTTGAAAAACAGCAGGTTTCGGTTGCCTTATTTGATTTTTTCTGTCGCTAACAATTCCGAGGGCTCCTTCGCATATTTGAAGAACAAAGGGTGACAATGACCCACTCCAAGAGTATATGTATATATATATTTATTAAGACAAATATATGGCAAACCGATTGGTACGATGAAAGAAAAACCACTAATTGAATTTAATGAATACATATATATATATGTTGAAAAAATAATAGGTAAGATAATATTCCCAAATTATCAACACTCCTCAACAAATTACTTGTATGCTTCAGTACTAATGACAATTCATTTCAGTGATACATTTCATATGTTTACATTTTTGCAAATTCTCAGTCAATACATCAGAGATCATGTCGTTACTACAAATATACTGAACATCTATTTCGTAGTTCTTAAAAAGCTCTCTGATATGATGATACTTTATAACAATGTGTTTGCTTCTTTAATGCAGAGTTGGGTATTAGTGAAACATTGGGCACTTTGATTATCGAAATACAATAAACCAGTTTGAACATCGTTAAAACCCATCGCGTTCAACTTCGTACTCCGCTTCAATACTACTTAAAGCCACCAAACCACTATGGGAAAAAATTACGATATCTTGGCATTAATCAATTTTTGTTGTTGTCTCAAATCGCCAAACAATTTTTTTTTCCCAATTCTAAATTCATTAGATAGAATCAAAATATTTTTTTTTTTTAATTTTTGTTGACTACCCCTATTATTTGATAATTTTACAAAGTCAGCTGATTTACAGTTGCATTGCAACGTGAAAAAGCGCGCCAAATAAATCGCAACTTTTCAGCTGTATTAAATTTGTTTGTTAATCGCATAAATTAAAAGTTACTATGGAAAAAGTTAATAAAGGTATGTATAATAAGTGTCCGAAGTGATTTTGTATACTTCTGTGTTTTTGTGTAACTGTGCAATGTGTTGTTCATTCGTATTTTTATCTTAACCCTAACAAATATGTTTGTGTTCTGTGGAGTATTACTTTAACAGTCCTCGCTAGGCCTCGGCAGTTTTACTTAAGGGTAATTAACTAAACCTTATACTATAAGGTCCAATTAATAACTTTTGCCCGTTTTTGCCCCTTTTCCTGAAAATTGACATGTTGTAGGTGCGCTTAAGTTTAGACGCTCAGTGCTGCTCGAAATTTGGGGCTGCAACAACTGCCAAGAAGACGCTGTTATATCGTTTATTGCCGAATCTTTTAACAACAATGTGAATGAAGATCTTCAAAAAATTATCCAAAAAGAAGTCGAGGAATTTATTCACTACATAAAAAAATGTTTGTTGAAATGCAAACGAATGTTAGATCGATTTAAAGTTAAACATTCTACTTGGCTTGAAGGCTTGGTGAGCACGAGACGTCTCCAAATAAAGCTGGACGTAAATGTTTAAATTATGAAAATGCAGGATGTCGTTTAAAAAGAAAGTTAGCATCAGAGCTCGCGTCAAAGGAAAATTACGAAACTCCACTCTTAATACACGCTGCTTCGATTTCGGCAAGGAAATCGAATAAAAAATGATGAAGGACTTAACATTAGCGATGTTAGAAAAAAACTTGAAGCAAATCCGCTGAACCCAATCAGCCCGGAAAGAGCGTTGGCGTTCCTCATAGAAAATGGGTTGACGAAACAGCAATACATAAACATCAAATTGTTGAATAAACAGCATGGATCTGATATTTATCCTCCGTATCTAGATGTTGTGAAAGCCAAGCTAAAATGCAGACCATCCGGAATCCGTATTTCCGAAACAAAAGCGGAAGTTTCTTTACAACACTTACTGGATCATACTACGGACCGTATTTTTACTATGCAAGAGGAGGTTCTCGAGACTTTATCGGACATATCGTATTGTAAATTAATAGTTAGCTATGGATTTGATGGTTCAACAGGCCAAAGCTGCTACAAACAAAAATTTCAATTTGATGAACCTACTTCTCTGGACCATTCTTTGTTTGTAACAACAATCATTCCGTTGGAACTCATTGATGAATTGAAACGAGTAATATGGATTAATAGGACACCCCAGATTGTTAGATTCTGTCGGCCGTTAAAACTGGAATTTGCCAAGGAAAGCTCGGACCTTATTCTTAATGAAAAATCCAATTTGGTCAATCAGATTACAAATCTTGAAGATCATTTGTATATTTACAAAAACAAAATAGTGCATACCAAATACGATATGCATTGCACGCTTATTGATGGCAAAGTCTTGAACTTTTTGACTGGCACCAACTCATGCCAGTCCTATTCTTTGTGTGGAGCCAAGCCGACTCCTACAAAAAATATTAATTCGTCAATATTTAATGTTAAAAGCGAGAATTTACAATATGGAATTAGCCCACTTCATGCGTGGATTAGATTTTTTGAATTTGTTTTAAATGTATCCTATAGAATTCATATAAAAAAGTGGCACGTCAAAGGTATGGACAAAGAGCTTGTACAGTTACGCAAGCAGCACATTCAAGAAAACTTGTGGTCAGAATTAGGTCTTAATCTAAGTAAGCCAAAACAGAACGGCAGTGGTAGTAGCAATGATGGCAATACTACTAGGAGGGCTTTTTGTAGTACCAAACTGTTTTCAGATATTTTAAAAATTAATTATGAAATTATAAAGAATTATAATATAATATTAATTGCAATATCTTCCGAATTTAAGATTAATGTCGAAAAATTCAAAAACTTCTGCGCCCACACTTTCGAGCTTTACATGAAATTGTATGATTGGTACACAATGTCACCGACAGTACACAAAGTATTGGTACACGGACACCAAATAATGAATAAATGCATAGTTCCTGTCGGAGTGCTTGGAGAGAACGCATCTGAGGCCAGAAATAAAATATACAAGAACGACAGAAGATCTCATGCAAGAAAATGCAGTAGATTGGATCACATAACCGATGTTTTTAACAGAGCATTAGACTCGTCGGATCCTCTATTATCCAGCCTCTGCCTAAATGAACGCCAAAAATTAAATAAAAAAATGAATATTCCGAATGAAGTTGTTGCGCTACTTGAATCTCCCGATCATATTTTGAAAAATCATGAAGGTGATTCAAGTGACGAATGGACAGAAGATGAGGATATTGCATTAGTTATAAATAAAAAACATGTTACTAAAATATTTTTGTTGTAATATTAATATAAGAAACATAATATAAAAACTTTTTTTTTTGTCTAGATTTCGACCTTATTGAAGTTAATCAAAACTGGGTATGAGCCGGCTTCAGGTCAATAAATCTTACTAATTTCGTAAGATTTTAAATCATAGGCAGCACAAAAGGTGAGCAGGTTGTCTGTATAGCTATTTCAAGAACTACCAAGTTCTATCATCAGCAGACTTCGCTAAAGAATCCACCGTTGTAATGGCCATACCATATCTTCAACGCTAAAAGTAGTTGGGAATTCCAAACGACATGAAGCGAGAAAAGAACGGCAAAGCTTGCAACTGCAGATTCCACCTTTTTAATGTGCATACCCTTGGGCGCCATCAGAATTAGTGTAAAGGGCTTCGCCTTCACCAACTAACCATCGCGCCCAAATTTTTTGTTATAGTATATTGTACTATATGCAAAAAAGATGGTTTACAACAAGTGTAAAAACAACATGTTTAATACGGCGGGCCTTCCGTTTTTGGTATTTGTCTAGATTTCGACCTTATTGAAGTTAATCAAAACTGGGTATGAGACGGCTTCAGGTCAATAAATCTTACTAATTTCGTAAGATTTTAAATCATAGGCAGCACAAAAGGTGAGCAGGTTGTCTGTATAGCTATTTCAAGAACTACCAAGTTCTATCATCAGCAGACTTCGCTAAAGAATCCACCGTTGTAATGGCCATACCATATCTTCAACGCTAAAAGTAGTTGGGAATACCAAACGACATGAAGCGAGAAAAGAACGGCAAAGCTTGCAACTGCAGATTTCACCTTTTTAATGTGCATACCCTTGGGCGCCATCAGAATTAGTGTAAAGGGCTTCGCCTTCACCAACTAACCATCGCGCCCAAATTTTTTGTTATAGTACATTGTACTATATGCAAAAAAGATGGTTTACAGCAAGTGTAAAAACAACATGTTTAATACGGCGGGCCTTCCGTTTTTGGTATTTGTCTAGATTTCGACCTTATTGAAGTTAATCAAAACTGGGTATGAGCCGGCTTCAGGTCAATAAATCTTACTAATTTCGTAAGATTACTTCGCTAAAGAATCTACCGTTGTAATGGCCATACCATATCTTCAACTCTAAAAGTAGTTGGGAATTCCAAACGACATGAAGCGAGAAAAGAATGGCAAAGCTTGCAACTGCAGATTCCACCTTTTTAATGTGCATACCCTTGGGCGCCATCAGAATTAGTGTAAAGGGCTTCGCCTTCACCAACTAACCATCGCGCCCAAATTTTTTGTTATAGTATATTGTACTATATGCAAAAAAGATGGTTACAGCAAGTGTAAAAACAACATGTGTAATACGGCGGGCCTTCCGATTTTGATATTTGTCTAGATTTCGGCCTTATTGAAGTTAATCAAAACTGGGTATGAGCCGGCTTCAGGTCAATACATCTTACTAATTTCGTAAGATTTTAAATCATAGGCAGCACAAAAGGTGAGCAGGTTGTCTGTATAGCTATTTCAAGAACTACCAAGTTCTATCATCAGCAGACTTCGCTAAAGAATCCACCGTTGTAATGGCCATACCATATCTTCAACGCTAAAAGTAGTTGGGAATTCCAAACGACATGAAGCGAGAAAAGAACGGCAAAGCTTGCAACTGCAGATTCCACCTTTTTAATGTGCATACCCTTGGGCGCCATCAGAATTAGTGTAAGGGGCTTCGCCTTCACCAACTAACCATCGCGCCCAAATTTTTTGTTATAGTATATTGTACCATATGCAAAAAAGATGGTTTACAACAAGTGTAAAAACAACATGTTTAATACGGCGGGCCTTCCGTTTTTGGTATTTGTCTAGATTTCGACCTTATTGAAGTTAATCAAAACTGGGTATGAGACGGCTTCAGGTCAATAAATCTTACTAATTTCGTAAGATTTTAAATCATAGGCAGCACAAAAGGTGAGCAGGTTGTCTGTATAGCTATTTCAAGAACTACCAAGCTCTATCATCAGCAGACTTCGCTAAAGAATCCACCGTTGTAATGGCCATACCATATCTTCAACGCTAAAAGTAGTTGGGAATACCAAACGACATGAAGCGAGAAAAGAACGGCAAAGCTGGCAACTGCAGATTCCACCTTTTTAATGTGCATACCCTTGGGCGCCATCAGAATTAGTGTAAAGGGCTTCGCCTTCACCAACTAACCATCGCGCCCAAATTTTTTGTTATAGTATATTGTACTATATGCAAAAAAGATGGTTTACAGCAAGTGTAAAAACAACATGTTTAATACGGCGGGCCTTCCGTTTTTGGTATTTGTCTAGATTTCGACCTTATTGAAGTTAATCAAAACTGGGTATGAGCCGGCTTCAGGTCAATAAATCTTACTAATTTCGTAAGATTACTTCGCTAAAGAATCTACCGTTGTAATGGCCATACCATATCTTCAACACTAAAAGTAGTTGGGAATTCCAAACGACATGAAGCGAGAAAAGAATGGCAAAGCTTGCAACTGCAGATTCCACCTTTTTAATGTGCATACTCTTGGGCGCCATCAGAATTAGTGTAAAGGGCTTCGCCTTCACCAACTAACCATCGCGCCCAAATTTTTTGTTATAGTATATTGTACTATATGCAAAAAAGATGGTTTACAGCAAGTGTAAAAACAACATGTGTAATACGGCGGGCCTTCCGATTTTGGTATTTGTCTAGATTTCGACCTTATTGAAGTTAATCAAAACTGGGTATGAGCCGGCTTCAGGTCAATACATCTTACTAATTTCGTAAGATTTTAAATCATAGGCAGCACAAAAGGTGAGCAGGTTGTCTGTATAGCTATTTCAAGAACTACCAAGTTCTATCATCAGCAGACTTCGCTAAAGAATCCACCGTTGTAATGGCCATACCATATCTTCAACGCTAAAAGTAGTTGGGAATTCCAAACGACATGAAGCGAGAAAAGAACGGCAAAGCTTGCAACTGCAGATTCCACCTTTTTAATGTGCATACCCTTGGGCGCCATCAGAATTAGTGTAAAGGGCTTCGCCTTCACCAACTAACCATCGCGCCCAAATTTTTTGTTATAGTATATTGTACTATATGCAAAAAAGATGGTTTACAACAAGTGTAAAAACAACATGTTTAATACGGCGGGCCTTCCGTTTTTGGTATTTGTCTAGATTTCGACCTTATTGAAGTTAATCAAAACTGGGTATGAGACGGCTTCAGGTCAATAAATCTTACTAATTTCGTAAGATTTTAAATCATAGGCAGCACAAAAGGTGAGCATGTTGTCTGTATAGCTATTTCAAGAACTACCAAGTTCTATCATCAGCAGACTTCGCTAAAGAATCCACCGTTGTAATGGCCATACCATATCTTCAACGCTAAAAGTAGTTGGGAATACCAAACGACATGAAGCGAGAAAAGAACGGCAAAGCTTGCAACTGCAGATTCCACGTTTTTAATGTGCATACCCTTGGGCGCCATCAGAATTAGTGTAAAGGGCTTCGCCTTCACCAACTAACCATCGCGCCCAAATTTTTTGTTATAGTATATTGTACTATATGCAAAAAAGATGGTTTACAGCAAGTGTAAAAACAACATGTTTAATACGGCGGGCCTTCCGTTTTTGGTATTTGTCTAGATTTCGACCTTATTGAAGTTAATCAAAACTGGGTATGAGCCGGCTTCAGGTCAATAAATCTTACTAATTTCGTAAGATTACTTCGCTAAAGAATCTACCGTTGTAATGGCCATACCATATCTTCAACGCTAAAAGTAGTTGGGAATTCCAAACGACATGAAGCGAGAAAAGAATGGCAAAGCTTGCAACTGCAGATTCCACCTTTTTAATGTGCATACCCTTGGGCGCCATCAGAATTAGTGTAAAGGGCTTCGCCTTCACCAACTAACCATCGCGCCCAAATTTTTTGTTATAGTATATTGTACTATATGCAAAAAGATGGTTTACAGCAAGTGTAAAAACACATGTGTAATACGGCGGGCCTTCCGTTTTTGGTATTTGTCTAGTTTTCGATGGTTAGTTGGTGAAGGCGAAGCCCTTTACACTAATTCTGATTGCGCCCAAGGGTATGCACATTAAAAGGTGGAATCTGCAGTTGCAAGCTTTGCCGCTCTTTTCTCGCTTCATGTCGTTTGGAATTCCCAACTACTTTTAGCGTTGAAGATATGGTATGGCCATTACAACGGTGGATTCTTTAGCGAAGTCTGCTGATGATAGAACTTGGTAGTTCTTGAAATAGCTATACAGACAACCTGCTCACCTTTTGTGCTGCCTATGATTTAAAATCTTACGAAATTAGTAAGATTTATTGACCTGAAGCCGGCTCATACCCAGTTTTGATTAACTTCAATAAGGTCGAAATCTAGACAAATACCAAAAACGGAAGGCCCGCCTTATTACACATGTTGTTTTTACACTTGCTGTAAACCATCTTTTTTGCATATAGTACAATATACTATAACAAAAAATTTGGGCGCGATGGTTAGTTGGTGAAGGCGAAGCCCTTTACACTAATTCTGATGGCGCCCAAGGGTATGCACATTAAAAAGGTGGAATCTGCAGTTGCAAGCTTTGCCGTTCTTTTCTCGCTTCATGTCGTTTGGTATTCCCAACTACTTTTAGCGTTGAAGATATGGTATGGCCATTACAACGGTGGATTCTTTAGCGAAGTCTGCTGATGATAGACCTTGGTAGTTCTCGAAATAGCTATACAGACAACCTGCTCACCTTTTGTGCTGCCTTTGATTTAAAATCTTACGAAATTAGTAAGATTTATTGACCTGAAGCCGGCTCATACCCAGTTTTGATTAACTTCAATAAGGTCGAAATCTAGACAAATACCAAAAACGGAAGGCCCGCCGTATTACACATGTTGTTTTTACACTTGCTGTAAACCATCTTTTTTGCATATAGTACAATATACTATAACAAAAAATTTGGGCGCGATGGTTAGTTGGTGAAGGCGAAGCCCTTTACACTAATTCTGATGGCGCCCAAGGGTATGCACATTAAAAAGGTGGAATCTGCAGTTGCAAGCTTTGCCGTTCTTTTCTCGCTTCATGTCGTTTGGAATTCCCAACTACTTTTAGCGTTGAAAATATGGTATGGCCATTACAACGGTGAATTCTTTAGCGAAGGCTGCTGATGATAGAACTTGGTAGTTCTTGAAATAGCTATACAGACAACCTGCTCACCTTTTGTGCTGCCTATGATTTAAAATCTTACGAAATTAGTAAGATTTATTGACCTGAAGCCGGCTCATACCCAGTTTTGATTAACTTCAATAAGGTCGAAATCTAGACAAATACCAAAAACGGAAGGCCCGCCGTATTACACATGTTGTTTTTACACTTGCTGTAAACCATCTTTTTTGCATATAGTACAATATACTATAGCAAAAAATTTGGGCGCGATGGTTAGTTGGTGAAGGCGAAGCCCCTTACACTAATTCTGATGGCGCCCAAGGGTATGCACATTAAAAAGGTGGAATCTGCAGTTGCAAGCTTTGCCGTTCTTTTCTCGCTTCATGTCGTTTGGAATTCCCAACTACTTTTAGCGTTGAAAATATGGTATGGCCATTACAACGGTGAATTCTTTAGCGAAGGCTGCTGATGATAGAACTTGGTAGTTCTTGAAATAGCTATACAGACAACCTGCTCACCTTTTGTGCTGCCTATGATTTAAAATCTTACGAAATTAGTAAGATTTATTGACCTGAAGCCGGCTCATACCCAGTTTTGATTAACTTCAATAAGGTCGAAATCTAGATAAATACCAAAAACGGAAGGCCCGCCGTATTACACATGTTGTTTTTACACTTGCTGTAAACCATCTTTTTTGCATATAGTACAATATACTATAACAAAAAATTTGGGCGCGATGGTTAGTTGGTGAAGGCGAAGCCCTTTACACTAATTCTGATGGCGCCCAAGGGTATGCACATTAAAAAGGTGGAATCTTCTTTTCTTTTCTCGCTTCATGTCGTTTGGAATTCCCAACTACTTTTAGCGTTGAAGATATGGTATGGCCATTACAACGGTGGATTCTTTAGCGAAGTCTGCTGATGATAGAACTTGGTAGTTCTTGAAATAGCTATACAGACAACCTGCTCACCTTTTGTGCTGCCTATGATTTAAAATCTTACGAAATTAGTAAGATTTATTGACCTGAAGCCGGCTCATACCCAGTTTTGATTAACTTCAATAAGGTCGAAATCTAGACAAATACCAAAAACGGAAGGCCCGCCGTATTACACATGTTGTTTTTACACTTGCTGTAAACCATCTTTTTTGCATATAGTACAATATACTATAGCAAAAAATTTGGGCGCGATGGTTAGTTGGTGAAGGCGAAGCCCCTTACACTAATTCTGATGGCGCCCAAGGGTATGCACATTAAAAAGGTGGAATCTGCAGTTGCAAGCTTTGCCGTTCTTTTCTCGCTTCATGTCGTTTGGAATTCCCAACTACTTTTAGCGTTGAAGATATGGTATGGCCATTACAACGGTGGATTCTTTAGCGAAGTCTGCTGATGATAGAACTTGGTAGTTCTTGAAATAGCTATACAGACAACCTGCTCACCTTTTGTGATGCCTATGATTTAAAATATTACGAAATTAGTAAGATTTATTGACCTGAAGCCGGCTCATACCCAGTTTTGATAATATAAAAACAATAAAAAATTAAAAGAAGTGTCAAATTCTTACTAGCGGCAAAAAATATCAAGTGCAACTCTTCATATTTAGATTTATTTATTAATTAGATTTTGCTTACACACTTGGTAAAGGAAAAAAATTATAGGGGGTCAAATCAGGGTCAAATTGAAAAAACAAAAAAAATCCGAAATTAAATTAAAGACTGACGAACATCCGAAAAAAAAAATCCATATCTCTAGCTCATTATTTTGAATTAATGCCAGAAAAATTGGAAAATTTTGCTTACACACTTGGTAAAGGAAAAAAATTATAGGGGGTCAAATCAGGGTCAAATTGAAAAAACAAAAAAAATCCGAAATTAAATTAAAGTCTGACGAACATCCAAAAAAAAATTCATGTCTCTAGCTCATTATTTTGAATTAATGCCAGAAAAATTGGATTTTTTCCCATAGTGCAGACTTTGCTTTTTGTACTTCCATAATATTGCGCTGCCAGCATAAAAACATATCCAGTGGTGAAGCCAGTTCAGCTGAACACGATGTTTATTCTTAAACATTCTGCAAAGGGCCGCCAAATGCGGTTTTTTGGACTTTATTTTTATAGTTAGTTGTCTTATACAAATTATTATTAATATTATCATTAGTAAGATAAGCATGATGGACGTTGAATCTAGTCTATCTGATGTTTCTTTACTGATTGTAACTGACTTCCTATTCTTACCAATTTCCCCGCATGTATTACTGAGTTGGCTACTACTGGTTTTTATACTATTTATTTGGCATATTACCTAACGATTTCTGTTTTGGGATATCTACCCACTCCTGATGTGCATTACTGTGCTGACTTCTAGCCTTTTTATACGGTCGTGAATTTAAAAAAAAAAAAAAAAAACTACCTCTCTTTTTGACTTGTTCCAATGTGATCTTTGCTCCACTAGTTTCAAATATCGTTGATTGCTGAAATTTGAGTGGTTATTATATAGAGAGAGAGAGAAATTGAAAGTTAAGTGTAAAGGGAAACGCAAGAAGAGAGCCAACAGTGATGCTAGATTGAACTCTCCTTGAGCTTGTAATATATCGATAGTTTAGCTATTTAACCCAATGGTTAATATTTCAGAATAATTAAATTAATGAGTTTAAATTCAGTTCTCTTCCAACATGCTCCCCCTGTTGAAAGAACCAACTTTCAAATAAATTATTCTGCGAATTTTGTCATCAGGTCCGGAATTTACAGACACTACTCTTGCTAAAGGCCAATGTTGAGCCGGCACGTTGTCTTCGTGTACTATAACTAGTTGTCCCAAGGCCACATTTGGTTTTCCATAAATCCATTTGCTGCGTTGTTGTAAGTTATGAACATAATCTGCCCACAGTGTCCAGAATTGTTGTTTCAAATAAGTCACTCGCTGCCATCTATCCAGATACCGAAGTTCCGTTCCGGGAGGGTCCGTGGAATGGTAAAGTAATGATTCTGGTACTGACGTTAATTCTGTTCCAATCAGCAAATGCCCAGGAGTGAGAGCATTGAAATCGTTGGGGTCATCTGAAGTGGGTGCTATTGGCCTTGAATTAAGGATAGCTCCCACATCCAAGAACACAGTGAGTAGTTCCTCGAAAGTAAGAGATGCGTTTGAAATATTCTTCAGAGCCAGTGTCTTCGCTGATTTTACTGCCGCTTCCGAGAGGCCGCCGAAGTGTGGAGCTCTAGGGGGAATAAAGCAAAAGTTAAATCCTTTAATTGAACTATATGTTTTTATGTGACCTATAACGTCTGAGGTAAACAATTTTTACTTAAACTCAGCTAGCCTTGTAGCAGCGCCAACAAAGTTTGTGGCGTTGTCGCAAACCATGCGCAATGGTATACCACGGCGCGCTACAAATCTACATATACAAAGCAGAAATGCATTTGTTGACAATTCGGATGCTAATTCAATATGAATTGTCCTTGAAGCAAAACATACAAAAATTTACGCATATGTTTTGTACGGCGGCCTTCAGCGAATCCGGAGAGACGTGAAAAATGGGCCGCAAAAATCTACTCCTGTTACTAGGAATGGTCTTTCAGCTCGTAGTCGATCAGCAGGTAGATTGCCCATTAGTTGTGTTATGACGCGAGGTTTGAAGTAAAAGCAACGGATGCAGCTTCGCACAACTTTTCTAATCAACGCTCGTGCGTTGATTACCCAAAGTCGTTCTCGTAAAAGAGATGAAATAAACTTTGGGCCAGCATGAAGATTTTTGTTGTGCAAGAATTCGATGTATAGCTTGGTAAAACGATGATTTTGAGGTAGCAGGGCCTGGTGCTTGGCGTTGAATGGAAGGTCTCCGTTTTCAAGACGTCCTCCGACTCTCATTACACATACTGCAGTTTGTCCAAATGCCATTGTGTGCATGAATGGTGTCAAACGCTGTAGACACGGTGTTTAGGTTTGTTTGCTTTTTAGTAAAGATATGCCATCAGCATAACATTCTTGTTGTATTAGTGCAACAATTTTCCAAAACGATTGATACATTTCTGTCTCATTAATGCGAATATCGGATATTGATGATGAACTTAGAGTGCGATCAGGCTTCACTTTGTTCACGCTGCGATAGAGGTATGAAACAATGCGAACGATTCGAATATACGATGAAGAATTATTTATGATCATATTTAGAATAGATTGTGAATTAGCTGTGAAGTGCTGACTTGGTACTAACCCCGATAGGCGGCGGAAGGGGTTCCATAAGAATTGGCCATTCGGCCCTAGACAATTTTAAAAATGTTGGCCCTGTTATCCACATGCTTGTTTGCAGCTGATGTCCGACAACCACGAGAAACAATGTCTGCTGGATTCTTAGTAGAAGGGACGTGCTTCCATATTATATCTTCCGTGTGTTGTTGTAACTCTGATACTCTATTTGCTACAAAACAATTTAGTGTTGATGCATGAAGTTTCAGCCATTGCAGAACATTTTTTGAATCGGTCCAAAAGTATACCTTGTCGATGTATAATTTTAATGTCCTTTCCAATTTGCGCCAAGTACGACTGAGCAACAATGCTCCGCACAGTTCTAACTTAGGCAATGACTGTGTCTTGGTAGGTGCTATCTTTGATTTCACAACGAGTAAACTGACTTTGACTCCACTCGGGAATTCTGATCGAACATAAAGACAGCATCCGTACGCTCTTTCGGAGGCGTTAGCGAATCCGTGTATTTCGCATCGATACATTTTTGATGTGTTCACATATCACATATGTGATGTCTTTGATATCCTGTAAAAGTTCTTTCCATCTTTCCTTTCGACAGGCTCATCCCAATCGAAACCCTTGAATGTCAAGTCTTCCATAAGAATTTTGCACCGAATAATGACCGGACTTATGAATCCCAGCAAGTCAAACATTCTTGCTACTACTGAAAGAATTGATCGTTTGG